>JAMALH010000002.1:40222-640222 GCA_023628075.1 Naganishia sp. PG3902-1
CCGTTTTTTTAAAAATTTGTTTTATTCCATTGTTTTTTTATGTTTTTTACTTCCCCCCCCCCCCCCCCCCCCCCCCCCCCCGGCTACCCCAGTCTGACCAACCCAACCCCCTTCGCACATCCAGGAATCCATCGAGACGCTCAAATCAAGTCCCACGAAGCGCGTCGCATCGCCCGTCACGAGCGAGGTGGCCGTGTTGAGTCGTTTGATGAGCGATGAGGAGCGGGAGCGGCGCAGGGAGGCGCACAGGGAGAGGGGCAAGGCGAAAGTGAACAAGGAGTCGAGAAGGAAAGGTGAGTCGCGTTCGCTTCGAGTTGTGTTTCCTCCAAAGGTCACATCTGGCTGATGCGTACTCGACCCTTGTGCAGTTCATTCAAGCTCAGAGGTATTCATCAATTTGCAGGCATGCATATCCAGCCTTCTTCTCACACATTCCTGCTATACAGTCCGAAGGCCCATCCACGACGGTCCCGCGTCGAAAGAAGATCAAGCTCGACCCGGACTCTGAATCGGACCGCTCGGACGAACGAGACGATCCGCGCGGAAAGCCACAAACCTCGAAGGGCCACAAGGCCGGGCGGGATTCGGACGGCGACGAGCGGGTTGACAGCGAGGTGGATGATCCGCCGAGGGGGAAAGCGAAGAAACGGGAGGGTCGAGATGGCAGGCCGAAGAAGGAGGGAAAGAAGGCCGCGGATAGGAAAACAGTCAGTATGGCGGATGGGTCTCTTGCGAGAGGAATGTGATATCGACTGCTTTTGTGGCGCTGTAGGTTGACAAAGAGGCGAAATCCGTGACCTCAACAACCACATCAACAGCGGTATGTCGGCACTGGCTCATCATCTCTCCGTATCTTTCACGCCAACGCTTTCCCCCCGCAGCCTGTCATCGAGGATGAACGGGTCAAGGAACTGAAAAGCATCGTCGTCGCTTGTGGCGTCCGGAAACAATGGTACGTTCCCTCGTCCACGAACACTCGCCCGCACCGCTCACTGCGTTCGGCTGTCTCGTAGGAAAAGGGAATTCCTCGGCATGGACACGGCAAGTCCCTCATTTGGCACTTACGTACTGCACGCTCATGATAAACAATGTCTCGCGGCGAGCCCAGGCAGAAGCCCAGATCGCGCACCTCCGTCGCCTGTTATCCGATCTCGGCATGCGCGGGCAACCGACAAAGGGCAAGGCCAAAGTGATCAAGGAGAAACGGGAGATGGCCGCCGAGCTCGGTACGTTCCCCCCCCCCACCCCCCACCCGATCCCTCATCGCGTGACCTGACGCACTTTTGCGCCCGCCTACTTGCTTCCTTGGCTTTTTGTTTGTTTCCACAAAGGCGACGTCCTCGAATTCGAAGCCAAACGAGGCCTCGGCATCACCCGCCGCGGCGGTCAAACGGAACCGGCCGCTCCCGGGTCCGGCCGCGCCTCACGGTCTCCTTCCCCGCCCGCACGGACGAGCAAGGCCCGTTCCCGTGGCGCGCGTACGAATGGTGCTGGGGCATCGAGAAGCGTCGCGAGCGCGGCATATGTCGAGAGTAGTGAGGAGGGGACGGATTCGAGGTCTGAAGACGGTTCTGAAGGCCGGGGGCAGTCCGGGGATGGGTCAGGTGGCGATGATGCCGGGACGGCGAGAGAGCAAAGGCGCAAGATGGTACGTTTCGGTGCGGGTGATCAAGGGGTTGTGTGTTGATATCGATTGCAGATCGTTTCGTCGGAAGATTCGGATACCGAGTAACGCGGCGGAGATTGTCTTCCGCTAGATCGCTGGTCGAATCAAGTCGGCATGGCTAGCAAATGACACGATGCCCAGATGAGAGCATCTCTGAGCCGCCACGAACTCCCCCGAACGGCTCATTTTCCGCGATTTATAATCATCCATATCATATTCCATCCTTGCATACCGCACATACATTCCAGACCCTTCAGACACGCATTCCCCCAGCTGATTATAGTCCTGCAGAAGATACGTGTCCGTCGGGATCTTGTACGATGCGATACGTTTATTCCTCGGAGACGGGGATGTTGACTTCAGGCTGTGAAGTTGACGTTTTAGCCGATGCGCTTGGCGGTACGGGATGGGACTTACGTTGAAGAAGAGGGCCTGGTTTCCCCAACTGGAATTCGCAAAAAAATGACATGATCAGCAGCACGTCCTCTCGTTCTCTGACGCGAGACCCTCGCAGCGGGACAGCGGGGTGCCCTGGGGCGGTACTTACGGGAAAGGCTATAAAAACAAACGACCGAGTCAGTAAACCGTTCGTCAGCAACGCAACCCTACGAAACTTACCCTGTTTCGGATGTTCATGTAAGGGTAAATAGGTCGTTCGGGCAATTCACCGCCGTTCTCCTCCCTACAACACGCCGACCCGTTAGCGTCGCTTGTCAAGCAAGAAAGTGCGGGAAAAGGGAAACGTACTTGAGGTGCTGGAGGTGGTGGTGGTGTTCATCTTCGACCTGCTTGACCCAGAGAGCGCCCTGCGATGAATCCGATCAGTCAGAGGAGTCGAGAGAAGGGTAGGGGGAATGCTTACGACGATGGCACCTTATAGCCCCAACGAAAAAACCAGAGTATTCTTGTCAGTATTCCCTCATCCGGCTTCCCACTCCTCCAGCGATGCGTACCGGGAACACAGACGTAGAAGCTGGAGATACAGCGTTAGCAGTGAAGGAACGGGAGCAGCAAGGAAGACTCGCCTGATCTTCCTCCAGAGATCCGAGGTTTCTGTAAGGAATCGTCAGCCGTCATTCGAAAAACTGTCGAGTCCCCGCAACTCCATCACATCAATCCTTTATTCCCCTATCGCCCATCCTCGATCCTCCCCTTCGAACCCGTCTCTCATTCTCCTCCCTAGTCACAGAGCAAACCCTCGACTCACCCGCAGCATGCGCCTTGGTCGCATCCCTCAACGCCTTGAATTCATTCGCGCTCCCGCCCGAAACGGTAGCAGCACCACGCACACCCTTGGCGGCGATTCGAACAGAGGAAGCAGCGACTCGGAACATTGCGTCGTTTGGAATTGTGGATGAGTTGTGTGAGTGATGTCTGGAGAGAAAGAAGGAGATGAGATGATGGTCGTCGTTTTGGCTGAGCGACGACTGGCTGAGCAAAGCCACGCGCGATCTTGCCCGTATTCCGCGGTGCGCTTAGAGGGTGCAATGCGCGCGTTTGGGGGTCACGGGTCGCCACCGCTGGATGGTGGTCACCCATGGATGCAGTACTCGGTCAGTTCACCGCGCATATGAGTTGGAGCTGGCAAAGTCACCAGCTGATCTTCACACTCGGGCAGATAGCTGTGTAGCAATTCGAGTAAAAGCAGATTCGCTCAGCCGCGTCAATGTTGAATCCCTGTAACTGATACCGCCGCAATGCCCATGCATAACAACGACAAGACCGTGTTACAACAAGCGCCAAGCGTTTCTACTCCTTCTTTATCGAGACTTCGCCCATTAACTTGCTGAGCCTGCGGTCTCGAGATGTCAGCAGAGAACGAGCGGAAACGCAAGCCACGTACTCGTCTTCGTCGTCTGCCTTTGCTGGCGCCGATATCTCCTCCTCCTCGTCCTCTTCACCAGCACTGGCATCCTCGTCCTCATCACTCTCTGGCTCTTCCATCTCATCCACTGCAATCAAAGGCGTCAGCTGACCCCCGCCCCACGCCAGAATGCGACTCACGCTCATCCAACGCATCCGCATGCCCATGACTCGCCAACGCGTCCCGAATCGCCTCGATACACGCATCCTCCGGATCCGCCCTGTTGCCATTCAACTCAAGACACGTTAATGCGCTCAAATGCTCCCTGATCGCCTTTGCCAAGATATGCAGCGCCCGCGCGTCAATCTCGCCAAACTGGAGCTTGAGCGTGTGCAGCCGCGGGTTGTTGCCTTTTTCGAGTGCCGTTGCGAGTGAGATTCCTCCCTTGGGGGAAAGTAGCAGATCCGAAAGGTTGAGCGATTCCAGATGCGGCCAGGCGGGCAACGCCGCACTGATCGCGCGCGTACCCGATTCCGTCGCCGTGTTATCCTGCAAATCCAGCGACTCGAGCGCCGGACACTGCGCAAGGCCCTCGGCGAGCTGTTTGATTCCCTCTGGACGGATCCCGTTCTGCGGGAGCCGGACTTCCCGGAGGTTCTTGTGCGCCGCGAACGCCTTGGCCCAGGCGGGTGCGGAACCATTCTCGAGCCGGTTCCTTCCACAAACGACCGTCCGCAGGTTTGACTCCCGTCCCTCCGCCTTCGACGTCTCAGCATTCTTCAAGATGGCATTCGCGATGATCGTTCCCCCTGCCGGACCCATCCCGTTGTTATTCAACTTGAACCGCTCGATCGACGTCTTTTCCAGGAAATTGACCATGTTTTCGGCGCAGCGCCCACCGAATGCGTTATCGGAGAGGTCGAGTTCCACGAGCGTCGGGTGGTCGGCCAGGGCATCGCATATGGCGGAGAGGGCGTGTGGGATCTCGCTAATCAGACGACCGGTAAAGACGTCTGCAAAGTCGGCAATCTACTCGACACATCAGCTTTCACTCCCCTCCTTTCGCATATGACTTACCTTGAGCTGCTTCTTATCCTTTAATATCTCGGCAATAGCCTTGCACGCCTCAACGCCCAACGAATTCCCTCCGAAATGAACTTCCTCGACATCGTCCATCTGCTTGAGCTCGCTCAGGAACGGCTCGAGGTCGGCGGCCGTCTCGGCCTTGAGGTTCTTGCCCAGAATAGAGAATACTTTTGTTGATGACATGGTGGGGGAAAGAGGTGTATGTAGTGGCTGGAGCGGGTGGGAGGCATGATGAAGAGGATGATGACCATGTTGAAGGAGAATCTCGCCGTCGCCATCGTCGAGAGCATGGAATTCCGCTTGGCGGAGATGAGATGAGAATGCCCGCTTCTATTCGGCGGCCGAGCCAAAGCTGACGTCAAGTCGCGCCGTTCAAGTGGTCTCGCTGCTTCATTAGTCCTTGACAACTTGCTCTGACACGATAACAGCGAGGAAGACAACCTCTTAAACTCGACGGAACCGACTTGGATAGTCGTATCAGAAATTTTGCTAAATTCCAGAGAAAATCGCATTTAAAACACTGCTGAACCAACCGAATCGGAGCACAAGATGTCCGACGATGATGATTTCATGATGGACGTACGTGCCGCTCGATCCCTCGCTCACAACCGACCCCTGACTCTGCAAGCGCTCTCTAGGATGCCGGGGACGAGGACGACTATGACTTTGAATACGAAGATGACGGGGATGCGGATGATGCTATGGAAGATGGCGACAACGACGTCGAGAATCAGTATTACCTCGCCAAGGGTGAGTCTCGCTGTATCCGCTCCACAGAAGCTCATACTGATGTCTCGTCGGATACAGCTGAGAAGGAGGACGATCCAGAGAAAGCATTGAAAGCCTTTCGTAAAATTGTGGACTCGGAGACAGAGAAGGGGGAATGGTAGGCTCGATTTATTTTGCCTTTCTCCTATCGTGCTGACTGCTGTCTACGAATAGGGGATTCAAGGCACTGAAACAGAGCACGAAAATCTTGTACTTGACACTACATCGGCCGGAGGAGGCACTGGAGACGTATCGAGAGCTGCTGGGTTATGTCAAGGTATGCCATATCTTTGCTCCGTCGCTCGCAAGAAGATTGACCAGTTTTACGACAGTCGGCTGTTACCAAAAACGTCTCCGAGAAATCCATCAACAACATCCTAGACTATGTCGGCGGAGAAGGCAAGGTACATTCGGATCTACCTCATCCCGTCGGGAGCGCTCATTCGCTTCTCCTATACAGCATGCATCGAAAGCTCCGAAAGTAGGACTGGAAACGCTCGAGGCCTTCTACAGCGCGACAATGGATGCCTTGCAAGACGCCAAGAACGACGTGAGTGACCTCGATTTTCTTCACCTCCTCACTCTTGATACTGAGACTGGTCTTCGTCGTCTAGCGACTATCTGTGAAGTGTAACTTGAAGCTTGCGAAGCTATGGCTGGAGCGAAAAGAGTTCAACCGTCTGAAATCAGTGAGTTACATGACGAGCTCTGAGGCTATAGATGCTGATCAATATCGTCAGACTCTGAAAGCACTACATCAAGCTTGCGAGCCGTCTGCAACGGCATCGGGAACATCGGCAGAGGACCAAACGAAAGGGTCACTGCGTGAGTATACGTAAGCGTGCACAGATCGAGATGCTGACAAATTCTGCGTCGTCAGTGCTTGAGGTATATGCGATTGAAATCCAAATGTATAGCGAATTGCGCGAAACGAAGAAACTGAAGGTGAGTTCCGGCGACATACCTTCCAAAAAGCCACCAAACCAACTTGCTGCCTCCAGACCATCTATGAAGCCACCCTCCGCGTCCGCTCAGCGATCCCACACCCGCGAATCATGGGCATCATCCGCGAATGCGGTGGCAAAATGTGGATGGCCGAACGCGCATGGGAAAAGGCGTCGACGGATTTCTTCGAGTCGTTCAAGCAGTATGACGAGTCCGGGTCGCCGCAGAGGATACAGGTGTTGAAGTATCTGGTGTTGGCGTACATGTTGATGGGGAGCGATATCAATCCGTTTGATTCGCAGGAGACCAAGCCGTATGTCGGATTGCCCTTCTGCTTCGCTCGGTGTTGACTCGGTGTCTTGTTCTGCAGGTATCGCGAGAATCCTCAGATCGTGGCGATGACGAACCTAGTTACAGCATATCAACACAGAGACATCTTCGAGGCGGAGAAGATCATACGCAGTATGTGCCTCCACAAGGTGATGTCGACACTCGCTAACATTCTCTGGGCAGATAACAAATCAACAATCTTGGACGACCCATTCATCAGAACATACATCGACGACGTCCTCCGTTCATTACGCACGCAGTATCTGATCGACCTGCTGAAACCGTACACGCGCTTGGAGATCAGTTTCCTAGCAAGGGTGAGAAGCCAAAGACTGCCCGTCACAATTGCCATAGCTGAGCCCTGCATTACATAGCAATTGCATATCGAGAAGGAAGAAGTCGAGGAGATTCTTATTGAGCTGATATTAGACGGCAAGATCAACGGCAAGGTGGATCAGCTGAACGGGCGAGTGGAGCTGGAGCGTCTGTATGTATTTGGCTGCCTCTCCTACTTATGCTGAGTCACAGTGCTGACTATCATTCTTGATTGCAGAAACAACAAGCAAGAAGACAGGTACAACGCCATGACCTCTTGGTCATTACAGCTCAAGAGCCTCTCGACCGCACTGGTGCAGAAAGGCCCCTCAAAGGGGGCGGGACCCGAAGGCGAGTTTGGCATGGGCATGGGAGGCATGGGCGGAATGGGTGGACCATGGGCGACGCCTTTGGAAATGCAAGACTTTGACAGCAAAGAGGACTTGATGGCTTTTGTGCGCTCGTAAAGCCAAGAAGCGTAGCCTTTGTTGTATTTTCCCACCGGTTCGGGAGCTAGTCATGCATGCGATTTTGTGACCAAACTGTTTGCCAGTGTCAAGATCCATGTCTTACCAAAATGCTCAACACAGGAGTGAAGCTATGGTTCCAATCGCGGTCGTTGTTGCTCAGGCTCGACTTCATCATGAGATACAACGCAAGTCCAGAGATAACAAAAGATACAAGAGTCTACGTGTGATCCACATAGCTATTTACCCTGCATGAGGAACCTACGACATACATCGTTCCACAGCACATCTGCACCGTCTACCGCATGGATATCCTCCGCGATCCGCAATAGACGACCTCTTCTCGTATCTGGTCCGATGTAAGCCGCGCCGTCAACGTATTGTACGCCTCCATCTGATTCGGAAGCGACCATCAGTGCCTTCCCCCGATCGTTGCCACATGAGCTCTTCGCCGGCTCCCACTCTTGCAGGCCGGCTACATCTGCTCCGCCCGTGACGAATGCGATAATCTTCTCCCGCCACTGTCGAATGACTTGCTGATACGACGGTGACAGCTTGGCCTCGTATGCGCCGAGGAGGGCAACGATATCCCACGTATGCGTCGCGTACTTTTCCTTCGCGAGCGGCCCCTCAAAGGGGTTGCCCAGTTCGAATAGCTGGAGGTAGGAACGTGTCGCTGTGGAAGAGGCCCCATTGCATTCAGCTAGTGCAGGAAGGAAGAAGCCGACGTCGGATTCGAATTGACATATGCGTTTCAGAGCAGCTGGATCGTGCAGATGTGGTTCGGTGAGTTCGTAAAGTTCCAGGAGATCGTCTGCGGCCTGATCGTTCTTCATCTTGTGTCTGATAACATCGTCGACAATGCGGTGAAAGGCCTTGGCGTGTTCGCTCCGACTATCGTCGTCGATCAACATGTTGTACGAGATGCCGCCGTCGTATCCACAGGCGCTGACCAGTTGTTCCGGCACCCATCGCTTCAACCCTCCATCGATAATGTCCTCGTCCTTTTCGCCGCGCAACAGAGCCATCGAAGGCGTCTTGTACGGCATCATTTCGCTCTGCGAACATGGGATTCCGACCCAAGCGGCTTTTCGTATCTCGTCGACGTCAATCTTTTCAAGGTCTCCAAGTATATCGTCACTAGAACGAGCATCGACCGTTATCTTGAGCTTCTCCGCTTGATTGCGGAAGTTTGCTTCGTGTTCCTGGGGCGTCTTGGCGGGCATACACATTGGCGTGCCGCTAAACAAGATCGATCGTCGGAATGGCTGCTCGTTGGACGGTTTGTCGGCATGCATCGCGAGCAAGCTATGTAAATGTGCTGATTCTGATCCTGCGCTTTGCCCGATGATGGTAAGATTCCCCGGATCGCCGCCAAAGCCCGCGATGAACCGCTTGACCCAGGCGTATGCCTGCAACTGATCATGTAAGCCATTGTTGGGTGGAAGTCTAGTCCCTGCTCCAGCTTCTGAAGAATGGTAGAATCCTAGTCCTCCAAGACGATAATTGAAAGCGACGAAGATGATCGGCTGCGATGGGGTCTGCTGTAATGCCTGGGACAGAAAAGTGAATGGCGAGTAGTAGCTTCGGTCTCCTGCACCCATGAAGAACGCTCCACCATGTTGGAACAGAACGACGGGCAACTTCTTCTCCGCAGTTGAGGATCCCAGGCTTTCCCCAGCACCTTGGACAATATCGGTTGGAAGCGTGATCGACAAGTGCAAACAATCCTTCTCGCTCTGGAAATCCCCTTCGTCATCCACGATCCCGTCTGTGGGCAGCTGCAAGCCCGCGGCGTCCTTCTTGGCGCTTCCCCATGGTTGCACAGAGCTCGGTCCAGGTTTCGTCGCATCGAACACCGATTCCTTTGCGGAAGAGTCCGTGGAGGGGGCCGAAAGCCCTGTGCGGAGGACTGATCTGGCGAATCGCGAGTTCGACGGGATGGAAGCATATGGCAGTGCGAGAAACTGAGTCAGATGAGGGTGCGATGCGGGCGATACTCCGCGAATTACGCCCAGGATGGGATGTCGAAACACAGTTGTCGCAGACATGATGGCTGATGTCTGAATGCGCGAGGGAAGCTCGGTTCTGGCAGGTGGGACCACGCTTCAGGATCGACGATAGTCGACCAGGGTATCGTGCTCGCTGATGATATCTCCAGCTTCAAGTCTGCTGATCCATGGCATTATAGATTTCACCCTTCCCCCCAGCCCGCCCACCTGGAATCCGTCATACCCCGGGATTGCATGAAGAGATCGGATCATCGATCGGAGGTGAGCGGATCGTTGATTCACATCTGAGACAGCAGTGTCACGTGTTGCCAATCCAATGGCTACGTCTCGTAGGGTGAGGAGCCCGAGCTTGATCCACTTGGGCCAAACGCAAAACTCGAGTCCATTGGGCCTGATGCGAATTCCCAGCCAACTGAGCGGCGACCTGTTGATGGGAGCGAAGGAAGGAGGGAGGAGGGGGGATCATCAACGCTGCCATGACTGAGAGGAATGTACACAGGCGTTGCTGTCATCTACGAGTTGATGGAGACGAAGTGTAGGGCATCCTCTACTACATAATGCCCTCGGGCTCATCTCTTGTCTTTATATATACCCCGATCAACACAGCACATCACGGATGATTGATGAAGTGCAGCCAAAAGATGGAGCAGATGGAGAGTCGCGGTTGATATACGAATTGCCATGTACGACAAATGCAGATTCAAGACAAAAGCGCTCAATCGGATAGGTGATCGTTTCAATGTCAGATCAGCTAAAAGACTCTGGTTACCGAATGGCTTCTCGTCTGCAAGTAAAGCTGAATGCAAAGGAGACGTGGCTGATGACGGTAAGACCAGTAAGAAAGATCCTGCTTTGCTCAAGGGGTATGGCAAGACAGAGGCAGGCCGAGTCCGATACTTCAAGCGTTCCAGCAAGTACAACACAAAGTATGCCAGGCTTTCGTTCGTGAATGGCACAGCAAGCTGATTGACGCGTTTAAATTTGCGCGAGCTGAAAAGAAGTTCAAAGGACACAGTGCAGAAAGGGAATTTAGGGTTGACTCGCCTGAATATGCATTTGACCAACGACTCTATTCACATTTCACGGGAGATCCGAAGATGCGTGTAACACGAGATTTGGACAGTGTGGGCGATTGATAGCAAGAGGGAGTAGATGAGCCGGGGGGATCTTCTCGGCAACATCTGTGTGATCTACATGGTACGTTAACGCATGCCATTCCAGTATGTTGTGACTTCCACAAGGCCTACATATGAAAATCAATCGTGAATCAAAGATTCCACGCAGACAGTGGACATTCTTGTTCCATGAAGGGCAGTCGGCGCATTTACATCACGGAAGCCTGTGATGCTGACGGAGTGAGAGGATGCTTAGAACGACGACGAGTGCAGCATGGGCCGGCTCAGCAAAGCAGCTGAAGCGTGCGCCATTTCTTTTTGATTATCTGTGTCGATAATGCACCCCGCAAAACAGGGATTTATATGGCTTCCTTTAAGTGCACGGAAGTAGCGATATAGCGAGCGTCCACCGGCAAGAATATGTGCGTTCGCTTCACCGCGTGCAAACAGTAGGACAAGGAACAACCGTGCTGTGCCAAGCGATGGTGCCGGGTTGGCTGTCATACCTCTCAACGTCATCCGTGAGAGCCTTCATACCCAGACTGTAAGGTTCCTGCAGGCCCTTTGCGTCGACATGCCCCGTCTGACAGAGCTCCGGCAAGGGTGCGCAGAATGACACCCTGAGCCATGAGCAATATGCGCGTCTGCCTTGACGCGACGTGTCTCGGAAGCGAATTCGACTGGCATCATCAATTATAGTAACAACGCTGAAAGGAGAAAGCATGACCATGCAGCATACCGTTCCAGTCTCCCTACGCTCGGTCCCGCCGCCATGGCCCTCCCCCGCCGCTTCCACGAGTCCAAACTCGTCGGCACTCCGCGCGACGACGATGCTCGTGTCGCCGCGGAGCTCCGGCAGAAAGCCCTTGTCCTCACCGACTACCACCCGCGGCCCTCCTTCGGCACCGCGGGGCAACGTATCGATGTGTTGGCGAATTTCTTCCAGGTCAGGTTTGCGGGCAAGGAGGGCAAGATGATCTATCACTATGATGTCAATATCGTTCCTGTCGTTCGGGAGACACCGGGCAGGAAACCCCCACCGAAGGATAGGGGACCCGCGAAGCTGCCGATTCTCCTTTTACGAGAAGTGATTGATCGGTGCGCGGCGGAGCTCGATCCGTCCTTCAAGCCTTCCTTTGATGCCGGCGCGTACGACGGCAGGAAGAACCTCTTCACGCCCGTCAAACTCCCGATCGCGAACGATGAGTCGAAACACATCCGGATCGTCGTGCCGGACAAGGACCCTCGTCCGCCTCGACCTGGTCAGGAGCCCCAGGACGGGCCCCAGGGCAGGCGATTCGACGTGACGTTCAAGTACGCGAGCGAGATCAACCTCGAGGCCGTCGCCGAATTCTGCAGGGGCAAGAAACAGTCGACGCAGGTGGAGGCGTCGATGTTGACAGCCATCATGGCGATCAACGTGCTCTTGCGTGATGACGTGCGTCCCTCCTCTCCGGAAGCCTTCTCAACCTGTACAAATACCTCTGTTGGCAGCCCATGGGCAAATTCACGCCCGTCGGAGCACAGCAGAACCGCTGGTTCACGATGCAACCGATCAACAACCAACGTACGTCTCCTATCGCCCCCAATAGTAGTCCCCGTCTCAACCACCTCCTTTTCTAGCATCCGTTGAGATTATCGGCCAAGGCGGTCTCGTTGGCAAGGGATTCATGCAGTATGTGCTCCCTTTCTTGATCATCCCCCAAATCACTCATCGCTGAATACTCCTTTTCATCAGGTCATTCCGCCCCGGCCTCGGCTTACCGGGCATCAACCTTGACACCGCGTACTCGGCCTTCCTTCAGCCCGGGCCGATGATCGAAGTTGCGGCGCAGGTCTTGTACGGCCAGTCTGGTGGAGGTGGTCGTGCGAATCTTCTTCCCCTTTTCCTGTGGCTCGTGCTCACGGTTACGCATAGGTGGTGGACGAGGCGGAAGGGGAGGTAGAGGAGGTGGCTACGGAGGAGGGTGAGTGCTCTTATTCATGCGGCCAGATGTCCATGGAATGGGATCACAAAGGCAAGGGGTTCTGAAGCGCTGGTGGTCGGCCAAGACGAGTGGAAGAGGCTTCGCCGTCCTGACTTTGCCGTCTTGTCTTGGCGAATGAGGTCGAGTGATAGCATTCGATCTCGAGTTGCTCGTCCGGTCGACAAACGCCAAGTCCGCGCACTTCCGACCTGGATGCTTGTTGCTTTTCGCGACAATCGACTGCTTGCAACACAACCTCCCGGAAAATTGCCCTTCCATTGACTTACACGCTTAGTCAACACGACTGACCGTCTCATCCTTCAGACCCCCTCACGTGGAAATGCCGCAAGAACTTCGCCCCTTCGAGATTGCCAAGCTTCGAAAGATCTTCAGCCAATGCAAATTCACGCTCACGCATCGACCTTGCAGCAAGGTATTCAGCGTTCGCTCTATCACCGCCAAGCCGGCCTGCGAAATCGAATTCACCATGGCCGCCCGCGATGGAAGTGGCGACGTGCGAACCAACCTCGCAGCCTACTACAAGACCGCGTACGGCAAGGACTTGCGATACCCTCGCTTGCCCTGTGTCTCGTTCGGAGCGAGCAACTATGTGCCACTGGAATTTTGCGCGTTGGAGCCGTTCAATGGCTTGCCGCCAAACAAGTTGACGTCGGATCAGACGGCGAATATGATCAAGGTTGCCGCTCAACGACCTGCTGATCGGCGGGACAAGAGTGAGTCGCTATCCGCCTTTGATATGATCGGTTACTGATATGTCATCGCAGTCATGCAATGGCGCCAGGTCCTCGACTGGGAGCGAAAGGAAAAGATCGCCGCCTGGGGCATCCAAGTCAATCCGAACCCGGCCGATGTCCAGGCTCGAGTCTTACCCGCTCCTACCGTCCTCTACGGCGGCAGCGGAGGCCGCATGAACCCGCGAAACGGCGGCGGGAACGTTCTTGGCAAGCAATTTTACAAGCAAGGAAACCCGCTCAAGGCGTGGGCTGTCGTCTCGTTTGACCGTGGTGCCGATATTCAGATGATGCAAGGCTTCATCACCTACCTCGTCAATACTCTGAAGAGGAACGGCATGGCAGTCCCTACCGATCGACCGCCTTTGATCGGACCCATCAACCCGGCGCAAGGCGGTTCCACCGGCGGCCTCAACAAAGCGGTCTTCAACGCCCTCATGAGCGCTGGATCTGCGGCCTACCAAGCCGGCGGGAAAACAGTCGCCCCTCAACTCATCATCGTTATTCTTCCCGGACGAGACCCTCTCCTGTACGAAGAGGTCAAGCGATGCGCTGCCGCCAACCTCAAGGCGCCCGTTCCCACGCAGTGTCTGCTTGCGTCCAAGTTGCGAAGTGATCGAGGTCTTGACCAGTACGCCAACAATGTCTCGATGAAGATCCACGCCAAGTTGGGAGGAATTACCCACACGGTCCCGTTGCAAGATCTCCCTGGGCTCACCAATCGTACGATGCTTGTCGGCGCTGACGTCAGTCACCCGCCTTCTCGTGGTGACAATATCATCGCACCCTCGATCGCTGCCACCGTGTCGTCGAAGGTTGCAGACAACAACCTCTACTCTGCGACGATCCGATTGCAAGCCGGACGACAGGAAATCATCGAGGATTTGCAGAGCATGATGGAAGGGAATATCAAGGGCTTTGCCACCAACACCAAGTTCTTGCCTGACTCGATTATCTTTTATCGAGATGGTGTCTCCGAAGGGCAGTATGCCGCAGTGGTCCAGACGGAGGTCAAGGCGATCCGTATGGCATGCGAAGCCCTGCGACCGGGATACAAGCCCAAGATCTCGTATATTGTTTGCGTCAAAAAGCACAACATGCGATTCTTCAGCAAAACCGGCGCCAATTGCGACCGTTCCGGCAACTTGCCTTCTGGAACCGTCGTCGATCGCACCGTGGTTCATCCCTTCGCGTTCGACTTTTACCTGCAGGCCCACGGCGGTCTCGTTGGTACCGCACGACCTACTCATTACATTGTCCTCGTGGATGAAAACGAACTCGGCGCCGATAGCTTGCAAAAGCTCACCAACGGCCTCTGCTACTCGTTCCAACGAGCGACACGATCCGTCTCCATCGTTTCAGTGTGCTACTACGCCGACATTATCTGCAGCAAGGCCCGTGCGCTCGTGTACGAAGAAGAATCCTTCTCCGACACGCAAACCGTCTCGTCTGCCGCCTCGGGACCCAAGGACTTCGTCATGCGAGACTTTGACCCTCTCCGAGTCTCCAAATTGTTCGCCAAGAACCCTGAGTTTGAAAACGTCGCCTGGTACATGTAAGGCATGTAGGGCGTGAAAGGTTCTGGCTTGTCTTGCTTGGGATTGGCTTGTTTAGGATGACTGGTTGTCTGCGTGTCTTTCGCTAGGTTGTCGGAAGGACGCAGGGTTTCTGCAATCACGACCAATGCACGCCTAACTCGTGCACTACCAGCGTCTAGGTTGTTGTATGAGTGTCGCATGCAGTCGACTCAATGCTTATGCATGAATAGTGTCAACTCTGTACACTTGAGAACTCCCTGCGCCTGGTCGTACTCAGTCATGCGATCGTCATACTCTTGTCTATGTCCTACAAATCATGCCTTGTACATCTAGGTATACAACTTGATATCGATACAGTGCCTTTTGTATGAGGAACCAATGTGCATTCGGACTTCGGTCATATGCTGATTGTCGTTGTTCGCCGACTCCCTTCCCGTGATTGCAATCATGCGAAGAAGCTAGACCGTCGAGCCCGAGACGTCACCCTCTCCAGAACGCCACTTTCTGAATCGCTCGTGCTCGTCTCATCCCCGTCGACGTCGTACTCCCACGACTCCTCGCTGTCGATGTCCCTGTGATGCTCTAGATCGCCTGCATGGCTAACCGTCTCCAGGTGCTGCGATAGCCGTGTATGTCGTCCCGTCAAGCTCTTGCCGTCGCGTATGTTTTGTACGTCTTCTAGTCGGATTGGCTGAATCATGAAATAGCAAATGATTGGTGGCAGGAGGGCGACGCAGACGGCGGATAAGACTTGTATGAACATGACATCTGAATAGGCTTTGATGGCGCCCGTGCGGATTGGATCACCTTTTGGATACTACACCGTCGACTCAGCACGAGCTCATAGCGGATGACAGGGGACATACCTGATCAATGACCAGGATGGACTGATAGAGGTCGTTCAGTAGAGTTTGATTTGTGGTTGGCACATGCTTGGCCAATTCGACCGGCATGCGGTTCGTAAAGATGGAGGTTGCAACTAGAATAGGTCCAGGTCAGCCATGTAACGCAAAGAACGCGACATTGACATACTGGCTGAGCCGACAGAGTTACCAACCTCGGTAATCAGCAATACCATCGCGGTGACCGTGGCGACGTCTAGAAACCATTCAGCGCAGGGACACAAACAAAGACCCGGTCTACTTACCGGCGTGGACTACATCAGCCTGAGCGCTGACCTGTAAAGCGACACATGCCAGTCCGCCACCTAAGCCTTGTAGCACCTGATTGGCCACGAGCTCCGCTGGCGTCCCGTGTGCGCCCCTGGAACGAAGCATGAAGACAACCCCAGCCAAGCGAATCAGCAGTCCCGCGAAAAGCGTCCACTGCGCGGCCCTGTCAGCCAATGAGAGCGCGAGATCGACATTCGGCTCACCTTGACGTCCCGGTATTTTGCCATGAGCGTTCCCCCGACAATCCCAAATACCGTCAGCGACAATGTTTGACATGACGCAAAGTAGGTCAGGTTCCGGTAGGACCAGTCCTGCGTGACGTAGATGAAATTGTACAGGTTGGTATACTGGAGGTAGAAGCTGACGAAATCGAAGAAGCCTAGAAGGACGTCAATCAGCCTTTGATGCCCTGGCGTCGGAGCCGTTACGCACCGATCAAACAAGCTCCCAATATCGACCTATTCCTCAAGAACCGATACGGCACCAACGGCAACCTCGGAATCTTGGTCTCATACCAGCAAAACAGCGGAAACAACAACAAACCCCCTGCCAGCATGATCCGCATCGTGTTATTGTGCCATCCACCTGGAACGTTTGCCGCGAGCGTTAACGGCAGTAAAATCAACGCCAGCGACGTCGCAACGAGGACGAGACCGATAATGTCGAGTTCCTGGAATGACTTCCATGCGTGCTGCAGGCGTGTTTTCGCTGAGACGGAGTGTCCGCCTCGGGCGGCCTTGAGTTGTTTCTTTGCCTTGTTTTGGGCCCACATGAGGGAGCCGATAACGGGTATGAGGCATATTGGAACGATCACGGCGAACTGGGGAATATCAGCCGAATGGGACTGGGTTGATTGGAGACGAGCTTAGCTCACCATGCCGTATCCCCATCTCCAATTCGGGAGAATCGCTTCCGTGATCTCTGCGCTGACGAAGTTGTTGACGATGAACGGCAACGAAAGCAACGCCGTTGACAAGCCCCTCCACCTCAACGTAGTCATATCCGCCATGATAATCTGGCTCATAATCTGCAATCCGGTATACCCAAACGAATAGATGATATTGCCCGTAGCGATCTGCTCGATCCCGCTGGCGGTGGCGATGAGGGTATACCCGATACTGTAGCATATCGTGACGGCGATGTAGGTTTCACCCCGTCCAAAAATATCGGCGAGTTTCGCCATGAAGGGTTTGCCGACGGCGATGATGATGGCTGCGGCGGTGGTAATAGTCCCGGATAGGGAGACTTTGAGGACTGTTGATGTTGCGTAGGAGAGATATTGCCAGGAGGTCATACCTGCGAAGGTGTTGGCTGCATTCTTTGAGAGGGCACATTCTGCTCACCATCCAGAGAATAGATATACGAAGCGAGTGCGATGCTGGGGGTCTTGTCAGTTCCGAGTCGACCTGAGCACGGTTGGTACTCACCCTCCAAACAAATACCACCTCGTCCGCTTATTCCATACCGCCTGCGCCGCTTCCACCATATTCACCCCACTCGGCGACTTGTCCGTTCCAAACGACCCCCTCGCCTCCCTCGATAACGGCCCAGCCCTCACCCCTTCCTCTCCCTCCTCATCTTCCTCACTCTCCACCAAGGGCTTGCCATCCATCCTCAACGCCTGATACCCCTCCCCACTCCCCGACGGCCTCCTTGCCAATGCAAAACTCCGCTGCTGCGCCGCTCGAGGCGACTTTTGCTGCTTCCCAACACGAGGCGGCATCCTGTGTCGTGTACCGGCGGGCGGGACATTGATGGGATCCCGCTCGGTCATTGCCTGGGCTTTCTCGGAGGGAGGCAGGGATGGCATGGGACGGTGGGTGAATATGACGATCGGGCGTGCGGCCGTGCGCCGGGCTGACGTCGCGCGGGCCACGTGGGTGCGCTAGGAGAAAGCGCGGGCGGGGCGACCGGAGATCGTGGCGCCGGATGTCGAAAGCTGAGTCGATGTCGTTTGTTGGGGATGTCGTCGTTGTATCCCGTGCGACGTCGAGTTCACTGACACGGAGGGAACTTTGGAAACGCAATGCCCCGGGAAACTCGGATGGGTGGACGTTTCAGGCTCTTTGAGGAATAGTTAGAGGAATTAGCGTTCATTCAGTGCAGCTGTGCTGCGGGCGTATTTCACTTACTTGTCGCAGACTTTTGTACGATCTTGACTTGCAGAATGTCCGTGCGCTGCAGCGGAGTCCAAAGCAGCGAGCAGTCACCAAAGGTTGTCTCACGTCTGCTCAAAGGCGCTTGGAGCACCTTGGTCTTTTCCAGGCTTTTCAGACCTTGGAATGGCTCGAGGCAAAGCCAGAGCGTTTGCGGGTCGTTGAAAGGCGAAACTTTCCAGAGTCGTACGTTGGTCCGTTGACAATATCTCTGTCTCTCTCTATAGCCGGAATACGACCAAAACCATCACGAAAACCCTCCAAAGATCAGCTACAGGGAAGCATCCCCGGTCAGCTTGCGAGTTCGCAGGAATCAGGCATCTTCTGCTTCCGATATCTGATAACGGAAAACTCCGATGGCACTCTCTTCGGGGCATTTCGGAAGACGGTCTGAGAGAATATCTGTGGTAAGCTTCTGTGGCATTCGACGTTGGTGAATCGCTGCTCAGTCGTCAATCAGAACCTTGTCCTGGCCAAGGCACTGGGACCTCCGGACGGTATGCTGAGAGCGAGGACCTGATAGATGGGGAGTAATCCAGCAGACTACCAATGGATCTCTCAGAGACTCGCACGATCAACCTGGCTCGGGATGCTCCCTTTGTATGCGCAGCGATTGAACAATGTATACACGACGACAAACAGAGGCGCTATCCATCGTGGACGACGTGGTGTTGGTGTCCTGATTCCAAGTCTGAGTCACGGATGTTCCGGCCTGGAATGTGCAAAGTGTTTGGAAGTGGCTTCGACTCTTATTTTGCTCGGATCCGTCACGCAGGAGGAGAAACCCGATCGGACATCAGATTACTTGTCATATTGCGTCCGATGAAGCTGAATTGCTGAACTGCCCGAGAAGCAGAGACTGCCTGACGCTCTCCTTACCAGCTTTCTATACCTGATAGCACTGTGATCTGCTCGGGCTTTCGCTATTTTTCGTGAACGTTGTGGGCACTATCATTCCAGATCCAAGAATGTCGATCTCCCAGGACAACTTGCCCAACGGAACCTTCCCTCGGTTCGCCAGTTCAGTTGTTACGACCACCAGGGTTCAGCAAGTCAATGCCATACCATGGAGAACGTTTCAGAGAAACACCTTGCGCTACGTCTTCTTCCCTGTGACCGGAAGCGGAAATCGCTTTCGAAGCCTCGACATGGGCCTACGAGAACTCGTTGATGCTGGAATGAGCGGCCATTCAGTATTGAAGCTGCAGAACGTCATTTCGCTTGACCGAGTATGCGGAGCATCTACGATCTGCTAATGGTCAACATCGTGACTTCAATCCTGGGAAAAATGGAAACTTGACACGGCAATTGAGGACACCGGTATCCTTAGCATGTTCACCATAGAGTACGTGTCGGAGAGTACAGGAAAGAACGGCGATGAATCAATCGCATCAACGAGATCAACGCATTCGCATCACGCGCGACCCCTTCCGTGGAACATGGCATCTAACTGAGGTACCTAAAGGAACCAAAGGCCTCCACGACGGAATACAGTTTTTTTTGCAAGATGGACTGATGGAAACTGATAGAATGTGCAGGGTGACTTGCCCTGCCCGGCCCCAAGGGGCATGTCTGGTTTTTTTTTTCGCTGGTGAGCCGTCGGCAACTGCCCTGATGGGCAATTGGAGGCTGGAGCTCACTCAGATTGCATGCAGGATGAATCATGTACGGCTCTGATATGCCCTGTGCACCACACCAGGCCCATCCGCTGTGAACACCTCACTATCGACCCCCACGCATCGACCCACGAGCAGTCCTTTGCCGTCGGATCCGGAAAAGCTCCCAACACTAGCACAGGCAAGAATCCGAAAAAATGTCTCCCGTGGGCTGATCTGGGGAACGCACAACTCGCTGGAGCACCTGCAGGGCTTTGTCTCCCAACTCAACGGGCGATCCTATCACTCGGCATTGTGAGGGTCTGGCATCCTTTGGATCGCGGTGCCTTCTTACAGGGGCAAGCGCGTGGCTTTCTGGAATAGGAGTCGATGGTTAGTCGGGAGGCATATATACATCTGTCAGTGCTCGAGCTGACCTGATCCCCCCTTCTCGATCTCTTTTGATCTCCTCACCGATCCTAGAATCTAGCATCGAATACTTGCGTTTGTGAAGTCACAGCTTTCAGCTATCAAGCAAACCGAAGAATTTCACAACGTAAGCTTCTCGCCTTTTGCACTTCCTGTCGTTCATGTCTGATTTCCGTTCCACGCTTTCTCCTTGACAGTTCCCAGCCATTGCTCAACACCTGCACTCGTTCGACGCGATCAATGGTACTAGCCGTTTATCAAGGTATGAGTGGCACGACATTCTGTCATCGCCTACTCACAAGGCTCCACGATCCTACCAGATGAATCCATCAATTCCTCCTGAAGAGATTGCCAAAACGGATCACCCTGACCCTCCCCAGGATCAAATCCAATCCGGTTTCACCACACTGGCCACGACCCCTTCACACGCTTCCATCTCCTTTGATCAAGAATCATCCGCCGTCATGATTGCTTCGATGACTTCCAGCGACGATCTCAAAACAGACACGTCCGACTTTGGTGTCGAATCCCTCGATGGGACGGTGACCGTTGCGTTACAGTCTTCTGGTGGAAGCGAAGCCGACGTCACATCTCACAGCTTTCCAATCGACGAATCCTTGAGTGAAGTTCGGGGCGATCGCAGGAACGACATCAAAGTCGAAGCAGATGTCGTTGATGCCGACGAGACCGCGACTTCCGCGGCCATCTACGGCAATTCCGAAGACGAAGAGGAGAAACCCATCCAGACCGTGTCGGCAATGCTCGCTGCAGACAACGCCAGATTCAAGCTCCCCGGGACATCGAAGTTCAGCTACGATGTTCCCGCCTCTATCTCCTTCGAACGAGGACGACACGCCGAACCACTCGATAGGCCCTCAACGCCTCCTAACTTGGTACCCGCAACCCCTCCCTGCGTTGCTGAAGAAGTGCCGATGTACGCTCCCATTCCCTCCGCGGAGTTCTCGATGCACAGTCCTACGGCACAGCACGTGCAAGACTTGCCTCGAGTGACCAGCATGCTCGCCTTGGAGCCAAGCCCCGACGACATCCAAACGATCCCCCGAACGGAATTTCAAGAGGTCGATCGTGGGCAGGAGTCGTGTGTGCGGGATCTCATGCACGAGATTGACGCTGCGCATCCTCCTGATAGCCAAACGTGGTACAATACACTCAACGGGCAGCAGGGTCCTTGCGGTATTCATGTCAACATTCTCGGCGACCCGGCCGCTGGGGGGATGGCCGTGGACCAGATCATGCAAATGTTCACCAACGGCCAGGCGATGTTGCAACCGCAGCAGACCGAAGCGGAACGCAAGGTCGCGCTGCAAGTTCAACACGACGCACGCATCGCGAGCTCTCAAGCTGAAAGTCAAGGTCGACGAAACGGTGGGATCCGCGAATCATTGAAGAAAGTCAGGGAAAGCGCAAGTGCTTCTCTCGAAGCCAACAAGACTGCTCCTTCTGTCGGAAAGAAGGGCTCTGTCAAGCCGCCTCCGAAGGCGAAGAGCAAGGGCGCGCGAGTCATGGCTTTGCGTCAGGCCAGATCCGTCTCCTCAAGGTTCCCTCGATCCGAGGTTCAAGGTGAGTCCTCTTGGAGATGGTTGTGCTGGGTACATTAAAGCCGATTTGCAGCTCCTATTCGAAAATCCTCTACCGCGATGTCTCACGAGCTATCGGTCAATCCTGCTTCGGCAGAGAATGAACAGCCGGCATTCGCCAAAGTGCGAGTTCCCTCCATAGACGACCCAGCCTCCGCTATCGCAAAGTTTAAACCACCCACGCGAACGATCCCGACTGATCGTCCAATCAAGACTTATCGACGTCTCGTCGACCCTCGCTCGCTTCCTGGCTTGCAACCGGTTGTTTCAGACTATTCGCAGTCCTCCAATCTCGAAGCGCATCATGAAGCGGAACAAGATGATTACACCGAATCCGAGACGGATGCCGATGACGAGGATGCAGAAAGCGGGGATAGTCAGCCTTTCAGAGCTCAAGCACTCCAGTTGGCGGAGAAAGACACGGCGCTTCAACGGGAGTTAAATACGATTACCGAGCTTTTATGCATGGCTCTCGTTAGCATTCTGCCGATGTACCGACAAGTCTTTACATCGGCCTTCGAGAGTCACGCGACCTCAACATCGAGTGTACCGGATGAGGATGAGGAGCGACTCGAAGCAATGCGGGGCAACGACAAGCTCGCGGAAGCGCTTCATGTCATCGAACGATTCTTTGGCGCAACTCACGAGATATTGCAATGCCTCGGTCATCTGCTCCAGTCGCCAGCGCTCATCCATCACATCTCAAAAGTGACCGGAGACCTCACCAAGGCTCACAGATACATCGCTTTATTTCATCAAGATATCTGGAGGATACTCTCCGACGACGATAACGATTTTGACAACTCCGACGGTCAGTATGATGCTCAGGAGACCGACAGAGCGACATCCATCGATGACTCCGCGGAAAATGATATCGCCTGTTCGGACAAGGAAGAGTCCGTGCCGAGAGTCGCGTCTTTGTCAGGTCCTGATGAAACCTCCCAGAGAAGTCTGGGAAAGATGGCGCTGGATGCCATTCTTTGTGACACTCCCGTCAAACAGGGTGATGCGACATCCGGTTCCCATGTGGCCTTCTCGGATGCAGCGAAGGAGAACCAGAGCCATGTCGTCACCCTCGAACCATGGATGATCGACTCTGCGCCGACTGCCATCAAGGCGAAATCGAAGAGATCCAAACGAAAGAAGAAGGCGGCAACCCATGGCAACGATGTTGATGCGTCTGCTCGAGTCTTGAAAGAAGGCAAGAGTCTGCCCTCAACAACAAAATGCTCCATCTCTGGACTGAAGGCTTCAGATTCCATCGCTTCTGCGATGACTTCCGAGGAGTCCACTGCCGAGATCACCGTCAGGACTGCTTTTGCCACCAAGAACATCTTCGACCAACTCAAACGAGTCGGTGATGCCATGTCTGCATCCGGTGAATCCCCCGACTTGGCTCTGACCTCACAGAGCAAGGGATCAGCCGAAGTCGGCGACAGCCCAAAGTCACGGGAGAACGAAGTTATTGGTGGTGTAAGCTTAGAGACAAACGCCGTCGCAGTCGTATCAGAAGTCATTCGTTCGTGGTCTAACTGCGAAGTAGACTTCCCGAGCTCCGCGGCAATCGGTGACGGCTTGCATTCTGGTGCATCGCTGATAAGCGACAAGGCTTTAGTACTTGAAACGTCCCGCATTGCCAACCCGTCCGTCTTTATCTCCACGGAGAAAGCGGACGTCCGTTCGCAAGATCGACTTGAGGGGATGGACAGGCTTCTGCATGCACGCTCTCCAGGTACCCCTTCTGCTTCCGAAAACAAAGCTCGGAATCCACTTGGCGAATCGGTTACAACCGCCGTTCACCACAGCGGTCTACTCCCTCCGCCAGCTGGATCGGAACCACAGATTCGAAGCACATATCCGACCTATAACCAGAGTCTGAGTATGAAAGACATCCGAGAAGGCGCGACTATCGAGCCTCATCCGACTAAGGGAACGGAATGTATCGTACTCAGAGAACCTCGCGAAAGGCCAGATTACTCGTGCACAATCTTTGTAGCGGGGTAAGCATATGCACAGCAGCTTAGATACTGGGATACTGATCAGCTCTGCTTTCGTAGCGTGCCATACTACGATGAATCTATAGTCTCATGGCAAACGCTCAGGAATTTCATTATCGGCCATTTCCAGAAGTTTGGTCCATTGAATAAAGTGCAAGTAGTACCTTCGAGTGATTAGCGGACCCTGATCAGTCACCGCTCCGTTATAGTAAAGCCGTGAGAGATGTCAATACCTCTGGACACGTCAATGCTTTCGTCGCATTCCAGGTAAGTTGACCCTTCATGACCGTAATCAACAAGTCTAATGCCTCCCGGATATCAGAATCGAAATACTGTCGAAAGAATCTTCGAAGATCCCGAGTCCTCCATCATGAGAGTTCCTGGTATAACCAACAGCTATGACCGCATGCGAAACCCCGGTCCCGTGTTACGGCGACACCAAGTAGAGGGCGAACCTTGGATGGAGGTCAAAGTCAGGCTGGAAAGAGCGCAAGGTACACGCAGGGTGTGGATTCACCTAGTCGGCGGGCAATCAGACCACGTTACCAAGGTCGGGCATTCGGGTTTAACGTCATCTCGCACGCCATCCCAGGTCTCGTTCGAGTCGTACCTTGACCCATTCGGTCACGATAAGCATGGTAGGGAGAAATACCGACTCAGACGACGACTAGCGGCACCCGTCAATCCGCATGATTTCGAAGTTAATCGCAGACGAAACCAGACTCCATATCCTCATGAAGATTCTATCGAGGTGCATCTTGACGCATCAGACGAGAAAGAGGTACGTACACCGCAGATGAAGAAGCGTCGACTCATGGATGCGCGGTTTAGTCCATACGGAGGCTGTGCGAGGTCTTTGGCGAGCTCGAGGACTTACAACCATGGAATGACTCAAAGGACGACGGCTTCGAGGCGATATTCTACGACCGAGAGTGCGCAATTCGTGCTCTCTATGTCAGTACCTTTGTCGAGCTGTATCAGCCCGAGTAGTCTGGCTGATCCAAGCACTTTCTCCAAATAGCAAATCCGACTCATTCAAGGGGCCTGGGCATTCTGGTCGCACGAAAAACGTGGGCTGAGGCCTGATGCGGAGAATCGCTTTTCGTTACAGACAACCCGTACTTCTGCCCCTTCCAGAGTCCCAGTGTATCCGCCTCAGTCTACCTCTATCCTCGAGAAATCACCAGCGAATGTACCGAGCCAAGGTACAACACAACTTACAGCTCCGATATCTTCCAAGGAGGAATGGCCATCTTTATCTACGTTGAGTATACCTCACAACAAATGCGTCGAATTGCCTTCCGAAGACTCCAAAGTGACTTTGCCTCTGCCATCAATACTGCCGGTCGACGAAGTGGTACCGGTACCAACCTCTTCCTCTTCGACAGAACTAATCATGAGTGGCATCGGAGGCGACGAGCAGTTTCCGGCCACAAATTCAGGAGCAGCCGGAATATCAAAGGAACAGGAGGATATTCAGGCACAGGAATCTTCCCTGGCCGTAGGCTCACTTCAAGACAATGATAGGCCAGACGGGCATTCTTGCAAAAGCCCCTTGGTCGGGCTGCAGGCCAGCAGTCCTGTCTCCGTGGCGAAGGTTGCTGATACACAGATTGCGTCGCCTCACTCAACGTTGGCCACAACAGCAAAACGACCTCTCACGCCGAATGTCCGAATGAGTCCCGCTCCGTCGGGGGACCCCAAGATGACTATTATAGTCGAGAACCTCTGGAAGACGGAGCCGGAAGAGGAGGTCAAGGGACGGTTCAGAGCGTATGGTCGGCTTGTGAGTACTATTTCTTCCGTTCCAACATCTGAAACCGAATCATCTGCTGTTCCAGGTCGATTCGTCTTACACCGTGATGAAAAAGAGGGCCGCAATCTGTCTCAGTTACTCTTCGATACATTCTGCACGACAAGCGATTGAAGCGGAAAACGGGCGAGACTTTGGAGGGCGTAAACAAAGCGTGAAGCTTTTGCCCAACCCCATGGTAAGGACTATTAACGAGCTGTGTGTTTTCGAAGCTGACTTCACTTTGAAATGTAGTCCCGAAGACAAGGAAAATCCAATAGACGGAAGCGTGCCGCTGCTGTCCATCCTTCTGCTCGTCCTGTACTGAACAATGTCCAAAACGCGGACGCAAACAATGGAGATTCTGCTGAAGAAAGTTGCGGCAACTCGCCCAAGCTGCCGATCAGGGCCAGTATCGCCAACGAGATTGCTGCTCAATCCGAAGCGAGGAGCGATGATGATATACAACCTGAAGCTCAGCAAGACAGCGTCATGAAGGCGAATGAATCGGCCAACGTTCCACTCGACGGTCGCAAAAGGGCGTTCAGCGATCCTGGAGACGTCAAAAGACCTGCCACTGCTTATACAGACAGAAGGCCGGAAGCCCTAGGACGTGAGGATCTGCAAAACCCTGACAGATCGATGTCTACGGCGTTGGCGTTGGACGAAAGTTCCACGCCTTGGCCCCCTCCTTCCGTCAGTCCGACCTACATGTCATCTCAGGCGCCTACTGCAGCACCGTTTGCACTTCCGGCATACATGTCTCCGGAGCCTTCGGTGCTTTACGAAGGTCTCACTCACGGAATTTTGCCTGGTGTGAGTCGAGCGAAAACTCCTCTCAGTCGAGATTCTTATCGTATGTTAACGCATCCCAATGTAACAGACCCAGTACTACACGTACCCCAGTATATATCTCCCTCCGCCTTTCGCTATCGAGAACCAGAAATCCTCCGTCGAGCAAGTGACGCCTGTCGGAGCCCGGACGTATGAACTCCAAGGGACGAAGGGTATGCTCTCCGCTAGCTTTTGTTCCCTGCTTGCAGCTGATCGTCGAGTTACAGCCGCGTCATCGAATGGTGCCACTGCGGATGTTGCCCGAGATCAATGCACCGATCCGCCGCACCCTACGGTGACAACTGGCTTGAGACCCTACACATTCTCGCAGACTCAATACGGCCTCACGGCATTATACGATCCTCAAGAATTATCCAGATACCGGAAGGAACATGGCCTGCAAGTTGACACGAGCGCGCGCCCGCCTTTTGAATCAGATGAGCCTCCCCTCACGCTGCTTCCAATCTCCTCGGGTGGCCACTCGCCGACAAAGGCGGCCTTTTCCTTCCTTGAGCCTCAAGCTGGAGTCTTGCCGGAACACGATCGCTCGGAAACGCCTATCGTCTACCCGCGCTTAGATTCTCAGCCTCGGGGGGACACTCACACCGCCACTCTCGTACAATCGGATGAAGGGCGGAACCTCGACCTCTATCCTCTATACCTGCAGAATCCCGGCATGTATCAAGGATATGGAGCTCATGGCTATCCACCGCATTTGGGAAATTATGAATATCAACAAAATATCATCGGGATGCAGACAAATCAAGCATTTAGCCATGATGGTCTCCAATATACGCCATTTCATCCAATCACGCCTTCCGGGAACTCTGCATATCGCGCGCCTATGCTGACGGGACCAACGATGACGGCAACCTTTGCACCGAGTTTCCCCCGAGCGTTACAAACTTCTGCTAGAACGTATACTCTGGGGATGGATCAACCCACAATGATCAGTCAACTCGCAGGATATGGACTTGCAGGTGCATCCGCAGAAGACCGCTTTGCTTCTGATGGTCCCGTTATCGGCCAATATGAAGCAAGGCATCATGCCCATTCTACACATGCGACTCAGTTCTCTCAAGCCGCTCCACTGCAAGGACACGTCGGCTATCTGACTGCACATCCGTCTTCCGCCATGACTTCCGGCATTCACCCTGCAATGGAATCACTCTCCTCGTCTGCCATTGGCGCCCCTCATGCTCCAATGGTGTCTTCTGCGAACGAGACGATTCGAACTGCCCAACCGCAAAGATTGCTGGATATGGCCCAAGATCGTCAGACCTTCCGATACCCGGAAATTACCGGCTACAGGACGGTACCTACCGCGACTCGTGGGGGAAGACACACATCCTTGCCTATGCAGTCTGAAGCGTTTCGGGCTTTTGAGGCGGGATGTAAAAACCTTAGGCCCGAGCTCGAGAGCAATGGTAAACCGAAGCAAACACCGAAGAAGGCCCGTAATGCGCTTCGCGGCTTTACTAAACAACCTCGAGGCAATTTCCGAAAGTGAAGCCTCAATTGCTACTTCATCAAACTTTGAAAATTGGCTCTTGATCCGACGACATCATTCGCCTTCTACCTTTCTTTTGACTTTCGGCAACTAGAGACTCAACGGTCTTAGATAAGTCTGAAATTTTTCGGAACATTTGTCTGCATAAAGTGTTGGTTCTTCATCATTATCGATTATCTGCTTTATGTCTCTATTTAGTTTGATAACCCTTGGCGCTATTCATGTTTCATTCTATTTATCAATGACTGGAGACGTTTATCCTTAGCGAAAGATACATCACCTTCCCCATGTAATCACATATCAATAACGCCGAGGAAAATGGCGAGAAAGTTCAATAGCGTTTGGCGATCGCTGACGTTCTGGCTATGACGCTTTACCTATACATGCGACCGGAATCCCAGTATCGCTGAATGATCCTTTGATCCTAACCCCCTCGCTGATACATAGCTTGCGAAACGTCCGCAGGGGAACCGCCATGACCGCTCAGCGCTTCCTTTCTTTATGAGGCCACAGGAGGAAAGGCCCTCTGGCCGGCCTTTTTGTTTTCTCACAAAGCTGCATCCAACCGCAGTCCTCGATACTGCATATATAGAGAGCTTTAGTTCCTGGACTGTTTTGATTGTGTTGAGCGCTATGATTGCGAAAACATCATATTTGAGGAATGCGAACAGGGACCCCATGCTCTGTAATGCGGCGGCCGACGAATTCGAGGAAAAGTACAAAGAGGAGGACAGTGAGAATGTGAAGCAGTACAAAGCCAAATACAGAGGAAAAGGTGCAGCGTGACAGGTGCGACAACAAATCTGATCGTCGGAGGGTCTCATGACCAGGAAGCGTTCGGCGCCATGCAATGAGAGTTGTGACATTATATATTGTAGTGGGCCAAAACTTGTGAGTGGCCTGAATGTGACTGTATCAATATATGCATTGGAACGTGATCGACAAATCCAATGTAGAAGCACATATAACTGCCATCCTAACGTCCGCGTCCTCGTCCCCGTCCACGACCGCGCAGCGCCCTGCCAGCGGCACCCGGTGGCATCTTGGGTCCCATATCGCCGCTCTACGAGACACAACATGATCAGCGACCCGCACAATGTAGACTCCGTCGGACATACCTGATCGCTCTGCGGGTTCCTGACCGTCTCATCCACACTCAAGATCAACGTCGCCGCCTCGACCGCACTGCTCAGCGCATTCGTCTTGACGAGCGCGGGCTCCCACACAAAGTTTTTAAAGTTATCACTGACGCCCTCGGTCTCGACGTCGACTCCGGCCCAGACGTCGCCCTTGGCGTGCTGCATGCGGAGCTTGTTCAAGACGTCGGTCGCGTCGAAGCCGGCGTTGTCGCAGATTTGACGGGGGATAATCTCGAGTGCTTTCGCGAGCGCGCCAATAATGAGTTGTTGCTTGCCCATGATGGTGCGCGAGTAGTCTCGCAAATATTTCGAAATTTCCATCTGCGGCGGCGGGTTAGCGAAGAATCAGAAGCGGGACAAGGGGGAACTCACCTCGGCGGCACCACCTCCGGCGACGATCGTGTTGTTCTTGATCGCCCGCTTGACAATCATGATGGCATCGTGCAAACTCCTCTCGACCTCGGCGATGAACTGCTCAGCGCCACCGCGCAACAACAATGTACACGTCTTGGCGCTCTTGCAGTCCTCAAAGATGTTAAACCTCTCTCCGCCAATCTGCCTTTCCTCAAACTTGCCACACGCGCCGAGGTGCTTCTCCTCGATATCGGAACACGTCGATTGAATCGACCCTCCGACGGCCTGAACGACGCGCTTCAAATCATCGTGCGCCACCCGCCCGGCACAAAAGATATCCCGATCGGCAAAGTACTGAGTCGCGAGGTCCCCGATAGGCAGCCTTGACAGGACAACTTTGGCACCCGTCGCGACGATGGCCTCGAGTTTGCGGTAGATGATTTGCCATTCGGCATCGACGATGGCCTGGTACTCGGACACCTCGTTGACGCGCACCTCGGCATTGTCCTTTTCGGCCTTGAGCTCGAGCTCGACGTTGAGGCAGAGGATCTTGGGGTTTGTGAAGGATTTGGGCTGTTGCTCGAAGCCGGCGTAGGAAAAGGTTTTCTTGAAGGCGACGCCCTTGATCAAGAGCGAGTCCTACGAGCGGCCGTGAGCGCTAATTGATTTGAAGTAGCATGGTGACTCACCTGCATACCACCGCCGGGAACTTTTTTGACACCGATCAAGCTCTCGTCGAGGTCCTCCTGGTCGAGCGTCATGACGGCGTCGACGACCATTTGCGAGAAGAATGGCTTTTGCGAGTAGATCAACTTGGACGACATGGACGTGCACGCGCACTGCAAGAGGAGTTCCCGGAATTTTCTGCCCAAAGCCGTCAGCCATCGACCCGAATCAAGGAGAATCGACAAAGACTCACTCGGGATCGCTCTTATCAATCGTCACCGCAATCTCCTTCAACTTCTTCATCGCCATATTCCTGCCCTCCCTCAACCCCTTGATAATCGTATGCACTCCAACGCCCTCCTCAATATACGGCCGAACCTCTTTCAAGATCTCGGCAGCGAGCAGCGTAACCGAGGTCGTTCCGTCGCCTACTTCGGCGTCCTGGGCTCGGGCGATATCGACGAGTGTACGGGCAGCAGGGTGAACGATGTCGAGAAGTTTGAGAAGAGTGGCGCCGTCATCTTCAGTATCCGTCAGCCTGACTCCCTCTTGACATCCCCCTTCAACGCCTCGACGACTCACTGCTAATCGTCGCCTCTCCACGCTCATTCACAATCAACTTATCCATCCCTCGTGGTCCCAACGTCGTCGCGATCGTCTGCGCGACGGCGAGACATGCCGAGATGTTGCTGAGCAGCTGCGGGGTGCCCTGGGATGAATCGGTTCCCTCACGAAGGAGAACGACCGTTGGTTGCTTTGGCAAGGGTCAGCAAGGACTCTTCCTCAGAGCCAAGCGTACGTACGACGTTCGGTAAGCGTTGCATGGTGAATGCGCCGATGTAGGAACCCTATGGACAGCACTGTGCGAGGATGACCAAAGTGAACCTTCTCGCTCCTTCATCAGCCAAAACCGAAACGCGTCGCGTCGGGAGGGCGGACATCCGAGCGCATGTCCGCGTCTGACGAATCGACTCGACTTCCTGATCAACTGCTCGTCTGCTCCTCCATCATCGATATCAACATCGACTCGTTACCGGACAACCACCTTCGAGCACGGCCAACATGTCCGCCCCACCAGTCAACCCCACACCTCGTCCACCACGCCCCCCGCAACGCGCCCCCTCCCCCTTCCTCTTCCTCGGCGTCATCCTCGCCTCCACCGCATCCTTCTACTACCTCCTCAACCGGAAACAAGACGATATTCGTTCGGGCAAAGCTAAAGTCAGGAGACAGATGGAGAATCCGTTGACTCCAAGTTTCCATAAAGTGACGGAGCAGGCGGAGTTGGATGCGCAGATTTCGGCGAGGGGGAGGGAGGGTGAGGGGAAGAGGCAGGTTTGAAAGAAGGGTTTGAGGTGAGTGGGTTTCTGCGTCGAGATTTGTTTCGTGGATTCGTTCGGAAACTGGTCAGGAATGGGAAATGCTGTGAGACTCTGAGGAAGGCTTTGCGCTTCGCAGACATCATGAACGCCATCAACGATATCGTCATGTCTGGGGGCGTCCCACGAGTCTTTTTATGACATCAGTCTCATCGCCACACCACAACGGATAGGCGACATTGCTCATGAAAATATCGGCTTCGCTGTTTTTATACGTGGTCCGTCAAGGTGATCACCCTGGTTTCCCGAGACAATGCTTCCTTGTCTTGGTTGAAAGGGAGCTGGGTCCCATATGGAGTCATCGCAGACACGCATTCTCCATACGCCAAGCAGTCAGGCATATGGCGTGCTAGGACGAGCAGTCGCTTTGTATCTCCGCTCCACGCTGATTTCGTCAATACACTTCGTCTCCGGACTCGGAGGAGGCGCGAAACTGCTTCAGCGATGTCCGCACCGGTCTGCCATGGCATGCGATTTGCCAAGGTTGACATACGAGCTTGCTCAAAAGACTCCATGGTCTCCCTTGCCAAAAAGAGGAATGCGCGTGGAACTACGTGAACAGACATTCTTCGGTTCTCAAGCCATCCGACGTTCGAGCGAGGATCTCACCGTAATGCTGTTTTCCGGCTTTGCCGATTCGGCTTCCGTCACCGCAGTCACCTCGCCTTTCAGAGGGGATCGCACGCCAATATCGCTTCTATCATGTTTCGCAGCACTGCTCTGCTACTGTCATCGGCATCGTTGGTGTTTCGTATGGCGATCTGCCATTGACCTCACTCACGGCTGCGACACACAGCCATGGTTGCGCTCCAACAATGATTCAACTTATGATGGCTGAACAACCACATGACTTTTCCTTTTTGTAGATGCCTCAAGCAATGTACATTCCTTTGCGTCACTGTATCAGGATACGCCGACCAGCATACGCACGCATCCGTCGATGGCTCGCCTCAACTATAGTCCAGATGACTTGCATCTTTCGACGTCGCTGTGCACCGTTATATCGCCTCCGATCGACCAATCGATCAGCCTTTGGCTCAACACGCTCCTTGAGGGATGTTCCGTCCTGCAACGCTGAAGTATCGAGCCAAGTCGGACTGGAAGTCAGCCATGCATACTACTCGAGCCAGTGATGTAATTATCAACGGGGCAACCTTATCAAGATCATCGTTGACACCACAAATAGACCGCATGCGATATCGTCCGTTATGTACAACACTTCCACCATCGACGGCGTCGGTATATTTTAATCGAATTCTGCAACATTTGATGATCAAGATAGGACGAGTCATGTACATGGGTATTTACAACATTGGATTGACCAAGATGAGGGAATCGGACAAGAATGTCACCGCGCATAAACCGATTAGCTCAATGCATCGCGGTCGTATTCCTTTAACATCGAATAACCGTGAAACCGTATTTATCTCCCGGTTTCGCCGGACTGACGGTGATGTTGCCGTAGAGTGTGCCGATGATGCCAGAATCCGTTAATTGTGCCAGTTGCTCTCGGAACCCGAGGAGAGGCTCGACGCTAGGGTTGGCTGCTGTCTGGGCTACAACGATATCACGGGCATCGGACAGAATAGCTGTCCGATCGTCCTGTGCGTCATCGCCTAACATTTTCAGTCCGAACGCGTGAGTCCAAGGCATAACGTCTGTGTGAAGACTTCGGCATTTGCGCGCGTCCATGAACCTTCCGGCGTATATCGCTTCAGTGTTAGCGGCGCCGCGGACGGTAAGGTGGATTTCGTTTCGACAGTACCTGATCGTGATCAAATAGTACCTGCGACCATCACGAAGTATCTCCGAATTCATGTATCTGGCAGCCGCCCGCTCATACTTTGCAAGATACTAGAGAAATATGATCTGTCAGCGCTCAAGTTCTAGATGTTATGACATGATACAAGCTTCGTAACGGCGTGCAATCGCACCAATAGTGACCTGATCAATTTAGTGACGGGACCTCGCGGCGTGTGTGATATGAATACCGTATATTCGCATGCTTTGCCTACCCAGCCATTGCTGATACTCTGCTTGCTGTTGCATAAGAGAAGCCTCTTTGGAGCAGAACCGCCGGTCAGGTGGAGTCTGAACTTTCTTCTTGATTGTAAACCGAAGAGCGGTAAGAGCTCTACAGAAAGACATCTCCCAGCAGCTTTCATCTTCCATCTTCCCTCTTCCATCTTCCTTTGTCAGAACAGGAAGCGGCACGGTCTCAGATAATATGACCTGAATTGGCAATACCCTCGTCGATCCCATAGACGCAACGCTCGGAAGGTGCTCTTCCGAATAAGGATTCTACATACCCGTCGCTGATCTCGAAGCGTGAAGAGCTTCTTCGATGGCGAGAATAGCATATCAGCTGCACATCGACGGAAGCCAACTTTCGGCCTACCGTCCAGAAGGCTTCGCTATTGTCAAGCGGTAAGCTGATGAAGGTATACCTGCAACAGCATCTGCTCTGAGGCGGAACGATATGCAATTGCGCTTCCGACAAAATCTGATCAGCGGGCGTGCGCGCGTCCGAGTATGGATTTACCATAGATGACAAAGTCTCCAGTTGCTACATCAAATGCGCCCAAGCAGATCCAATGAAAGGTTGTTCGACTTCTGGGCGGACGTGACAAGGGGAACGGCGCGCTAATATAACTGTATTCCGCCCGCCAAAGGAAAAGCCAGCAGAGCACGGCGCGACTGATACCGATACACTGTCAAACGTTTGCTGAGCTACTACTATCGACTTCGTTGCAGGTCTCACTGGCATAATCAACTTACGCAGAATCCTTAATCAAATGGGACAAATTCCAGCCTTTGCCAGCACGTCATCTAAGATAGTCGCGTGCACATCTGACGGACTGAGATGCACCCCATCACCCGCGCTGATCTCCAATACCAGTGGCATGGCCAACTCGAACTGGTCAACGATCAACCATCCGCGTTCTTGCACTAGACGCTTAGTGATTCGGTTCCAATAGGCGATTTGGGCATTCGTGCGACGTTCTTTGCGATTGGGTTTAGTCCATGGCGGAAAAGGGGCACCGACAAGCCAGACTTTGCGCGTGAGACGGGATGTCGCATGCGAATCGATAACGTCGAGTCCATCGATGAGGTGCTTGACATATTCATCCGTAGACATCCCCTCTGCTGCCGGCCATGCGCCCTGAACATCTTGTCAGTATAGGTGCATCGACGACGTAGCAGCCACACTTACATGACTTGCAACGATGGCGTCAATATCCTGAAGATCCTCTGCTTGTACGGAATTGCGCCAGTCCTGCGCGTGCGATGCCCTGTATGATATACAATGAGCTGCTATCTCCTGTCTCTTGTTGATGAATGCGGACCAGTTGAAATCATAGCGTGTATCGTTATAGGTCGAGACATGCTTTTTCCAATCGGGCTGCAATGAGCGGACGATATCAGAGAGTAACGATACCCAAAGTCGTTCGAGCTCACCTTCTCCTTCTCTCCATAGTAATCGGTATGCCCAGCCAACCGATACTGCCAACTATGCAGAACAAACCGCATATGGCTGTCCCCGAGAAACATTACATTCCACTTCTCTCCGCCTTCCCTTACAGTACATCTCGAGTGATCGGCCAAGAATTGATTCCCCGCATGATAAAGATGGCATCCATCCAATTGAAGGTGATATTGACCCATCAGAGGCGAAGAACCTGTTCGCGGGGGGATGATCGGTGCAGGCGGATACATCTTGTCGGCAGGATGCCATGGAAGCCAGACGCCGGAGATGGTATTGTCGCCGCAAGGTGGCAGCTTCGGATTGACTGCAGGGTCTTGGGCGTACGATTCAATGACGGAGAGGTTGTGTCGAGGAAAATAATGGGTCTTGCAGCGGGACGAGCATAAGTCTAGGAGTAAGGGTTGATCGAGAAGAGGGGTTCGCGTGTAATCGATCCAATCCGAGCTATCTGCTTCATCAAATGCTTTGTAGCGCTGAAATCCACAAGGGTGAGCTAACTGTCCGATTGACACCAAGGAACTGCTCACCTCGTACGAATGCCAGAGCTCAAGCCACATGTCTCCACCATTACTGAGATTAACATCGAATCTCCATTGACAATTCCCCTGATACCGCGGCGCCTCACTCGTCCACCTCTGCCCACCACTGATCCGCAACATGAACGTATCCGGCCCAAGCTCCTCTTGCAGATAGCGCAAAACATCCGAATTGGTCGTCATGTTCGTCCTGCTCTCGGCTATTCTGCATGCCTCGGGATCCGTTCTCTGGATGTCGATAGCAAAGATATTGCATGGCCGATGAAAAGAGCGTAATAGAGTGATGTTGAAGCGCGGATCCTGAGATTCGAGCCGTCGGCGATGAGTGTGCCATGAGTCGATGTCGAGAAGCGGTTTGTTCACGGGAAGATGTAGCGCGATCGCCGGATTTGGGCAAGTAATGATAGATTTTGCGAGGTTCGCGACATGTTGATGTCCTCCATCGTTCCATAACAAGGTGAACAAGCAGACCGAAAGAGCAATGGAAGCCGCGGAGAACACGAAGAACGGCCGAAGCACAAATCTGGAAGGTAGCAGAGCCGAGACGGTCCGAATGCGGCGTGCGGAGTTGACCATGGCTGTCACGTAACGTAGTGCGGGGTAGAGGAGGTTGGTTGGCCGGTCCAGCTGGTTTTGAAGGGATTCTCAGGTCTGGGCGAAGACCTGTATTCGATTTGACAAGAAAGATGTGGTTGGTCTCCAGTAACGCTCAACAGGATCGACGGAACGATCCCGTCATTTACTCGTGCCAGGAAAGAGACCCCATATCTCGGAGAACAATGAAGAAATCGCTTGATGCGAATTGCCGCAGAATTGAACGCTATTGTTCACTGTTCTTAGCAGTCAGTTGTAAGTTTTTCATCAGGAGTTCGCATAGATATGATATCAGACAAGATACAAGTCCTGCTACATACTTCGCCTCCGACATCCACATCTTGTCCAGAGCGGTTCTTCAGCGACTCCACGAGAGCGATTCTCAATCGCTCTGAAGAACATTTCAACATCCTAAAAATCGATAAGAAACAGAAATCACTCATGATGACTAGACATCATTTTGCGCATTCTGAGAACGTCATGAAACAATAACCTCGGAGGGAGTTCGCAACAGCCGTTGCTGGGAAGGGCAGCTGTAAGGACGCTACGGAAAACGTATGACGAGTAAAAAGTCGCTCCAGACAGGCTATTATTCGTATTTCATTTATTCGCCCCTCGCTTTGACGTTTCGCGATTGGCGTTGAAGATGAGTATGATAGGCGAAGACAGGCGATAGTGTTCATCGCCGCTTCTGCGTCCTTCATACCGGACATGACGTTGACAAAGAAGAGTTGGTAATGATTATGCCAGAGGGATTCTCAAGAGAGCATTTCGGCATTCGCAAAATCGATAAGATCCAGACCGTACATCATCGAAAAATAACTAAAAATCTTATAGAGTACACACGTGCAGAGCCCATCACCAAACTTTTAACATCATTACGGCGATGAGTCCTAATTCGCGCAATTCGAGTCTGAATAACGTACTGTAGCGAGAAGGGGGAAATCAATCGACAAAATTCCATGTACAATTCACTTGTACACATGCCGGACTCCCGACAGACTTGACGGCAGGAAAGCTTTTGAGGTGAAAGTCGGCTTTCTCGTCTGAATACCTTTCCTCTAGCAAATTCAGATTGGCAGGCGTCATGGAGAAGACTTTGATCAATTCCAGAATTTTCTGCTCTACCTGTTCTGGGAAGCGGTAAATATCCTTCACATCTTCCGGGCGAAGTTCGCGAGGCAGAAGCTCCTTAAGCCATCCGGGGGTGACTTTGATATCGCTTCCAGTAAAGCCCACGCACTCGATAGGGTCGTGCACCTGGAATTGTTGATGCGAAAGTTCCGCGTCCGGCTCCTCTTCATCCGAGGTAAAAGTGGCGAGCAAGCAGGGTTTGGAGCTGTCAATAGAGATTGCGAGCCAGAACCGTCTTGAGTCTAACGCTTCGAGGTGTTCATTCCCCTTGGTCGAAGGCTCATGGCTTGAAGACTTGTGTGGTAGACCCCACTGGAACTTTCGAATGAGGAGATCAGTAAGCTTCTGAGGGCCCTGGAGACCTGAACGTACGCGCAGCGCCTCATCAATAATGCGCAGAATCTTTCTCACGCCCTCACGAATCTGAACATCGGCTTGCACAAAATCATCCGGCTGATGGTTTCGTGTAGAGGGAGACGAATCGTCAGTTTCAGACCTGATGGTCAAGGCAGATAGATCTTCCCCTCGAGAATAAGTTAACTTGGCGAAGTTATGGCTGCGGGAAGGTTCGGAAGGTTCGGGAACAGTGAGCTCTCCTGCATATTGACTTCTGACGTTGGGTACGACAAGTGCATTAAGCATATTATATGATGAAGCGATTCAGGAATGTGAGACTCACCCGCCGTTATTTTTCGGAACCCGAGTTCTTTGTTTGAAGATAACTTTGGTTTGTTTCCTTTTCTGTTCACGATCCGTCCCTCGCGTCAATGGCCATTCACCGCCAAGTTCTGCTTCATTTCCCGTGACATCTCTGACATGGACATGAAGAAGGAATTTTAGCTCTCGTTTCGCTTCGACGTCAACCTTAGTCTGCAGTAAAACCTACCCACGGGCAGTTTCTGCCCAGGATGCCTTTCCCGGTAGAAGGGCCCCAGTCTGGCACGACGATACACTCGCCACATTGTCGTTTCTTGCTCGCCCCAATGTGAGTTCGCCCGTGTCCCCCTCCCCGTCTGCTAGGTTGGTCGAATCTTTTTCTGAGTCCGACAAAGATGTTGTGGTCTTCTTTTCGCTATACGGGCCCCATTCAGCACTTCACAGCTTCCTTGTATTGGCATTACAGCGCAAATTGAACTCAGCATACCCTGCAACGATGTCTACCCAAGAATTCGGCTGCGACGCATGCTTCTGCGATCCTCTGCAACTCGCTGCCGGATCAGCGGACTATAGCTCGTTTGCTATTCCTGAGGATGATGCGCTCACCTCACGCTTTCTCGTGCCACGGGCACGGTAACTGATTTATCTGACAGGCCCACGCCCACCTCGCGGTATCCGGAGGCTAAGGTACTGTTTCCGCGGGGGCTCTCGGGATCTGAGAGCTCCGGCCAATCCGACGTACTACATGTACACCGCAAGACCGTCAGGGTCATTGAAGAGTGACAGCGGATAACCGAAGTACTTACGATCCAAGTGATTTATGCTCGCCACTCGGGTCTGTGCGACCGCCCGCTACAATTTCTGCCCAAGATCCCGGTAACATGTTTGTCGTTGGCGGAGGATTTTGTCTCGATAGCACTGGATCGCCAGTAAGAACGAAGGAACTCAATCTGATGAACGTGCATGTACCCGAAGCCTGGCGGTTGTACTATTGGGCAATGGCTTTATAGCCGCAGCATACTTGGAATGTCGACTATGCCAAAGGCTGCGAGATGAAAGGAGCGCCAACTGTTCGCCAATCTAAACCCCCTGGGCAAGGCACGACAAAGGATGAATTTTCGTCCAGCTTGACCGTGTCGTAGAGGAGCGAGTCGCTCGCAAGCGCGTTATCCGATGTCGTCATATCGAACGGTTACAGGTATACCCAGAGCGATGCCAGTGGTGATACGCGGGTCATGCGGCATCTCACCAGCCAACTGAGGTGCTCTGTATCCAACATCCGCGCTCACGCTGGACCACCGAAAACTTGGCTGCATATCAGAGCAGCGTATTCCTAAGGCTAGGTCCACCAAAGTTTCAAGTTTACCATGGGTCTCGCTCGGAGGCCACTCCAGATGTGCCCAAAAGCGCGGGGCGACCCTCTGTCGCAAGCCGGCAGCATGCCCGCAGACCGACGGAAATCGAATCATCGTGCATCGACTTCACACCTCTCACAACTTATCTCTCTCCTTTGCATTCTCGGCGTTCCGCCTTTCCTTTTTGGCTCTCCCTCGATTCCACCTAGTTGCCCTCGCCCAACTTGGCATCCTCCTCCTCTGCCTCCTTCATCTTCTGCCTGAACAACGCCTCGGCGTTGGTCCATACCTTGGCGGTCTGTCGCTCCGGAAGCTGCAGCAAGGTGGGGATCAAGTCCTTGGAGAACTGTTCGGATGCTTCTCGGGGGAGCTATTTGCGAGCGTCGTTAGTAAAATGTAGGTTCAAGAGGATGAAGAGGACGTACCAAGGTGGGAAGGTGGTCAATGGCGATGACGGTCATTCGAGGGTTACCCTCTCCGACGTCAACCTCGACCGTTGGCTCCGGGAACGAGGTGTTGACAGCCGGATAGATCGGGATCGGATTGTGCGGGTTGGTGGTGCTTCACGGAAAATCAGCCACAAAAAGGGAACCGCAAAGGCGTGGAAACTCACTCGCACGAAACGTCAACGACGACACTGAGCCTTCGTTCGGGACCGGCCTGGGCGATGAATTCCTTGGTCAAGAACTTGGGGATCGGCTTGGAGAGGTAGATGCAGTTGACGAAGATGTCGACTGTTCTCCTGTCAGCCATATAGTGAGCAAGGAACGGCACGGAACTCACCATCCAACAACTCTGGGAAGGGTCCACCCTTGGCGGTCTCCTGCATATCCCACTTGATAATGTTTTCATCCTTCAAACCAATCTTCCTGAACGCATCGACCGCGCCGGATCCACACCTGCCGAGCGCACCGATCACCAACGCCTTGACGTTTCCAACACCACCCTCACCGAGGGCCTCGATGCTCTTCCTGACGTGCTGGATCATCGCCTGCTCGTTATCATACGGCTGCAAATCCCTCAGCACGCCCTTTCCGCCCTCCTCCTTTTGCCTGACGTACGCCAGCGCTCCCGCTGCGGCGCCGGCGAATCCGGCGTAGAACCCGAAGGCGGCAACACGTCGTCGGGTCTCCGGATCTTCGAGGAATTCGAGGTCGTAGAGCAAACCGTCGCCCTTTCGGAATCGACGGAGGACGTCGCGCCAGCCAGCTTGTTGCTTGTAGCAGTGGGCGAAGGAGATGTGGGTGTGGGGAAGAGGGTCGCTGGGAGGATGTTAGCGATACATGGAAAAATGTGGAGGGTATGTGACGTACTCTGAGACCTCGAGTTCTTTGAGACCAAAGATGGGGACGTCCAAAGGAGCCTGGGGCCATTCATTGTTCGGGACCATCTTGCATCCAACACTGTCAAACCGATCAGCACTTCTCTCACACGCCTTCTTCGCCCGACTCACGCCTCAAACTCCTTGTCATCAAAGATTCTCTGCGTATCCCTCTCCACGAACACCTCGAATCCATTGTCCATCAACGTCTTGGCCGTCGACGGCGTCAACGCCGACCGCCGTTCGTGTTCCTTCTTCTCGCATCGCAGCCAGATGGGTTGACGCGGCTTGGCGCTGGCGGATGAGCCGGCAGTGGAGGGAAGAGGAGCGGATGCTGCGGAGGTTGATTCTGCCATGGTGGATGTAAGATCCAAGCTTACCTTGTCCAGGGAATGCAGCGACTCTTGCTGGCTATATCTCGACATTGCAACTCCCACTCCATGCGCGGATCCAAAGTCTGACTGTTCGCCCGAGCGCTAACAATCCGCCCGGAGCGAGAGGTGCGCGGAGACTGAGCCGTCAAGTCCGTCGCAGCGCTCGAGTTGCCACCTTGTCAGCTGTTCAAGAGCGTTACGAGATTCATAGCGATGACTACCTTCTATCTCCATTACCGCCAGCAACCTGGCCGTGACATATGCGGTGTTGAATGTCAGCGGAGGGGCTGCGGATCATACCGTCTACCAAATCACTGGGCTTCGCGATATGGCTAAAACCAACCCATGCCGAGAATGCGTGGTCCGAACTTTAGATAGCTTTAGTGGTCGTCATGGCAAGGTCCACAAGTCATTCTCTCTCTTTCCCACAACAGTTTGGATTTGAGTATGATTTCAAGACGTGCACTGTCCCTTCTATGGCCTGATTCTGGCGATCTCAATTCTCAATACCAGATTTGCCAAGTGTCAACAGTTGTTGGCTCGTTGGCCTGCAAGTGGCTATTGCATGAGCATGTCCTGTGCTGAGAAATTGTCAGGGGAGTTACAGGTACAGAACTAGTTAGGACAGTCAAAAGAACATCCCCCAAGAGACCGGCCGATACTGTCCAAGCAACCATAACATCCGCCTTGGCCACTTCTCCCGTCGGTAACAGCACCAACCGAATTGCCCTGAGTCTGGCGCACATACAGCATATCTGCCGAGCTTCGCTCTCTGGCGCTACCGTAAGGATCACCAGAATGATCAGTGCGCGGATTACTGGAAGGTAGGTAGCTCGCATGAATCGAAGATCGGCTTTGCGTGGTCGCTTGCGTTGGTGATCGAACGCTCAGATACGGTTCCAGCTGAAAATCATTAGAGAAGCCAGTGTATGACACCTGATGTGTCCCTTGTGGTTCTTGCAGTGAAGAATCTGATATGGAGTTTTGGGGGTCCCGCGCCCGTTCCCCTCCACGGATGTTCGGTGATTGAGACAATGGCTGTGCACGTGCCGGAACCCTTTCTTGCTGGCGGAGGGCCTCCCATCCCAAAATCTCCCTTCCCGTTGGACTGGCTGAATGGGCGATGGTTTGGAGGGAAGCAGTAGATGGGCCTCGTGGGGTTCGCTGGAATGAAAGAATGAGCGTCAATGAATGCGGCAGGATTTCGTCCTGCACTCACGGGGAGAGTGCCGAGAGTTCGGTACCCCGGGATTCCGGGGAAGTTGATTTTGCAACTCGGTCGCCATCAGAGACACGGTGACTGGAACTCATCGGTTGTATGGTAGGAGAACGAGGCTGAGGGGTTGCTGAGGGTCGGAAAGAGGGATTCTGCAAATCTGATAGACAGGAGGGCTCTACAGATCAAGCTCTTCTCACCGCGTGCTTATGTACCCTTATTTTCTTGCATCGCCTCTAGGATTTTGTGGCAAGAGCTTTGAAGCTTCGGATCAAAGGTGGCGCCAGGAGACAGGAGTCAACGTCGAAAGGAAGAATGGTCTCGGTCTAAACAGCCAAAGGCCGCGACGTTGCCCACTGTGGCAACTCAATGTCACTTTTGATATGTACCAACTCTGAAAAGGCTATGAGGAATAGCTTTAGGACTACAATGGAGTACACACAAAGATGACATCGGCAATAATGTAGATAAGGTTGAGCTGGCGCGATTACTGTATATCCTACTGTATATCACGCCACGGGAGCTACCAGCGTCTGGACAGAGTCACATGGTTTTTTCTGATGAGCTTACGTCCAGTATCCCCGGAAAGGGACCGAAGATAAGGGAGGCGCTGATTGACTTTGTTTCTGGCATAGCCTTAACATATTGAAAGGCGAAGTCCGTCTCCCCAGTTGTTGGGTTTATGCTGATACGGCTACGTACAAACTTTCCCCGCGAGCAGCGCTCCAGATGACAACATAGTGGAAGTTGGTAAGTCCAAAGATCAGTACTGAGCTCGCAACTGGGCGAGGGACGGAAGCGGACGGAGACATCGGAAGCCCGCAATCTGTGACTGCCGATTTTAAGAAACGGCCGCTTGCTTTATGCAAGGATAGATTGATCACGATCCGTATCAACGTCGAGACCTGTATATACAACAGTAGAAGAGGCAGTACCGTCCATATAGTGGGGAGTCCGTCATGGTAGTGGCTGTACAACCTATCATATGAGAGCGACATCAGCATGATGAACACTGTAGAGACAAGCGCACGTACCGACCAGAAAACCTAGATTCACGCATTTTCGACACTCTGACCAGCAGAGCATTCACCCTCCCTGCCATCCACCATCTTCCAAAACGCATCGAACATGTCCCCGAAATCCAACAACCCTTCCCAGTCCACTGCTCCCTCGCCATCCTCAGGCGACGGGCGATCCGCGTTGCCTCCGGGCGCGCCGGTGTCAGGTCGATCGGCAGGAGACGTTTCTTCGCCGCCAAGATCCTCGAACGCCGTCATCTCCGAAACATCGTTCGGTGTCGTTTGCATGTACGATGATGCCCTAGGTGATGAGCCCATCAGGGCCGATAGGTCGATCGCGAGCGCCGAGAGGGATGAGTCGTATTCCGATAATGGACGACTGGCAGATGTCGAGCTATCGACGACCGGAGTTGTTTGTGGCAGAGGCGGTAAACTCTCTGCTACCTTGAGGTTGTCTTCCTGTCTTGAAGCATCACCCATTAAGATCCCTTTGAGCATCTCGAAAATCGCCGGATCGATGTCCATGCCGTCGCCGTCTTTATTCTGCACGTCCATCTGATCGAAGATGTATTTGATCTGCGCAGTATCCACCATCGGTCCCAGTACGCCCTCTTGCCCAGCCTCCATTGCGTTCGACGGTCTCGCCTCGAAAGCCCCCTGTGCAGCCTCTGGTGAGGATCCGGCACTCGTCCCGGGCGAGGTCAAGAACGCCTCGTAATCCAGGTCGTCCGTATCCTTCAGCGCCGCAAGCGCACGGTCCGTGCTTTCTTCCGCCACCTGGCTAAACATCGTACGAAGATCGATAGGCTCGAACTGGAAAGGTGTTTGGCAGATGTTCTGGGTGTACGTTCCAAGTATCGCTTGTGCAGCGGAGTTGGCAGATGGGTTGAAGCCGGCGTTGGAGGGGGTTGGCGGGTGGAAGTTGAACATCGGGACCATGTTCGACATCGCAATTCCTTTCGAGCCTTCTCCCGAATGGACCATAGTGTCCACATCTCCCGCAGATGACCCTGAGACCGTTCGCTTCTCCAGAGCACTGAGCGGCAGCGCAAGCACGGGCCCGGTGTGGACGACTTGCTGACGAGATGGGTATCCGTCGAGCAAGCTGTCGATGGTGGAGACAGAGCCATTGGAGGATATTCGATGTTGCTCTTGAGCTCGGTTCAGGATATATGCCGGGTTCAGCTGCGGTGGTTGCCTAGAGACGTCGGCTGAAGGTCGTGTCAGCTGTAAGCCATCATGAAGCTGAGGGACTATCGTTGCATCTTGTTGCGCCGGTTCCACAGCTGTCGTCGCCGCAGGCCTCTTCCCGGAGAGCCGAGTCTTGCGTAATGGCTTGATCTTCCTTGTCTGCACATCCTATCAACGGAATCAGCACCATCACCATCATCAACATCACATCAACTCACCTCAACATTCGCGTCCCGTGCAGAAACGCCCGCGTCGGCGATCCCCGAAAACGATCGAACCTGGCATCACCGCATCAATCAGTCTCATCATTTCTATTGTTCTCCCTCCTGACTGCTTACCATTCCGCTATTGTCCTCGTCCGCCCGCAAAGTCGACCCGAGAGGAGGTGTGGGGAGGCGAATCTGGTGGTAGGGACCTTTGGTGCCGGGAAGGGTGACGTGTTGCGCGAGGGGTGAGTCCGTAGCGGTGCGTAGGTGTTGTTCGACTTCGTGAAGAGACGACATGGTGCTTGCTGTTTGAGGCGGTGATGCGAGTGGTTGCTGGGATGGTTGTTGACGGGAACGCTTTGGCAGGGCGTTGATGCGACGGGACCTAGCGTTCTGGAACTGGAGAGAAATGAGCATGCTGAGCAGAGGGGAGGAGAGAAGACGTACCCATATGGTGACTTGACGATATGACATGCCCGTCTGTTTGGCGAGGTAGTCTCTTTCGGCGTCGCTTGGGTGGGTGCTGGCGGCGAAGGCACGGCGGAGAATGTCTATCGCGTTCTTCTGCTGAAAAGGAGGTCAGCCAAACAAGGAGGGAATAACCATGTACTCACTTTTCCCGAATGAATGGATTTGCCGGTGGCGGGTACCGCACTTTTGTACCTCTGTATGACGCTGTCCGCGAGTCTGGTTTCCCACTGCTCGTACAGATTTGACAAGCCTGTGGCGACTTGAGTTTGCAGGGATAAATCAGAACCGGCCCCGAACTCTGTTATCGGTATCAAGCTCTGGACGATTTCGAGATACCGGCGAGTGAAAGCATCCTGGAGTTCTTGGCATGTTTGCCAGTATTGTGCAGTGACCTCATTCCAGCCTGGTAGCCTTGATTCCGCTATGTGGTGTAGCTTTGAAAGAGACGACTCGTATGTTGGGTACTTGACGTTGACGGCAGAAGATATCGATATCGTCGCAGTATCGTGGCTGAAACCCAAGGGTATGGTGGATTGAATCTCGGCGGTAATCTGCATGAAATCCCTGAATGATGCGCGCGCGTCCATCTTGACAGAAGAAGTACCTGTTTGAGCTTCCTGTGGTTGAAGATACAGAATCGAAAGCGCAGCCGGAGGTTGCTTTGATATGGCAATTTTGAGCAAACCATCAAGTTTTATATGAGTGCGATATGTGATGGAGCTGATAAGGAAGAACAAAGAACTTTCGATTCCATCATTGGCAAACTCAGAACAATAGAGAATCCGAGAGGTTGGCGAGCTGGTTGGCGCGCAAATTAAAGATATTATTCTTGTATATATCACTATGGTAGGTCAAATGACATTGATGGCGTCCGAGACGAGTTGACATTCTCGCCAGTTACCACCTGTTGGCCTAATGCCGCTCTGAGCCAATGACAAAGGCAATGGAACAGGCATATCGAGTCGTTATCAACTGTGGCGCAGAAGTCAAAGCAACGGACGCCAGGAACCGCATAAAATGGGCAGAGATCTGGGAAACAATCACTCGCCAACTGCGGTCTGAACGTCTTGAGGGCAGCGAGAGGAAACTGGAATTGATCCGCAGAACTATCTCCAACCAGCATCTTGTGGCTAAACGAATGCTCGAAGTAGAAAAGATCGGCGACCGTGAGATCGATCTCTTACACCGCGATCTGGACAAACTGCGCCTCGACACTACGTTGGGGGAGGCTTCTGGCATGATGCCTAAAATGGATGACCATCAATATCAAGGAGTTGCTGAAGAAATTTCGAGTCAAGAGCATCCGACATCGTCCCCCAACCCGGAGGACGCCGACAGCCACCTCCGCACCTGGTTCCTCTCCAACATCACTCTCCCCTTCGCTGACGAACCCGCCAAACGCAACCTCATCTCCCTCACCGGCATGGACAATCGTCAAATCAACACCTGGTTCACCAACATGCGCCGTCGAAGCGGGTATACAGACTTGATGCGCAAGTACGCCGATGGCGACAAGGAGCGGTTCGCGGAGCTCTGCAGGGAAGCGGAGAGGGGAGAGGGACCGGAGGGATTGAGTGAGGCGTTGATCGAGATGAGACGGTACGTCGGGAGGAAGCCCAAAGGAGATGTCGGGGAATGGTTGCTGCATGTGAGTTGATTGATGCGTATCGAGATCTTGGCTAACATCTATTACAGATCATCGAGGAGAGTAATCGTGAAGAGAACACGAGGCCATCAAAGAGAGCACGAATTGAAGAAGACCCGGAACACACCCTCGCACGACCGCAGACGCCAACTCCGCCATCAAACCGAGATGAACCCTCGTCCACCGCTGACACCAAGGCCGAGCCGGGAAGTACTCCCCCGTCCGACCACGCTCCAACGAAACCTCTCTCGAATGCAAACGAGACACCAGATTCCGATGTCGTCACCCTAACACCGGCAAAGGCAGAGGCCACTTGTTCACCCATTAAAAAGATCAAGGTGTACACCTTTTCTACTGGTGCGTCGGACGAAAGCCCAACAAAGACATCAAGAAAGCGTCGTCCAACCGCTTCATGCCGGCCGAGTCCCCTTCGCACCGTCTCCACCACGAGCATCGATTCCGGACACTCGGTCGATAACAGCCTCCGCACGGTCTCTGGCGCGTCGTCGACCATTTCCAACATCTCGAACGACCTGAACTTTACGTTTCCAGTGTATCAGCAGTCGTCTCCCCCGCGGCAACCGGTCCAGCCTCCGCATGATGCGCCACAGCCGTATAAACTTCAAGAAGCAAGCCAACAGCAGCAGCCGCACGCCATGCCGCACTACCAGCAACCACCGCCCATCTTTCCATTCGGCATGCCGGGAAGCAATCGATTCGTCTTCAATCCGGACTTACCGCCTACACTTCAACTTCCGCCGTACCACTTCTCAAACCGTCTGCCAGCTTACCCGCAGCCTGTTCTTTGTCCTCCTATCCAGCTTGTGTTCCCGACACCTCCCTCATACGGCTACGAGCAGTTCACGCCATTCCAACCATCGGTGCTGCACTTCAGCGACAATTTCGGATCAGTGAAGCGTGGGTTCGAGGTTATCGGCGAAGTAGCAGAGGAAAGAGTAGCAAAGATGTCGAGGTTCGAGGCACCATAGGTGATCGACATGAGGGACGTTCAGTGTGTGAGTGTCGGTTCTTGTCGTTCGGAATCGTTGCTGATTGTCGCGGCTCCTAGTCATCCTTCTGCCCAGACAGTCATACACCCAACTTCTCGACATCGTGCCACTGTGGACAGTCGCCCTTCATCTGGCATATCTCGTATTTAATCGGACTTCGTCCGTTCCAGGTCCAGTTGTAAAATCTAGAGATGTATCTGTATCGACCGTGTTTCTTCGGCGATCCGGATGTCTGGCTGGCTGGGTGCACGCGCTATGCGTCTTCTGTAGAGTAGTAACAGCAGTCACGAGAGCGTCGTCAAGCTCGTATCACCTAGGTCTTATGGAACGTATAAGCTGAAAAAAGGAAGATTCGCCGGTGATAAGCTGCACCTTACCTACGTCAAAATGTCTGAGGACGAACACTGCATCAAGGCATTGAGGTCAGGTTCGCATCGCTGAGTTTCGTTGGAGCATCTAGGTCGAAGCTGATCAGCCGCAACTGCGTCCGATAAGCAGGGAGCTGCTCTATGAATGTTCATCCTTCGAGTACTCGTGGCGAAACAACCTGGTAGCTGAAGGCTGATATTACAGATTACTTGGATAGGCAATCTTACAAGTAGACGTGGCTCGGCGTGAGACCCGACGTGTTGAGACTTCGTCGACGTCGTTACTAAGTATGACTACACTCTTTATCGCGGGCCTCGCACAGCAGCTCCCTCCATGCCGCCCACTTTTCTATCTCCTCCGCTATTGCATCTAACTCTTTCTGGTGTTCGGATGTGTCGCCATTGTTGCCGTCTTTCAGCCTGAGCCCTTCTAGATATCTCCGCCTGTTCCTCAAATCGCGTATCCACTGTTCACATATATCGATTTGTGATCCCGCCCATATCGTCCCTGAGTCTTTGCCCACTGGCAACCCGGCTGGGGGTTTGGGAATACTGGGTTGCTGCTTGGATCGGAGAGTTACCTTGGAGAAATCACGCAACCCGCTATCCCATGTACATTGTTCAGGCAAGACTAACCCAGGTACAAAAGGTTCTGCAGACGTCGCGTTTGCGTCGAGAGATGAGGTTGTAGGCGCACTCCCTCCAGTGACCGCGGTAGAAGTCGCTAACAAAGATTGGCTAGGTAAGGTCGTACCTTCTACCGTTGCGTGTTGCGATTGTCTCTGAGGCCTATCTGGTAAGTTCGAGGAGTACCAGGCTGATCTACCAGGGTCAGACATGTTATGAATGCTGAGAATGACTCTGAAGGTGTGCTACTTGTAAGACTTATGACTGAACGCCTCATAAATCGCTCATTAATGTGTCACCGCTTTATATCAACAGCATTCGTAGGCACAACCGTCGTTGCCCGGTGCACAGCTTCCCGAAAAAGCGATACTTGTGGGGTTGATCCTTTGTGCGCTGTGCCGCATGAAGCTCTGGCATTCAATGGACGCCGCAATCGCTCTAGCACTTCAATTCGCTTCTCTGATGATTCTTGCCGTGGATTCCTGCGACTCAGCCATGTCAGCGTTCTTCCGAGAAGGGTGTTGCCACTGCGCTGGCTCTGTAAGTCTGCATTCACGCCAGTGTATCTTTATTTGTCGGAGAATTTACCAAGAACTTTGAATGGCCCCATGGATATTAACGCTATCCCACAATTACAACTGTTTCGAAATATTTCAGCTCCGGGTCCAAAGTATGTGCCATCAGGGCCGTTCAGACATGCTTTCCAACACCAGTCAAGCCTTGGATGGGGTTTTGCTCATGCCTCCGTTTTGACTGTAGCCTCCGTTTTGACTGTACTCTCCATTCCAATGCTTGCTGACTCCTTGTGATCCTGTGCTGGTGCATCCTGCCCATTCTCTGTCGCTGAAGGCTTGGCTGGGGTTTCCAGTGTATACGAAGTCGATCGGAAACTCGACGATAAGCTACTAATGGTTGTCTGTGCCATTTGCAGGACCGAAACTATCCGTTTGCGCAATGCCGGGTTCTTACAAGTGACAATCTTCCGCGCGGATCAACAGATCAGAATCGGATGGCACCGCTAGCGATAATACTCACCATTGTCATGAGATCGATGGTCGCCTCATGCTGATCGACCTCGACCCGCAACAGCAAAAGTTCCTCTTCCTTGCCCTCTAGTTCCTCCGTGACAAGTTCCGAAACGTTCCCAAAATGTGCAAGCAAGAACGTCCGTAACAGCTGGATATCGGTCAAGACTGCAGGGTCGGCTTTTATCGGGCCAAGCTTTTCGTCCGAGGGTGCTTTCCGCTTTGCAGCGAGCGAATGAGGATGCGGGTGAGCAGGCGCGCGCGTTTCCTCATCATGACCATGATCACAGGCTTTTGAAGTCACTGCAAGACACAATGATATGAGTGGGATGCGATGAAATAAGCGCGGATGGGAGCATTCTTCTTACGTTTTATCGTGGCGTAATTCGAGTCAATGCCACAAAGCAGAGCCAAGGTGCTATCGGCGATCATGTCGTTACTGACACTCGAGACCCACTCGAGAGTCAATTCCTGATCTGAAGTGTGAACGACTGTCACCGCTTGCATGATCTGCGATGAGATAGCTAAGCGAAGTTCGCGACGGACAGCAAGCTGATCAACATACCCTGAAGACCGCCTTGCCCTCCTCGACATCCTCCTCGACCTCTCCATACATCCCCTCAAGATGCCACCTGATGACCTCCCAACTGACGCCTACGCGCAAACTCTGCCGCTGTTTGATCTCGGTCGTACCCAGACCCGTGAAGTCCTTGAGGTCTTTCGGGTCCAGGAGAGTGTAAGAGTAGTCTTTCTGTACAAGCAGACCAGCGAGGGGTTGCGTTGGTTTGGGATGTTTCGTCGCCAGGGATCCAATGACCTGCAAAGTTTCGTCAACATAGGCTGCTAACCAGCGGATCGTTATAGCCGTACCTTGATGACCCGCTCCGAGTTGAATGTCAGCGTCAACGGTTCACAATTCCTCGGTGTATGGATCTTGACGTCTGAATCCGCATACTGGCTCTGCAGCGCCAACCGCAGACGACCCATCACGGATGCCTCACCATGGACCAACACCTGAAAGTACGATGAGCGACATTACCCTTGTCGGCGAACAGCAACTCACGATATGCTGCGGATTGACCTGCTTGATAAAACTCGAATTCTGCGCAAAGTCAACGTGCGCACTGAACGAGATTTCGTCGACCGTCATCCTGCGCTGAATCTTTTGGCCATTCATGCCGATAAAGTCTTCCGGTTGTTTGAGTAGGTTCTACGATGGGTCAAAGGGGGAAGAGGGGAACGGGAAGGCACACACGATTCAGTTCCTGCTTGTGATTGTGGACTGTATCTGGCACGATGATGCGAAAGACCCTCGTGTCGCCGCAAGTGAAAACGCGGGTCGGTGTTCCGAATTCTCTCGGTGGCATGGTATTTCATATGCATCATAGTGGTCCGCATACACCCTCTCCAACTTACCCCGCCCCACTCGCGAACCAAGAAAGGCATCACTCACCTTGGCCATCGTCCCCTCAATCGAGTATCCCGTCACGATCAACCCATTCTTCCTATCCGGCGCCCACTTTTCCAACAGTTCCCTCGAATGCGCACCCTGCAACATTTGCGGCGTCGCCATCATCACACACGGGCCGTCGTCTTGCCATTTTCGGAAATCCTTGAGGTTGCGGACGTATTTAAAGGCGAACGGGTTGTCGTTTCGGTTGCGGGAGAAACGAGTCTTGATGTGATCGTTCATGGTGTGAATGTATGTTCGGTAGACTTGCATTCCGCGGAAGGCGAGACCCGAGGCATAGAGGACGGGGATATTGTGCAGTTCCGGATGAGCATCCCAGTATTCGTCGAGGATCAGCAGCAACTCCTGCACATTCCCAAACGCGGAAATCGGCATCAGACATCTTCCCCCACGCTTGACGATATTGGCCACGAGCGTCGTAAATTGCTCTTCCTTCTCACTCCGCGGCGGCAACGTATGCACACCGAACGTACTCTCGCAAATCATCACGTCCGGCCGAATCGGTGGGACCTCGGCGCTGACCAAGTGTCGGTCCTCTTCGCGCGAGTAGTCGCCAGTGTAAAGGATGTTGAGACCGGCGATCTGAATCATAAACATGGCAGCGCCGAGGACGTGACCGGCGTGATAGGGCGTGAAACGGAGGCCACCGGAGATGACGATATCTTGATGGTAGTCAACGGGAATGATATTCTGCCAGGCATTGTTGAGGTCTTCTTCTGTGTATAAACGGTCTCCTGGGTCGTTGGAGTTGTCACCGATTCGGACGGCGTCTTGCATTGTTAGGCGGAAGATGGCTTTGGTTGGATGTGTCATGTAGACTTTGCCCTTGCCTTCTTTGAAATTTGTCTGTGATGGGTTAGCTTTGATCCAGGAACCACGTCGCGATACATACTCGTTCCATGACATACGGCAACCCCGCAGCATGATCAACATGAAAGCTGGGATTTGTCAGCTCAGATCCCACGCTACCCCATCCGACTCACTGCGTCACCAAGATTGCATCGACCTCGCTCCAATCCAACTCATCAATGAATGGCAACGCCGACAACCCATTGTTGGCCGGATGCAGCCCAACATCACAAACGACCGTCTTGCCTCTATGCTTGATCACGCAACAGGACCGTCCGACTTCTTGGCCCGCGCCGAGCATGGTGATGGAGACGGAGGGGAGGTCAGCATCGTTGGCGTCGTTGGAGATGATTTGGGCGGACATCCTCGGTCCAGAGAGCGGTTAGCGAGAAGCAGTCAAAGATTATGCCAGTCCGCGTGGAATGTCCGAGGTCACTGCAGTCCACCTATGATGCGTTGATTCGAATCCAGAATTGATAGAACAACGGACGACAACGACTGACGAAGGAATGACATGACGAGATGCCGCGAGACAGGTTTGCTGGTTCGGAAGCGAAATCAGCGAATTCAGCTGAAGTAAGCGCCCAAGACCAGAGTCGGTGAAGCTCTCTTTCCGGTGCCTGGAAAACGCAAAAGTCTTGTTCTCCCTGAATTCGAGCATACTTTCTATCGACCGCGCGCTTGCGGTGCGCTTCCAGCTGCCAGCCACCTGGCCCCGTTCTGGCTGGGGGACGCGTTGCAAGCTGACTCTGGATGGGCCATCGGGTAAGCGCGAATCGACGGCACGGGCGCCATGCCGCTGCCACCGTCGCTGCTGTCGTCGGCACCGTCGTCGTCGCTGTCGTCACCGAAATCTCCACCTGCCCCCACCCCACGCTGCGGACGCTGCACACACCCGCCAGCAACCGACTCATCAAGAAACCTTTTACCCGTCTCCTGTGCGGATTCAAGGTTCTTACCACCCAAAAGCGAAGCATCAAGATGGCTGCCGTTCAAACTCTTCCCAGCGACGTCCAGAAGGTCGCCAACGAGGGCAACGTCAAGTTGTTCGGCAAGTGGACTGCCCACGAGTGAGTATCCGAGGGGATTCGAAGGGGAACAGAGGAGCGGGTTGGGCATTCAAACACGAGGAGAGGACGGAATGAAGGATGGCAGACGAAGATACCGGGAAGGCGGATGGAAGAAGAGGCTTGGACGGATGATGAGGAGTGAGGGAGGACGTCTGAGAGGAAGAAGAGGAAGGAATGCTCAACCCGCGACTCGACCCACGCCCGACAGCGAAACTGGAGAGCTGACTCGACTCTCCCTTCCGCAGTGTCGAGGTCAAGGACATCTCCTTGGTCGACTACGTCAACGTCCAGCACGCCGTCTACTTGCGTAAGTGGGGAAAGAGGAGAGGTATGAAGGATCTGGACTGATGGACTTTGGATCAACAGCCCACACCGCTGGTCGATACGCCAAGAAGCAATTCGCCAAGGGAAGGATGCCCATCGTCGAGCGACTTGTCAACGCGTGAGTCTGAAGGATGGAAGGGAAAGAGCGCCTGAGCTGATGAGGACCCCAGTTTGATGATGAACGGCCGAAACAACGGTAAAAAGTTGATGGCCGTCCGAATCGTCGCCCACGCATTCGAGATCATCCACCTCTTGACCGACCAGAACCCGATCCAGGTCTTGGTCGACGCCATCGTCAACACCGGCCCGCGAGAAGACTCGACCCGAATCGGCTCCCAGGGTACCGTCCGACGACAGGCCGTCGATGTTTCCCCCTTGCGACGAGTCAACCAGGCCATCTCCTTGTTGACCATCGGTACCCGAGAATCCGCTTTCCACAACGTCAAGTCCATCTCGGAATGTCTCGCCGACGAGCTCGTCAACGCCGCCAAGGGTTCTTCCAACTCTTACGCCATCAAGAAGAAGGACGAGCTCGAGCGTGTCGCCAAGTCCAACCGTTAATTACGGAACCACCACAACTGCACAAAAACCTGTACAACAGCCCGCACCTCCTTTGTCAGCTCGGTTCTCTATTTATCGGTCACGTCTTTTAGACACACTCGTTCAGCATTCGGATCCTTGGATCAACGGTCGGAAATCTCGTCTCTCAATCTCGCGTCTCTTCTTCTCCTCTCTGTGCTGGTGGTCTCTCGTCTCTTCTGGTTGCTGCTAGAGGCCGGCGGTCATAAAGGGAATTAAAGGGGTAGAATGGATATCGGTTTGAGCTGTTGTAGATGTCTCCGTAGGTTCAGGGGTTTGGTGTTGGGCACCTCCATGATGCTATGAGCATTGCAAAAAAGGAAACCACTTGAAGACGCACGGCGTGCGTGCTCGGCTCCGTCTTGTGCTTCTCATGATCAGTTAAGGCATGCGTTTGTTACGTCCATGAAAATCCTCGTCGATTTCATCGCATAATGGCAATGGCTCGTATTCTCGTCTTGTCAGCTGTCTTCTATCTCGAAGTCGGAGTTGCCTGATCACGTTGACAATGCAGATCGATCAGAGCTGTCAAGACGAGAACTTGATTACATGACACCCGAGACGCAGGGATTTCGACCTGCTAGCTGACCTACTGATGCGGAGCTGGCGACTTCCTAAGTGACAACGGGTGCTTCGTGAAAACAAAGATAGCTTTAAGGATCAAGTGCAATTGCCACTTGTGCGACCGAGTTAGAGAAGAAGCCGAACTCGATAAGTCGCATGACTTCGAGTCGGTATGCTGGCCTCTGTGCGTAAGTACCCCTGAGTGCAACTTGACATATTGCGACGGATTCGTCATGTGGGTCCCGCAGAGCGAGATATGCATGGAAGCTAAGAAAACGACAACTGTTCGGCATTCCGCTTCTCTGCCATGTCTAACTCAATGCTGGTGTACGAGCTTTGAAACTCTCGTCTGATCATTCAGAAGTCTCCGTGGCTTTCGCTTTCCAAGCTTCCTAGTTGACGGTCCGAATTCGTGTCCGCTTGAGGCGGAAATACACTGGGAATATCGTTTGTGTCCTATGAATGCTATTATGTTCAGCTGAATGTCTAGATATCGCCCAACCGCAAGTCGTGGCGCGTCTCTCGAATTGGCAATCCGGCATACAGTCTTCGCATAACTGCTTATTATCTCCAAGCACTACGGTGGTACAGACGAGAATGGAGAGATTTCACTACCTTTGAGTATACCCATACCAAAATGTGCAAACTCCAAATTCCCTGAGACCCTGAATGCAGCCATAAAACCAAATGACACTAATCATGCGTCACTTCGCCTCACTGACGCAGACTACATTCATACAAGCTTGACTTCTGTTAGGCAGGAAATTGAAGCGGGTACATTTGCCTCCTATGTGATGACGTTTTAGAAAGGGCTGGAGATAGACAAGGAGAGATTGTTGAGGAATGTCATGATGATACGCAGCTGATAGGAGAGATAGAAGGCGAGAGGCGAAAGGGAGTCGATGAGAGGGAGGTGAGTTGAGGATTTAGGTAAATTGACACCAAATGACCCAGCGGATATATACACGTCGAGGTCATGCTGTCACCAAGGTCGTACCCTATGAGCAGGCGTTCTCTTGTGTGGCTCAGCAGGCGCGCATAGGTATGAGATCAGAGGATTGGTACTTGACGGGACCAGGCTTGAAAGAAGACGTCCTGTTCTGCCGATCCTACATTGTTTCTTCCTAAAAGCTTTCAGGGGCACTCGAAAATCGTCCTTCGTCTGGTCTTCGAATAAAAGAAAGTCTAGTTGAAGGGTTACCGTTGAAGTTAGTGGTTACCCCTTGACACCGAGGCAGAAGAGCAGATCAGAATCGACGCAATTCTAGCTTTTTGATGGCTTGCCCGAAGAGTGCGCCTGCCGGGGAAAACGCGGGCCTGACAGCAAGAAGGATCATCCTTAGTGTGAAACGACGTGCGCGTCTGGAAAGCCCATTCTCTCATCATATTTGTTACTATACAATCCCATCTATGGCGCTCGAACGCCGATAAACTGATGATCGCAGCAGAGTACAAGCGAATGTGCCGGAGATAAATGCGTGGCGTCGCTAACGATATATAGCGAGCGTGGGTCGTACTGAGATACAGATTGTTGTCGTAAAAGATTTTCCCTAAAAATGGCGGGCCAGTATTGGAGAGCATGTCCGGGCGACGGAAGACGATCGCATTCCGAATGTCGTGTATCCGGAGTGACGTGAAAACAGGCCCGGACCTTGCGTTGAACGGACTTCAGCAGTTGTATATGTTTGATAGGCATGCTGTTTTAACAAGTATCCTAGAAGTACAAGAGCGTCAGACAAGTCAATGTTTGGATTCCCCTAACTCACCTTCAATTTATTTGGCGGGAACGAGTATCCAGCGTCGGACCATAATGTCAGGTTGGGACTTTGGGCACGATCGTCAGCTGAAGCTCAAGGGAGTTGGGCCAAGACTCACTTTGTGTAGGCATTCTCATGAGCAGCGATATATTTGGCTGTAGGGTAATCCGGTGGGTCACATCCAACCGTGCCCAGTCCGTCTCTCGTGTACACCCGGATATAGTCTGCGCTCGTCAGCAGCCGCACCCATGTATATTTTACCATGTCTACTCACCGATATGCATCTCGTTCGGATAGTTCAACTGCTGGAATTGGACGTTTTGGAAATTGTTGGACATTCCAAAGTTCATAATCAAGTACATGGGCTCCTCGGGAATGATTCGCGGTCCGATCTCGACAAGCGGGTTCTCCCTGAGCGCCGACGCATGCACAGTCCAGCTTCGGACGCCGCTTGCCTCCCACGCAACGTATCCGTTTTCACGGTCATCGGTCGTGCCGTACCATTCCATGCCGTACTTGTTGAAGTTTCCGCTCGTATTTTGGTAGACGTCATCGCCAACCCAGGTCAGCGAACTGGCGGCCTGCTGAAGGTTTCCACCACGGTAGCTGTTCCATTGCGTGATGTCGGTGTTGTATTGCTGGTAGTCGGAAGACGAGTTGAATGGCCAGTATCCGGCGTCGAAAGGCGCCAACTGCAACGACTGTGACATCTCTCCCTTGGCGTGCTCAATGTTGATCTGCAAAGGGGTCAGCTAAATTCTACACATAGAAGACCGTACCCACCTGAGCTTCAATCAGATCGATTTCCGGTGACGATCGACCCCGCCATGATCCATCGGGCAATTGCGGCCCAGGATGATCCGGATTCGTACCGCACGTACACCGCGAGAGCCTCTGCCCGGGCAAGAAACTAAGCGCCTGTCCGTTGTTACTCGTCAACGCGGCCTCCGGTCCCGTCTGATTGACATATGTCTGATTCGGCAAGGTTCCGATATCGCAGGAGTCGTACGTGTATGGCCACATGCCTTCAGTTGTTGCTCCGTAGCCTGCTCGACCGAGGTTACCAAATGTCCAGATACCGGGCCAGAAACCGCCGACGTAGTTGTTTCCGGGAAGCGAGACGGAGACTGTGGGCGATTAGCATTCGGTTGCGAGGTGGCAAAAACGAAAACTCACCCTCGATATAAGCACCCTTGGAAAAGCACACCTTGTTCCAACTTTGAATCATCCCACTCTTGAAATCCAGATCATGGATCGGCTCCTGCGTCATCGTAATCACCAAGTTGCCGCCCCGCGTCGTGATCGCACTCGGATCATACCACTCGAAGTCGTTCGTCGGCCAGTAGTGCAGATCGACACCCTCCCAGTACGGATCGTCACCGGGGAAGAATGTCCGTCCGTCGACATTGAATTCGTCACTGAATGCGAGCGAGTACGATGCGCCGTCGAAGCCTGTCCGTGTGTATACCTCTTTCGGCGTATCTTTATCGATCAGTCCGAAATCGCCAATCACGGCCGCCACCTGGCCCGTTGAGTTGATTCCTCCGAGGTTGAACGCGCCGAGCGTCTTTTGGTGGTCGTCCTTGTACGCAATGATGATCGGATATCCGGCAAAAAGCACAATTAGCGCCATGCAGAGGATCAGAACGCATCCAATGTTGGCGGCTCCTCGCGCGGTGAAGATGCTGCCGCCTGAGTCGTGTTTCCGGTCGCGTTTCGGATCTGGGTTATGTAGGTAGTCGTCCGGTTCTGCATACGCGGGCGAGACGTCGGCGCCCCAGGATGCTGGATCTGCTGAAAGTGAGAACTGCGGGACGTGAGCGACGGGAACTTGGAGAGAAGAAGCGACTCACCTTGTCCTGCATACTCGGCGCCATACTTGACGGCGTTCCCGGATATCCAGCCTTTTCGTTCGTCCCGCGTCCTCTCGCACTTGCCGTCGCTCCATACAACGGACTTGACGACCGCGACATCCCTCCAACCGGCGACGCTGCAGCGTACCGTCCATTCCTGAAGAATCCATCCCCGCTGTTCAAGGACGACGTGGAAGACTGTCTACTGAGCGGCACGGCTCCATCGTGCGACATTGACGACGCGTTTGGCTGGAGGAGCGCATGTTGCGACGAACTCGGCGTGTATGCCGTCGGGGAGCTTGACATACCGGCGCGAGGACCGTAGGCGAGGTGGTTGGGCGAGTTCATCCTGTCGACTCCGGGCGATGAGGGGCCGGGGGAGACGCTCTGTGCGCGGTTGGGCGTGAGGAAGGGATTGTTCGAGGCCGTGTTGACGACCAAGCCGGCTGGTCGGTGGTCGGAGGAGTACATGGTGCCAAAGAAGGCCAAAGGATGGCCAAAGGAGGGTGCACAAACGATGAAACGCGTCAGACCAGCTGTCAAACCAAAACCCAAAACGTCTATTGTCCACTGCCAAAAGGGGAACAAACGCCAAGTGGCCAAGTCGAGGGGCAGCGACAGCGGCAGTTACTCATGCAATGCGCTAATTGCTCCCGCGTCATTTCTTTTTTCGACGCGTCGGGCGTGTCTTCACCGTGAAGATAGCGTCGCCGCAGCAGTGGTGATCCCAAAGAGGTTCCGTAGGCAAGAGGGGGCGGTGAGAACGTTTGACAGCCCAATGGGAATGTCGACGCCCGTTGACGCCCGTCCTGTATCGAGGGATTATATTCAGATGGCCGGACGAGGCGTGCTGAAGGCGCCTGCTGCAACAACGTATATTGCGAGCTGCAGCGATCAATTCAGCGTTTATGACAATTGCTGTTTCGAGATATACAAAGTCAACCAAGATTTCTGGTACTATACCCAAAGATCGGTGCGACACAGCAAGAAACGGATCCAGAACGCTATCCGCAGACGTCGTGAGAGGGGTGTCAATGCTTCCAGCATCCGTTTGTCGCTTTCCTGGTGTCGAGAACGGTTTTCCGCTTGACGCGCTTGGTGGCATGGGGATATCTCCTCAACCAAGGCTCTCACGCTAAACACGGCAACAGAAAACACTTAGAGAGGAGACGCGGCTGAAGAACGATATGGAGCAGACAAAGTCGGGAAAGACACGAGCATGAAGCAACTGCAAAGCCTACCGTGATCAGATAATCCTCCCGGCAGTTCCGCACATCCATTCTCCCCCTGCGTTCATCTCTCTTGATGCAAGCTCCCTCACAATATCGCCTCTCAGAAAGTGGCAAGCTGGCGATCAAGCCGCTGATGAGGAAGGAGTCTATTCAGCAGAGCTTCCACCAACTTCGATCCATTCCCATGGCTTCTTTGACCTCCGAAGTTTGGGCTGCGGCAGCGCCCTGCTTGTCGAGGAGGATCCTCCAAATTGAGGAGTAAGTAAGGGGTGAAAGGGGGACAGCGACCGGCGACGCGTTGCATGGGGACAGATGCAGATGACGATGGCAATAGGATGAAGCGGTATAGCGCTTTGATTCGTCACTGGGAAGCGGCAGCAGGAGGGCGCTCGCTAGAATACGAGGTGTGAAAACTATGAGCGTGCGTTCAACTGCTCGGAAGGCAAGCTTGGAGCACTACCTTACTGATTCAAACACGAGAAATCTGGAAAGGATACCTGGTCGCCAGTGTTTCCGGTTTTTCATATTGTCTTGTCGCCTTACTTCGTTCAGGCACATGCACATACCAAGTGACTCTCTCAGCCTCTGCATGCGCACCTGATTTAATCTTCATCACATATGCGCAACGTTTTATCGAATGGTCAGACTAAATTCGAGATCGCTCTATGGGAATGTGCTTGTTACCTCCCTGGAGCGGAAAACCGGTATATCCGGATATCTCGCTCAGGTAAGATACGAGATCGAGAGTTGCTTGCCGTATTCCATGATGAGACGATGTAATCATGGCTGACTCGCTTTCGAATAATCGATTCGACAGGTCAGATGTCATCATAGTATCAACGCTCAAGCTGAACACAGATAGGCCATAATCGTTGAAAAGTATTATGAGATCTCCGGCGTCTCTTCGATTCTGTATTGTATCTGTGCTCGCCTGCACCGTCGTACACCCCTAGTCGAACCTCAGTGTGGCAGAGCGCTCAGTCGCACTTTCCCGTATCCGCCTACATGAGGTTCCTACCCGAGAGCGACCTGTTCGATGAGCGGCGCGAGCGAGTTTTGCAGATCCACCAGGCGTCAGCCCTTAGCGTTCAAGCGAACCTCCGCGAGAAATAAAGAGTCTCTGTAAGAAGTTGATAGACGGGTGATGCTCATCATTCGTTTCGAGACAGACCACCACGGATCCACACTTTGGGTTATTCTCGGGGTGTAGTGCTTTGTGCGATTATTGCAACCGTCCGTCGCGTCACGGCAGATGTAGCATTTAAGAGGAGGTCTTGCAACAGTGGCGACAGGTGCGAGCAGAGCTGCGAGCAGTCAAGAGCAGACGCATGCAAGAGGCGCCGTCGCTTCGTGCAGTGAGGGCTCGCGCAAACGAGCTTCGCCGGATGATAGGTCAGACGCCTTACTGGGAGTCTAAAGTAGCGAGAGAATTTGCGATCAAGATCCGCTAGCCAAGTTGGCTGTGTTACTAGGTCAGCCCCAGGATGAGAGGCAGGACGATCTAGGTTGGCTACGGGTAACGACTGAGCACTTGATCGCATTGACCATTGTGAATTCTCGCAGTGGCGGGAAGGCTCGGTGGCGCCCGAAGAGGTCTCCGCTCACGTACTGAGTCCTACGTCAGATCGATTCGTCATATGGACGGATTGCATGATCACAAGCCAGCCCCGACAGCTGCGTCGACGGTCTGGGCATCGTCCCACTTTCACATCAGCTCCCACATCGTTCGCGAGCGCTCTATGCGAGTATCAGATATCGCTTGCAACCTCGCGAAACTTCGCCAAAGTTGCCTCCATCATGTGATTCCCAGGCGCATCGCGCACTATCGGCGGACGAGGCGGACGGCTAAACCCACATCGCGTTCGAACCGGGTTTTACCCTTCGGGCGCAATCCATCTCGGCAAATGTCTGCGGGCTGGCTTAGTCAGCGCGATTGCTGCGTCAGCCAACGAGCGCGCGTGCATTTCCCAGCCGGGTGGGCGCATCTCTCATTCCCGGCGATTGCGGCTTGCGGTGGGCGGCTCGGTCGTGCGTGGTGGTGTCGGTGGATGGTCAACTGGTGGCATATAGATCTGTTGCATGGTGGCGCAGTGTCATTCAACGAACGTTATCCATCTTTTTTAATCTGTAAGTAAAGGCCTAGTGCTTCCTTTCTCCTCTCTCCGCGGCATCCAACCGGTTTCAGCATTTTGCATGTCACTGTCATTCGGCAACTCATGCTGACATCGTCTGTTCAGTAACAAAATGGCCGCACGATTCACTCCTGCTCTTCGAGCCGCCGCTGGTGCGCGAGTCGCCGCCCGACGACAAGTCGTCCCCGCCATGCGACGAGGATTCGCTTCTGAAGCTGTAAGTCTCACTGCCTTGCGTTACACATCACCGCTCACTTGCCATCCCTACAGCCCAAGTCCGGATCCAGCAACGGTCTCCTCTTCGGTGGTCTCGCCGCCGCCGCTGTCGCCGGTGGAGCCTACTACTTCTTCGGTACCGATGCCACTGCCGGTGAACGAGTCGAGGAACTCAAGACTGTCGGTCGAGAGGCCGAGGAGTCCGCCAAGGCTGCGTTGCACTTGAAGCGAAAGCCCGAGGACTACCAGAAGGTCTACAACAAGATCGCTGAGATCTTGGAGGCTGATGATTACGATGGTGAGTCCCCGTCTCTGCCATGCCGCCATAAGGACCTTGCTGACGAATTCCTCAGACGGATCCTACGGCCCCGTCTTGGTCCGACTCGCATGGCATTCGTCGGGAACCTACAACAAGGAAGACGGCTCGGGCGGTTCCAACTACGCCACCATGCGATTCAAGCCCGAATCCGAGCACGGCGCCAACAACGGTCTCAAGATCGCCCGAGACTTGCTCGAGCCCATCAAGAAGGAGTTCCCCTGGATCTCGTACGGTGACTTGTGGACGCTCGCCGGTGTCTGTGCCATTCAGGAGGCCCAGGGTCCCAAGGTCCCCTGGCGAGCAGGCCGAGTGGACGGCTACGACCACAACTGTACTCCTGACGGTCGATTGCCCGACGGCGCCAAGGGTCAGGACCACTTGAGGGACATCTTCTACCGAATGGGTTTCAACGACCAGGAGATTGTCGCCCTCTGCGGCGCCCACGCTCTCGGCCGATGCCACACCGACCGATCTGGATTCGACGGACCGTGGACCTTCTCCCCGACCACATTCACCAACGACTACTACCGATTGCTGTTTGACGAGAAGTGGTCGTGGCGAAAGTGGAACGGCCCCGCCCAGTTCACGGATTCCAAGACCAAGTCGCTGATGATGTTGCCGTCTGACATGGCACTCACCAAGGACAAGGAGTTCAAGAAGCACGCCAAGGCGTACGCTGCCGACTCGGACTTGTTCTTCAAGGAGTAAGTAACGGTGTGACTGTTCTCGGGGCCAGTGCTGACGTCCTCTACAGCTTCGCCAAGGTCTTCAACAAGCTCATCGAGCTCGGTGTCCCCACCTCGCAGTTCCAGACCGACGCCTACACATTGAAGACTCTTGACGAGCAGTCGTCATAGATGCAGGTCGCTCACGCTTGACGTGTCTGTCGAGTCAGCGGATATACGGATGTTGTATGTGTGTGCTGGGGCTGTTCGATATATGGGAAATTTCGCGAAATACATCGGACGCTGTTGTTGCCGTGCGAGGCGCAATAGCAGGGCTAGGATGGGGCTTCGACGTGTGCCGCCCCATCGACTTTGCAGCCACTGAGTCTGGGCATAATTTCGCTGTCAGCACCGCTGAAACAGGAGGGAAGCGATGTCTGTTCTGACAAGAGCTGACCATCACCGGTTTCGACAAGCACGGCAATGTGGAAATCCATTCTTTTTGATACGTCGTATACGAGAGTGAAAGGCAATCACCTTAAATAGCTCGTTGTGCTATCGTCGGTACATCGTCCCGAGCCCTACTCCTGGTACACCGTCCCAAGCTCTGCTCCCGATACTTAGAGCTCACCCAATTTGGCCCGATTTCATGCTTCTCATCCCGAAGTTCGCTTCCAGCCACATGGTCGGCCGTGATGGAAGGAGTGATGGAAGACTGAAGGAAGCATGTCCGGTGGAAGCAGGTGTAGTCGACCTTCTGTTGATCTCCAAGACTTACTCGAAGGTCTGTCAAGTCAGCAGACAGAGTGCGGTGTATGAGCAACGCCGAAGCGCATGGGGCCTTGGCCTGCTGGACGGCCATTGTATTCGATTAAAGAGATCATGCTTTTCTTAAATCTGTCAAATCGTTTCGCGAATATGATCCAGCATATTAAACCGCTTCAACAACCAGCCCCTCTGGCTTAGTGGTAAAGCGTCTGACTACGATTCCATCCTGGATTCGGATATCAGGAGATCCTGGGTTCGATCCCCAGGAGGGGTTGATTTTTGCGTCACTTAGGAACCCAAACAATTTGCGCCATTCGTCGCGGATCAGGGAGCATTTTTCGAACTTTGGCCGAGGGTTAAAGTCTTCTCGTTTGCCGTTGTCTTTTCGATACCACGCCGACATACAGCAGCTCACACACCCCCGAGAGGCTCTCAGAAACCGTTTGGGGTTTGCTGACAGTATTACTACCCTCATATCGTGAAGAGCAACTGCTCAATACAGCATGAGGTCAACCTCAGACGCTGTAGCGATTTTTACTGGATTACGATGATACTGATCCCCGTATCGTGCCAATCTTCGCCAATCCATTTCCAAGACAACATCACGCAGGGTTCTCATGCACTTCGCTCCGAACTCTTGCAACCAGTTGCTACGCTGCGAGATCACTATTTGCCACATTGCGTCTGGAAACGCGCTGCCGTATCGGGCGAATGATCTATCCGTCGGGAGAATCCTGACAGCCTGCTCAGGCAGCCTGCGATGCTGCGATATCTAGGCAAGAAAGGATTCCGGCTTGCGACTGACCGTTCAGCATCGCGTGACCGCCGAGAAAATGCGGCGAAACGAGTCGTCAACGTCGCAGCCCCATTGAATTTAGAAGCCTGCCCTGTGTATGTTATTAGATTGCCATGTTTGTGAGCGGACTGTTTAGGGGGATACGGAAGGCGAAGGGTATGAAAAGTAGATACATGCCAGTTTTTGAATGTAATGCCACTTGTACCACTAGTCTCTCTGCGCGCAGCAAATTCTCGCTCGTGTAATCTGGATGAGGCGATCTTTGAGGCCTCGGAGCGGAAAGAAGCCACGGGACTCGACGAACCATATGCTTCGATGATGCTCTGAGCTTCTTAGACCTTCGGGAGCCATCGCGTGGCTTCGGGTCTCTTCGCGCTGATGGGAGTAGGAGGTCAATCTCCATCAACGAAACACTTGGGTACCGTTCTTAAGACCCTTTCGGGCTGGAGACACATACTCTGCATTCTCTATTCAGCACCGTCCCTGGACACCAATCTCGATGGCTGAAACGAGAAAAGGCAGTTGAATCCTAGGGGCTTCTGAATGGAAGGCTTCATCATTAAGCACAGCCTGAGCCTGCACTCGCCCGAGGCCTCCCGGATTCTTTTGTCAAATGGCCGGGAGTGCCCAGCTGTCGACGGCTCGGCGAATTAGCATCTTCGCTGGACGCTTTCTCAGCTCCACTGGGATCTTCAGGGAGGATACCGTGGAAATTCCGGAGGGAAAATGTTTTCAGCGCTGCCGCGGCCCGGATTGGTCACGAAATCAAAGGATGTCATTCAGGGGGTGCTCACACTCTCATGTCCTCAGACTGCTGATATCACGGCTCCGAATGGTCGAAACTCCGTTAATGTATTCCCTCGATAGGCCCCGAAGCGGCTTTGATACAGTTGCAATAATGAAATAGCTCACTAAGCCCCATCAGTCAGTGCTGAACATTTACTACAGTCAAGCAGAAGGTGCGCACCGGATCGCAGTCCTACTGTAGTCCGAGCCTCTTTGCACTGCGCCATCCGGCTTCATCATGATTGGCTGCTTCGCCTCTACATGGAGCGCAGAAAGCAATCGAAGCAGAACGAGCTTGCTCGGAGCAAGGGACAGGTGAAGGTGGTAACAGTAGAAGTCCCCGGGATTTCGGCAGGATGGAAGTCATGGGAAGGAACGATTTTCCCTCTGCTCTTTTTCACATTCTAAAGGGTCGAGAATTACTATCCGTCTTTCTGGCTTCCGTCCAGTGATCGCCTCGTTGCTGACCCGACACCGAGATCCATCTCACAACAATGAAGTGATGTCATGATGGGCTCTTCGCCAGGTTCGGTCGCTCTGAGACTGGCGCGTGCTCGACGCCTTCGGTACAGATATATCCATCTCCCCGGAGCAGCTCCGGTTAACGGATATCACAGTGATTGTGTGTGTTGTATAAGGTCTAGAGAAATGCCAACATACACGAGGATATCGCAATGAATCGTGTGAGGGCTTCGTCAGGAACACAATAGAGGAAACATGCAAGTAGTTACCTATATAACAGACAACAGTTCATCAAGTCAGGCCGCGCTGGCGCATTGTTGTCCTTGAGCCGTGATTGTCGAAAGGGGTCGTATGACTGACGAAAGGGGTGAAGACGTGATTGATAAGAATGTGATTCGTTATGACGTATCGTTCGACACCGGTCACCTGGTTCCTCTTAGGCCGAAGAGCTCGTCAGCTAGATGGTGGTAGCTCTTGTGTTCTGAAGAGGTCGTGAGAGCTCAAAGAGGCATCGCCTAAGGTTTAGAAGCTGGCTTGCAGGCGCATCGATATCACTTGTATATCTACATCTGGCAGCATGTTCCTAGTTTTTACTTGTGCGTCTTGCCATCTCTTCATCTCTGCCCAGCGCTTTTCGCCTGCTTGCCGTTGATCGAGTGATATGTGAAGCTGAACGACACTGCCGAACCTACTGTACAGCGTCACAGCCGTCCAGTCCATGCCATCGGCGGACCAGACACTTGGCGGAGGAGGAGAGAAGTATACAAGCAGAGAGTTCCAAAGACCTGTGTCGATTCTGAGAAGGGAGCGCAATTTACCTAGCCAGCTGCCGGATCCGAAAGAATTCGATGTAAGGGAGCCACTTCATCATTTGAGTGATATAGCCCCACCGCCCAATCTATGCCGCTCCATTACCTCCTCTCCACCTAGACCCCTCGGTCCCTCACAGCCTCAACTGGTGGGTGTCGCGCGTTTGCGCTCAGTAGGTCGGTCTCGCTATATCTGCGACTACAAAGAGGAAGGTTACAATACGGAAAGTACGCACTTGTCAGGGCCGCCCTTCGTCATGCTTTTCCTTGTTCTCATACAGCTCTTGCTCGCATACAATTCGAGCGGCAGAAGCCCCTGCGCCGCAGCATCCCTCCCCTGTTGTTTCGCTGCGCTCTGCTGAGACGTGGCAGGATCTGAAAATGAATGTTTTCCCTGATCCTTTCGTCGGGTCGTCCTGCTTGTGACTTTTGTACGCACGACTAACAAGCGTAGATTCGCCTTGATCCGACTGACGTCTCACTAAGAGAGCAGCAGCTTCAGATGTCTACGCAGATTCCCCGGAAGTTATTGGGCGTGATCATTCGTACTGGCTCAAACCAATGCTCTCAATTGTATAGCGAACTTTACAATATTCGCGTTGTGTCCTTTCCTCTTGTCTTAACATTCCTTATACCAACGGACTCGCCACCGTCAACGCCATCGCGGCATCCAACGCCGACGCCATCTTCGCGCCGCCAACGGAACTCGCCACCCGCTGCGACCCCAGAAGCGTCTGCGAGATATTGGTATACTTGCACCCAGAAGGATTGATCGTCCCGTCAAACCTCCCCTTTAACCAATCAATCACCGCCGGGAAATGCAGCAGCTCCATCGTAAAGTGTTGCGTGCTCGGGTTGACGTCGGATACGAACTCGATTGTGGCGCCGTTTGCACAGTATCGGTCGGCCATGACGGCGGCGGGTGGGTAAGGAACGATGTCGTCATTTACGGCATGGTAGACGTAGAGCGGAACGCGAGGGGTGTCTTCTACTCGAGCGCCCAGCACGAGCTGCGATAGTGTGTCCTAGAAGGGCTGTGAGCGTGACGCAACGACAGCATCAATCCACTTACCTGGATGACAGGATCGGTCAACGTGTTCGCGCCACTATTGAAGTACTTTGGCGACAGGATCTCCTGATTCGCGTACGCCAAGATGTTGGCAGGCGCACACCGCTGGCGGACCTTGGCAAGCTCAGCGATCCCTGCTGGAGTCGCAAGCTCATTGACACGAGCGTTGAAGGTCGGGTAACCGTCTCCCACGCCGGCGATGCTTGCGAAGACGACTACAATCGGCACTGAGGTCAGTGAAATGCATGGAGAGGACATAATATGGACCCACAGCCGGCGGAAGCCCCTCCTTCCTATGAAAGATGAACCGTCAGAACGCGTTTTCCTCTGTATGCAGATCAACCTACAATGAACTCTGCCGTCGCCGTCAAGTTGGCTGGCGTTCCGCCTTGCGCGACTCCGATCAGGTTGAGTTCCGGTGCATAAGTGGGCTGTAGGGCAGCGGCTGTTTACAACAAGGTCAGCCGCATGCACGTCAAGCGCGGATTATTACGTACCCCATCCGGAAGCAGCACCGCCTCCTGAGTAACCCTACAGGCGAAGAATAATCAACGATGGCCCAATGACCCTAAGCAAGACACTCACCCAGATAGCAATCTTTGGCGAATTCAAGCCCAACTGCGGGAACTTCAACGTCGCGCGAATACCATCGAGTACGCCACGTCCTTCAAGACGCCCAGCGATGAAGGCCGCATTGGGTCCTTCGTAGTCCTGGATGGTGACGGTCCAGCCTAGCACCAAAAAGGATGAGGCTCAGGCATAATGATGATGCAGCGCACGACCTACCTTGCGCCAATGCAGAGTAGACGAGGAAGCTTTCGACCGTGACGATCAAGTTTTCCTGCACAGCCAAGAATTGCACTATCACAGCCCTCAGCAAATGCTGCTGCCGAGCGCCTGCCAACTCACGATTATACGACGGCGCACATTTCCGATTATTCCCATCCTCCGCAAACGTATACGCCAACAACCGATCCGTCTTTGCGCCGAACGGCTTCAAAATCGTCGTCACCGTCGTCAACGGCTCCCCATTCGCGCCCTGGGTGCGATACAGCAGTTGCCATCCTTGCAATCCTAGATTCGGAAATACGCCCAGTGTGGCGGGGATAATGGGTCGCGTGTCGAGAATGGTCCCGACGGGTTGGGATTCCCAGCCTTGCGGAGGGGTGTAGAAGGGATCAAAGGCCGGTTGGAGGGCGCGCGATTCCAGCGGGGCGGCGATGGTGGGAAGGAGGAAGGAGATGAGGGAGATGATGGGGATGAGGAGCTTCATGGTGAGTACGTATGCCTGAAAGCAGGAGTATCGGCTGGCGTAGCTATCCTGGTGGAGGAAAGCTTGCGAGCGGTCACATTCCAGGAAATCCGAGAGTCAAGCGACGATATATACCCTTCACCTAGATCCACCTTCCCGGCTTCTCCTCTCCTCTTGCAATAACCGGATGGACCATGACTTGCCACCCAGTCCGTCACATGTATCCTTCAAAGGGACCTGACGCTGACGATCAAGCCTCCATGGTTCTAGCTCAAACACCAACTGCACTCGGCATAAATCATTTCAGATTGCTATTCCCTCTTCCTGCGTGGGCCCCCGCGATATTTGCTCCCGTCGAGCTAGAACGCGTCCCTTCATTCAAGCGCATTCGCTCCAGGAGGCCAAATCAGTTAGACACCGCAACAGGGCACTAACACTACTGTACTCGCGACAGCCACCGCGACATACCCGGAACGACATCCGCTTCCCGCTCTTCCGGTATCGATATACCTCATCCCGGATGAAAGCGATAAGTGAGCTCAACTGTAGGTAAGACGAATCCTCGGGCGGAACCGCAACAATAGACGAAGACGATATTTAGAAGGATAAATAGCTTGCGACGCAATTCTTTCACGGGCGAGAAATCACCACAGCCTGGATTCGAAATGTCTATGAATTTTCGAATTTCGTATAGTGTCGCGATGCCTGTATCACACAACACCAAAGTCTAGAACCACACCAAATGATGCTGAAGATCCGTCGTCAACACCTGTTACAACGCTCCCCTCTGCGTCCGATCCCACTCCGAAACATACTTAGAGCATGAAGGTCAAGGGCTGCTCCATGTAGTCCTTGAACGCCTTCAACCACCTCGATCCAACGGCACCGTCGACCGTTCGGTGGTCGGCCGACAGCGAAGCGCTCATGACCTGAACGACCTTGAAGCCCTTGGGATCCTCCGGTGCCGGGACGACCTTGTCGACGGTGGCGCCGATGGCCAAGATACATGACTGAGGAGGGTTGATGATGGCGTTGAATTCCTGGATACCGAACATGCCCAAGTTGGAGATGGTGAACGTTCCGCCCTGTGATCCGTTGCATTAGTATATGCTTCGGCGGTGCTAGTCAAGCAGACTCACCTGGTACTCCTCGGGCTTCAGCTTGCCGTCTCGAGCCTTGCCTGCCAATGCCTTGACTTCAGATGAGATAGTAGCCAAACCCTTGCTGCCAACGTCCTTGACGATCGGGGTGATCAAACCGTTGGGGGTAGCGACGGCGACGCAGATGTCGGCCTTCTTGTACCTGCAGAAACACCTCAGCACGCGCTCTGGTTGTTTATGCCGCAAGACTTACTGTCGGATGACATCACCCAACCAAGCAGAGTTGGCCTCGGGGACCTCTGCCAATGCCAAAGCGGACGCCTTGACGACTATACGTGTTCGCGTGTCAGTCAAGACTCAAGAATTTCCTGGCTACTATCGACTCACTAAAGTCGTTGACCGAAAGCTTGGGCTTGCCCTCTCCGGCAGCCTTGTTGAACATCTGGCGCAGCTTCTGCACTCGGTCCATGTTGACCTCGACCGTCAAGTAGTAATGCGGCACCTGGGTCTTGCTCTCGAGCAGTCGCTTGCCGATCGTTCGTCGCATGTTGGAGATGGGGAGGTCCTCGTACTCTGCCGGCGCAACGGGAGGTGCGTTTCCGGGAAGGGTGGAGACGCCCGAGGTGGGTGTCTTGGCGACCTCGCTCGACTGACCGCCGGATGTCGAGGCACCCTTGAACTTTTCAATGTCGGCCTGGAGATCCAGTGCAATCAGTACAAGCGGACGCGACAGCTGAATCGCTTGCTCACCTTGACAATTCGGCCTTCAGGACCGGTACCCTTAACCTGGCTCAACGGGATGCCCCTCTCGAGCGCCAACTTCCTCGCCAACGGGCTCGCAAAGAACTTGGGCTTGTCACCGCCGTCCTGAGAAGGAGCCTTCTGGGCGTCCCGACCACCACCACCGGCACCGTACGTCTGGTCACCGGGCGTTCCAAGGGTAGGCGTGGTGTTGGGAGCATCCTTGGGTGCCGGGTCGACCTCCTTCTGGACCTTGTCAGAAGAGGTGGCTTCGGACTTGGACTCAGCAGGGGGCTGCTCGGAAGAGCTGGAGGATGAAGAGCCCTCGGCGGCGAGAGCATCAGCGCCGGAAAGGTCGTCACCTTCTTCAGCGGTGACAGCGATGACGGTTCCGACCTTGACGGCCTTGCTTCCATCGCCGACCTGAATGACCATTCAACTTCTGGAGACGGCAGGGACAAAAGCCAGGATTACGCACAATGATCTTGGCCATGATACCGTCATCCTGAGCTTCAACATCCATAGTAGCCTTGTCGGTTTCCTGGAAGTGACGGATATATCTCAGTAAACAAGTCTGTTCCAATATGAACGCCAGCCTTCCTCGAGACTGATGATAGCCGTTATTCGCCCTGTTCCTCCTGCTGTATCCCTAATCGTGTCCGGGCCAATTGTCTACCCCCTCCCCTCCCCCATTCTTTCGCCCTACCGTCCAACAAGCTTTCCAAGCATGAGAGACACTCACGATTTCCAAAAGAACATCACCGGCACTGTAGGCCTCTCCTTCCTTCTTTTTCCAACTAGCGATACCACCCTCGGTCATGGTAGGCGACATGGCGGGCATCTGGAACTTTGTAAGTTCCTGCGCAATGGCGGTAGTCCGGAGGGCTAAGGAACAGCATCGATAAAAGAAGCATCAAGGAATTTCGATGAGCCACCGACATCTCCAGGAATGCAGCGAAAACAGCCTCATACTCACCTCGCTTGGAAGCGGCACCTGCAGCGGAAGCCTTGACGGCCAACTTGGAAGCGGTTCGGAATGCGTACATCGTGGACCGTGGGTGTGTGGTGTGATCAGACGACGACAACGACCGGTGCAACGACTTAGACAGCACGTCTTCATAGGAAATTCGATGCTCAGCCTCCCCAAAACACTAGCGGCGCGGTGCGGTGACACGCGCTCGAGCGGAAACGGACCGAGGAAAAAGAATCGCAGACCGCGGATCGAGACCGTCTTGTGCGTCTTTTAGATCTATAGTTCAGGCCTCGAAGATTCACATGTACACTCTTCTCGACCCATGCACAAGTCTTGACGAGGCGGCGGGTAGTCAAGAGTCCCTCGATGTGTAAAAGCAGTTCTGCAACCTATTCTAAATGCATTCGCGCGGGTTCGACTGCAAATTTGGCCGCAAACGTACGCAAGTCGCAAGATGTGCAAGGGCCTGTCAGGGGGATGCAAATTCTCTCGGTCGTGTATAATGACACTGTGTAAAGATAACATGGAATCGCAGTGTCAGTCCACGATATCCGGTCAGGGCTCGTTAGAGTGGTTCACTATAGCTAACGATATGCACCGAGAATGGACACGTGCTTTTGCTTGGTTCTGGTTAGTCACGCCTCGAGCTGAAACCTGCCCTGAAGAGCGCCACGGAGGCGTTCAGCAGGATGTTATCCGGGTACTCCAGCCAGCACGACTGAAGAGTGCTCGATCAGACCAGAACGACAATGACTCAATCTGTACAACAGATGTCCCTCCAGCATGTCGACTGCACGAGGCAGGCTGCTCGTGACTTTCACTTGCGACAGTCGGTTCATAGTCGACAGTAGCTTGTACGCGACCGGTACTTCCTCCAGATATCGCTGTCGACATTCGCCAATTCCACGCATCATCGCTCAATGTCGTTGAGATTCAATGATTGATTGGGCGGCCACCTTAGGTCTCGTTCGCTAAGATGCCCAGAATTCCCGCTATGGTGAAAGCTTCCGATCGGTCGATAGATCTCCGACGTCATCCTTTCGTGTCTAGAGGTTGAAAGCTCCAAATCGAATCTATGGACAAGAATGATACCGCTATGTGACGGGTGTGATACAACGTGGCGTGGAACCGGTACATGGGTGTGAAGCGATGGGCGATGCTAGTTGTTTGTACTCGTCTGGTTGCCGCAGTTCAGACACTGACAAGTATTCGGATCAGTTGGTCTGGCAGACAGGCAGAACAGCAAACGGGCTACAAGCGTACCTTGTAGAAAATGGTACTGCCTTCATCTGCCGACCGAAGCTGCATTTCTTTGTACGATAATCCAATATGTCCGCACTTTTCGCACTTGTCTTGTGACTGAAATAATAATAGCATGTAAAGATCAGTTCATCTTGAAAATGTTACAATGAGGCGAACGTACGATCGGATCCTTGCCCTTTTCTCTTGATCCATCCTCTTCTTTCGACTGCACAAGCGCACGTTTCTGCCGCAGCGAGGATGGGAAGGCCGCTGGGTGCGAGTACGTCTTTGTATTCAGGTTCTCGTAGGCTGAGGGGCAAGAAATACGTTTCAGATCGACCTTTACGGAAAAAAAGAGAGATGGACTTACAAGATGCCGGTTCACGTCTTGCGCATCCGTCACAGACGATCTCGTCCGAATCTCCTGGGAGGTCCAACAGTGTACCGCATGCCGGACAGAATAGTAACGAGCCGATTCGGATAGCTTTTGAGCTTGACATGATGGCAGTTGATCCGGCGGCACGAGAGAGCTGAAAAGACAACAAACTATAGTTGCACCCCCCGAGTGCGAGTGTTTCATGAAGCAGATCGTGCGTCAACTTTTGCCAGACACGATATTTGGATCCGCCGACCGCAACGATTAGGTAATGGCGGTAGAGATAGCGGCCGGCTGTAGGCTGTCGATCCATTGCCGGGCGTATTGGCTCCGAGCGGTGAATCATGGGCTGAAATATTGACGACGAGGTTCGTTGATGTCGCCCATTGCATAGAGACGTCGTTCGATCCCCGACTTCAGTCTCAAAGCATTTGTTTCTGGCTCGGTATCAACGTCGTCGCGACCATCATCATGTCATCTCTTCAGTCTCTTATTCTCGAGTGAGTACAGCCAATCCTCACGTCACCTAGAATGGAAGCTCAACGCCGTGCCTTATCCCAGTCCTCGGTATCAAGAACTATTCGCGATCCTCAAGGGAGCCCGAAATGGATTCGTATACGGTTGCAAGATTCGTAAGGCCCAAAATCATTTCTGCTCTTCACAACCGCTGACTTTGAGCGTTGCTTGTGCGGTATAGGATTCCCACATGCCTTGGTCATGACATTCCTCTTCAGCAACAAGCCGTGAGCCATTCTTCTGCACCTCACATCCCTCCTTTGCTGACACACTACCGCAGATTGCCGCAAAAAATTCAAGCCATCTTCCGCGCAACTCTCACCCACGCCCTCAACCTTACGAAGTTCGTGACGCTGTACAAGCTGCTCTTACTGCTGCAGCGCAAGGTCTCAAGGGCAGGAAAGGAACGGAGCTTGGATTCCTTCGTCGCCGGTGCTTTGGGCGGCTGGTGGGTGTTCGGAGAGAGAACAGCTGTAAGTCGTGGTGATAAAGTCTCCCTAAGGATCGAGCTGAGAATTCACTATGATAATGCGTTCTAGATCAACGAGCAGGTGAGCATACTACGATGATCTGTCAACCGCTTACATCTTACTGAAACCTATTGCCAGATCGTCCTCTACGTCTGTTCACGAGTCGTCGCATCATTCCTTCCGCGTCTCTTCTCGACAAGACCGCCACAGCCCACCGCCACTTCCAACTCACCTTCCTTCCTCCGCAATACGCCACTTGAACCGCTGCCCTCGCCCCTTCCGCCGCTTACTTCCACGGCAGCAAACCCGCGTCCGATCCCGCCAGCGCAGATGCCGTTCGCCGTCTTCGCGGCCGTGTGTTGGGGTTGCGTGATGTATATTTACAGGCATCGAGGGGAGAGGTTGCAGCCTGGTATGGTCAACAGCATGAGTACGTTGATGCTGAAGATCGCGATCGTATGGCTTGAATCTGATTCTTCCTTTTCGCACAGAATACCTCTATAGAGATTCGGAACACTGGACGGGTCTGCGGAACCTGCTATGGCACAACAAGTAAAGATTCCATCCCGCAGATAGATGCCTTTGTCGTCAAGTGGGGTCGCCGGGTTGTATGATCTGCTTGAGTCTTGCATATCATGTATGTCATGTCGTATTACAGTTAGATCTCCTGAAAAATACGGTTCTGCACAACAAGCTATGCCAGAAACCCTCTTTCGCATTTCTGGAAGCCCCCTCGTCATGTTTAACCTACCTGCAACGAAAATGAATGCGATCCATCGACCTAGTCATCTGGCTTTGTTACTCATATATCATCTGGTATTGAGGCATCTTCGAGAGATATCGGACTTGAAGGTTGCACTACTTATGATCTGCTTAAGTTTAGGGGCACATTCCATAATGTTACAGATGATCTCGTGAGAACAGTGCTCTTGTACAACCTGCTATGGATTCATTGTCGGTCACTTTACATGATGCCTTACGCTTTGCAACAGCTGGATTTGTTGGCGCTGCCATTTGATTCGAAGGCATCCTTGGCGAGTTTCGACTTGACATCCGCACTGGATGGCACGTCCAATCCGGGATTGCGCATAAAGAAGCTCGAAGGCTTGAGATGTACTCGGAGCATCTCCACCGGCATAATTGGCCAGTCTTCCGGTCGTGAAAAGTGGGTCATACCGAATGAAGCCCAGACAACGACATCTTCGTTGATGATGGAGGCATCACGGTTGACCCATTCGGCGAGGCCAAAGTTATCGCCTCCGGGGTGTTGATTGATGTGGATGTCGGATGGGTATAGCTCGTCTTCAGCGTAGGGCGTGACGAACATCTGTGGAGAAGGGACGTCAGCATCGCCGTCATACTTGCGTCACAGTGCCACTCACGTTGTGCCTAGCGAATGGTGCTCGATTCCAGACAATGGATCCCGGCTTTGCCAGCAAGGGAGGCATGTCTCGACAAACTGCGAATAGTGGTCAGCCACCGAAAACTTTTTCTTGAAAATGACACTCACCCAACTTGTATCCAACATTGTTGCCACTGTACGGATGCTGTTTATTTGGGTTCTCGATAGACCACATTCGCCCCGTTCGACAATCGTAGTCCGCCACACTCTCCTTGGCCGTCCGGTAAACAGTCTTCTTGTTGTAGAAACCGTTGCCGTAGTAGTTTGAATCGCTGCCTACTTCTCCCTCATCCTGCACGGCGTCAACCTGGACGACTTGACTCTTCAAGCCATCCAGCATCGGATCGACTCGAAGCGAGAAGATGTGCTGGTGGTGCTGTGCTGCAATCCTGGGAGCCACGACGACTTCATGGGCTGGGTCTTTGGATTCGTTCTCGGCGAGAAGATATGCGTTAACAATTCCGGTCGCCTTGACTTCCAGTTCCACAGCTCCGGCGAGATCAAAGGTGAAATAGAAGCCGTACTGAGCGCCTAGTCAATAAAAGATATGTCATAGACGAAGAAGTCAACTCACTTCGTAGTTGGCGACGGTGCAAATCGAGGAGATAATCAACTTGCGGTTCCTCGCCACTTGCGCTTGATTCGTCCTGAAGTCGGTATGCTTGTGCAGAATACCAGCATCTTCCTCGCTAGATGGGTGGGGCGGTGTGAGTGCAATGCCTCTGGGCTTCTCGGGAAATCCATTACTTACTGGATGCAGATGGCATTCTTGATCGTCTCGATGTCACCCTTTCGGTTGCACTGTAAAACACCAGTCAATCTGTTTGTATTGAGGATGCGCCCCCATGTCACCTACCATATCGAAGTCAAGGTATGCGATCTTGCCCTTGCAGTCACAGCCCAAGGCGAGACTGTTGGCCAAAGCGCCGATGCCGTACTCTCCGGTATCGAACGCCTGTTTGCGGTGATGCGGGAAGGTGGTTTTCGCATACTGGGGGAGAACAAAAGAAAGAACAAGCAGTGTGTGAGAACGCGTTTCATGTGTGTCAGAAATGCGGTTGGAAGCCGCGAAACTTACCGGGACAACCATCTCGGCGACGGATAGTCGGTAGAACAGAGGTCGAGTACCGTTCGTGCCGTCGTCATACGTGATATGGGACAAGACCATGCCCTCTCTGTCGAGCGGAGTCCGGTAAGTACTTGTCACGCCTCTGCGAGTATTCGCACTGACCTGTAATTGAATCCGACGTGAATTCGCCAGTTCTGCCAAACAAGCGTTCGCCCATCAAACTTGAACGACACACCCTCCGGCTGCAGGATATCGATGGGCTTCAATCCTTCTCTGGCCTTGAATCCCGGTTCATCAACCTCCAATTCAGAGTGCAAGTAATTGTGCGGCTCCATCGGAGGCGGAATCCTTTCACGAGGAGGGTGGGCGGCGTGGGCTTCCGCAGAGGATGGCGCGTCCTTTCCGTTCACATGTGGGTAGTCGATTGTCAAGACCTCTCCGGTGTAGGAATCTGTATCAAATCCGTAAGCCAGGAGGTTCGAGCACAGTTTCAATCTTACATACCGATGACTGGAATGAAGTCCAATGGATGGGCATACAGGTTGTCTTCGGGCCTCAACCGCGTAAACAAGAAGCATTGCTGCAATCGACGATCCGGGAATCGCTCATCAATACCGATACACCAACCTGTAAGCCAAGACATGAGTGGTTGCTTCCCGATCGCGCGAGCTGAGAACTCACCGTCTACATATAGGTTCTCTGGCTCGACGCCGACAGCTCGAGCAGCTTTGGCAATTTCGGGATCCCTTCGGCAAATTTCCTCCGACCACAAGAGTTCTTCGACCTGGAGCGAAGGCTGGACTGTCCCTTCAAGTGCTACCCAATCCGACACAACGGGAGTATCAACCTGGACGCCGTCACGTAGATTTGTTGGGAGATCGACGATAGCCTCGAACGCACGAGCGGTAGCGGAATCCAGCAAATGAACCTGGGTGAGCAAAGTCGTGAGCGCAAGAATCTCGAATCATCGGTTGAAGGACTTGCGATGGCTTGTCGCTTGATTTCACTTGAAGCTGCCTTAACTTCAGGGTCTTGGACAATGCCCATATACCGGAGAACAGAGAGCTTAGGTGGCTCTCGAAGCGAGATGGAGTTGAAGAGCAGCCGCTCCAGGGGAACGGGTAGGCTGCTGGAATGTGTGCGAACAGCCTTGGACGTGAGCAGGATTTCCTATGATTAGGGAAGGCATCAGCAGGAGAGAATGGACGTCAGCTGGTCACCACTTACTGCAGCAGTCAAGGGATCCAGCGGATGAGCATGAGTTGACGCCGAGATCTTCATGTCGGCAATCATATTTGAAGGGATGGGCATGGTGGTAGATGGGTTGGGCTGATCGGTATTCACGTCAATGAAGGTCATTTTGACTGTTCTTCCTCTTCTCGATGCAGGTGAAGGCGTTATATATCTCAAGGAAGTCGGTCATCGACCTGCTGACTAGCTTTCTTTGATAGCACGTTGGCCTAAGTCTCTAACCTTGGTCGCTGTGACACTGGCATTCGCAGAGTCCGTCCGCTTCTGTTTAGCCGTCTATCTTGTGACTGCACGCTTCGCCTAAATCTCGAGACGGATAAACAGGAGCCCGGCTATCAGGTTCACTCAATCAGCTGGCCGGGTAATTGGCTAGTCTGGCCCGCCGGAAAATGTGCCTCGAAGGATATCGACTTCAAATTCGCATCCGAAAGCCCTGAACGCGGGGCACGATGTGGGGTATTCTCCCGTTGCTATCGTTATCTAAAGCCTACTTCGACATTTCGCCAGTCCAGCCGACATGCATTTGCAAAGGCCAAACAGTAACCGGCTGGACAGACGGTGATACAGAACCTGAGCAGATCGTGTGACCTCAGGTCTGTTGGAGCGGGCTCTCGCATATCAAGCGAAAGAGCTAGAGATAGTGGGTGGGTCCCGAATTCTGTGATGGACATGACCGACGACAAGGTCGAACGCTCAGACATATATGCTTCTTACCTCAGTCAAGTCGATCTCAAACCAACTTGTCGTCGGACAACCGCGAATCCGGATTTTCGTCAACCTGCCACTAACGTAAATACCAATACCACTTCATACCTCTCCGAAGGTATGAGCGTTTCCTCAAGTAGCAAGGCAAAGAATGTGAACTCCTTCACAAACGAGATTGTGCAAGTCATCAGCACAGTGAGCCTTTCGGCAGTTGCGAGGCTACACCCGAAATTCAGTGTACTCTTCTTTGCAGACTCCCACCGTCGCGCAGGTTAATGATGCGACACGTCTCGAGGCGCTCGGCTATGAGCAGGAGCTCAAGCGAAATTTCAGCATGTTTGAGACGTGAGTCGAGATCAGCCCGTGGCATGATCATATCGTTAAGCCGATTTGTTGCCTTAGTTTTGGATTCGCATTCTCCATCATGTGAGTGCATCTGTTTCCTAAAGTCTGGCTCGGGCTCATGACCTTCAAGGGGAGTATTGCCTTCCATAGCTTCCACTATCTGGTACAACCTTCCGTATGGCTCCGCTGTCGCTATGACGTGGGGCTGGCTCCTTGCGGGAAGCTTGATCCTGTTTGTCGGTCTAGCAATGGGAGACTTGGCAAGTAGCATGCCTACTTCGTAAGTGCGCTGCGAAGGCTTTTTGTATTCGGCCCTAATGCCAGCGTTACCCAGTGGTGGCCTTTACTTCTGGACTCATAGGCTCGGGCCTCCTCGATACCGCAACCTTCTGTCCTGGATGGTCGGATACAACTCATTGCTGGGAAACATTGCCGCTACTTCCTCTCTCGCATGGGGTGCCGCCGGCATCATCTTTGCAGCAGGCTCTATCGCGGACCCCACCTTCTCTCCAACGACCGCTCAGACTTTCGGCCTCTACGTTGGAATCCTTCTATTTGTTGGTGCCTTGTGCGCTTTCGGTACCACAGCTTTGGGCCGCCTACAGACGCCCAACGTTATCCTAAACGTCCTGCTCATCCTCGTCACGATCATCGGCTTGCCCATTGCTCGACGACACAATCTGAATCCGGCTTCGTACACATTTGGTGGATTCGACAACCTTACTGGCTGGAACAATGGCTTCGCTTTCATCCTGTCCTTTTTGGCGCCCGTGTGGACAATATGTAGGTTTCACAGCGGGAATGCGTTTTATGTCACACTGATCCTCTTCTTCGTACTTCTGAAGGCAGCTTCGATTCCGCTGTGTCGATCTCCGAGGAGGCGACTAATGCTGCTACAGCCGTTCCATGGGCTATTGTGGGGGCCATCGTCAGTGCTACTATATCGGGATTCGCAATTCTCGTTATTTTTGCATTGACTATGGGGTAAGCACGGCACTTTCACCGCTCTCCCTTGAGTCTGACTTGGCTGTGCACGTCCAGCCGCGATGTGCTTGCTATCTATAACTCGGACATCGGACAACCCCTGGCATACATATACCTTCAAGGTAAGCACGCTGATGAGGCGAATTACCCCCGGCTGATCCCATGTCGCCATCAGCCTTTGGAAGAGACGGCTCTTTGGCAATCTGGTCCTTCATGTGTGTCGCCCAAGTAATGATGACGGCCAGCTTGCTCTTGCCGGCATCTCGACAAGCCTTTGCCTTTGCGCGAGATGGAGCACTTCCGTTCTCCAAGTACTTCTACTCTATCAACAAGAAAACCCAGACTCCCGTTCGAAGTAAGTTGACTTGTGGTTCATCGGGTGGAGCAGGGTGCTCATGTATTCTCTCTTTTTTTTCCAGCCGTTTGGCTCATTGTTGGTTTCTCAATCCCCTTGGGAGCTCTAGCATTCGCGGATGAAGCCGCGATCAACGCGATCTTTACATTAGCTATCATAGGTCCTTGTAAGCGCTTTGGCCTGACGGCCTTGAAAAGAGTTTGGAGGCTAACAGGATCAACCCTCCAGACGTGGCCTATGGCATTCCCATTGCGTGCCGAGTCTTCAGTGGCGACAAGCTCTTCGTTCCTGGTCCGTGGTTCTTGGGTCGGTTCTCGAAACCTATCGCCATCATCGCCTTGGTATGGATGGTTTTCGCCTGTATCATCTTTTGCTTGTGAGTTGGCTTGTCGAACGACTACTCGTGAATGGCGCGATACTGATGACCATTGTCCTTGCTCGTAGCCCTGCCGATGTCGCTCCCACGGCTGCCACGATGAACTATGCGTAAGTGCAATTCCATTCTTTCCAAAGATATAGAGCTCATTCCTCGCCCGGAAAACAGTGTCGTCGTTGCTGCGGCAGTCTGGGCGTTCGCGCTTGGGTACTGGTACATTCCACGCATTGGCGGCAAGACATTTTTCACCGGACCTCGAACTCACGATGCAGACATGCTGGAATACAATGTGTCGGACATGCCTTCAGAGGATCTGGCGATGCAAAGAAGCTCAGATTTTGGAGACTCGAAGAAGACAGACAGTCAGCAGACGGAGGCTGTCCTGTGAACCCGTATTGACCAAAAGTATATAGGCTCAAGGCAAGAGGCTGGCCAGGTTGTAGCTAATAGTCCGTGATGATGTAGCGATCACTCGCGAATTATCCATCGAATAAGAGATCACTCTGTCAGCGAACATCCTCTTACCTCGAGTTGCAGCCCTGCCATGCGTGGCGTCAACATTGATCATGTAACACTCCCAAATCGGCTTGAGCGTGTAGCGGTGATGAAAGGCTACTTACGACCTGCGATCACCCCGCGGAGCCGCCTCATTAGGAATGTATCCTTTGTGATTCATCAACCATTATCATCCGATATGCTTCGCTTGCGATACTAGAGGTCGCGAAAGCTGGTCGCGAGATCTGTTGGCTTCACTTCTGCGAGCGGATGATCCGTATCTACCCTGGCTCTTTAGCGCGTGGCCTAATGCTTTGCCGAGCGAGGCAAGTTCATCCGAAAGTTCATCCGAGAGCTAGCAGGTGCTGATAGATGTAGAGACGGCAAAATGCATTCACGCCGGCCCGTCGAGTTCTTCCTGCTGTTTGGCGTCGAGTATCCGTCCTGGCCAATGTCCGTACATACCACTTCGAAGCAGCGTGAGTCGATGAAGGAGCACCTCGATATATCATCGAATGCAATATCTCGCAGGGACAGGCAACCAGTCAAGTCCGATTCCTCTCGCTCGGCCGTATCCGTGCAATCTTGAGTATCGCCCAATCGTGCAAGATGGTCAGAACCGCTGCGGCAGTGATCGCCTCTCTCGCTCTGGCATCGATCGTCAAAGCCGATGCATGGATGGACAAGTACGGCGGGTTTCCCGACCCCGCCTTTGCAGGAGTAGCAACCTTTGCGCACCTCGAGCATCAACGTTGTCTGGATAACCCGGAGTTGCCGCTCGATCTCGCTATCATCGGCATACCGTATGATTCGGCGGTGACATTCAGGCCAGGTATGTCCAATCCGGTAGAGTATGGGGATATTCTGAAGCATCTGTTTCTAGGCGCGAGATTCGGACCCTACGGCTTGAGGAGTGGTAAGTGGGATCTGAAGAGCCTTTTGGTGAATGACAACTGAAACGTCTGATGAAACGCAGGGTCTCGGCGTCAGGCCACCGCAAGAGGCTACTCTCAGACGTTGGGTATCAATCCATACGACGGAAAGCTCAACGTGCTCGATTGTGGCGATGTTCCTGTCATTCCCAACGACCCTGCGGTGGCCATCGACCAGGTTCGGGCAGCCTATTCTTCGCTGCTTTCACGCAAGGTTGTCTCGCCAAAGCGGATGGCAGATCTGGGATACGCCAAAGGTTTAGATGGGGAATACCATCCTCGGATGGTGACGCTGGGTGGTGATCATACAATCGTGAGTGAAAAGATCAGGGGTTTGGGATTCAGCGGTTCTGACACAACTCGGTCCTCAAAGGTACTGCCCATTCTGCAAAGTCTACATGAAGTCTATGGGCCCGTCTCTGTCATTCACTTTGACGCTCATATCGATACGTATGTTACCATCGTCCCGGAGAATCAGTGGCCTCTGGCTGATTGTGAACTCTGTGACTATTTCAGGTGGAACCCCAACCGATACCGAACGCTTTCAGGGCAGAATAAGATTGGGCATGGGACCTTTTTCTGGCATGCTTATGAGGCGGGATATATTAAACCAAACTCATCGATCCACGCTGGTATCCGTACCCGATTCACAGTGGGCAGCTTCAGATTTGCCGTTCTAGATTGGTTTGACTGACACTTTGTCAACTCTAGGGGCCTTCCGACTTAGAGGACGATGTCACGGCGGGCTTCCAGTTGGTTCACGCATTTGATATCGATGATTATGGCGTGCCAGAGGTCGTTCGCAGGATAAAAGAGCGTATTGGAAACTCGCCCGTGGTCATTAGCTTGGACGTCGACGTCATGGATCCCAGCACAGCTCCAGCCAGTGAGTGAACACTTCCGCTTGGCCTTAAGGGGAAAATTTGAGCTCATCGTACGCTACGCTCCATTGAAAGCTGGAACCCCCGAATCTGGCGGATGGACTTCTCGCGAGCTCCGAAGAATCATCCAATCCTTGCAAGGACTCAATGTTGTGGCTTTCGACATTGTTGAACTGTCGCCTGCCTATGATACCAACGGTATGTTTCTTGCTTGGGAATACTCGTCCGTATATCTAGATCTGATCATGCATCTCTCAGCCGAAATCTCCGCTATCGCGGCAGCCGATTGTGCCTATGACTTTTTGTGCCTGTACGCTCTGGGCACGGATGCCCGGCTGGTTCAGGCAGAAGACGACAAGGAGACGCCCGTTCATAGTGAATTGTGATGATCTTGGAATCAAAATAGCAAACAAAACATGTTGGCAATTCAAGCCACACTTACAAATGCAAACGAGCCAAAAGAGATATCATGAATACAACCGCTCGCTCCGTGATACGATACCGTCACGTGCTGTTATACAACCTGTACCAACGATACAACTGTTTGCGATCGTAAAGGTCTACGGCCTGGTTTGCTGAATCGAGTCGAGCATGTATGCTACCAACCAGTCGGAAGGATCCACGTTATTTACAGTTTGCGATGTGCTTCCAACGCTACTCGACGCAGTCGCAGGAAAGCCTCCGGAGCCATTCTGCGTCAGTGTGGCGAACGCGGCCATATTCAGGTCGTCATCGCTTATCGTAGCTCGACCAAGAGAATATCCGGACGGACCAGAGTGACCAAACGCGCTAAGATCGTAGAGCGAGCCCAAATCGTCTGAAATGTTCGTGGCAAACGTCCCTAGATCGCTTTCGCGCCTGTCCGCTTGGAATTGTTCGGCGTTGGGCAGAAACTCGTTCCAGAAATGAGCACGAACGCGGAACAGATCGCTCGAATCGGGGACATTCATGATGCTTGTCTGATTGGCAGCAGGCTGCATAGAAAAATTGAGCCATCTTGCTCCAAGCTCGCCCGCTATCCACTTACCGCGGCGGACGATTGGGTGATCTGAGGCAGTCTGGGACTTGCTTGTGAGAATGAATTTGATAAAGCGGGAGAGCGCTGAAGGACTTGGGTTGGCGACAAAGCCGTCAGAGCGGAGAGTGTTTGCGGCGCTGCCGGCTGCGGGACCTGGGTAGCGAGGCGAGGAATACGTCAGACGTGAGAACGAGATCAGGCGCGGCAACTTGCCGTATTTCTGTTCTTTGCCGTTAACTCTTTGCCCCCTTTGACCACTGCCAGCAGGTGAGCCTGACAATACACGATGACAGGATATCCGAGTACTCACATCCCTCGAAGAATTGACGCTGTACAGAGGCAGGAGCCCAGACTTTGCCGATCTCTTGCAGCCAGAGGCAGCATTGCTGAAAATTGGCTTCGGCCGAGGCCGCGTATTCATTTTGCGGTATCGCAGCATTGTAGGCGTGGAACTGTCACGACAGACGTCAGTGCCAGGACGACGGGCTCGGCCGGCCGGCGGCGGCAACGAGACTTACCAGTGCGGCGTGACTGAGCATATGGATGAGATCACTGCTGGCGGGAACCAAGATTTTAAAGTTGTCGAGACACCTAAGCAGGGCGACGATCTCGCCCGCTGCCTCGGAGCAGATACGATGGGAGGCTTCGTACCCGTCCGACTGAGCTCCCGGCGGGGGTTTCGGTCCGATATTTTTCGAGTGGAGGAATATGGTGGCTGAGTAGTACCACTGTCGGCATTTGGAGTGAGCAACGAGGGCGTTTGGGGATGCTTGTTCGACTTACACTACAGTTGACCACGAAATGGATCGGCGGACAGACTTTGGCCGTCGAATCGACGCGCAAGTCTGGGTCCAAGCCATTCCACCAGTCGACGAGCCGTCTGGACAAGTGTTCCTTGAGTCTCTCGATCCTCGAGAGTTCCTCTTGCCTCGTACTCTCATCCATCACATACAACTGCCTGCTCTCCGGCATGGCCGCCGTCGGCACGGCCAGCAGCAGCTCATCATCGAGATCGAGACACTGCTCGACGATATGCGCCAGGCGGACTGTCGCATTAAAGCACGTAATCGTCCTCGACTTCATCGGCTGGATATGCAGCTGGCCCTCGCGCGAGCGTGATCGGGACTTGGACGACTGGCCGAGCGAGACCGAGGGCGGCGGCCAGAGTTCGTATTCGTCCGCCTCGAGCGAGGAAGGCAGGGGCGTGCACGCGGTCGAGGCGCGAAGCAGAACGGGACGGCCCATTTCTTCGGAGAAGGACTTGTCGAGCACGTAGCATGTCCAGAATACGCGACAGCGGGATTCGATTTCGGCCTGGCGGGGCGGGGCGGGGGGGGGGGGGCGGGGTGAGCGACGGGAAGCACGACGAAGCGGCCAAATCAACCAAGCAACCTACCTGCGGCACATGCCTCGACTTGTCCAGCACGACGCGATGCAGGCCCAACTCGAGCGTCATCGCGGCCGCATGGCAGAACCACATGTAGGCCGAACTCTTGTTGCCGTTGCTTGTCTGACGCAGACTGAACAGGATCAAACACTGCACCGTTTGCAGGCTCGATTTCGCCGGGGAAATCTCGTGAAAGTGGTCGCGCGCGGTGGAGGCGGTGGGCGGACGGGACGCCGGCGCGGCGTGCCGGACGAGGACGGCGTCTTGGGCTTGATCGAATAACTGTTCGGCCTGGGTCGCGTTCAGGATCGTCTTGCCGGGGGTGGGGATGGCGGATGCGGCGGCGAGCATGGCGAGTAGCAGTGGCTTGTGTACCGTCGAGGGGTAAAACTCGGGCTTGTAGAGCAGTGGCCAGACATTCTAGGCGACGCCTCAGCATATGCACTCGGCTCTTGGGCAGAGAGGAAAAGCAAAGGACGTACGTGTATATGCGTCCAATAAATCGCCAACAACCGATCCTGCGTCTGCCGATCCACATGCACCCGCTTCCCGCCCCCGCCCCCGACCGCGACCCCGTCCGGCCTGAGCTCGGCCATCCCATCGTCGGAATTGCGCGAACTCGTCGGGACGGAATGCGTCGCCGCCGCGGGGCGGGGAAGCACGGATCCGGGCGGACGAAGCGTCGTCATTGGGGGGTCGCACGCGGCAGGGGACACGCGCGCGGGCGCCTCCTGGTGGAGGGGAACGTCCGCCGCCGCCGCCGCCGCCCGCGCGTCGTCGTCGGTCCGGTGAAACGGAAACGGGTGATGCGCGTCGGCGGGGCGGGTAGAATCGTTCCGAGGCGAGGGACTCGAGCGCGCGAACGGCGAAGCCGACGTCTCTCGCGTCGTCCGCCGCGTCGTCCGTCGCTTCCTCTATGGCTCGTGCCGTGTTCCCGCCCAGTCCGGACCCACGATCCGTCCGCTGCTGTGCCGTGATCGGCTCGTGTGAGACCGACGTCCGCATGGCCGACCACGAAGGTGAGGCCGTGGTCACGGGGGGACTGCCTCGCGACGAATGCGATGACGGGGGATGCAGGGGTTCCTCGTGCGGTTCGACCGGATCGCGTGTTGCGTCGTCGTCAATGTCGTCGTCGTCACGGCGACGTGTGGGCACATCCGAGATGTCGTCCCCAATGGAGCGTTTCCGTTTCAGCTTGAAGCCCTTGGGAGGACCTCTACGCGCCTGGCACGTCAGTGGATGAGATGGGGGTAAGAGGGGGTGCGACGGCGCACCTTTTCACACCCGTCGCGACGTATACGCATTCGGTGCTGCATGGTCATCGTCAGTGTCCAACAAGAACCGAGAAGCAGGCGGCGAAAACGTACCCGAACGCTCTACAGTTTTCACACTTTTCCGGATCTACCCACGACGCACAAACACACGGATCAGTCCGACCGTTCATGCTGCTCCGCGGTACACGCACTGCCATCACACCGGATCTTGCGCTTCTACGCGGCGGAACGCAACGTATCCATCAGCACGGGGCGGCATGCGCGTGCGTGGGAGAGGGGACGAACGCAAACGCACCTTGCACACCTGACACGCCTTGGTGATCCGTTTCCGTTCCGATGCATCGGGAGCGTGACCGTCGCCGTCACCGTTGCGAGCGGGCTCCATGGCGGGACATGCCTGGGGCCGAGCAGGACGGTCGGTGTCGAGGTGTGTTGGGAGCGATGTTGGATGCGCTCTGGGCCCCCCTCGTCCCGTCGGCTCAACTAGGATTACCCGGCGCGCGCTAACGCGGCCCAACCCCGCGTGCAGTATAGCCGCGGCGCGTGCTCATTATCTCCCGGGCACTCCCCCCGGGCAGCGAGGTATATAGACACACCCAGCCATGCGCCTCCTCGCCCGCCTCGTCCGCATCCCCACACGCATCACCGCGCGCACATACACCTCCACGATGGCGAGCAACGTACACAAGACCGTCACCCTCCCCTCCGGCCGGGAAACCTCGGTCCCGACGGGGCTGTTCATGTGAGTTTCCCCCCCTCCCCCGCTCCTCGCCTCGCCGCTGACTCCCCACCTCGCCTCGCGCGCAGCAACAACGAATGGACGACGGCCTCGGACGGGAAAACGTTCCAAACGATCGATCCCGCGACGGGCAAGCCGCTGTTGGAATTCTCGCACGCGAGCGCCGACGACGTCGATGCGGCCGTCAGGCATGCCCGCAAGGCGTTCAAGAGCACGTGGGGCAAGACGATCCCCGCGACGGAACGAGCCGCACGTACGTCCCGTGTCCCGTGTCCCGTGTCCCGTGTCCCATGCCCTGATCTTTTCCCTTTCCATCGCTTACCCTTCCCCCGCCCCCCAGTGCTCTACAAATTCGCCGACCTGATCGAACGCAACGGCGACCACCTGGCCGAACTCGAATCGTGGAACAGCGGCAAGGGCGTCCGTATCGCGCGTGAAGCCGACGTGGCGGACAGCGTGGCCTGTCTGCGGTACTATGCCGGCTTGGCGGACAAGGTGCACGGTCAAACGATCGATGCGTTTGGAAAGGACAAGGTGATTTATACGCTGCACGAGCCGATCGGCGTCTGCGGACAGATGTAAGCCCCGGCTTTCCCTTTCCTTTCCCCGACCCCTCCACACCTGATACTCATCCCGCCCCGCGTATAGCATCCCCTGGAACTACGCAAGTCCCCCTCCGCTCCTCCCTCGACCACATTCCTAACCTCCTTCCCCCCCTTTCCACAGCCAATGCTCATGTGGGCATGGAAAGTCGGCCCGGCCCTCGCCGCCGGCTGCTGCGTCATCATGAAACCCTCGGAACTGACGCCGCTGACGGCGCTCGCGCTGTGTGATCTCGCGCTCGACGCGGGCTTCCCCGCCGGCGTCATCCAGACCTTGCCCGGATTGGGAGCGACGACGGGCGCGGCGATCGCGGCGCATATGGATATCGACAAGGTGCGCCAAGGGCTCCCGCGCGCGCGCGCGCGCCCGAGGGAAATGAGCTGATCGTTTCCGTGCGGGGGCGGGGGCTGGTTTAGGTCGCGTTCACGGGGAGCGTCGTCACGGGTCGTCGGATCTCTGTCGCCGCGGCGGAAAGTAACCTCAAGAAAGTCACGCTCGAGCTCGGCGGCAAGGTAATGTCTCCTCCCCCCTCCCTTCGCGAGCGGGGACATCGACTGATACGCCGCGGCCGCGCTCGATAGTCCCCCGCGCTCGTGTTCAACTCGGCCGACGTCGAGGAAACGGCCAACTGGCTCGCGCTCGGGATCTGGTTCAATTCGGGCCAAGACTGTTGTGCCGGCTCGCGACGTGAGTTCCCTTTGCCGGGGACCAGAACCGGGTGTTGACCGAGTCTCTCCTTTTTTTCCGGCGAGTACAGTCTACGTCCAGAGCGGGATCTACGACAAGGTCGTCGAGGCGCTCGTTGCGCGTGGTAAAGCGTCGGCCATCGGCAAGGTGAGCACGCCCACACTTTCCCCGCCGAACCCACCTCGCTGCGCATTGCTGACGCGCGCGCCCGCAAGCCCTCGGACGAGGCGACCTCGTTTGGCCCCTTGATCTCGGAAGCGCAGCGGGACAAGGTGCTCGGGTACATCGAGGACGCCAAGAAGCATGGCGCGACGATCGCCACGGGCGGCGGCAAGTGGGACCAGAGCGAGGGTTTCTACATCACCCCGACGGTGATCACGGATGTCAAGCAGGACATGAAGTGTGTCCAGGAAGAGGCGAGTATCCTCGGCGGCTGTTTTCCTCCCAGAGACTCGTCGTGGCTGACCGACCGACCGACCCTCCGCAGATATTTGGCCCCGTCATCGTCGTCTCCAAATTCGAAACCGAAGAGGAAGCCCTCCACCTGGCCAACAACACCACGTACGGCCTCGCCGCCGCCGTCTTCACCAACGACGCCAAGCAAAGCATGCGCGTCTCGGGCGCGCTCGAGGCCGGCACCGTCTGGGTCAACTCGTACGCGCTGCTGCATGTCCAGGCGCCCTTTGGCGGGTTCAAGCAGAGCGGGATCGGGCGCGAGTTGGGCACATATGGGCTCGAGGCGTATACGCAGGTCAAGGCGGTACATCATGCGTTGGACGCGACCATGTGAGTGGGCGAGAGCATCTCTGTTGCCTATCGTTTTGTGCTAAACATGGCAATCCAGGAGCTGGCCGGTGTAAAGGCAAGGATCATGCAAGCTTGGAGTGAAAAGGAAAATGTGTGCGTTGGTCTGTTGTATATTCCGGAACATGATGATATTACAAAGAACAAGCTCATCGTTGTCGCCCCCTCGGGACCCGCCGCGTGGGGCTGGGAGTACAATGCTCTCCATCTTCCAGCCCTTGTCAGACACTGACCAGCCAAGAACATGTCCATGATGATCGGGATGAATGAGCTCCTGTTGTCGCCCTCGAAGCGGTCACGGCCGATAAGTGATGAACAGGGTGGGAAACACATTGCGCTCGTCCCCCGCCCCTCGTCGGACGGCCAACCAGCCCAGGACTAGTCCTTTTGGGAGCGGGAGCCTAGGCTGCGGCATCCTGACTGTCCCCGAAGCGAGTGACGACCAAGGCTGTGCACCATGCGTTGGATCCTGCTATGGCAGTAGGCGAGAGCTTTTCCGTTACAGATCTTTGCAGTGACAGTGCGTTCCCGGGAACAGGCAACTGACCCAAGTGGAAAGCGAGGTCACGCGAAAGCTTCGAGGCAGCTTGAAACAAACGAACTGTCGGTATTAGCTTGTGCATATCACCATGCAAACGTGATACTATCGGGGATCCGCTGTCTCCCGAGGGACGCTCAACGGAGATTATTGGCGTCTGAGCAGTTGGGCATTGCGACATCCCCATCTTCGAGCCTTGTGCTGGTCGGATTTCACTTTCTGCAACACAAGGCCAGGCTGCCGACCATGGCGGATCACGGCAGCACCCGTAACTCTGCCCGAGATCTGAGCCGAATCCGAGGCTTGTTCAACGGCTTCACTCCAAGGACGCTACGATCGAATATACCACAATATTCGCATGATTATACGATATCCCAGTATCGATCCCGAACGCATACAACCTCGCGCTTTTGCACGCAAGACTACAAAGTACGAATGATACATGTCCCAACCCATGTCCGAACGACAGATCCCAACTCGCATACAACTCGGCATGGTGGGTTGGTGATGCCAACCACGAGCGACGCCGCCTAGTTGCTGAACAGCAATCGGTAGATACGCTTGTACAGCGGCGCGGCTCGTCGTTCGGCACGGTACTCCTCCATCTGTTCGACGGTGAGCCATGATTTTCGTCCAGCCTAAAGGGAGAAAGAGAGGAGTCAGGAGACTGCCGAGAAAATTGGAGGTGTTTCAGACAACGTACATCGAGATCGATCTCGCTGGCTCGTTTCGGAGTCTGTCGCTTCCAGATGTAACCGGCGATCCAGAAGGCAATGACGACGGGGGCAGCCAAGTAGGATTCTGAGAGGGGAGATCAGTACGAGCTACACATCCTGCCGGCGAGACACTCACGGAAGAAACCGATGGCACGCTGCTTGGGATCCGGGTCGGCTCCGCCCACGGGCCAGACGGCGACGTAGAATTGCGCGATCAGGACCAAGATGATCAAGATGAAGCCGGCCCAGGAACCGTAAACGCCAAACATGGCTCGGAACGGAAGTTCACGAACGTCGTGGCCCTGAACCTTCCATGCCTTTCGGAATCGAATGTGGCAGAGACAGATACTGCCCCAGGTGAACAAGGTGGAAAGACCGGACAAGGCCAAGAGCCAGCCAAAGACGTCGCCTCCCTCCTCGGCGATGTTGACGTAGGCAATGGGACCGAAGAACAGGACGGCGAGGACCGAGAACAAGGGTCGACCGGACTTGTCGACGTACGTGAAGACCTTGGGCGCGAATCCGGTCTCGGCCATCGCGGTCAAGGTTCGGGATCCGGCGTAGACGCACGAAAGACCGATGGAGAGGACGGAGATACAGATAGTGGCGTTGATGAGATGGTCGAGACCCTTGACGCCGGCTCGCTTGAAGACGAGGACGAAAGGCGAAGCGGCGGCATCGTAGCTGCTGCTACCCAAGAGACCGTCGTCGGTAAAGGGGATCAAGAGACCGATGATGGTCAACGAGGTGAGGTAGATTACGGAAATTCGCCAGAAGGTCTGCTTGACTGGGAGGATATCAGGGAAATGGCTCGTTCAGAGCGGATTGAAGCGGCTTACCAGCACTGGGCATCGTCTTTCGCGGGTTAGGCGTCTCGGACGCAGCCAAACCGACGAGTTCCGTTCCGGCAAAGGAGAAGGCGGCGGTAACGAAGACGGAGCAGACACCCTTGAATCCGTTCGAGAACGCTCCGGGATCTTGCCAGAGTCGGCCACCGACGTAGCTTCCGTAGGGAGAGTCGGCAGGGCCGCCACCGCAGATAAAGACGATACCTAGAGTGGCGTATTAATCGTCTATTGTGATTGCTCGGGGTCTTTCAACAGGTGCTTACCAGCAACGATAAACATCAAGGTGACCAGCAACTTTAGGCAGGAGCTCCAGAATTCCTCTTCGGCGTAGCCCAGAGTACCGAAAATGTTGACAATGATGATAGCGATGAAGAATACGGTGATCCAGATCGCTATATTGACTTCGGTTGTCCAATATTGTACGGTAATAGCGGCGGCGGTGATTTCAAGCGGCAGCACGACCGCCCATTGCAAAAAGTAGTTCCAACCCATAGCAAACGCCCATGATTCGTCGAGGAAACGGTATGCCAGAGTATAGAAACCACCAGAGACGGGGTACATGATGGCCATTTCACCGATCGCCTGGGTGACGTTGATCAACATGAAACCCATAATGAGCCAGCCGATGATGACACCAGCGGGACCACCTGTACGCAGAGCCGAACCGGAACCGATGAAGAGACCCGTACCGATGGATCCACCGACGGCGATCATCTGCCGCGAGGCGTCAGTACGGCTTTCCAACCGCGCTCCCCCGCGTCGGGTTACTCACCTGCAAATGACGAGGCTTCATCTTTTGCTGCAACATGGGCGACTCCTTGAGCCTGCGCTCGTACGCCTCGGGGTCCTCGATACCGGCGACCTCTTGACCACCGGTCACACCGGGCGCACGCTTGTACGACTCAAAGTTGAGACCGGCACGCGTCCAGATGCTCTCCTTGGAGGGATCATAGAACTCCGTCGGCTGTTCGTACTTGAGTTCGCGCTCGTCGACGGGGGCAACGACGGCGGCGCTGTCGTCGTAGACGGGCGGCTTTTCGCCGTCCAACTTGTCGTGCTTCATAATGGGGAGGGGGATGTTTTGGTAAGGGGTGTTGGGGCCAAGCAGAAAGGCAGTCACACGCAGGGGCGAGCCGCTCCTTTATATGATGACCACGGTGCGATAAGGCGAGATAGCAGGGCCAGGGGACGAGATAAGGACGGTGGCAACCTTATAAGCGAAGCAGCGGCCCCACTCGCCTGCCTGCGCGTTGATTGGAGCCCAACCCGGTTATTGTTTTGCGACTTGGTGATCTACGCGCGCACCGGGCGGACAGCTCGCGTCGCGGGGGCAGCTGCAGGGCCACTCACCTGGTGTCGCTTGCAAACTCTGCTCGTCTGACTGACGGGCACCAAGGAGATCTCTCCCCCCGTCAGCTGCATCCTCCAAGTGGTGTCTCCCCGCAAGGCGGAACAGCAGCGCCCGTCCCTGCTTGGCACGCTGGAACTCGTCATTCTGTGCACATCGCAGGCAGCACGGCAGGATCGCCTGGGACATCCGTTGTTTGCATCGCTCGGGCGCTTTTCTCAGAGGAGCGAGAGTTGGAGCAGCTGTTGGAGCGGAACCGACGGGCAACGAGGTAGAAAGCTGTTGGAAGCCTTTCGTCGTCTCCTATTGTATTTCTCAAGCTTCTCGGCGCTCGAGATTTGATTCCAAGCGCAAAGACCCAATAAAAGCTACAGTCAGCGCCGCGGAGAGAAGGTCACCTGGACAGATCTAGGCTATGGCGCTATGAGTGCATACCGGCGTGTACCTGCTTGTCATGACGCGGAAGACATGTCTTGTCAGGTTGTAGAGCGGGATATCGATTCTTCAAGACCTCATTCAGACCGCTTTCTCCTCTGACACAGCTTCAAGGTCCTTCCTCATCGTTGCTGATAGGCAACCCTGACTTCTGTCAATTAGAGTATGATCGTGCAATTAATGTGATCAACAACGCTGCAGGAAAGGACGAAAAGCCACAGAATCTGCTTCGGCCCGAACGACACCTCTGCCAAGAAACGGGTCCATGTGGTCCACGAAATTCTCCTCGATCGCTGCTCTTTGAATTTCACTGCGAAGTTCTCTCAAGGCTTGCAATTTCCTCCTGCAGAGCTTCTTGAAGGTGGAGGAGCTGCTCGAGGTCATCGAGCAGTCTACCCATCACCATCAACCCGATCGACCGCAACGATTGCCGCCCTTCGGGCCGCAAAGCTGATTTGGCCAGCTATCTGGCCTCTTCCGCAACAGCCGCCCGCGTCTTCAAACGAGCCGGCAAAAGTGATCTGAGATCCTTCTTTGAACTCCAGACCTTTCGCTGCCGTATCGACGGCGCTGCGACAAGATCAATGCCAAGCAGGCGGACCACATGGTGTCGATCTTTGCAAACGGATGCGCGTTGATTGGTTGGCCCCGTACCGTTAGGGTATCGCGGTCGATAACGTCCGGCGCTTGTATACAGCTGTACGTATAGCCCGTGAAAGACACGAGCTGAGACTTGGATCTCTTTAATGGTGTTCAGGTATTCATGTACATGGGAAAGCTCGCGATAGCTGGGGAATTGAGTGGCATTGAGTCTTGGAGGTAGACGCGGTGCATAGCCCATATTTACCATCTTCCCGTCGCTCGGTCGCTCAACCGGCCCTCCAGAGAACCTCGGAGAATCGTACGGTGCGCAAAGCCATCATCACAAACAACGCACCACCGCCTTCTGTTCTGTTGGCATCTCTCACGACCTGTCCCATGACGGCACTCCTGACCTGTGCGAGTGCTTCTGCGAATCCCGAACTGGACCAGATACCTGCTTCGGCTCAAGCTCCCAATAGCTCACGAGAGGTGAAGAATGATGCTCCAGCTGGTGCTCCGCGTCAACGTGATGGTCTCCGCACGCGTGCGCTTATCAGTCTTCGGAGACATCAATGTCACGCGAGCATGGCGGCCCCGAGTCGGAATTGTCGGCTAGTATGAAACCCCAATTAGCAGCTCAACTAGCTTGCCGACTGATAACGCATACACTATTGTGGAATATCTCACGGTACTGTATACGGAGAGCTCATGTGGAGATCAATAGCAGGGCGTCGACAATGGTCCGCTCTCCGATGACAGTCCGCGCGGATGCAACGGCGCGTCCTGGCCGGTCCATGTTAGGCGGCGTATATGGTTGGCGGATGTTGTGAAATGCGTACACGGAGGAAGCTAGGGGGATCGGACAATCTGAATTATGCCGGCGTGCGCGGGGTGCTGTGAAGACTGCCCTTGTACCAGCTCAGAACAGCTGTGTCAACGATAAGGGATCTCAGAAGCGTGTGTTGACGCTCGAGCTCAACGGTCCCGTGAACCAGTTCCGATCATGTGGCGCCAAGCGCAACGGAACGAAGCAATTGTCCTTGATCTCGACCTTTCGTGCGTCACGATACAGGTCACTCTCCATAGAAAATCGCGAGCGTGTTCGGGTCGTCCGGTGATATCGTTTTGACTTTCGGACAGTCCTCTACCGGATGCGGTAACGCATTTGACGACCCTGACGATCCCGGGGGAAACGCGAGATTGCAGCCTTTGTGCGAAAAATACATCATGTCCCTTTGTAACCTATGCTCATGAGGCGGATGTCAAGGCAGACACACACACATTACCCGGCGCTTGCCCACCCCGCCCGAACCAAAATCCCGGCTCCTTGGCACATCACACGCGCACTTTCCCCTCCATCATCCGTCCCTCCTCCCACATCGTCTTGCCGCTACACGCGCAGACCGTTTTCTATCGGCAAAAGCGAATCAGCCTCCTCTGGCCCGACACCCAGAAAAAAGGGAAAACGGCTAAAACGCACCTCGTTCCCCCATGCGCCGGCCGAACGGGCGATCACGCCCGCCAAGATCCCCAGCCTTCCTCTCCGACCGATCACGCTCTCCACTTGTTCCACCCTGCGTTCCGCCTCTTCCACCCTCTGCTGTGCCTCTTGAACCCTCCGCTGCACATCCGCAGACGGCTCAACAACCATTGCGCGTCCGATAAGTTGCCATAGGCCGAGGGGCAGCTCGATGAATGCGTCGGCGTAGCCCGTTGATGGGTCGGGCGTGAGTGTCGTCAGCGGGATGTGTGGCGGGCCGGTTGATTGTGGTGGGCAAGTCACATCGCCCGTCGTTGCGACGTAGACGTCGTACGTCGGTGTTGTCGCTGGGGATTTTGAGGATGTGGCGGGGAAGCCCGGGAACTTGACGGTGAGATCCATGAGCATGAGTAAGGGTGATGTCGATACCTGCACCATGCGCGCGATGCCGTGCACTTGTTGGGATTCTTGCAACTGGGAAGGGGTCGCGGAGGCGGTCGTAATTTCCGGAAGCGGCGTTTCGAGGATGGCGACGGCCGCGCCTTCGTGGGTCCCTACCAAACAGCCCTTCAACACGTTGGTCAGAAGGAAGGGGGACGTGTGTATACTCACCGCTTGCGGTACCGGACCCACGGACGAGTACCTGCCGTCCCGTATCTTTCAACGCCCGACAGACCGCCGACGGCGCCGCCCGTCCCGTCACGACCACCTGTTTCCGGTCGAGATCAATGTCATAGGATTCGATCCCCTGGATGGGCTGTAGCGCCGCGCGTACGGCGGAGACGCAGGATTGGCAGGTCATGTCGACGGCGAATTCCGTCTGGGAGGGAGTGAGCGCGGACGAGCAAGGGTAGAGAGAGGAACGTACCTTGAACGAGACAGAGGGTTTGGATTCGTTGACCATGGCGCGCTGGGGATGTGAGTGTTATCCGTTGATCGCGATAGTGGGCTGAGACCTGTTCTGCAAGGAAAGAATGTTTCATGCAGCCAAAGAAACCGCGCTGTTATCCCGCTGCCTGCTGAGTAATAGCCGATCCGAGAGACGCCCTCCACTCGGCGGCCGAAGCGCGACACGTGACCCGGGTGAGTCACGATGGCATCATCGTCCGGGGACTCCTCCCTCGCGCGATACACAGATCAGGTCGCCTCCTATCTTCCCGTTGGGTGCGGCCCTTCCACTCCTCCTCACGCATCATGAAGCTCGCCACATTTACAACACTCCTCCTCGGCACCGCCGCCACTCTCACACATGCCATTCCCGCGCCCGTCGCGGGGCCGGAGGGCATGATCGATCTCGTTTCGTGGGGGGCGTCTGTTGTCGGTAAAGAGTTGGCCGGCGTTGCTGGTGAAGGGGCGGGAACGATGGGAGGATGGAGGTGGGAAGATTGTGGTGAGTCCCCTCGCGCCTCTCTTTCGAAAGAAAAGACACTGAATTCCCAAAATTCAGGACTCACGACCGACGCGGTGTACGTGGACCCCCTTTACACATGGCCCACACCCGGAAATGCTAACGCTCATGGAATGCATCTAGCCAAATCAAGGAAATCAACGTTAACCCCGATCCACCCGCGCCGGGCAAGAACCTTACCGTCAACGTCAAAGCCGACGTTGTCAAGACCATCGAGGTGGGTCCGCCTCCCCCCCTCCCCTTCCTCGAACAACCTGTAACTGACGAGGAGGGCAGGAGGGCGCATGGGCACACGTAGTGGTCAAGCTCGGTTTGATCAAGCTCCTTCAGAAGGACTTTGACATCTGCGAGGAAGCGTACGTCTCCTTTTTCCCTCCTCTTCTTTCCCTGCTTTTCCGCTAAAACCCGATCCTCCCACTCCACCAGCCGAAACGCCAACGCAACCGTTCAGTGTCCGATCGCCCCCGGATCATACGACGTCTCCCAGACCGTCGAGCTCCCGAAAGAGATTCCGAGGGCCAAGTTTAGCGTCAATGTGCTGGCGTATGATAATCAGGACGACGACCTGGCGTGCGTGAATCTGTTTGTGGATTTCTTGCCGGGCCGGGCGTGAGGCGTTCCAGGGGTCGGACGAGTTGATGTCGTCAAGGCGTTAGGAATAGAAGGTCGAGTGAGAGGACGGCTGGAAAGGATGGACGGAAGAGAGTGCGAGGACGAGGTCGGTCCGTTTCGATTTGTATATTCTCTGTGAACAGGTTCAAGTTGTCGTTATAGCATCGCATACAAGGTTCTTCAACGCGCCGGTGATTGGATTGGGGCACTGCGTTTCTGGGATGTGGGGAATGGCGATGCTGATGAAACGAGGCATCCGGCGCTACAGGCTGACCTGTTCCGGGGAAAGTTTTCCCACATCGTCTAGCCCCTGGGTAAAGTGATTGATGATGATGATCACCATGCCACTGATACCGATATCGCACTCGCCCGGGGATCGCGATGGACAGCTTCCCACCCCTGGTTCCGTAGTTGAGCTAGTCACGGATGGTCATCGATGAATGGCAAATCCCAACGCGCAGACGACGGAGCGTCCGACCCATGGTCGCTCGGCGCGTGGCCGAGATGGAGGATCGGAGATGCCATACGCCGGCTACCGGTGACTCCTCCACATGCCCCTCGTCGCTAAGGGCAAGACGCGTTGACAGGCACGACGACCCGCGCGCCCAGAGATTCGTCATCAGCCGCGGATTAATTTTGGACGGGCGATCCTGTCCATCGCGTCTTCGGTTGGCGAGCGGACTGCCTTTCCATCAGATTTCGGGGGCGGACGAGCGATCCATTCAGCGTGAGTGCGTTGTCAACGGATCTCATCATCCGGCATCCAGCATCCCCTGAGACCGTCAGTCCGTACGCCATGACCGTGCTTTGAGCGTGCCAATGCTGACGATCTCCCGGTGACAGGAACCGGAAAGACACCAAGTATTGAACACCCGCGAGAACCGCCAATCGACATCGAGCAAGGCACGAGAATATCTGATCAAAATCCGAGAACTTCCTATATTGTGCATCAAAGCACTGGAGCGTCTATCCCCTTGATGGCCGCAAGGAGTATCAAATGTGAGTGCCCCGAGGCTGTGAAATGAAAAGGATCTGTGGTGGAGCTGTCGAGTGTGATTATCACGGAAGGCGCAAAATGGTCCTTAGACCGCGTCAATTGCATGCACTGAATACGGCGGGGTGTTCTGTGCGGCGCATTCCCGTGTGCTGCACGGCTGGATCTCACTGATCGCGGTCAACAATGCAGCATGCGCTCTTGTTAGCGGTTCACACGGCCCGAAAGTTGGGCTCATGCCGCTTGCTCTCGCCAGGTGTCGTCGTTGGTGATGGTGCCGTCGGGAAGGTATGTCCCCAATCCCACCCTCCTACCATCCACCAAGACTGACGTTGCGCGCCGTGTGGACAGACATGTCTCCTAATCTCATACACGACGAATTCATTTCCGTCCGAGTATGTGCCGACGGTGTTTGATAACTACTCGGCAGAGGTGAGGAGGTGCTTCAGTGCTGAGAGGGAACGTCCGGCTAAGAGTTTTCCGATTTTTCGATTTACGCCTTCAGATTCAGGTGGATGGTTCAGTGGTGAATCTGGGGTTATGGGATACGGCCGGACAGGAGGACTACGAGTGAGCTCCCCGCTGTGACAGTTGTTCCCCATACACCACGCTAACCAATCTCTCCTTACCTCCTAGCCGCCTCCGTCCACTATCGTACCCGGCAACAGACGTCTTTCTTATCTGCTTCTCCATCGTCTCCCCACCAAGCTTCGAAAACGTCCGCCTGAAGGTACGCTTCACCCCCTCTTTCAATCTCTTCCCCGGCTTATCTCTCTCACTTCCGGTGTCCATAGTGGCATCCAGAAGTCCAACACCATTGTCCATCCACACCCAAGATCCTCGTTGGGACCAAGCTTGATCTGCGGAGGGATCAAGGCACCTTGGATCGGTTAAAGGTGAAGCGGCAAGTGCCCGTGGAGTATCCTCAGGTGTGTTTGCTTATACGCATAGAGATCGAGGGCTGACGAGGTGGTCCAGGGCGTCGCGATGGCGAATGAAATCAAGGCGGCCAAGGTGCGTCGCTTGCGGAAGAATATCAGTGGGCGCTAGAGGATGCTGATCAGGCATACGATCATCAGTACCTAGAATGTTCGGCGTTGACACAGCAGAATCTGAAGAACGTATTCGACGAGGCGATCCGGGTTGTTTGTACGTGTCTCCCGGTGTATTGGTGTTCTTGCCTCGCAAGGCTGATCTTGTCTGTGACGATGCAGTGAACCCGAATCGCCGGAGTGGCAAGGCAAAGAAGGCGAATTGCGTGCTGATGTGATGCCGATGATCACGACCCGCCCTCGGACGATGGAACGCCGGACGGGGCGTCGATGCGGCGACAATGCGTACATCTAGCCGCTCCGCCTCGCCAAACCCACCGCTCGGCCGAAGACGAGAACCTTGGCTCACCCCATTGCTGCTATAGATGAGATTTGTTTCTTGTATGGACGATTTTTCGACTGAACGCCATGCAATGTATCCATTTGCGTTTGCTGTCGCACTTCGGTCGGTCCGTCCATATCTTTCAAACTCATGCCGTACAAGGAACGAACTGCCGTTCATCCTTGAGAAACTATCATCGCTGTTTAGACCGAGCTCTGCACCGGCAATGTCTGCTGTCCCTCCGACATACATGCCCCATTCTCCTCTGCGTGCAGACAGATACGATCTCGGCGCGGTACCGGCATTTCATACGAGCACAACTCCACCCATGACAAATGTCATGTCATAACCGCTTGCATCGTTGGATGCTGTCTACTAATACAACTGCAAACCATCTCTGGTTTCATTCGAGAGATAGCAGCGGTCGACAACGCCCGCCGCCAGGTTCAGCAACGATATGGTGGCCATCCGACGATCCTCCGGAAAGTCTTACGTCATACCCGATCGGCGTCCGCCGCCATCATGATTACGCCGCGTTTCAGACTGCGACATCAGGGGCCGGCGAGAAACACGCCTCGTGAAGAGTCGCTGTCGGGTCGCACCTGGACAATAGCACCGGGTCACGCCAAGACTCATGAGGATGTCGCTGCCGTCGCCGTTCCGCGTCCTCACCTCGTACGGCCCCTCAAGCTTTCCGTCGTTCTTTCCGTTTTCCCAGCGGGACCTCGTACCGCATGACAACGCGCCCGCCGCCGAGTTCTACACGTATTCTCGGCTCGTCAATCATATCGACGACCATGCAATCAAAAATCTGGCAAAATTCTACGGCGCCGTGCTTCCCTCCAATACGGTCACGGACGGCCAGCCACGGACAATCAAGATTGCGAAAATACTGGACATCTGCAGTAGTTGGGTCTCGCATATTCCGCATACGACGGATCCGTGGAGCACCATGCTGAGGAACCAGGTCGTCGGAATAGGAATGAATGCAAAGGAGCTCGCAGCGAACGGAATCTTGTCTCATTGGCTCGTGCATGACCTCGATCTACAACCCGACTTTCGACCAGCACTCAAGAATGCGGTCAAGGGGGAAGCCTATCCGGCTGTGCAAAACCTCTTATCGATGACGACCAGCGCTACAGAGCCGACTGCCGAAGGTCCCTTTGATGGAGTCATATGTAACGTGTCAATCGACTATCTGTCAAGACCGCTCGAGGTTATGGAACAGGTCGCGCGCAATCTGAAACCGGGAGCCTGGGCGTACATGGCCATTTCAAACAGGTGTTTCCCCTCAAAGGTATGCATAGCACAAAGCGACAATCCGTTCCATAGCTTCTGACACTATCTTCAGGTCGTGCGTCCCTGGCTGAACCTTTCAACCGAGGACCGACTACACCTCGTCGCATCCTATTTCTACTTTGCAGGCACAGCGTACAATCCGACGGATCAGAAGAATACCAAAGCAGTTGTATCGGCGCTCAGACATCTACGGGACCCTTCGACGGACACAGCCTCCACCAAAGGCGGTGCAGCGGAGAGCCAAAAGTCCGGCTCAGCCCCTGTGAACAGTCTCGGGGCACCAGGACAGTTGTTCGAGGATATTCAGGCGATCGTGCTGGTGGAGGAGGATACACCAGAAGGATGGGACCCTCTGTGGATTGTGTGTGGAAGAAGAAAGGAATGATTGTGGAGGTGTTGGGTATCCCTGTCCTTTGGTCAGTTGTGGGATCTTCGCTATGTCAGCAGTTGTTTACGGAGTCTCAATTTGAACCGCTTCATTGTGTGAATTCGAAGTCGAATTTCCGAAGATTGGTCATCGGGCGACTACATGCACCCGAATTGTCAAGTAGCGCACAACCTCATGGCATAAATCTTAGAGAACGTCCCGAGCTGGCGTATCGACAGAGCTGCCTTGCACGCTGGTCTCTCGCTCGAATACAGCGGCGGTGAACAAAGGGGCCCTGAACCAACTATTCACCCGATACCTGATACTGATTCTCCGCATGTAATCATTTGCATGAGTAAGCGGTAAACAGTGCACCTTTCGTCGCCCTTCGCCACCTCTAGGCTCCCGAGACAGTCACAATCGATTATAAATACCCCTTGATCTGGCAATGGTCGCATGAACCTCTCCGTTACTTACGGCCAGATCTTTTCCCCTGCGAAAATCAGCGAAGAGCTTTCTGCCTGCCTTGGCGTTGTCCAAGGTTCCGTCCCACATCAGCATCGCAACATGACCCATAGGCGACAGTCTGTGCAATACACTGCTAAATCGAGCTCCTCTGGGGTTCCTGTAAGAGCGAGGTTAAGAGGTACTAGTAATAAGGTATGGTTAAGGATAGCAAGAGATGTCAGCTAAGTATGTTCTCAGGCTGACAACTTTCCTCGATCTCGGTAGGACCCCTTCAAGGATCCCAGCGGATCTAATGAGACATATGATGCCGAGCGTTCAAGCTGCAGTCCAACGTTCTCTGGAAAGATGTCCGCGGACAATGAGCACACAGCTGACGGCTCACGCCTTTCGCACAACTCCGGCGGACAGTCTTCTGCGAACGCATCTCTCGAAAATCCTTTCACAACCCCAGTCCGGGGTGAGTTTGCCCAGGGCAGTACTGATACCCCGCTAGGACCGGGCTCCAGCATCGAGTCTTTGAGGCGCTCGAATCCCCTGGAGCCGGCTGTTACCTCAGAGAGCGAAGGTGCGAAAATTGACATGTCCGAAGCTCTGCAGTTGGGGACCCCACCAGCAACTAGAGAGCCGACGGAGCCATCTGGACAGCCACAAGGTGTCCATGCGGGACGTCAGCCCGGACCGGAACCCCAGCAACAGACAGACAGGCGGGCCTCCAGGCGAAAGAAGGGAAAGGGTAGTATGAGCTACGGATCAAGAGTTGCATCACGTGTAAAGAGCTTGTTTTCCCGCGAGAAGAGATCATTGCCCCGACTGTTAGAGGTTCATGAAACAATAAGTCACTTGATGTAATTCTACCTCATATTCCGGCTCAAGGCAGAGACTTCCGCCTCACATTGTTGTTTCGTATATTTCATTAGTTCATCGTGATATACTTCAAGGGATATTACAAGTATATTGACAGCATGCGTGTAGCGAAAGAACTGATTGGCGAATTCGGTGGATGGCAGCATGGCGAAAGCAAGCTAGCTCTGCCGGAATGTCATGATAGTGATCGAACCCCTAGTCGCTTCCCACAGACTACAGTTCAGAAGCATCAGAAGCGTAGTTTGGACCCTAATTGAGCCAGTCGGGTGTGACCCGCCGAGTACACCGATGAGAAGCCATTGAAAAGACACAGAATCAGATCAGGCGATACTCAGGGGTAATCGTCTCAGCCATGGATCACCTGGATAGACCGTCTGAATTCCTGGATTGACGCCCCAGGTTTTGGTTACTCAGGTGGCCATCGCTTCGCCTAGCTCATTTTGGCCTCCCAATGTCAGCGACTATCGCTCGTCTACGCGAACCATCGCGATCAGGCCCTCCTTTGATACCCGCCCAGATTGTGAACGCACAGCCCAGTTCACCAAGGGCCAGTGCCTTTGGCTTTTCATCGCTTCCGCCACAGCGCAGTGATGGCCTATGATCATATATTCAGACACTCGCCTTGACGAAGAACGGACGGCCGAGCTATCCCTAAGAGCCAATCCCAGCAAGCTCCATCCACTTTGATACTTCTCTGACACCATATACTTCTAATCAACATGTCATCGCCACCTTCCTTGCAATCCGGCGTTGCTCAATCCTCTCGTCCTCCAACGTTGGAAAGATCTTCCATACCCATCGGTTCCGACCAGGCTGGGACGACCTTACATGGAGGTTTAGGTATCTCGGGAAGTGTGAGTGCTAGCGCGATCTGTCGAGATCGTGGAGTCGAAACGCTGAATGATTGTTTTAGGGGCTTGAGTCAGTCGACGGGAAATCAGAGACCGTGGGAAATCGTTCGAGATGCGTGTCACCGACGAGGCGGATCGACACCGACACTGGGGAGGGAGATCTAGCGATCAGTCTCAATTCTCTAGACAAGCTTGCGCTTCAAAAGGCACAAGATTTATGGAACAGCGCTGATGAGGAGGGAAGCACCCAATCCCCAAAAGCCGTCGCCGACGCCGACGAGGCAGTAAGGCGGATGCGAGAAATTGTTCGTCAAAGGGGTCCAGAAGGTGAGAGCGAATTAATTGGTACGATCGGAAGACTCACAGAGGAACCGGGTCCATTACCGGATCAGCAGGAACATCAGACGATGATGCTGAAATGAGCCTGGATGATATGCTTCGAGAGAGTCGCAACAAGCCGGAAGAACAGCAAATGTCCTCTCCTCAAGATGGCTCCCGTCGCCGTATGCGGGACGTGTTCCGTGTCTGCCGAAAGGACAAGCGCGGCAGCGGCACCAATTGAAGTCCCCCTCAAGGGCAATGGGAGGAGGGGAGCGCTAATCAGCCGTCGACATCGCACTTCTCCACCAACCACGATGGGAGGAGTTCGAGGTAGGGGAGAACATGAACGTTCAGGCGGCGGCCTCTGTAGCTGACTGTCTGAAGGAATACATTTTCTATGGGAGCAAAGAGTGACGAGGTGGCGGAGAAAGTAGTATGTGTGTATATAGTAGAATTCCGATGCATCCGATTGATACGTGGACACGGACATCGAGATGTACTAGGCTATGCGGAAAGCTAAGGGACTGTATCCGAAAGAGGAGATAACGTTCAGCTTTCAAGGAGATCCATATGACTGCATCAGGCAGATAGTAAAGAATGTTGCCATGCATTGGATGACTCGTCGTCCAATAAGTACTGGAGTTGTCGCAAAGTCTCTCCGCCGGGGAACGGATCTTCGGTAGACGTCGGCTGTTGCGTCGCAACGCTACTGGCCTGATTGCATGCAGGCGACGACTTGACGATAGGAAGAGTTGATACAGCAACCCATCTCCTGCTGCCTGCAATCAGCTTCCGACGCCTATAGTACGGCACGCGGGGTATGACTAATGCACGCTAGCCAGGAGAATGACGCCTACAGCACAAGCGATCGTCGAACGATGAAACGTCCGACACGTCCCTAAAGGACCAGCGGTCCACTTCCTGCCCATCTTCATATCCCTCGCCATGGCTTCCCAGGGGCAAGCACTCGCGATCACCGCACCGCGCAAGTCCGCCTGGAGCGTATTCACCACGTGGCTCGCGACCTCTTTCTCCTCGGACGACTCGGACGGCAGCGGCGACGCGGATTCGATCGGCAACGGTACACCCTCGCGCGCGGGGAAACGACGGGGCACGAACGGATTCTCGCCCTCGACGGCGTCCAATACGTCGCCCTCGCCTGTACGGAGGACAGCCCAACAGCAAAGCTTGACGTCTTCAGCTCGTCCTGCATTTGTACGCGCGAGCACGCTCCGGACGATCGATGAAGGGGATTCACCGTACGGAAGCTATATTTCCTCATCTGTTCCCTCGTTGAGGCATATTGCCGCCCTGTCGGGCGTCTCACCGACAGCAGGCTCGCTCGAGGGCGTGCACAGCGGATCAGGGATCGTCGCGCGGCGGAGCGTCAGCGGGAATAGTTCCAGACGCGGGTCGGCCGAGTTGGGGATGTTGGTGATTGAACAGCGGACGGAGGGGGCGGATAAGGGAAAGGGAAAGGAGAGGGCGAGTGAGATGGAGGACCAGGCGGCGGTGCCGTCGGGATCGTCCGTCAAACGGGGAAGATCTCGCTCGAGATCACGGTCACGTTCACCGTTGACGATGCAGCGTAAAGCCGGAAAGCAGCCGTCCAAGATACGCCATGCTGCAATGCCGATGCCCGAACAGATCGACGCGGATGATCCTGATGATCCGTTCCACATATCAACGGGCTCGCCCCCTCAAACAATACAACAGGAGGAACAAAAGCAACCGGACGAGAGCACACCGCTCGTTGTTTCTTCCTCATCACGCTCGTCAACGACCGCACCGAATCCCTCATCAACCCACTCATCCTCACTCCCATCAACACAAGATGATCCACCTACGCCAGACCCATGGTACCGCGGTCCGCTCTTTGAAGCCGGATGGAAGCTGGGCGTTCTCTTTGCGATATTCACGGTCATCATGGTTGGCGGGATTTACCTTGGCCTTCCAAAGATCGATCCGTGAGTCTTCATTCGCATTCTTCCTTGAGCAGATGGAATGCTGATGCCGAGATGTAGCGAAGATAAACCGGCGCTCAAGCTGCCAAGGTCGTTTGCGGATCTACAAGCTTTAAAGTAAGATCCCTCAATTATGCACAGTGGACATAGCTAATAACATTACACAGCGGTCTGTTTCAAAAGTACAAAGACCGGTATCCATTCCGAGTGTTGATTGTTGGATGCGCTTCCTACCTATAGTATGTCTCCTCTCGATCTCGGCTCAACTCCGCCCTCGTGCTAACAGATCGTGCCTTACAGCGTGCAGGCATTCATCTTGCCCGGATCCATGTACATCTCCATCCTCTTTGGCGCGGCCTACGGCGTCCTGATCGGCGTCGTCCTAAGCTGCATCGTGAGTCGTCAACCTCTCCTCATTATCATCTGCACTCTATACCGTCGCTCATATATGCATCGTTAGTGCGAGGCAACGGGTGCACTCCTCAACTACGCCCTCTCCGCCGTCGTCGGTCCGCCCTTGCTCACGATCGAGTCGTACCGGAATCGGCTGGAGCTGTGGCGGGTGAAGATCATGGGCGACGCGGAGAAGGGCGAGCAGGTGGGATGGGACGGCGTGTTTTCGTTCTTGATCGTCTTGAGGTGAGGTCCTGTTCAGGCATCATACCAAGGGGTATACTGATAGAGCAACAGAATCGCACCGTTTCCGCCGCATTGGATCGCCAACATCGTCGCGCCGCACCTCGGAATCAACCCGCTCCTGTTTTGGTCGGCCTGCTTCATCGGGATCGCGCCCGTGTCCGTGATCCATACCACCATCGGGTCCGGACTCGACTCGATGACGAGCGCCGAGGATTTCCATATCTTGAGTCTCCGGAACGTGCTGGGTCTGCTGGGGATCGCTGTGGCGGTTATGATTCCGACGGGGCTCAAGTAGGTCCATACTCTTGTTGATATCGGATTCCGAGCTCATTCGCGGCTTGCAGACGATTCTTTAAAAAGGATCTGTCAGGTCTATCCGAGGCAGAAGCCGCGCTGCATAATCCGGACATTCAAATTCAAGCGGCATCGATCAACGGCGACGAGGCTTCCCTCTCAGCCTCTCGCAAGGGCTACGGCGAGCCATACTACGCCTCGGACGCAATCAGCTACCAAGCGCAGGACTCGGGTGTCATACTCTCTCCTCCGGCAGGGTACGGATCCATGGGAGACGGCTACCACTTTGGAAGCCTTAAAAAGGGTAAAGGGCGCGCGATGGATCTCGAGGAGGCGTTGAGCGTGATAGAGAACGAGGAGGACCACGAGGTGTTGGCGGTCGTCTACGAGGGCGACGCCGAGGCGGATTCAATCATTGAGGAGTTTGCAAGCAGCGCTCTGCACCAGGACCCCGAGTCGAGCAGCGCGACCGAGGATGGCGCGGACGACGATGCTGAGGGCAAGGAGTTTGGGTTGGATAGCGTTGCGTCTCTTGGGCGGGACAGTCCGCATCGCGGGTATGGGACAATTCCGCAGGGGGATGTTGAGCAGGGTGGACGTGGGTCGCTGAGGCCTGGTGAAACGAAGCCGTGGTGGAAGGTATGGTAGCGATGATGGGTTTCGAGTTGTACACTATCGGTTGTATAAGCCGGATGCTAGTATGCACCGCTGCAGAATTGTATCGATAACAAAGTTCATGGGGTGGACTCCGTGAGCGAAGTGAAGCTTGCTCGTGATATCATGGCGCTCTCTGAACGGCGACCAGACGAGTAAGGACACAACCATATCAGTTCTGAACGTGCTTCTTCGACTCAGCTTTCGAGTCGGACTTGAAGCGAGCGTTCGGCGCCTTTCCCGAGCGCGAGAACAACGCCGATCCCGGTGGGCGCGATTGTCACGAGCAATCCCGGTAATGCTTCCGTCCCGGCCCCGCATGCTAGCGCTGCTCAACAATCGCTCGTCTAGGTCATAACATGCTCCTCAACACATCAAGCTCAAAGCCCTCCGTCGCCTTATTCGCTCACCCATCATGCCCTCCGTCACCGCAAAGAGCAACCCGCCCTTCCGCGCGGAGCACATCGGCTCGCTCCTTCGCCCCGAAGCCCTCCTTCAGCATCGGTACGCCGTCTTCGCGGACAAGACTGCCACGCCGGAATCCCTCATTCCCATCGAGCAAGCCGCCATCAAGGATATCGTTGCCGTTCAGCGAGAATGCGGGTACCGCGCCGTGACGAATGGCGAGTTTTCGCGGCATCAGTTTTGGGGGACATTCTTTGAGACGTTGAATGGGATGGAAGAGGTGAATCTTCGTGAGGGAGGGTACGATCAGTCGATCTTTCGGATGTATGCGCCTGGTGAGTGTAGCGCGCAAGCTGGATATGGAGTCGATCTGATCTCCCCGCCATAGATGTCAAATCGTTCATGCACGAGAAAAAGGTCCCGAATCAGGTGACGGTTGCCGTCAAGAAGATTTCGCACACTGGCACGAGCAGTTACCTTCCAGAATTTGAATACATGAAGACCCTGGTTCCTCAGGAGGAATGGAAGAACATCAAAATCACCCTCGCTAGTCCTTCCTGGTGAGCTGTTTCTGCGCTGGCTTTTTCACGCTCGATCTGATCTGCTTTCTTAGGTATCATTTCCGTTATGGACCCAACAAGGCCTATGCGCCCGAAGTCTACAGCAACGATGACGAATACTTTGCCGACGTCGCGAAAGCGTATCAGACCGAGCTGAAGATCTTGTACGACGCCGGCGTGCGAAACGTTCAAGTCGACGACCCCAATCTGGCCTGTAGGTGTTCTTCGTTACCTCGAGGACTATGCGCTGATCGCAATGACAGACTTCTGCTCAGAGGCCATGCTCGAGGGATGGAAACAGGACAAGGAGAATTTCCAGACTGCAGACGAACAGTTCGCGGCATACATCAAGTTCTACAACGCTTGCTTCGAGGTACGCACCTCTGTCTTTCCGCTTCTTAACCTACTCACCTCTGCCCCTATAGCGCTCGGACGACATGCACCTCGGTATTCACCTGTGCCGTGGCAACTACATCGGCGGACGCCACTTCAGCGAAGGCGCCTATGACAGAATCGCGCGACAGCTCTTTACGGATCTCAATGCCGATACCTTCTACCTCGAATACGACACCGAACGAGCTGGCGGGTTCGAGCCGCTCAAATATTTGCCGTTGAGCAAGAACGTCGTCCTCGGCGTCGTTACGTCCAAGCACGGCGCTCTGGAAGACAAGCAGGAGATGGTCGATCGGGTGTACAAGGCCGCAGACTATGTCGCCGAGGGTAACAACGTCTCGAGGGACGAGGCGCTCAAGGTGCTCTGCGTCAGTCCGCAATGCGGCTTCGGGAGCCACGCCGAGGGGAACCCGATCAATCATGAGGATATGGTCAAGAAGTTGAAGCTCGTTCGCGCGATTGCGGATCAGGTTTGGCCTGGTCAGCCCTAGGCGGGATGAAAGCGATGAGACAAAGTAAAAGTTGTACCGGACGGTATGGTGTGTCCTTGTATAACCGAATATGACGATACCGTTGCGCGTGCGCTCGTAGCGAGATCGACGTGGTCGCAGGCGAACAATCAACAGAGGCTCGAGGGAAATAGCTCAATGCACCTTGTCGACCGCTTGACCCGCAGCTGTCGCGCGTGGGAGTGAAGACGGACAGTCTAACGCGATGACCAGAAGGGTACGACAAGCTATGGAGCCGGAACCTCCGCTGAAAGCGCCTCCCGTGACAAGGCCACGCGACACTCAAGACCAGGACCTGAATGCAAAGTACTGTGACGTTGTACTATTGTAGTGGTATTTGATCCTGAATTCGAATCGTCAGGGTATGGACGCGGGCAAACGGGATAATGATGTCCCTGTGACGCCGGGATCAAATCTTTCCCGCGTCCGGAAGGTACCAATTCGATGCAATAATTCAACATGAACCGTCGACTCGTCCGACGAATCTCCTCCGTCGACGCTCCGACCATGACAACATCTTTCGGCGGATCGGACGCTGAGCCAGCTGCAGGGCCCATGTCGTGGCCGCTCGACGAACCAGTAAGCCTGTGCCTATGCATCCGCCTGTGCTGGATTAAGATCCGACGGATCGCTCACCGTCTCTTCGGAAATTAGGCACCCGGAACGAGTGGCTCGACTTATGCTCTTCCTGGACGACCGCAGCTACGACCGCTACATTTTGAATCATGAATTTAGCCGAAATCGACACAGCCCTGATCGATACCCACCTTCTTTGTGCCGCAACAGGAAACAACGCTCCTAGACAGCTTCCGGAGAGGGTATAGAGCAAGGAACCGGGGACTCCGCAAACTGGCTCTCGTTACATGGGATTCGGGACACGGCTCGTCCAATGCCCGGCAAGAACATTCTCCTGGCTTCGCGATGTGCTCCTCACAGTGACCCCTTCAATGCTTGGCAGTCTGTCCTCGGTGCTGGTACGCAGCAAGCGCCTTCGACCTTCGATGAAATGTCAGAATATATAATCTAGGAGGGCTGCGTGAAACGTCTTTCACTCGATGATATTCCTATCCAGGAAGTCTCTCAAATTGACAATGCTTCGCCTCCACCACGCACTGGCCTTGGTGTTGCTGAGCGCGGCCACTTCGTCCTGCGTCTTGGCTCACCAGAACGATATCCGATATTACCCTCAGAGTTGCACGTATGGAACGGGCGACTCAGAGAATTGCAGAAGGACGCCTATCAAGCTGACTTCGGACAACCCGCTGGTCTCACGTGAGTTCCTCCCCGTCCACTTGATCATCGCCCAGGCCTGAAGTCTATGCTGTCGACGCTAGTCGATTACGGAGCAATCGTTTCTGGATTCCCTAACTTTCAAGTCGACAAATACGACGGAGCATATGTGGAAGTGGAGATTACCTACAGTGAAGGTTTATCGTAAGCCAAGTATAAAAGCAGATGCGGGATCTTGCTAATCCAGTGTATCTGTTTTTAGGGGCCTCTCATTGCCCTTTGGTGATGGCCCGTACATGTTCACCAACCAGCTCGCCAGCAACTTCAGGACCGAGACGGTCAACATCACCGATGTCGTCCTCAACGAAGATTCCTACTTCCAGTCATTCTTCATTCAAGGTTCCCAACGGTGGCAAAGCATCCGATTGACGAGTGGCAAGAGTTTGACATTGAAAAACGTCGGATTTGCGCCTACTTCTGCGACGACCGCCAAACAAGATCAGCAAGGCGTGAGTTCAGGCATCACAGGCGTAGGACGATGTGGCTGATCTTACATTGCGACCAGGATGCCACCGTGGCGGACACCAAGAGTACATTCGAGTGCAGCAACGATATGTACAACCGTATCTGGGCGCTTGGACCTAAGTCCCTGCAACACGCGTGTGTCCGAGCTGAGACTCAGCCATCGACGTGGACTCTGGATGCCAACCCTGACAACGGTGTCTTCATTCGAGGCCAGAGGGCTGCGCGTTCAGCCAACTTGACGGGTGTTCTTCCCAGCAACTACACCTTCAGCTTCGAGACCAAGATCGCGCGTGGCGGCTTTGGATTTCAGTTGGATGCCGGCATAGGCGGCTCGGGGCCGCTCTGTGAGTGACTGCGTACCCTTCTTTGCTGAGTGAGCTTACGCTTCATTGTCGTATAGTCTATGTCGTTAGCAATCTTCCTGAAGCAACAACATATACCACTTGGAATCACAGCCTTCTTCCCGCTAATACCCTTGTGCTTGGAGCGGGTTTTGCCATCGTCAACCAAACCACTCTTCCTGCTTACCAATACGATCAGATCTCGCTCGGGGAAGTGAGTAGAGAGGGCGTGCCTCGTTCTCGCAGGCATTTATCTTATAGCATCGCATTAGATCCCAGAGAACGAGTGGCTGACCGTGTCCGCGAGATCCGAGCTGGCCAGCCTATACACTATATCTATCAACGGTCAGGAAGTAGCCAACATCAACTACACCTCGTACGGCTATCTCCCCGGGCCGTCGCCGTTCTACCTGGGACCAACCTCTATAGGAATCGGTGGTTGGCAAGACCAAGATGCCAACTACCGGAATTTGAAGGTGACTCTTCCGAACGGCACGGTGCTATATGAAAACCCGATGACGGATTCCGACATCATTGGCGAGTTCGGTGTCCTGCAGAATCCCTATAGGTGAGTTTTCAGTCTATGATGATCTGTGTTGCGAGGGTATTGAACGATCTTCTCTTCCCGTAGTCAGTGTGTAAGTTCCCGCACCCACCCGCTAAAAGTCTTGGGGTATCGTTGACATTTCGCCGGATTCTAGTTGGATGGTCCCAAGCGAGATCGGTAAGCGCGAGCTTCAACCGAGTTTTGATGACGCTGAACCCTGCTTGTACCTAGTCTTGTCTGGCTTGGAGACTTCTACATCGCTGCAACGTCGCTTTCCGTATCGACCAACGACTATGATGTCTTCCGCGGCACTCTGGAGTCATCCCTTGCACATGCATCACCCACAACGGGCGGTGTCGGTATCTCGAATCCGATGGGCATCGACACCAAGTACGCCCAGGCTTACGTTTCCACGGGATCCTTGATCTTGTCCGATTATCAATTGGATTTCCTGAATTCCGTGTACAGTTACATCGAAGCGTAAGTTGAAATTCTTTTAGGATGTCGCCTTAGCCACTGATCAATGGATGACCTATCCCAGTACGGCCGATCTTCCATGGTTGAAGACTCATTGGGCCGCTATACAAAAGCAAATCGCCTTTTCGACGTCCATGGTGAATCCGGAGACTCAGCTCTGGGCACCTCTGAACGTTTTCAAGGGCGCACCGAACGGCACTTCTGCTTCATCTCAATACGTCTGGACCTTGCGCAACATGGCTCAGCTCGCGTCCCTGGCGGGAGATGAGGCGTCGGCGGCATCTTATGGGCAACAAGCCAACGTGACTGCTCAGGCCGTAAATCAGCTCTTGTTCAACGCTACCACAGGAAGTTATGCAGTATCCACAACAGATGGCAACTATTCATACATTGACAGTGAGTGGCGTATACCTGCTTTTGAGCCCTGCTCATACGACTGTGACTCTTCCAGTGGCCATGTCCATCATCTCTGGTGTTAGCACAGGCGACCGCACGACCTCGCAGCTCGTCAAGCTGTCCAGCTTGAGGTTTGGCCCCGGGTACTTGGAGGGATCCGACGTGGTCGGGTCCAATGAAACGACGCTGTCAACATACAAGTCTGGTTATTTGCTCGAGGCTCTCGGCATTGCTTGCCGATCCGAAGAGCTGCGGTTCCTGCTCGACAACCTATGGACAATCATGGCACAACCGGGAGACGACTACAGCGGCGGTAGTTGGGAATACGTCGTATGTTGCCTCTCCTGATTCGTAAATTCGCCCACCGCATACTAATAGCCCCTCTTTCGAAACAGTTCCCCACAGGGAAACCAGGCTTGTCTGTCTTCACTTCGCTCGCTCACCCCTGGGGATCTGGCGCGACGGCGGCTCTCACTCGATTCGGCCTTGGTCTTCGTCCGACAGCCATCGGTTACAATCAGTGGACCTTCGCACCCGTCGACCTCGCGCTTACGCATGCTTCAGGATGCATCGAGGTGCCTTCGGGGTATATCAAGGCTTCATGGTCCACGGAATCGGGCAAATTGGTCATGACGGTTGAAGCGCCGGCGGGAACGACTGGAGTGGTTGTTCCTCACCTGGCTGGGACGTACCAGGTTGGTAACAAGAAGGGACAGACTGGGCAGTTTGTTGTGGAGGGAGGCAAAAAGGTGGTCATCCGGCAGGAGTAGATGACTGCGAAAGCTGCAGATGATAATTATCAGGGGTATGGACTTTGGGAGAAATCATCAACACCACAGGGAAATCAAGTCAGAAGCTGTGAATGGCATTTTGGGGTAATCAACTGTGAATAATTGCCGATTTATTGTATTATATCATGCGAGACGATGCACAGAGGCCATTCTGAGACAGACTCAACTCCCCAGAGACAGGGATCGTGGGATCCAGCTCGTTCGCCTCGCGTTGTCAGATGAGATATGTGCTGTTTGAAATGACATTTCGGTTGAGTAAGCCAACCTCCGACATCAGAATCCCTCCTTATCGACGTCCCCCGCTTGAGCGCCTGAAGAACCGTGACACTCGACGCTGAAAAATCTGCTCGCCATATCCGGTCAACACAAAGGGATAGTGCGTCGATGGTATGACCGTCACTGCCAACTCCCCTGCGCGTGTCACGGCGAAGGACAACTGACATATCGGCAATACTGACTTGAACCTATGCTTCATCTACGACCTTGCTACCGGCATCTGGATCCCCTTGTTATGACGATCCCAGATGAATGCTGAGTGACCGCCATCAAGACCGTGCGAATCTACCTGATCTGGCGATGCATGGGATGACACGCCCCAGTGCTGACTAATTCGCTCCTTTCCCCGTCACGCGCCGCCGCCGTCGCCTCCCAGCCGGTCGCACTCTCGCTTTCCCGCGCGAGCACGGTGTTGAGGCATTTTCTCGCTGCGAAGGGTAGGGCTTGATGACCTTTACGATCCGCAGTGGACCCCTCGGCCGTGAGACAACGCTTTGGCTGTCGCGTGTCAGAGTGATATCGACGCAAGCCGAGCTTTGCATAAGCCTCATCTTGGACCTCGAAACGGGCGGACGGACAACGTGCAAAGGAGCATTCGACGTTCGTCGATTGCGTGTCATGCTTCTACTCGACGTTGAACATCGACTTCTCGGAACCCGGTAACGCACGAAACGTACCAAAACGTCCTCCATCTTCGCCGCTCCCGTCACTCCAAGCACCAGGGCATAACTAAAGCTGCGATTCGCTCTTCAAGTGCACGATCGATACCTCCAGGCGGTCAATCGAAGTTAATTTCACCAGCATTGACGTCGCAGGCATTGGAGCTGTCAGCCTTCCATGAGGCGTAGAGAGACGAGCAATAGGATAAAGATGCGGGAGGTCTACGGCGTGGAAGTGAAGTCATTACGAGACTCTTTGATTGTCAGTGGAATTGTCGGAGAGCAGTCAGTCTCGCGACAGGCGGTCGATCGAAGCAACACCGCACAATATCAACCTACCTCGACGACCACAACACCAATGGACAGGCTAACAATCGATCATAGCCTCTCATGTTCGGATTGCGGCGCGGATCTTGTTGAAAGTGGTATCTTAGGTGTCGATCCGCAATCTCGAAGTCAGCTTCAACCCATTCGCAACCTCTCAGGCAGCGATACCGTACACATCCTGGCGACAGATGACTCTCCAAGGATAAGCACATCAGCCAGGCGATGCAAGACTCGATTCCCACTTCAGCTCGACTTCGTCTCTCCCGGTGTTACCTCCGAAGCTCCCTTGGCTACATCACCTCTTCGACTTCGCGGAGGCGGTTCCATGCAGCATGTGCCCAATCTCGGTACACAACCGAGCGTCTCTCGATCCGCATCCACCTCCGCCTCGGTGTCATCCGAACACGACGCAGTGGAGCAAGCAAATGGAGATAGTACGACATCGTCATCGTCTTACGACATGAATTCCTATCAGGCGTTTCTCGCGAGCGGCGGCATTGCGCAACAGCAGCATCAGGTGACAGTCAGTGTGCCAACACAAAGTAGCTCTTCCACGCAGTCAGTTCAGTCTTCCACACATCTCGGTGACGGCGTAGGTGGAATTCCAGCGAATGGAGGAAACCCTTATCAGCCGGTACCTTTCATGACGCATCAAACCTTAACCACGGGATATACCGTTTCCAGGGGGCCCGGCGTGCCATATCAATATCCACAGCATGTCGAAACGCACTCGCGCCATCCTCAACAGACGGCACGTGCGTATTCTGTTTCGGATTCGGCAACGAGCTCGACGTCGTATAATGAGTACCAGCAAACCACGAATGGCGGAGATGGAGCGTCGGCTGGAGGAGGATCGAAGGGCAAGGGCAAGGCGGTAGAGGACGATAGTGCTGGTAAGTCAGCAGCAGTGAATCTCTGCGCAAAATGTCTCAAGCCTTCCATTCAGTCGTCCTCAGTCAAGACGCCGAAGCAGCAGGCAACGAGAATACGGGCAGGACAAAACGTCACCGACGAACGACATCCTCCGTTTCCCGCAAGACGGATGACTCGGCGTCGTACCCTACGGAATTCACCGCACAGCTACTGACGGGCTTATCGAAGCGTCCGGCACCGCAAAAGATGACGACGCTGACAACGTCGGGCAAGAAGCAGAACCTTCCGCCTTCCGCGTATCCTCATCTGAGGCCCGGTGACACCGTCACGGACCCTAATACGCCGCACATCCATGGGTGTCCGTACTGCAACAAGGTGTATAGGGGACAGCATGCAAGGAGTATCTGTCGACGGCATCAGATGAGCAAACATGGGATTGAGCTGGAAGTGCAGGTGAAAAAGAGTCGATGGGATAATAGTGAGTTGGGGACTTGTTTCGAGAGATCGATGCGGTACTGATTTGAGTGTCAGATCCGAACCGACCTGCTACGGAGGAAGAGAAACATCAACGGACACTAGAATCCAAACGAAGATGGGCAGCGAAAGATAGGTAACTCGACTTTTCCTCCTGTATCACATCCGTTAATCCGTCCCATCTTCAGAAAACGGCGGCGCTGTACGAAACTCGGCATCCCGTATGTTTCGAGTTCCGATGAAGATGCATCAGGAAGCGACGATGACGAAAGCATGTACAACGCCTCTGCGGGACCGAGCGGTGATCACCTTGCCGTCAGCAAGCCTTCGCGTTCGGACCGCAGTCGGTCTCGAAGTGGGAGCGCGAGCCAGACGCCCGAAGTCGCTCAGGAAGCAGGAGCGCTCGGCGCCGGGGCAACAGCAAAATCGAAGGGAAAGCCTCCGCGACGCGGATCGTCCGCTCTGCAACATGTGGCGTATCCAGAAGACGAGGATGATAACCCGGCACAAGCGGTCCCCGCTCGGCGCGCTGCCAAGAAACGAGCTGATTCTGCCAAACAGACGGCTGATACAGCCTCGAACAGAAATATGAGCAGAACGAACTCGAAAACTGGTGCAACTCAAGACGAGCCTTTCACCTCAGTGCCGCTCAATCCGTCGGTGGTGGTCAAGACAGAGGAGGCGCCATCAACTAGGCGTCGGACCACCTCGGCACGCAGAGTGGCAGATCGCCCGCCAGAGTATGCTGCAGCCCAGACGCCTCTGGCTCCGGGGTATGCACCCGGTGGAATCGTTCCTAACGTGCAATCGGTACAAAGACAGGTCGCAATGGTACCTTCGCAGCCGCATCCGCCACCCGGTATTATGTATCAAGCGCCAATCGGGGAACAGCCAGTCTTCATGAATATTCCCGAGGGCGCACGAGTGTATGCTGTGCAATATCGAGACGACCCGAGGACGGGATACCGCGTTGTGTCGGCACCCCAGCCAGTCCAGTTCTTCATACCGACCCCAGAACCAGGGAACATTCCCCTGCGACCCAATTCAGCGCCACCAGAAGATGCCATGGCTCGGACTACCGCGGTGATCATGCCGCCGAACGCGATATCTCCGGTCCTTGTCAACGCGGAAGTCCATGGTTCCTTGGCTCCGCCCGTAATGTTGCGACCGGAGCCGATGCGCAGAGTTTCTTCTCTGAGCCAGTTCCCTGCACCGATACCTTCCAGCGATGCTGATGTCTTTTCCGTCCAACAAGCCCCCCTTGTTGGCGCTATGCCTGCCGCTGCATCAGGATCAAGGCTTATTAAAGCGGCTATTCGCCGATCGTCGGACGATGGACCGGAAACTGAAGCTAGCAAAAAGAAGGGCTCTCAAGACTCGGATTCCAACGAAGAAGCGGCCGAAATCCTTTTGGCATTCTCGAATTCCCCGGCAAGATCGGTCACAACATCTTCTAGAAAGCACGCCAGACATCAGTCGATGGACACGGCCCTAAGCAATGTCGGAGAAATTGGTAGTAGCTCTAGTGAGCTCAGTATCCTCGCTGGTTCTTCCCGTCTACAGGATATAACGACGGGTTTACAGAAGAGCACGACTACTCCCGGCGGTGATGTCTCGGACGGCGAAGATGAAGCGACTCCCATGGCGACACGTACCCGGCCTGTGAAACCCCCTCCGATCCGTCCAGCAAGCGAAGAGACACCTTTCCAGCGCACCAACCTCTGGCCAGCTCGCCCCGCGGCCACCAATGCTAAACCGACAGAGGACGACCCTTTCCGCGTGCCGGCGATGATCAAGACGGAACAGGCTGAGGGCAGTCGCACTCCAGAGGAATTGGCGCCATCCGCATACATTATGGCACCGCCGCCCCGGCCGGCTCGGGCCAGCGCGATGGCATTCCGTCAGCCCAAGGACGTCATACCGAGTTCGAGCAATAATCCTGGACTGTCTTCGCCACCGCCGCCGGAAAGTGCCAATAAATCGACAGGGCCGACATCACAGGCTTCGGTTCCACGGACTGGTACAACGCCCTACGTCGGCGGCACTCGACACGCATTCGCCACACCGGCTCGACAAGACTGGGTCGCCTCCTCGCCGGCGCTAGGCCATCCATTCTCCTCGCCGAGCGGTCTCGATCTCACGCACAAGCTAGGACTGGCGGCGGAGATGTCTACGGTCCCCGATTCGCCCTCGTGGCTGGATATGGTCCGCGCCACGCCGGATGCCAAGGGCAAGAGGAATCGGACGGAATCTATCGACGGGGAAACAGGTGCAGAGGCGGTGGATGATACCCCGGGAAAGCGAGTGAGGTTGTAGGGATTGTAAGCCACCGTATGCGATGAAGACTATAGACGGAACCCCGGGGTATGTCGTTGCGTGTTTTGGAAGATGAGAGAGAGATTCGATACATCTCCAACGCGAGTAGTGCTACGCATCTGCTCGATCTGTCTGCAGTGACTTGGGCAAGACCCAACAGTACTCTAGTTGATCCCTGCTGCAGGCTGTGGTGAGGGCGAGACGAGTGCGCCAAAGACCCGCTGCGCCATGGCCCAAATGAAAGCGCATACGGGATGGCAACCCCTCTTGACACGATATCCTGACCCGCAAGTATGGCATCATGCAATGGGGACCCAGTTGCACGGCAATCGTATCCTCGCCTCGCCATGAACGCAGAAGCGTCCACTTCCCAGCTTCCCCAACAGGATGTGCACATCGATCAGTCGTCGCTGGAGACATCGACAGATCCCGATCTCATCAAATGCAAACGATGTACCTTTCGAGGCACCATCGACAACTTTCCGCTAAAGCTCAACGGCACGGACCGGACGACGGCATGCTTCACATGCGTCAAGAAGAATAGGGAGGAGAGCCGGACGAAACGTAAGAGGGACGCGGTACTGCAGACTTCCCTGCCCGAAGGCCAGACTGAAGCCGCGTTGGGAGACGTCACGTTGGACAATGCGACACTCGGCCATGCAGAGCTACCCGGACCCGATACGACATTGGCTTCTATCGCAGCGTCCAACACTGCAAGATTGCCAGGTTTCCCAACAGCCATCGAAGGCTCTTCTTCTCCCGGAACAAGCTCGAAAAGGGAAAGGACACGTCGCAACGTCGGCCGCAGTGCGTTTCCGGAAACCCACCTTTCCTGGTATGCCTTCACGCGATCCATCAACCGCGGCGACGAGCCTATCGACATTCACGCATCCGTCACGCTTCGTGCCGTGCAGATATTTCATCCGTATCTTAATGTGCAAGTGGATGCTGCCGATGGATCGGAATTCGTAATCGTTGATGGAAAGAGGGAGGCTTTGGATGCGGCGGCGTGGGCATTAGCAAGACTGGTTGCGCGGGAGATATGGAGGATCACTGGCTACCGCTATATGTGAGTGCGAAGTCGCCCTCCATGTGTGACTGGCCTTGACGTCAACTGGCGTGACAGCTACAAATCCCGCTCCGGCAGCACCGGCAATCCAGGTCGACACAACTCACATTTCCATTGCGCCCAGAACGATGCCGAGAAGCGCGCAAAACGCTCACGCGTCAATCAACAGAAGAAGCGAATGGAGCGATTCGATTGCGGTGGATACCTCAATATCATCACGGATGAGAGAGACTTGACACAGGTCAATGTCACCCTCACGCACATCACAGCGCACACACGCTACGCCGAGAGACCGGATGAGCTGCCGCTTGAGGAGACGCCATGGTTGCTGGAATCGGCAGGTCTCGATCAGACGCTTCAGATGCAGAGCGATCAAGCGCGGAGTATGATGGATTCCTTGAATACGGGGCTAGGCGATCATCAGCGACAACGGCACTTGCAAAACGCCGAGGGCATGCCGATGCACTCATCGACAGAGGATCATCTTATGCAGATGCAATTGGATCCAACGCTTCAATCAGCGGCTTCGGGATCGGTAGACGGTATGCAGGCTCTCAACGCGGGCCATCAAGCAATGACGTCGGACGGAAATATCCCTCTACCGACACTCTTGTCGATGCCGAATTCAACCACAGGCAGGCTTCCGGCCAACTTTGATCCATCCCTGCTCGGCTCCTCGCTGCAAGCTGCTGGTCCAACAATGACGGCAGACGCTTCAGCGGGTTCTACAATAAACATGGGGACCTCGCGACCGCCTGGTGCGGGCTCGTCAGTAGGCCAGGGATCCCAGAAACCTATTGTTGAGGGCGATAGGGTACGGATCTTCCCCCGCGCTCTTCCTATACACGCTGACCTTGGTCTCAGGTACACATCACGCCAGAAGAATACCTCAAGTATCAGCAAGCGTATCAAGTCATTCTCAACCAACTGTCCTCCGCCGAGGGAATGGATGCAAAGCGATATGAAAAGGTGGGATCGATGCTGAAGTGGATAGAGCAAGTCGGAAAGATTTTCGAGCAGGAGAAGCAGAGTACCGCTGGCGGGGTCTAGATGGGTTAGATTGGTTTAGTGCTACGGCAGATTCTGGGTCAGGTTGGGTCCTTGCTATAATCAAAGTCATATAGCGACAATGATATTACGGATAATACATTCTTTCTTTCGGCTCATTCTTGCCGTAAGATATGGTTATCTTCTATTGAAGATACCGTTATCAAATTCCTAAGTTTTCATTGATGTTGTCGTTATAGTAGTCCTGTTGTTGTCATATCGTGTTGAAGCGCGTTTGCGCGTTGCGGTGTTTTCGACTTCCTGATTGATCAAGTTGCGCGTGGCATCTCGCCTTCCAAAGCCTCTGCCTCCTTCAACGCTTTCTGCTTCTACTTCTGCCTCGCTCCACGATATCCACGCCATACAGCTTATCGTCGTAATCGTATCTGTCGTCATCTCTTTCGCTATCCCACGAGCGGCCCGAGAGCAGCCCCGACCTCAAGTTGTGCAACGTCCTGATCGGCCCGTAATGTGAGCGGCTACGACCTCTTCCGCCTCCGACATCCAGCCGTGGTCGGCGGGTTTGTTCTATCAGTGGCGGACGATTCGTTGTCGATGTCGTTTCCGGTCCTTGCAGTGCCGGTTCGAGATGGACGCGAGTTGTGGCGCATGTCGGGCGAATACTGTTGCTGAAGGACGACGAGAGCGAACTCGGATTGGCAGAAGTCGTTAACGGTACTGGGTCCTCAACCTTGTTATCGGTCCCCGTTTGGCGAAAAGGTCGCCTGAAGTTATCGCTCGATGAGGGTCCGGTTGATCCTGATGCCAATGCTGTTGCGAAGACCGGTCGAGGGGTTGACTGCCGATCCTTGGAGACACCTCGGATCCCCTGAGCGATATCCTCAATGTCGATCACTCCCCTATGCGGTCCGGGCGAACTCGACCGTGCCGGCTCATCATAGTGAACGTAATCCACGCCACCGTCCAACACCCGAAGTTTTGGCTTGCCCGCATGATCGTCTGCATCATCATCGCTGCCGAGATTAATCCCACTGAGCATCTGTCTCGTCCATGGCGTCTTGCCGCGGATGGCACCGTGCATCGATGTCGAAGCGCTCGTAGACAGCGCTCTCAGAGATGACGCAACCGGATTGATATCACCACATCGAAAATTCGGATTACCGATTGACAAGTCGGCGCAAACGCCAGCATGGTAGCATGTCTGACATCGGAACTCGTCGTCTGGTCGATCCAGCGCTTTGCGTGTTGCTCGCGGTGAAGCACTGAAGGAGCGATGGCGCATGGAGGACGGGGTGGAGCTGGTGTCGAAGAGGCCGGCTGGGAAGAAGACGTTCCCGAGAGACGGCGTCGCTTGCAGATGAAGGATGCGAAGGGACCGTGATGTGACAACCGGTGTCTGTGTTCCTTTGTCCAGTGCAAGAGCCTTTTCCACGTCTTCTATCGATGTCTCCCTGTCCGGCGACGAGCCAGCCGCAGCGATAGTGGGGCTCGATAACGGAAAGACCGGTGGCGACGTCGATACCGTTCCAGTCGATGACGAAGCCGTCGATACCGACGAGATGCTGACTCCATCTCTTTCGTCGATGACGATTCCCACCTCGTGCGTGTCCTCGACGTAATCTTCGTAGTCCCCCTCGCTACTGTCTGTCACGCTCGTTTGGTCCGGTGATACAGCGGTGGACGACTGGGTATACCCGTAGAGGTGCTTGTAGCGGCAAGCATTGGCGGTGGGTAGATCTGGTGAGGGATGCTGTGGGATTGGTATCGGACGAGAGTGATGTAGTGATCGGGTTGGCGTTCGAGTGCGGGAAGGAATGCTGTACATCTCGTGGATCTGATGGTGAATCGATGCGGCTTAGTGTGAGGGAATTTTGTTGTCAATGGCGCAGATGCATAACTCACTTGCTTCAGCAAGGTTCCTGTCTAGATTCCTATATTCGTGCGTGTCTTCTGTTGTGTGGATGTCAAGACTCTAGATTCGAATGCTGAAGTCCAATCCCCTTCGCCTTATAATTGCGCAAGGCGGAGCGTATAGAGGTCTTCGATGTTTCGAGAACACCTTGGAGAACGAAGCTAAGAGCCGACAAGGATTCTGGCTTTGCTTGGAACGGTACCGATGGGCAGTTGCCACACTGCAAAGAACGGATCTCTACTGCCAAGATTGGGCTTGAAACCTTTAAATCATTGGCCAAGTAAGCGGTCTAGCTAAAAGCGTTTGAACAGCTGTTTGAACAGCTACTGGTGTCTTACCGAGATGGCAGGAACGGCGGGATCATTAGCAGGGTTGTCGTAGCTGGTGTCGTGCGAACTCGGCGAGGTCGGACCTGCTAGCTCGACATCGTAGCGGTGCGGTATGGTGCGGCAGAAAGATGGGGATTACGAGCAAGGGCATCGCTAATCGCATCGCTATTCATATCAACGCTAAAACGAGTGACCATCTCGGTGCGAGCGGTGCTACAGAACCGGGCATCTCTCGCAAGACGCGTTGGAATGCCCATTCTTTCAGGTCAGCAGAAGAACAAACGAAGGAAGAAACCAGGTATTTACCAGAGATGTCGGGCGCGTTCGAAGCCTGGCTGCATCCGAGACATGGGAACATGCCGAAATTTTCCGAGTTGGCTAGAAATTCTGTGAATTTTTAGCTCACGTGCGCAAAACCCAGGTAATTACCCAGGTCTGCTTAGGTAGTGCAGTCGGCATCATCGGATCTCGCAGCCGAAATGTCCATGCATGTCGCGGGGCCTCATCTCGCCGGGGTCCGATCCGATTGAAGAGATGCCTTGACCCTGTTTTAACTCTTCGAGAACTGCCCAGAGCCTAAGACGCCTTTCGTCACACGGCATACCTATCATCTGTGCACACGGCAGGATCCCAGAATTAGCTCAGGCTCTGAGCGGTAGGGTGCAATTGCTGCGAAGATGGAGGTAAGCCCTTTCAGTCGTCTGCCATACGTTCCGCGCCCTGACGCCTGTCTTCCCTTTCGATAGGAGTTTCCGAGGTTCTCCTATCAAGAGGATCCAGCTTCCCTTGTAGCGTTACAGGAGCGGAAGAATAGGCCCGTTCAGTCGTGTACAGGTAAGCGGAAAGGGCACCTGTTCATTGAACGATTGCTGATTGGAGGCTCTTTAAGAATGCAGAAGAAGAAAGCAGAAATGTGACAGGCAAGTGCTTGGTCTACCTCTACAGCTTCTCCTAGCTTATAACTAGTATCTCTTGCTTTATTTAGACAAATGCCATGTGGAAACTGTGTCCAGAGAGGGGAAATCGCCAAATGCGCCGAATATCGGAAAGAGAAGGACGAGTCAATCCCGTGAGAAGACTTTTCCTCCAGTAGCAACCTCCTCGCTGCATAGCTCAACCACTCATCGTCTACAGAGAGAAGCCTTTGTTCCCGTCAATCACGGACTTCGACATCCTCGTCCAACGCGTCCGCCAGCTTGAGGAATATCTGAAGATCACGCCCGGACAACCCGGACAGGCAGGTCCACCAGAAGTACGCGTTGTGACTGAAAGCAATGAATCAGATCATTTTGGTGAGTCAAAGATTTCGAAGTGATGGTTGTCCACCCCACAAATCCTCCTTCCCATCCCTAGATCAAAGCCCAGCCGTCTCCGACTCGGCGAATCCTCATCAGCCGTGCCAACCCATGTCTCCCTTCCCCGGTATCCGAACCGATAACCCAACTCCATCGCGTCTTTCCTATCCGCAAGGCCCATTGGCGCTCACCAGCCATCCCTCATTACGTCCGAGGCAGTCTCCCAGTACTCGAGATCAGCAACTTGCAGAGTATCGGGAGACGGTGCCCAAGGACTATAGGGAGATGCCAACGAGGGAGGCGTCGCCGGATATGACGAATTACAATGAATCATTGGCTCTCGAGGTATATTCCTGATTATTGGAATCGCTTCGTTTGACTGATTCAGATGTGTTGGCATCCAGGACGTAGCATTCTCCCGTACCCAGAATCTCGAACGACGGGAGAACCTCTTCCGATCGCGAGATGACGCCACGCCGGCCGGCAAGAGCCGATTATCGACGTCGCATCTTACCATGTCGTCGACAGCTTTGCCACTGGACGGCGGTGTTGATGCGCTGGAGGTCTTGATGAAGTTGCAGGATTTGATGGATGATGCGACGACGCACGCGGTGCTGGTGTATTTCGTGAGTGGAGCCTGTGGCGCCCGAGATGTGCAGAACTGATACAGATGTTTGCCTGTACAAAGTGTGAAGAGTGAGCAGATCTCTGATTGATAAACATCGCAATCAAGCTGATACGCTGCACTTCTTTCCGCTGACAGGATCGAATGGCTGTGAGTGCCTCGTGTACCGATGGCCTTTACTTCGGCTGATCTCAGGGGATAGATACCGCTGCTTGCACATACCGACCTTCAAAGCTCAATATCAAGAGTTCCTCCATTGGCGTCATCTCGGTCAATTGACCGTAGAACAAGCCTCGTTTCTGGCCTTATACACTGCATGCATTTGCGTCTCGCTTCACCTTATGGAAGACTACAAGTTACGGGCTTTGAAAATCCCACCCATGGCACGGGATAGGTTGGCCAAGTCGTACAACGAGTTGACCGGGCAGCTGTTTGCGAGTGTCGATTGGGCCCAAAATCATCGGATCGAAACACTACAAGCGTTCATGTAAGTAGGCAAACCCATGACCATGACCTCCTGACTAATGGGCTGGTCTCTGTCGACTTCAAGTATCATAGGAGAGTATTGGCATTCTTCCAATCTTAGTGAGCGTCATTGGGCCCTTCTGGGAACGGCGGTGAAGGTGAGATCTGACTGCACGTCCTCTATACGGCCCTAATTCTTAACGCCCAACAGGTCGCCCAGAATATCGGAATGTCCCGGCTTGGTCCGGAGCCGACGGGTCTGGTAACGGAAGCCATTGCCAGAGCACGATTTGGGTCGCGCTGGGCGGCGGCGGCTGATCGAGAGACCGCAAGAAGAGTGTGGTTCAGCTTGGTATGTATATTGTGCAAACCCTTGACGGCTCCACTGACGAATGCGACTGTGTAGCTCGAGATGGACTATACTTATGCGCCGGAGCACAATTTCACGTATATCGTTCAGTGGGATCGACAGCGCAGCATCGAGCCGGCAAATGTCAACGACGATGAACTTGTCGGCTTCGGACCAGTCATTGGTCATCCAATGTCGCAACACACAGTAAGCTAGCCGTCCTGCGTGTTCATTAGCCAAGTCATGCTTACTGAATGGGGTTTCATCCAGGATATGACCTTCTTTCTCAATAGGTTACACTTTATTTATCCTGTCCGAGACTTTGTCGACCTTGTGGTTGCGAACGATGGAGTGCGGTATGAATTCGTCAGAGAGTAAGTCCGCCTATGGCCTTATTGCAACATACCTGGGTCAAGTTTGTAACCGAAGATCCAAACTTTCCTTCAGGACGCATCAGAGCTTGATAGCGTGTACCGAAAATTTGTCTCCTTTCTATCGGGTCAGTGCGGATCCTGAGAACTTCGCTCGAGACCCGAGACATGCTATTCGTCTTGTCGCCGAACAACGGATCATCAACTGTTATGGACACTTTCGGGTATTGCGTTTGCATCGAATTTATTTGGCTCAATCCTACAAGAGCGCGTAAGTAGCCCGCCTGACATCGTGATACTCCACTAACATTGTCGCCATACCGTTAGCAAATTTACCCTTTCTCGTGATTGCGTCACCTATTCGATGCGATTCATCATTCAGAAACACCTCAATCAACGAGACAGAGCCAATATCCCCGCGCGTTATTGGTAACTTTCTGTCCCGTATGGCCGGTATCCCTGTCTGACAAACTTTTGCAGGAACTATAATTACGCTCTGCTCACAGCTACTATCGCTCTCTTCATCGGTTTCTGTTACGGCGGAGCCTCCAAGGAGAATCTCACCGAATTACGTCTTTGTTTGGAAGCTCTCAAGTAAGAAGCCTCTTGTGTTTCATAAAATTCCTCTGGCTGATATCGAGTGTTACTTGCAGATCGCGTTCTGGCTGCAATGGCATCATCGCATCTGCAGCGACATTGGAGAAGCTGCTAGGTAGATGAGGAGAGTTGGTTGATTGGACAAGGCTGACGGTTCCTTTATAGAGGAGGAGTTGACAAACAAGGACACCTCGCAGGCTACAGTAATTTCGGCTGACGGTCGAAAGCGAAAACGACTGGATTTTTCCAGTGCAGATGGCGAAATGCAACCTCCAAGCTACCTCGTACGTCTTCTCTGGCAAGTGAAGTTTCGTTTGCTCAAGCTGACTCCATCTACCAATTGCAGCTGCAGAATATGCAACATATTGAAAATGGAGGCTTGAACTCAGAGATCACATTGGCGTATGGTGTCACCCCTTCTACCAACGTTGTCAATACCTGGAAGGGTGTTGCTTCCAGCAATTCTGCTTTGCCTTCGGGCGATAGTTTCCTCCGTGGTTTCTCTCACGCGGATGCTCCCATGGAATCGCGTCCCGGAATGTCGTCTGTGCCCTGCCAGGCTGCCAGCGCAGTTGACTTTATGGAAACCAACTTCAACACGGAAGATGCAAATCTGCTGGAATTCTTCAGATACGGCCTCGCACAATGGCCAGATTCGACCAACGTCTGGCCACCAATCAATGATTTCGGCACTTTGGGCGGTTCTCCACTGGATGGCACGCTGCCCCGGCATCCATAAGCCATTCGACCTCTTAGGTATCAGGTCCAGTAATTCGTAAGCCAGCGCGATGATAGCATGTTAGTGGCTGACACCGGGAACGAATCCTGTTAGAGTAAATCTCACACAACAGCTGTGAAGCTGCGGCAGCTGCCCGGACCCAGTCTTTTGCAAGCACGTCCATGAACTATTGCGGCGTCTTTCATCTGTGTCCCACGGATCAACTGTATCCATCGAGACACCATCATTTGCATCTACACTTCCGCATACTAGGAAACATAATCTTGAAACCTGTCAATTCGCTGCGAACTGCAATCTTGTCCAGTAGTGCTGTCGAGGCCTGCGGACGGAGAATCCGGATATGAATCCAAATCACTTTGGACTGCCTAAAGGTGCCCGCGGCCGCCTTGCCAGCCATAGTGAGCCGCTCGGGGGGGATCGTTCACGTGACCGCTCAGCAGGTTCTAAATTGTATCTATACGCGTCATAGGCACTCGCCACCGTCAGGCCTCCCGTTAATTCGTCTCGCGCGTTATCCTTATACAGTCAGCTTGACTAGCTTGTCCTTGCCTTGTTAGTCATGGCGTACTCAAGTCACCGATGCATATCAAGCAGAGTACAATCTCTTGGGCTAGACTTTGTACATCTCCAGGCTTCGGGTCTTCGACAATCGCTGCATGCTATTCGGACAGGTGTGTACCGTGTAAATCATTTATAGCTGACTTACATGATATCTATTACTCATGACAGTCGAGTTAAAGCAAGGAAAACAACTGCTTGGGTGGATTATGCAATTCCTGGTCTACAGAGCCTAAGCGGATGCGCTGATATACGGAATACCAGTAAGCTTGAATTCTTTCTCGTTCAATTGCGGCGGATTTTTGGGACCATCGCGGTTCGCCGGACATGGAGTACCATCAGGGCGCATGGCTGTCCACTTGACGCTCTGCAGACATTGTGGCCAGTGGCTCGATCCGATGCCAGCATCGAACGCTGCCTTCTTCTTGATCAAGTCTTCTTTTGTCGCAGTCGAGGCCGGGGCGTAGCATGTGTAGACGCACATACGGACTTTGTCGCCCTTGGGCGCGACGTTGTAGTGCGGTACTCGGGAATCCCATACGATAAGATCGCCTGGGCTCGCGGTCACGCGTTCGAACTTTTTCGTCGCGAGGTTCAGAGAATGCATTCGCGTGAAATGGAGAAAGGCTTACCTCATAACCGCGTTCCTTGAGCCACTCCAGTCCAGTGTCCTTGTACCCGTACCACTCGTTCGTCCACTGCCAAATTCTTTCCTCGTCTCTGAAGGTGTTGTGGTACTCTTCGGAGATCTTCTGCGCGCCTCGCATCAGAACAAGTCCTCCGTCATCGGGGCCGTTCTCGTTGAGGTTGACGAGGCCCTGGAGGCAACGAAAACCGGGTCGTTCCGGGTCTTGGTCTTGATGCGCCCATCGCTTGTTGGGTGGGGCATCCTTGCGGTTGGGCCATTGAACGTTGACGACGTCGAAGGAGACGATGAGGTCTTCGGTACCGTAAACTCTGCGATTATGCGGGTTACCATCAAGTCGGGCCATCAGGTGATGCCTGAATCTGCAAGCTCACTTTTCGAAGGCCCCAACGACTCCCGGCTCGCATCGAACTTTCCAAACCCAGTCCTCGTGACTGATGCCATAGTGCTGGATCACTGAAATAACAGCAGGTCAGCAATGGACTACACGAGAGACGTCAGGGGATTGCTTCACTCACTGCCCTTCTCCGTGATGACCGGCAAATTCTCCGTCTTCCACGTGCTGGGGTCGTCCTTCTTATACCCAAACCCGCTACGAATTGTGATTTTGTTAGCAGAACGTCTTCTTAATCAAGGCTGGAAACTCACAAATCCTCCATATACTTGTGAAAGTTATCGGCGTGCTCGGCAGCCTTCTTGGGATCAATGGCCTTGATAACGGCGAATCCGTCCCTCACCAGATCGTCCCGGAAGTCGCCGTACACGGTCTCTCCGCTGAAGTCGAGACAGTCGGAGGCCTCGACGGCTCGTACACGCATGGTTTCTGGTTTGCCCATCTCGTGCGTCGAATTCGTGTTGTGAATTCCAAGTTGAGGGGATGTTGGGAAGCTATGTGCCACATAGGAAGTTCTTCTTGCATCGTTGTCGTTTTATACCTTGGCTGCATGCGTTCCTCTATGAATCGCATTGCTTTCTGTCCCTGTCGAAGTGGCCAATACGATGGCCGAAGGCGTGGACGGGCATCCGAAAGCCTTGGGGGTGCGTTACGTCGGCCGACCGGTTGTACAAGCGATGCATGCATCGAGCGGAACGTCGTCGTACCGCGTCGAGCCGAGCAACAAGGGGGGGACGAAGGATGGGATAGGCGGAGCTATGGAGGACGTGATGCGCGTGAATCGCCCAGATCTCGGACCGACGGCGGCTCAGAGCGATCGAATGCAGGATGAATGTAGAGGTGTACATCAACTGTACAGCTTGCGAGGCGGAAACCCCGGCCACAAAGAGCAGAACCAAATTAACGAGGGAACAAGGTCGATGCGCGTGTCCGCCGACATTCCGAGAATGAACCCTTCTGGCCAGATGTCCAGGACCTACACGGCTGCAAGGCCCGCCGTCGACGCGATCCCTATACTCCCTCTCGGCAGACAATCTCGCTGGCCGCACAGGTACTCGGACGTATTCAAGGCGAAAGATCGGATTTGCGCAGGTTACCATCGTCACCGACATGGCTTCTGACCCCGACGTCCTGCCTTATCGCTGAGGTTCAGCCTTACGGCTCTGTGAATTGGTTGTTCTTCCGGATTGCTCAATTGCGGGCCTCCGCTAAGCTCTTCGGTCAGACGGTCGGTGTCCCTGTAAGCATCTGAAAAAGACAAAGTCATACGGAGCAATACTGATTGCAGTGGATCGATAGACCACTATTTATAACATCAGAACATACCTTTCTTTACCCGGCGTTTCGTTGGGATCTATCAAGCAACACATCGGGTCCCATAAGGTCGCTCACTTCAGCCCACTTCAACTCAAGAACACAAAGCCGCCATAGTAGCTGCTGTACAGTATCTTCTGCAATCATGAGCCAACACACCGATATGTTCGACGATATTGAGAAGAAGAACAGTGACCCGGATCAGCACCTAGAGGTCATGGAGAAGGGGATCGGTTCGCACGTCAACCATGTTGAGGGCAACGTCTTGTTGGTCGATGCTCGCGGAGAGATTCGTCTGGTTCCCACCCCTACGTGAGTTGGCTTGCAGTTGCAGCCTACCGGCTTCATGGCTCACGATTTCGTTATAGCGACTCTCCTCGAGATCCCCTCAACTTTGGCAAATGGCGCAAAGTGGGCATTCTCGTAACCGTCGCATGGTTCTCCACCATGGCTCTCTCCGTGGTAGGAGGATTTGGTTCTCTCGCGCCCATTTTCTTTGGTATATATGGCAAGCGTCAGTACAGCTTTACCGGAGTATCTCGATAATGCGCCTGACTTGTCACCTTCGCCTCCGCTTTGCAACTTCTGCTCTGTTTAACGACTGCCTATTGTCGATTTTAGAGGGTATCAACCCGGACAAGATTTCTCGACTATTGACTTGGCCATCGCTCTTCACCGGTGTGTTGGCCTGTTATCTCCGTTGAGTCTTTGGACTGACCTGGCATTACTCTGAATAGGCCTCGGTAACTTCGTTTTCCTACCGCTGGCTCTGGTCATTGGACGGTGAGTTTCGCGCTGCGGTCTTGCTCTATATCATCTTGCTGATGGTGTGCACATTGCATCCCGCAGACGACCGGTGTTCCTTCTCTCGTCCCTCTTATTGCTCGCATCCTCCATCTGGGCTGCCAAGTCGGGCACATCATTCGAATCACACCTCGCAGCGCGACTTCTTCAAGGCGTCGCAGGAGGAGCGACCGAATCACTGTTGCCCTTGATCTTGACCGATATGAGTTTTGTCCACGAGCGTGCATACTACTTTGGCTCTTATTGGGTAGTGAGTGCAATGCGACAATGTGATATATCAACGCTCATATCAGCTCCTAGGCACAAAACATCTTTACTGCCATTTTAAATGTCGGATCAACCTACGAGGCCCAGGCCTTGAGCTGGAGTTGGTACTACTGGGTGAGCAACCATTGCCACTTTAAAAATGGGCCACGCTGACGCGCTTCTGCTCTTAGATCTTTGCCATTCTCTCGGGCGTCGGAACTCTCATGATCATCTTCCTGTGTCCCGAGACCAAGTTTTCGCGACCAGCATTCGCCATAGATGGACAGTTGACCAGGATCGACGAGTATGGCAACATGGTCGTCCTTTCCGACGAAGAGGCCAAATCATACGGCGCGGATGAGGGCGAGGGACGGCTCCACGCCAATACGGAACCATACACCTACATGGAGAGCCTCGCTTTGATGGCTCCAATCGAGAAGAACTCCATCAGTGTCGGCATCAAATCCTACTACCAAATGGTTATCGCTCTGGCGAATCCAGCAATTATTTGGTCACTCGGGGCCGCATCCATCGTTCTCTCTGTTACCATCGCGCAATCGTTATCATTCGGCAGTATCCTGGGACACCAGTATCACTGGAAGACGGAGAACGTCGGTCTGGTATACCTTGGCGCTTTACCCGCGGCGGCGGCAGCATTCTTGGTATGTGGATGGGGAGGCGACAAAGCCAACCTGTGGCTGGCAAAGAGGAACGGCGGTGTTCATTTGCCGGAACACAGAGTACGTGCATGCGCGGTCTCTTTTGAATTGGGGACTAACGTGTTCTCCAGTTGCCGAGTCTCATATTCCCTGTCGTGACCGGAGTTGGAATGTTCCTGATGTACGGTTACTGTGCACAATCGGCACCTAGCACCCATTGGTTCAGCATCGTATGGACCAACAACTATGCGACGTTTGTATTTATCTGCATCTTGATCAACGGAACAACATAGTAAGTTCCTTTCTTCCCAACATCTCCTCTTTGCTTATTGGACATCGTAGTGCCGTCGAGGCGATGACGCATGCCGCTGGACCCGCCCTCGTGATGGTGGTCGGAGGAAAGAACATCATTTCGTTCGGTGTCGCCACTGCCCTAGTTCCCATGTCCAACTCCGGCCGCTACAAAGACTTGATGGTGATTCTGGCAAGTATCTTCGCTGGATGGATGGCGCTTGCCGTACCGCTTTATTACTTGATGCCCCGATACCGACAATGGCGTGCGGATAAGCGATCTTCTTGATCAACCGTTGCTTTCGAGTTGGACAATTGTAATAAGTCATATTGGGAGTATTCCGTGGTTGTAATACTGGCTATGTATCATTGTATCGCGGTAGCTGTGCACGACAATGATTACGGGGTGCAGACATCTTCCCTGTGGAACGTCGCTCTTGTCCGTATTCTAGTGACCAGTGATCAGGTCTGCATTGCATTCTGATTTACCGCAAACTGTGACCCAAAGAAACGCTTAAACTGTTATGCTCACGTCTTGTCGCTTTATCGATACCGGTTTGTGAGTCTGTTCCCGTTCAAGTCGCCTCGATCGACCGAGTAACCTGGCAGGGGGAATAGACCAATCAAGGAATTCGCCACCGGTCACCATCTCCAAACGCACTCGCATGACGAATCTGAAACGCGGACTCGATCGAAACCATTGGGGATCTCGACAGCTGCTCATACTCGTAGAATGGTGGGCGTCATTCATTGAATGTAAAGCCAGTATCGCAGAGTCGGGGCGAGGTACGTTGCATTGGCATCATTCCTGAGCCAGCCACCAGACTTCCTGGAGCAACCCAGCGGGATCGTCGGCAGCGCCATGCCACCGAAGAAGCCGTCGGTCGAGCAGACACCCTCAAAGTCACTGCTCAACTTTTTTGATCGATCGCCTGCAACGGATGGATCGCCATCGACGACTCAGAAGACGACAGGAACACGTCGCAAGAGCAACGAGACCAAGCATATCAAGCGAGCAAAGTCTGGCTCGAAGCCTATCGTGGACGGGAGCAAGGGCACGTTAAATGCACCGCTTGTGATCAGCGATGATGATGAGTTTGCATCAAACCATGCAGACGCAGTGCATGACGCCCGGAGAGACAGCGCGAAGAGTTCCAAGGGGAAGTTACCCGTCGAAGGCTTTCACCGGAGCGTTATCGATATCAGCGATGATGAAATGGAAGCGGAGACCATTGCCCGTGCCGTCCAACCGGTACCGCCACCCCTTTCGGATGAGGCTGGAGGGGCAAGTACGTTCCTAAAAAGAGAGGATCAGCTCTCGAAGAGAACCAGAAACAGTAATATCGACCTGCCCGTCAAGCCTGACATGGACTCCTCCCTGATCCCAAATGGAATACTCTCATCGATATCGAATGCAAAGATGTCATCCAACAACACGACATCACACGCCGATATGGAGCAAACGTCTCGCGGAGTTGGACCTACGCTTGCCATCGATATCAGCCAAAAGTCGGACCTGGAGCAAGCCCTGGAAGAGGAAGAGGGAGAATGGAATGAGGGAGATGAAGAAGGCATGGGCATGGAAGATCTCGACATAGGCGATGACGATGATGTCATGGCGGACGTTATGGAATCGCCGGCTGTGGAGGAAGAAGCCCCGCAAGACGAAGTTCAAGGCGGTGAGAAGCGGAAACGGAAGGGCAAGCAGAAAGTGGCACTATCCAAGGATTGTAGTCCCGAGATCATCGACATTGATGAGTCGGATGACGGCGATGATGACTCTCTCGGCGGAAGGGAAGAGGTCGATGATTTTGATGTGGATGACGAAGAGTGCCCAGTATGTGGGAGGACGTTTGTGGGAATGCGCGGCGATGTTAGTACAGAGAGCTACGCATGAGGACATCCGTTGACGTCTCCCGCAGCAAAAGCGCTCTCACGTCACGCAGTGTCCGGCTGGGGGTGCCAACGAAGCATCCAACGGAGACGTAACGAAAGTTTCCAAGCCAAACAGCAAGCAACAGCCTATTTCGACGTTTTGCCAACCGGGACAGCCGTTTACCATCAAGAGCGAACGTCAGCGTAAAGCGGAGGAGGAGCGTGAGCGCGAGGCGGCAGAAGTCAAGAATCTCAAGGGACCGAATGCATTCAAGGTGCTTATGAGCGGGAACAAGGAGGACGAGGAGTGGAAAATTGCCGAAATTGATCTGAAGAGGGATGGCAAGCGGTCGGTAGGGAGGCGCAAAGCACCTTTCTACAAGGTATTTACGCTCCTTGTGTCACAAGCCCACCCTAACGGTTCCGCAGGTCATGACGGGAATGCCAATAGCTGTGGATGCCTTCCGTTACGGCTCGATACCAGGGATCAAAGCATACTTTTTGACGTGAGTCGCTCACGTGTTGCCGACAACGAGATACTGACATCCACAATAGCCATGCACACTCCGATCACTATACCAATTTGTCGGGCAGCTGGAAACATGGACCAATCTACTGTTCAGGTAAGTTGGATGTCAAGCAGTTTGATTTTCAGCGACGGCTAATCTCGCTGTTCAGAAACCACTGCCAATCTGATCAAGTTGATGCTAGGCGTAGAGCCTCAGTGGGTGGTAAGTGTGAGGCGTGTGCTTTCGGTATGTATGCTCATCGAGCCATGTATAGCACGGTCTGCCATGGGATGAGCCCTACGAACTGCCAAACACAGGCGGCGTCAAAGTTACCGTCATCAAAGCGAATCATTGTGAGTCAAGTGCTTGTCTGTCCCGTTGTTGCTTAGAACAAGACCCCAGGTCCAGGATCATCGCTGTTCCTGTTCGAGGGAAAGCAAACCATCAATGCCGGCGACTCCACGATCAAGAGCCCCTATGTAGGTGGGAAGCGCATATGGAGATATCTACATTGCGGAGACTTTCGAGCGTGAGTGGCTTTTGGGCTGCTTGGAATCTCTGCGTTCTATGTCGTCTGTCATTATAGTTGTCCCGAGATGGTATTACACCCTGCCATCAAAGACAAGAAGCTAGATGTCGTCTATCTCGATACGACGTATCTCAATCCGCAGGTATGTTTACCGACGTTGCTGGGAAGAGCACTGACATCTCGATGTAGTACTGTTTTCCCCCGCAGCCTCTTGTCATTGCTGCATGCGCCAACTTGGCCAGGCGAACCGTTCTCGGCATCAGACCTACGGATGGTCCCGACGTCAAGATGGAGAATGGAGAGGAACCCGATGTCAAACCGTATCTAGAGGGACAGGTCGACGCCGATAAGCAGGAAAAGGGTAAACGTCTGATGCAGGACTGGTTGGTCAAACAGGAGGAGGTCAAGGCGGAGAATACAGCCGGCGAGCCTGTCGAACAGAAGAAGCGCGAAAGGACGCTTGTCATTATGGGGTGAGTTTTGCGCAGACTCATCATACCAGTCTAATAGGCGTTTACAGCACATACTCGATCGGCAAGGAAAGGATCGTCAAAGGTATATCAGCATCTGTCGGGCTGGACGTCAGCTAATACTATACGACAGGTGTCGCTAACGCCCTCAACAGCAAGATCTATTGCGACGCCCGGAAACGCAGCATCCTGATGTGCCAGAAGGATCCTGAATTACACGCAATGCTCACAACAGATCCCCTCGAAGCGACCATACACCTTGTTCCGCTGCAAACTATACAACTGGACCGGCTGCAGCCGTATTTGTATAAAATGAAGGATCATTTCTCGCGGGTCTTGGCTTTTCGCCCGACGGGCTGGACGTAAGTGGTCAGCCCAACACTGACTCGAGCTGACGATGCGCTAGGTATTCTCCTCCGGCCGGCACAAACATGCTTCCCGATATCAATATGGTGATCCGCCGCGATCAAAAGCGGACTTTTACAGATGACTACCTGCGGCCGATGCGAGGCTCCTCGCATCAATTCATGATCTTTGGTATGCCGAGCGAGTACAATCCGGGATCGTGCTCATTTGGTTTTAGGAGTGCCGTACTCAGAGCATTCGAGTTTCTTCGAATTGACGTGCTTTGCCCTGTCAGTCCCGGGACCAGACGTTAAAATGATCGCAACCGTAAATGTTGGCAACGAAAAGAGTCGCGGTAAGATGAAAAAGTGGTTTGAGAAATGGCAAGCGGAGAAGATGAAGCGGCAACAAGCAGGACTACCTGCCATAGTCGAATATCGGGATGTGACATACTGGTAATCCATTTCATCGTCCTGATCTATATGTGTGTTCTGGTGGGACATCATTCGCTATAGGTTTCCTGTCTATCTCACCCCATATCCCCAGTCTCCGCAGGAACACATCAACGAACCAGCCCGTCAACCCCCATATCTCAACCCTGTCGGTCAGGCCCCGAGAGATGATGGACGAAGTCCATCCGCTGGCTTCCTCCTTCGTCTCAACTACTGGCGCATTCGAGATGTCAATGACATCGTATGGGAAGCGATTCCGGAAGAGCTGTCGCTCACGCCCTAGCACGGGTATCTTGTGGCTTGACAGATCTCGCAGGAAGGGTATCGGAAGGGCGACGACGCTTTGGACTTCGGCGGGTGAGAGCCGCAATCTCGTCAGGTCTAACTCGGGCAAGACCGCCTGTCTGTCGTCTCGCGTTTGATGAATAAAGGCCTGTGAGGATATTAGCATGGCTCCAAGACGTCTGGAATGACTTGCCAGGAAGGGCCAGACGACCAAGCCTTTATAGCTGACTTCTGGTTCGGCGAATTGTCCAAGGTATTCGATCTGGTCTACGGAAACACCAAGTTCCTCGCTCGTCTCGCGGATAGCGGCGTCCAGTAGTGAGGCGTCCGTCTGAAAACCTTTAGCCGTTGTTTATATCTCGACGACCTCCTTCACTTGCCTGGTCCCATTTGCCGCCCGGAAAACTGAAACAAAGTCAGACCGGAAGGGAGAGGTCATCTCGAAACTTGCCTGACTTCGCCGCCGTGTGATCGCATATTACTGCTCCTGACCTCGAGAAGAATCGAGGCCTGAACACGCTCACTTTCCTTTGGTCGCAAGGCTGACGGGATGGCTACGTTGGCTAATGCGACCAGCACAGCGGCATGTCGAGGATGACTTGGGTCATATGCGTAGGGCTTGAATGGCTTTGATGGTGATGCTGGTGGGCTGTGATCGGGCGATGATGTTCCTGCGGTGACGGGCGGGACTCTACAGTCCGGTGCTGGATGCCAGCTGACCGAGGGTGAGAGGGGAGACTTGAAGAAGGATTTGAGTTGTTGGAGGGATTCGCGCGTAAAGGGATGCGAGACGTCGGGGCTCCTTTCGTGGTGGGCTCGAGAGATGACGGCAGGTCTCGATCGTGCGACCATTTTGTGTGTGGCCGGTAGTCGCAGCATGGCAGCTGTGTGCGATGTTGTCGACGTATCCATGAGCAGTATGCCGAATGAAGACGTTCATCCCAGGATTGTCAGTAAAACGGGAGCACCGGAGATGTCCGCCCGGTTGTTCCGACAACCGGAGCAGGTGAGACACAAGCATTCAGGTGAAGCGGTAGTTGGACTGAATACGTCGATGACTTCTGTGCGCACAGCAATACGGAGGTATGTGAGAAGGCGACTAGACAGGTAAAGCCTAGAGTAACGGCAGGGAGGCGAGCAGATCTCTCGGGCACCGTGCGGAGATAAGCACCGGCATGCATGAGTGGTAGATCATAACGATATCCGCGTGCATATGTATAATTGTACGCATGTCGCACAATTCCGTTCGAGTGCATTCTTCCTAAGCGATGGGGTGAGTACTTCGGACACTCGAGATGGAGAGACCTCGATAGCCACGGAATAAAATTCCGACGCCGCGGGAATTTTGGTCACCAATGGCCATACATTCTCCATTGGGATTAGGTGGTATGACATCAATCAGAACAGTATTTATATATATTCTATGTAAAGGAACCATCTACAACGGAAGCTGAATTGGTCTAGTGGTATGATACACCCTTAGGGCGCTAGGTGCTCTAAGCACAAGACGCTTGGGTGTGGTTCTCGGTTCGATTCCGGGATTCGGCCCTTTTTGCTGCGGGAGGGTGGATCTGGCCAGGCAGCAGTGACCTTTTTCCTGACTCCTTGTTGGCCGCTTCTGCTCGTGTCGCGGGCTGGCAGACTGATTGATAGATGATCGCTCGGTGGCAAACATACGGCGTAGAATTGGGCTCTTTTAGAAGACGCCGACCAGCCAATTGTCTTCTCGGTCAATGAAGATTCCCTGAACCAGCTATATACTGTAGGCGATGTTTCCGCGTATGCTGTCATAGATGCGCATGACATTCATATCCTCCCCGTTGCCCTTGAATAGCCGGCTAGCGGACCCCATCATCGGTATCGCGGGCGAGACCGTTCAAACATGGAGTCTTAATGGCTTGTTACGGATACCATACGTCGTGTTCTTGTAATCTTGTATCATACTATTTGATGCGTAGTGCTTGAAGCGCTTGTTCCGCTGAGCATCGCTGCACCGGAGGAAACAACTGCCTGAATGCGGCATGAGTTGGGTCCGCCATGCCTCCGCCTAGTCAAGAATATGATCGAGAATCTCCAGTCCTTTTCCGATTGTTGAAGTTATATCCTCCCTCTCTGCGCTATTGGATTCCTCCTCTTCCGACGGCATGATTTGCTGCAGCCGGGACTGCGCCGAGTTGTAGACTTCGGCAAACTGCTGCAAGCAGTCCCGCATCGTACCGATCTTTTTCTCAATGCCGGAGCCAGCGACGTGAAGGAGGATTTGTTCTTTGCACGTCGAATCTTCCAGACACTTGGAAAATAACAGTGTCAAATAACCAGCGAGGAATGCCGCGGAAGGCTAGTAAAGGAAGCGTCAGTGGAAGGTCCCGCAATGAACGAAAAGGCTTACATTGTCGTTTCTTTGATCCAGTTGCTTGTTGAAGAGATCACATAAGTGCCAGATGGCGGATTTGCGGCCGAGACATCGACACTGCTTGATACATTTCTTGCCTCTAGTGCATTGCCCTGACAGTTCTGTAGGCAGGATTAGCTAGTGAACCACTCTGGATGTAAACACTTGCCTGTTCGTAACAACACGTTCCGACCAACGTCGTCGGCGGCATCCGTGAGATTGTAGAGCAGCCCCAGAGGTAACGAGACATCCCTTTCTGATTCAGACCCATCTTCGATTGCGTCGGTGGAACCTTGTTCTCCCTGCTGCACCCTTCTGGAGTCGTCCGCATTCGCATTTACACCTGCTGTGACGAGGAGGCGAAGCACGAGTGTTCCTGGCGCGATACTACGGAGAATCGCTTTGCTCCATTCTCGAGATGCTAATGTCGGTGTCACGAGCAATCGCAGGACTGCAGAAGCGGTGTTAGCCGTAATTCGAACCCGATCAACGATGAACTTTCCCTGATCGTCCTTGAGCCCTTGCATAGACTCTCGGTCGAAATCCGTGATCAATAGCAGGTTTGCGAGATCAGTAGCGAGGCCGCAATGTTCGGTCTCGAGTTGACCGCGAACTTCGAGCCAAGCGGTAGACGTGGCGGACAAAATGTCTATAACATCCGATAGAAAAGCAACATCGGCGCTTGTCCCATCGGCGAACAAGTCCTTTGTGCGGTATGAGCAAGAGACGGTATAACCCAGCAAAAACTTACCAAACCCTTTTCGTACAAGTCAATCCGCTCGGGCAAGATTGAGAGTTTACGTTGAGTCTCATTGACGACGACAGAGCATATATTCGACAGCATCACTGGTGTCGGAGGGTCTATGTGACCTGATATGCACAAATGAAGTGCGGCCGAAATCACATTGGCAGCCATGGCGGAAACCGATAGCTGGGAAGATTATCAGCAGGAGTCGAAGGTTTTGCGAGCATACATATGCTTACAGGCTTGTCATCAGCGTCTATGAGACCCAACGAAAGACGAAGCTTGTCCAAGGTTTGCAGCTGCACACCGAGAGATGAGACAAGGCGTGATACGAGACAAAGAGCTGCGTACCGCCGGTGATACCTTGCGTTTGGCGTTATTGACCGTAAACTCGAACGTAATGGATGGTGATGCCAATACATGCAGCAGGAAGGCAACAACATCGTCAAGGTGATTGCTCAAGATAGACTTCAACTTTGCCGCCCTGGCAACGTATGTCAGATATTCCAGCAAGGCCAGGTCAAAGCCCTGAATTCCAGACGGTCAGACGTGCCTTCGTGGCTGGTTGAACGACTTACGAGATCGGTCAGCGTATCGCGCGCTCTGAGAAGTCTGGAGCAGATATCTTCCACTTGACCACAGATTGTCAATTTCTCAAACCATCCAGGCGCAGACATCTTGCTCAGCAGATCGATGACACTGGCGGAGCTCGTCAACTTCTTCGCAGAAGCCAGTAAGCGGAACCTACCTGCTGCGCCGTACTGAGAGACTGTCATCTCGCAATCCATCTAGCAGCCACGCCAAATCGTCCATAAACTTCCTGTTCTCTCCCCTTGAACGTAATTCTGCCAGCGATATCGCATTGGGTACGAAATCCTGAATGTGACTGTCAACTTAACGACTGCAGTAGACTCAGTCCATACGAGATACGCACCGTCGGATCAGCGGTCTCCTCCCACTCGAGCGTTTCATCATCATCCATCTCAAGCCGCTTGACGAGGTCGGCATAGCTCTCCCTCTGCTCCAGTGGATGCCTTGCTGGGGAGATATCGCTGATGTCTTCGCCGAAGGTACTCTGTGTTTCCGATGGAGGCTCTCCGCTTCGACGCTTTTCCTCAACCGGGAGCTGCGAATCGTTTGAGCGCTGATATTCTAGGACCCTAGCTCTTCCGTACGTCCGCTTGACGACTGGACCAGCATTTGGGGGTACCCCTCCCTTCTCAAAGTCGGTTCCAGTTCCTCCGACGCCCGAGGGAAGCTTGGCTGGTGAAGTAGGCATACTTGTTGTGCGAGACAGCGGTTGACGACTTCCACTCGAAGGAGAAAGGTTGGCAGTTGCGAGTGTGTTGGAACGGGCGAACATTCTTCTTGGGCTGACAGGAGCCGTTGTCGGAGAATTCAGAAATGGCAAGGACAAGGACTCCATCGCGTTCGTTGACGCAATAGTAGTTACGGATTCCGCTTGAGCAAGCTCCTTTTGGTCTTTTTGCGCTTCGGTTCGACCAAAGCTTTCCGCCCTCGTCAACATCCTAGCTTTTCTTCGGGAGGGGAAAGGATTCTGTGACATCCCCGGGACTGTGTTCGGAGATGGATTAATGGCTGGTAAAAAGGTCGTCGTCTTAGGCGGAGCTTCTGTGCGGGAACCATGATCTCGCTTCCCAGCGGTCTGCGGTTCTTGTTTCGGCGCCTTGGGCGTCTCTGTAGTCATCGGCTCATCATGTATCGTCTTGACAGAGACCGGTCCCGGCCGAGGTGCCTTTGGTGTTGTTGCCGCTTCGAGATCCGAAAGATCTGAGGGGAGTTCAGAGAGCTCGGACGATGGCGATTGAGCTTTCCGGGTTGCTGATGACAATGGCGACACCATTAGTCCTTGATTACCGGCATCGAGACGTCGTCTCTTGATAACTAATGATCGTCAGGGAAATGGATCGATACAGCACACGTCTCGTGGACATGCAAAGAGGATACACTCACCTCGAGGGGATCGTCCAGCTGATTCCACGGGTTCTGCAGATCGAGCCATCGCAGCGGAATGCGTTGCATCTTGTCTCTCGACGCCTTTCGAACCGTCTATTCCCTGCCTGTGAGTCCTCACCCGACCCTCCTTCGAAATATCCACGATCTCACCCTCCGATCCCTGCTCCACGAGCGGTTGGGCTTTTTCTTGATCCATCCTGGCGCGATCCTTTCCTGCACGCTTGCTCCTGGTTGCGTCATCAGTCTTTGATCCTTCCTTGACTGAAGCTGGAGCCCGACCTCGTCGTCCGTATGTCGTATGCGAGGCTTTACGATATAGGCTGGCGCCGAACGGCAGGGGAAGATCGTTCGAGCCTTCCATGTCAAAATCACGGGCACCTTGTCGACATCAGCACAGCAGGGTGGCTCGCCAGCGATGTTGGTCGTTTGCGATACCACTGAAGGGATAGCCCGATAGCAAGTCTTGTGCGAAGAGGGAGGTGAGTGTGGAGATGGGCAAGCTGGTAGGGGTGATGTACTGTATGATGCATACCGGCCCGCAACATCTCGACTTACCTGTCTGTCTCACAAAGTAAACAATGACGGGAATTGCCGCTGCGACGGCTTGCGGAATTGCTTGCGTCGCATCTCAATGTATGTTCGCCCTGGCCTGAGCTGACACGGCGTATGCTGTGCACACAGTCAAACAAGTCCACTCCACCACTAAAGCTCAAGTTACTTTCCCCTGAATGACGTCGACGTATTATATCGAATCATATACACTGCAAAACGACTGTGCAAACGCGACTGCCCGACATGTCTCATGGCCCCGATTTCGGCGTGGTCACCGCGGGCGCAACCCGGAAAAAATCCTTGATGCCATTCTTCTGCGATGGATCTATCACCTTTCCCTTCCCCGTCTTCGTGGATGCCTTGGTATTTGTCTTGGGTCTGTTCTCGTCGATACCTATGGCGAGTAATAGCTTTTCGAACTCCTCCTGCAATAGAACTCTGAGTAAGTTGTGATGGCATATATGATATCGCGGCTTAGAGTCCGAGCTTACTCGTCTGATAATTCCCCCCGTCGCTTCATTGTGCCCTCGAGCAAAGTTATCGCCTACCCTTTCCTTGAAGCCTTCTACCTTCTCCCCATAAGACTTTAACAAATCGATCAAACTCGCTACGCATGGGCACAGTCATTAACGGGGAACAGTGGCACCTGATTAGGACTCACGACGCTCCGCTTCCGGCAGCTCCCTCAGCGCGGATGATAAACGGCACGAAAAGGACACCATGTCTGGATCCGGGTTGAACGCTGTGTTTGCGCACATGACCATCACCAGTGTCTTTGCTTTCCGCAAAGTACCTGCCCATCTCGTCGCGACAACCGGGTGAACTAGACGTGCGTCAACAAAGTCTCGTAACACATCGGTACAACATACCTTGAAAGCCTGTTGCGACTCTGATGAGCGCCACTTTGCCATCTTCGGAGAAGCGTGGAGCTGATCGCCATGCACCTCATATAAGACCATCTGATTCAGGTCTGCCTCGTAAGGAACGTACGCTGTCTCCCCCATTTCTCTATTTCTTCATTAACATCTAGTCTGCAAAGCTTTAGCCAGGCGTTGTTCGCGACTTCTCTGGGATTGTTCGCTGCGATCAGGATCTGAGAGCAGGGCTCAGTGATGGGGTCTGGTGACGGACTGTCGACTTACATCCCACGCTTTCTTGACTTCAAGCGACATTGCGAGGACTCAGCGGCCTTATGACTGTAGCTATAGTCGGAACTCTCACCATTATACTCCGCCGTTCTCCTAGGTGCATTGATTGCGCCAACAGCATCTGCGATAACCTTGCTCCCGTATCTATTGGCATGCAAGTGAGCCTCTGGTCGACTCAGATCATGAGCGCAACGAACGTCTTCGAAGTTTGTGCAATGTGAGCTGGCCAAGGTGCCTGGCCCCACTTAATACCCGTTCCCAGGTCTTGTTAGGTCGGAGTCAGTGTCGTCTTCTGGTTTGAAGGGTCACTACTCACCCCCTACCGTGCCCATCAGCGCCGCCCAGTCCGTCTTCTCCCGAATGTCGGCGTGTAGCGGGAGACAAGTGAGGTAGGTCAAAAGCGATGCATTTGCGATAGGACTGCTTTTGCACGCTGTGAGAATGGTTGCGCCATCGGGGAACTGTAGCACTGTCAGTACTTCGAGAACATTGATACAGATTGCGCTCACCTCATCGGATTGGTGATGATCAATGACCAAGACTGCTCCTAAACCGTCTGGCAGATTCCGAATGACCGGACCCGGCCGACTCCCTTGATCCAAAATGACGGCTCGCTCGATCTGATTCTCCTCTACTATTCTCTCCAAGACCTCTATCTCGCTCTCCGAGTGAACGTTGGTTCCTTTCGACAGAACGTGGACGAAGATGCGGGAAGGCGGCAGTCCTAGAAGCTCCAAAGTCTTCTGCAGCACATAACCGGCTGATTATGCCATCATCAACGAATGGACGCAGCTCAGTCTAGCGAATCCTTACAGGTCAATCCGTCGGCGTCCTTGTCCGGCATGAGCAGCACTCTTCGTTCGGATTTGGCTCTGAAGAATCGAGAAATCCAGGTGAATCCCAGCCAATGGATTACAGGAGAAATGCTCACATTTCCAGAATGAACTCTCTCGCCTTATCCATTGCAGTCCGAGGCGCTGGCCAATCGGGCCATTCGGCGTCCACGGCAACCAGATCATCTTCGCTTTCTACCGACTTGGATCGCTTGACGATTTTCTTGGGGGAAGTTGTCGCCGTCTTCTGTCGCTTGCGAGGAGTGCCTTCAATGAACCAACTGAGCCCAATGCCTTTCCTGCCTTCTTCGCTACTCACTTGCCACCTTGGAAGCTTTCGAATCTGTCGGTGCTTGCTGATCTTCCAGCTTCACGCTGGTCGCCTTCCTCTTGCTCATGTTCGAGACAACGTATCGTTTGTGAGACACTACTTGCAGTGCAGGAATCCGAGGAGTCTGCAGACGAACGATCCTCGACGGCAGGATACCTCGCATGCTCTACTCTGCCAGCGAATCGTATCCCACTGCTTGCGCACCCCAGACATATTTCACGCTCAGTCAAGCGATGCCTCAAGGTGAGACAGATCGACAACGGTGATCGGCGAACCTGAAACGCCGTTGAGGATTACGTCATAGCAGTCACCACCTCGTCCTAAGCAGTCTCTGCGTAGCCGCTATGGGCATCGTGCAACGCCCCTCCCAGTGTTGTAATATAGTCTGGGCCATCCCGTATCCCGTTCACGAAAGAGGTAGACATAGTACAACCATTCGTGCGGCAACGGTCCCAAAACGGACAAGTATCAACTATATGCACCCCGCTTCGAATGCCCGAAGCGGTCATTCAGTGCACGCGCGTCCATGATAGCCTTGCTCCTGTCCTTCTCGCTCATCATCTTTCCACTGACGCCCATCATGGAGTCTCTGTCCCAGAACACAGGTGCTTCGTCCTCCTTTTTGGATTTGCTGGCCGATAGTTTCTTGGCATGTTCGTCTACTAGGGTTTTGCTTCGGAGTGACGTCTTTGACAAGATCACGCGAGTCAGTCAGGTCTGAGAAAAACATATCAAGGCCTGCCCACATTATGTTGGTTGATGCTCTCCGCAATCTCGGCATCTCTGAGCCTTCTCCGCTTCAAGTCTGCGATCTCCTCCTCCGACATTCTCGGCCCGGCATTTTCCGCCTTCCTCTTCTTGCCGTTCAGCTCATCCCGCAACCTTTCTTGACGCTGCGTTTGATCACCATCAGTTGTCGGGAGCATGGCTTGACCAGCTGCTGCTCACCTCTGCCGGCGTCTCTGTCCAAAGAGTCATATCCTGAGCCTTTTTAGGCTCAATGGCTGTGCGCGAGAAGCCCCGTCCTTTGAGTGGGTCGATAGCTGGACGCAGAAAGGGTCAGTTGATGATTCGGAAGCTGGGGGGAAGAGCTCACTGTTGACGAAATCCGCATTTTCTGGCGGTACCAGCATCCACTCCTCCCTCTTCATTTCTTTCGGTTTTGCGGCTTCCTGCTGAAAGGTCAATCCGTGACAACAAACCGAGATACTTGAGCAGAAATGCTTACTTCTCGCTCCTTTGCTATTCTAGCCTCCCGCTCCAAGAACTCACGAACGCCGTCGCCCTCGCTTTGATCCTTGCTCGCCATATGTATTGATGGTCCGACATCCTCGTCGCTCTCCGACTCGTAACCTCTCTGCGCTGCCACATTAGGCGGTAACGTAGGACCGACGGTCTTCTTCGCCGATGATGAGCTGCCATGTCTGGCTGGAGACAGGGAAGGTCCCGCGACAGCGATCTTTCGCTTGGCGAGAAGATGTGGTGGAAGTGCAGGTCCGAAGTCTCCTTCTTCCTCCGGCTCTTCGTTCGTGGCAGATGCTGACGGTCCGGCTGATCCTGGATCTTCCAAGCTCTCGCCTGGACTCTTCTGGCGGGCCTTCTGGAGGTGCGGCGGTAATGTTGGACCGATGGAAGACATGATTGCAAGATGACCAAGTTCCGTGTGGTTTTCTCAGCTTGAGGCGTGCGCAAGGCTCTTTCTGGAAGACATCAAGTAAGATACTGTGTTTGGGTTGCGACCTGTTTTGACAGGACTCACCAAGGAAGTCAACAAGGATGATGATGAGCAGGAATGATTTACGTACAATACATCAAGACTTGCTTAGGCAGTTGCCGCTCTTTCTTGGCTACTCCTACTTGGCTATGAGATAAGGACTCGATCACCCCGATCACGAAAGCGTTTGGCGCGACTTCTCAAAGTATTCCTGCCGCACGCAACGACCCTCCGTACAGGTACAGAGCCGCATTGACAAGCATCCCGCCTTGGGAAACGACAAGGCCCACCTGGAGCTGCCGTCAGCATCGTCGAATACGACGATTCACGCCCTTCGAAAAGCCTCTAGATGCCACCGGCCAAGTTCATATTTTGTCGATATATGTGTAACAAGTTATGAAATTGCTATCTCAGCCCGTATGGCCAAGTGGTTACGGCACTGCACTTGTACTACCGCCTACATGGTTGGCAGACATGCAGCGATCCCTCGTTCGACTCGGGGTGCGGGCATGAAAGAACATTTTTTCGCCCCCTTATCGAGGCGGTTCATCCCTTCTTTTTTGGCGCTTTGGACCTGGACCGCACGCTTGGGAGGCGCTGTCACCCAGCCATTGAGATGCTCGTTGTAATACGGCTGCATATACGAGCTCGTACACGCCTCTGGCACCGCTCTCAAAAGTCGGGGAGACGTCGGATAGCATGTCGGCAGGGACATATCAACTTGAGCACAAGTGAGACATTTCCATTCTGCCAATAACCTCAATACCCCTTCCTTCCATCTCTTTATACCCAAAAGATGCTGACCAGACTGACATCCATTTTAGAGCCAAGGTGCACCGATGTTCATGCTATTCTGACGTCTTTTCGCTTCTTGCAAGACTTCCCGATTCCATATACTTGGATGTAGGGTGTTTCAGTAAGTCCGCTTCAATGCGGACGGCGAGGACAGTCACTCCTCGCTATGTCCTCGGAAATATCATTCCCGCGTGATTATTGATTCGCAATGTCGCAATGTCTGCCATTTTGTCTGCCCCTCAGCTGGCGTTGATGCTAGGCGAATGGTTCACGATGGGTGGCCATCAAATCAAGTTCTGGCCGTTGACTCGAACCCACGTGAGTCTCCAATCATCAACGAAGAATGCACTCAGTGCTCGGGTACGAGCATTGAGGCTTGCAATCCTAGGCCGTGGCAAAAGCTGACGATTAGCGGCACAGAATGGTTTGATCTTGGATGGCAACTCTTTCAAGACAAGAAAGACACACAGATACGATTCATTTCGTGCGACCTCTTGGCAACGGATTCCTTTACAGTAGCATCTTCCCGGCTTGGCCTAGACTCGCCGGATAGGGTCAGGATCCGTGCAATCTCTGCATTTGCGCTCTTCCACTTGTACTCAGAGGAACATCAGGCAAAATTGGCTTTGACGCTTTGGAATCTGCTCGACAAGACGCCAGGTAACATCATTTTCGGTCTACAGAAAGGCATGACAGCTTCGACCCAGAGGAATGTCCACAAGGGAAAAGAAGGGCAAGACGTGTATTTTTGGTAAGCTCAATCGAAGGCGTCATGGCATAAGGCATCTGAAAACGGTTTAGCCATTCACCAGAGTCCTGGTCCGCCCTCTGGAGTCGACAGTTCCACGGCAAAGTAGATGCGCGAGCCTCTTTAGTCACATCGAGTCATCCGCCGCAACCTGGCCAGTTGTACGACCTGTTCTGGACTGTTGTCGTTATTTAAATGAGATATCATGCACGAAGACCTGTGCTTCGGGTACAAAGGAAATGCCAGTGCGATATATGCTCCCAACCATTTATATGTCAGGAGTATCTGTTTGCTGTGTTGGCGTACCGACATTGCTGGGCAGCTCGCTAGGTGGCTCCGACTTGGGAACCGCCTTCTTGCTTTTCCTTGATTGAGAGGCTTCCCCGTCAACAGGGGGCTTCGGCGCTCGCTTCTTGGGCGGACGCTTCACACCGTCTGCCTCGGCATCCCCTTCCGCTTTTCGTTTCGATTTGGCCTTGGGCTTCGGAACCAGCCCATCTCCGCCCTCCTCATCTCCAGTCTTCTTGCTGGAGAAGAAGCCATCCTCATCGTCAACGTCCGCTAATGCGCTGGTGGCGAATGTCGAACCGAAGCCTGCCGATCGGTTCCCGAAACTGGGAACATCTGTCGAGTCGTCTTCGTCCGCTAAGAGCATGGACACGATCTCTTTCTGGGCGTTGATCTCGTCTAAGGATTTGTTTCCAACGACGATGTCTTGAACGTCCTTCTTATTCCGAGCGAGGTGTAACATGCGTTCGTCGACTGTACCGCGACAGATCAATCGGTAAACAGTGACTTGTCGGGTCTGTCCGACACGGTGGGCCCGGTCCATGGCCTGCGCGTCATTCGAGGGGTTCCAATCGTGCTCGTAGAAGATAACAGTGTCCGCAGCGGTCAAATTGATCCCAAGACCGCCCGCTCGCGTACTAAGCATGAATATGAAGATGTCCGGGCTGTAAAGCGGTCGTCAGTCTACGCAGTAACAATACCCCGTTCAACTCACTTGGTTTGCCAAGCATTGACCATATCTCGCCGATCAGCAATAGCCGTGGCACCGTCCAGGCGCAGATATCTATGTTGACGGTAAACCAGATATTCTTCGAAGATCGACATCATCTTGGTCATCTGAAAGTAGATGAGAACTCGATGCCCTTCAGCCTTGAGTTCACGCAGAAGGCTATCTAGCCGGGCCAGTTTGGCAGAATCGAAAATCAACCGCTTCATGCTAGGGAATCGCATTGTCGAAACTGGTCGCTGATCCTCGGAACTGTTTCGCAGAAGACCAGTCGGTGGCAATTCCGGCAGGTCTTCCTGAACCTTGGCAACTATAGCGGGGTCATCCGCAGTGACAGGCGGTAAACCGTAAAGGGCGAGCTTGTCGAGAAGCGGATCCTTCAAATCCTGCTGCAGAATGTTGAAAGATCTGCTGGAGCATTCTGCAAGGATCGGCGGTGCTACGACCTCTTCCAGCGTGAATCGGGCATCGGTTCGACTCAGGTATGATTGTCTCCACGCGTGTAGCGCAATCTCGTAAGGCTGGACGTCCGAGCCCACTATGAGGCGCTTGCGAAGCTTGACGTCGATCGAGAACGGCGACAATGGTGACCTGTTACGGTATGACCGAATCAGTGCGCAAATCCTGACTCTCTGTTCACTATGACTTACGAGTCTGAGTTTCGCTGATGGATCATCTCCAGATCGGATCGCATCAATTGCACAATGGCGGGTTCTCGTGCCTTTCGGCTAAGATCGGCGACGGATTCCTTCGTGATACTCAAAAATCCGAATGCAGAGTCTGGAATGATCGGTATTCAGCAGGAGCTGAAGCCAATAGAATATTGTTGCTTACCTCTGTCCTCGAGTGACTTGACGAGATTATCGGGCGACCAGATATTCATCAGGTTGTGCAAGTATCTCGTTTCGAATCCCGCTCGTCCTTCTTCCGAGGGTCGGCGAATAACTCCGCCATCTTCCCATACGATGCGGGGCAAATAGACCCGAATCGGGTTCTTGCAGGAGTCTGGAAGGTATAGCGACTGTTCACGAAGGAGATCGCCACTAGAGCTAAACGTGCTGAAAGACAGGGGAGCTGTAACATCCGCGCGTTCAAACAACTCTGGATGATTGCAAACCTAGAGGACGAGTGAATTCAGCGCTTGGTCCAATACGGAATCAATAGTCTACCAACCTTTCTGAATTGCATAACGACATTCATGAGAGCATTTCTCTTCGTGGAGATGTCGGAGTTATCTTTAGCTTGATCGAGGATCGCCTTGACAGACGCGTTGGATCGCAATGCCTTGTACATCATGTGTTGACGAGGACTGAGGTTGACGAGGATATCCTTCTCGATCTTTTCTCCCAATTCACTCTGAACGTTCCGCTTCACACGACGGAGCATGAAAGGACGCAGAACATCGTGAAGTCGACGCAGCTGTTGAGCTTGTAACATGTCGTTCTTCCGCCCCGCGCCGTCTTCAATACCTCTTGAGAACCATTGGGTAAAGTCCTGCAGCGAAGTGAAAAGGTCGGGCATGATGAAATGGAGCAGGGCCCAGAGCTCTAAGAGATGTAGGGATCATCAGTCAGTGATATATATTCCGGCAGAACCCGCCAAGAAACTTGCCTCCCATATTGTTTTGAATAGGAGTACCAGTTAAGAGCAGGCGATTTCGGCTTTTCAGACTGAGAAGATTGGTCCACCGCTGAGTTCCTGCATTTTTAACCGCCTGAGCCTCGTCCAAGATCATGTATTGCCACCTGACTTTCTTGAAGTACTGGGTGTCAACGTTGACCTAAATCGATGTAGGGAATTTCAGCATATGAACAGCTTCGGGGAGTACGGATGCTTACCATGTCATAACTGGTGACGACGATGTGGAAAGGAGCATCTTCTGTGAATGTGACCGAAGGTCGGGACCACTGGCGCCGGATAACCTCTCGATCAGCTGGCGTCCCCCAATGAGGCAACACCTTCAACCGAGGCACGAAACGGGTGAGTTCCGCCTGCCAGTTGTGCACCGTCGATGTTGGTGCCACAACCAGGAAAGGGCCCCAGATGTTTTGTGTCTCTGCCAACCAAGCCAAAAGCGAGATCGATTGAATAGTCTGCACCGATCAACTCTTAGTATTTCGACGTCTTCCATGGTTCAGTTAACCCACCTTGCCCAAACCCATCTCATCTGCCAAGATGCCGTTGATACCGGACTCGTAGAGGTGTGCCAGCCAGGAGAGACCGCGCATTTGGTAGTCCTTGAGCTGTGCTTGTAGCATGGCCGGCTGCGTGACCATCACGCCAACACCGGCGCCGAGAGGGTTCTGGAAGTCCAAGGCTGCTGTCGAAACTGTGAATGAAGGCACAAGTATTAACACAGATTCAAATGTAACAGTCTTCGTCCTCGACCGACCTGTGAGATTGCCTGCCGCGGACCGCTCGCCGGCCACTTCTTCGTCGAAATCAGCAGCTTCTCGCTTCTTTCGCACCATTATCGCTCTGGCTCGGGCAGCCGCCCGTTTCTTGAGCTCCTCGTCGGACATGTCCGGGTCGTCTGTTTGGATTGTCTTCAGGCCCATGACCATTTGCATTCCACCTTTGAACTCACCTGGCGCATCTAGGTCAAAATCTACCTCGTCGCCGTCGCCTAGTTCGAACTCGGCGTCGGCCGGAGCGGCCGTATTCTCAGCAACGATATCCGCACCATCCTCCATCGCCTCATCGGCTACTCAGACATGAAGCAATCAGCAACAAGGAATGTCAGAGACGGGAGCCTTACTTACTCCTAATCTTCTTCATCATCAGCTTGCTATAAGTCTCACCGCTATCCAGCAGGAATTGTAGCCTCTTCGCTGCCCGCTGGCGTTCCCGCTCAGCTTCCTCGACTCGGGCTCTCTCCAAAGCTTCTCGTTCAGCCTTCTTTCTGAGTTCGACCTCTTCCTTCTCCGCCTTTTTCCAATAAGCAGTGGCCTGTCAAGAAAAAGACTCAGATTATGCAAGCATGAAAAGGTGAAAGTGTCGGACGTACCGCCTTGGCGGCCGTCCGAGCTTTCTGGCGGATAGTCGTGATTGTCGGAGGGGCCTTGACTTGTGTCTTCTTCACCTGTCTGGCAAGTGCATCGGCCACTTTCTTGGCATTATCCTGGCGGGCAGATATCACTTGACCGACATAGCGAGCGACCTATGTTGGTACACGATGAGCAGAATCGACGGAAAGTCACCTGTACGACCTACATTTGGGATCTGATTGCAAGCCAAATCTTGCCATATCAAAGCTTGCATAGCTTCTACTGTCAAATGCCTGCGTCTGGCGACGGCGTTGTTGATATGGTCCCCAGGAGGAGGCGACATCTCGTCTATTTCGTCGACTCCGTAAGTGTCTTCGAAGGTGGGCTGTAAGGGCGAAGCCTGCCGAGATACATTGAGGGATCCCGCCTGAGATACAACTTGGGACTCTTGAGTAGGTTCCACGTTGTATCGGGATTGAGGGGAAGTGAGGGCATTCTGGACTTGAAGCGGCTGTTCCCAAGGTCGTTCTTGGACGTCGTCTGGGAGAGCGCGATCATGCCCGAGCGAAGAGTGAGGCGGGAGTTCACTCTTGCCGGGCATGCCATCTTGAAAATCCCCTCTGGGATCTGTTGATCCTGCACGATCAGACTCTGCCTGATGCACGTTGCTGCCGGATCCGGCGCGGTCGCGCGTTTTCTTGCCGGTCTTCTTGGTGCGCATCAGAATTTCCGGCTGCTGGCTTTCTGGCCGCGAATTTAGATCTTGCAAGAGTCGACGAGACTGCTCTATCGTTGATAGGGAGCGAGCCAACGGGTCCTCCGCTGCGAATGAGCCGGATGCAGGCGGTTGGCTTGTTCCATTCGTGGGCGATCGGTCGCCAAGCATGTCCGCAAGCTCGTTGTCAACATCGGCAGGGCGCAGTGCAGCCAACTCTTCGTAAGGGCTACTCTGTCGATCAGCAATTGGAATCGCTTTTCGCTCCGCCTCGCCGTTGCCATTGATCTTGCGACGCTTACTTGATGTCATCGAGGCGGCGGGAACGCTGTGCAGCTCGTCCCCGATGGAAGCACCATAGTGAATCTGATCGGAGGCAGGAGCTGGAGGTGGCGCTGCACCAGCTCCGAACGCGGATTTACCAAGTGCTGCGCCTTTCTTGACACCCTTCGGAGGACCCGGCTTCTTTCGCCACGTTCCATCCTTGTTCCTGATACCTTTTGTGGGCCAATCTTCGTCGGGAAGCTCAGCGGGATCTTCAATTTTCTTGGTATTTTTCTTTCGAGGAGGACGCGGCGGGCGACTCGGCGGCGGTTTCACAGGTGCCTCGAAGGCTGATACATTGGGAGCAGGACCTGCCGCCGATGGTACCGTTGGTGCATACCCGGAGCCTTCCTCTCCCACGAGATCCATAAGCTCATCGTCAAGCTCGTCGACCCTGTTGGGACTGGTATACCTGCTATCCACATGCGAAGTTCGCACCCGCGCAGCGACCGCTGCAGCGGCCGCGATCTCTTCCTTTCGTTCCTTGCGAGCCCGTGCGCCTGCCTTATGCTGTGCCTTGAGCTGGCGACGTAAAGTGCCGACAGCGCCGACCTCGACGGGCGTATGGGACCGAGACGGAGCGCTCGAATCCGGCGCCAAATGTTCAGCACCATTTCGCGAGGAGATCGGCAGGAAATCGATTCCGCCTGCGACGCTGTGACTCTGCCGAGCGGCCGCTCGAGCTCTTCGCCTTCTTTCCTGCTCCATGAGCTCTTCCAAACGGGCTCGTTTTTGGTTCTGCCATTGAGTGTACTTGGCGGCCTCTCGCTCTTCACGTTCCGCGACCGCTTGGCGAAAGGCCGGCGTGACGAGCGGCTGATTGGATGGCATGGAGTAGAATCTTGAGGGGTCGTATGGTGCTACGTATGGAGCGTCAGGGTGCACGTAGCGGGAAGGATAATTGTGGCCGGCGTGAGGCACGGGTGAATGCGCGGCAGGCACAACGACCGCCTGATTACCAGTGTTACGACTTGAGTGTCCAGGAATAGCAGAAGCTAAGGGAAGCGCAGCTATCGATTCAACACTGGCTCTAGGATCGACAATCGGCTTCTGTGCCAAACGACGTTGCCTGTCCATGGTGTCCATTTCCCGTTGTCTGTCGAGGGCGGCGGTATCCCATACAGCGTTTTCCAAAGCAGCATGACGCGAGTCGCGTCTCGAAGCCGTTGCTGCCTGCGGTGAAGGAGGACTATAGGCATGACCGGCAAGGCGATGGTAATCCGTAGTCGAATAGTGATGTGGATCGAGAGGGCGATCTTCAGCTCCCGCAGGAAGATTCTGCGGACCACTGATGCGGTGTTGCGAAGCTCTAGAAGGATATCCGGGCGCAGACGCGGTCGGGGCATCCCGATGTCCAAGTTCGCGCTGTGTCGGAGCTGGGGACGGATAATAGGGATAACCGCTGGGTTCCTCTGCGCTTCTAGGGTAGTCGTGACTGCCTCGTCGGATAGATGTTGTGTATGCCGTGGGCGAAACCGTTCCTCGAGGAGGCGCGACCGATGTTGCGACAGCAGGGTAACCTCCAACCGGTAAAAGCGAACGTGACTGAGAAAAGACAAGATGGGAATCAGATCTGAGATTGCAATATGCATAACTGCAGCGACACGGGGACAAGATACTCACATCCGCTACAGACCTCTGGTAATCGGCATCCTCAGGTCGACGACGACTCGTCTCGATGCTTCTTCCGTATTCTTCCTCGCGATACGCTCGGTTTCTCTCTCTTTCCCATTCATCACGACCAGATCTTGACACAGTCGACACGGAAGGACGGTCTGAACCGCTTTGACCTTTTCCATAAGCTGACGGCGAAGCATTTGGTCCAGACAAGTGTCGGTCATTGTCATACGATGTCGGAGCAGTCGATGAATTGGCATGGCGGTACCACGCATCTCTCTGCTTTTCTCGTTCACGTAGGTCGCGTTCTCGCTCGAGCATGTAGACTTCTCGTTCCCTTTCCGTCTCCCGCCCTTGTGTTCGACGAAGCCATTCGGCAGTCTCGGGGTTTCGGGGGTAATCGTCGTACCGGCCGTCGTCCTCGGGCGCCCTGTCGTGTCGCCATGCATTGCTCTCTCGCCTGTGATCTTGCATCGGTGCAGAACGAGCGTCGTCTGGGCGTGATGGCTGATCGTGGGATGTCGAATATGCGCCGGAAGGATTGCGTTCCGAGGCACGATCTTGACCAGATTCACGATACGCCATGATGATCAAATGGTCTGATCGGAGGCAGAGGTAGATTTAAGTGTTGCCCAGCAGACCATCCGTCCCAGTAAAGCTGATGGGCGAAGACGCAATGGGCCGAGCGTTCCCCTTACGACGTGATTAGAAGAGGAACAACGGATGCGCGGGCGGAAGAAAATCGCACGGACAATCGCCTAATAGGGGTTGCGGTGATGGCACCGTAATGGGCTGCGACACGACAACTACAACTTGGCAAGTAATACTAGCAACTATGGATCGTGGCGCTGCCATCCCTGGCGAAAGGCAAGAAAGGACAGGCAGACAGCCGGGAACGCGGGCGCAGAGGATGACGGTCGTTCGCCCGTCGCCGGTCGATTCTCCACCTCTGCAAGCGAGCGTGCGCGATTGAACAGACCCTTTCTGATTTTCGTTCTTTGGCATTAGGCGGCGGATGGAAACCAACCTCGTCCACTCAATGTATCTCGCGGTGCGCCCCGATCGATTGATGCGCCACGTTGTATTCCAGGCCAGAAAGCCTTTGGGCGATAGCAATCAGCGAATGAACAATCAGAGCGGCAATCAGCCGACAGATGGCCGATTTCGAGCAGGTCGAAGTCTGCTACTGTATGCGCAAGGAGGCAGCGATTAGAGAGGGCTAGGCAGAATCGGTCAAGGGAGTCAATCCAGGTATGAGTGAGGTCTACTGTTGCTCTGAGGACGCCTTCAAAAGCTGCTTTGAACAGCTCTTCAAACCGCGTGCATTCCGGCCGCGGCAGCTTGTCGCGGCAGCTGTCGTGGGGTGACAGATCATCGCCTCGTCATCAGATCCTAAATTTTGCGATTTCTGCGGTTCTCGGGCTGACATCATCCCAGCATTCTTTTTGTCCGGCAAACCTTCCAGTGATGGCTGCTTCGAATAACAGGTCAAATGTGCCAATTCGCATATACTCGCTTTCGGGAACACCAAGTTCGGACACCCGGTTCGACTGATATTCGCCTTGTCATAGCAATCGCGCCTTGTCCATAGGCTACAAATTCACTTTTGGATGCATACTATGCTACAGCGATGGCACTCTATTGACCAAACTTGAAGTACATGATATCCGCATCCTGCACGATATACGTCTTGCCCTGCTGCCTGTATTTACCGGCAGCCTTAACGGCCGCTTCCGAACCGTGCTCCTTGAGATCCTCGAACGCCATGACTTCCGCGCACACAAACTTGTTCTTGAAATCCGAGTGAATGATACCACCTGCGTTAGGCGCATCTGTGCCTTCACGCAATGTCCATGCTCGAACCTCGTCGGGACCGCAAGTGAAGTACCGGATCAAGTTCAAGCTTGCGTAACCTGCGGTGGTGATCTTGCCTAGGGCGGATGTAGCGCCAACATTCTTCTCTTCCTCCTTGATGGCCGCCTCGTCGCCCAAGTCCGCCAGACGCTGCTCGAAGGTGACACTGAACGGGATCAACAGGTCTCCGGGGTTGTTCTCGTCAATCCACTGCTTGATCTTTGGCAGCCACTTGTTCTTCTTGCGGATATAGTCGCGCTCTGACAGGTTGACAAGGTAGGTGACCGGCTTGGCGGTCAACAGCTGCAGATCGTTGACAACTTGGACCTGAAGCAAAAACAAGGCAGAGTCAGCTACCGTCCAGCCATATAAAACAGCCAGAAACGCTTCCGGCCAGCCACAACTCTTGCCCGATTGCAACAAAAGTCAGAGGATATCCTTTATCTCATTCTGGAAAAATAGTTGTGGGCGTTACTCCACTACGTCAACGAGCTGGGTTAAATCGAGCTTTGGTGCTCTTTCTCATCATATATTCGCGCACCGGGCAAGGTGAAGCTGGCTTTTGGCGTTTCGACCGATCTGTTGTGCTCACCTCCTTGTTTGTCCAGTTGACCTTTCGCACATCCCTCTTCTCCTCAGTCAAGACGTGAAGAATTTTTTCGACCGTAGCCAATTCCTCCTTCTTGGCCTTGTCGGCCAAACTGACAGATCCTGCACTTCGCACCGTCTTCTTCATCTGCTCGTGGTACTTCTGCACCCACTCGATGTCTTTCAGACGGAGTTCGTTCTGAATGATGGCCATATCACGCGTAGGGTCAACATCACCTTCGACGTGGATGACATCGGCGTCGTCGAATGCTCGAACCATCTGGAAAATACCGTCGACTGCACGAACGTGCGACAAGAAGGCATTTCCGAGACCAGCACCGGTGGATGCGCCAGCCGTAAGACCGGCAATATCGATACAGGTCAAGTAGGCAGCGATGGCCGACTTGGGCTTGTAGAGGTCGACGAGCCAATCATGACGGGGATCCGGTACAAGGATTCGGGCCTCTTCAGGGTCGCTGATGTCTTGATTAGCCTCGATGCGCAGCAGAGGATCGCGGCAACTCACATCGTCGCATAGGGGAAGTTGGCAGCGTTGGAAAGCTGCGTCTTCGACAGCAGGTTGAAGAAACTTGACTTTCCGACGTTGGGTACACCGACGATACCGATCTGAAGCAGTGATCAGCTCGTCTTCGAGTTGGCGATCATCAAGGTAACTTACCTTCAAATTGTTACCGGGTCGACCCAGAAGGATCTTCTTTTCGGGCTCGCCCTTCTTGGATTTCGGTGCTGAAAGATAGACGGTGTCAGTTATAAACCGAGGAGAAGAAGGAGAAAATCGATGCCTACATACGCATCTTGGTCTTGGGCTTTTTGGCGAGCGGTGCAAAGGTGGTCGAAAACGGGCGGTGACACGAAAAAGCGAAAGGAGGTCGGAGCGAGACTAGAGCTGCAGTTCCGACGACAACGCTAGGTGCTTGAGTGTAGCTGGGTGTTGCAAATGATATGAAACGCGTCAACAAAGTGTGTGACGAACGGTTCATCCAAGGTGCAATGGTGAATGAGCAACATGACGGAGTGGTCGCAGTGAATAGATAGAAATCTGTGATATGCTTCCCTCACCGCCCTTGCGCTTCGAACTTTTTAGCAGACTCTGGATCGCTCGAAAAAAAAGGCGCTTTTGGACGCGTCGCCCAAGGCGCTTGACCAGCTGCAGAAACGATCGAGAGAAACGCCACCCGTGAGAAGGCCTTGAAGTTGGGATCAATTGGATCATTGCGGTGTTGGAGAATCAATCGAATACGCCGCTTGTCGACAAGGTCAGCTGTCCATCGCTGAGATCCGTCGTCGAGTCGCTGTCATCGTGCAAAGTGAGGCGTTGCACTCTACCAACTTGTCATACCACGTGTTCATGCGATGCGATATAGCAGACTTCATATCATGCTTGAACCGCGACTGATAAAGCCGAAACGCGGATCTGCTGACACGAATGGATTACTACGGTCGTATCCCTGCGCCTTACTCAATTTTGGGCGGCGGCGATGTTATTTCATTTATGCTGTCCTCTTTGCTAGGAACTAGGCTCTTTAATCGCCCAAGCTGAGAACAGATTACTGGCGATCACCCTGGGCATCGGAAACGCCGGTCCACGTAGACAGGACGCGGGCGGAAGCGTCAGCCCCTTTGTCCCTCAGCCGAGAATTTTACCCTGCCTCAACGCGGAATACAACCGGGCGCACCTCTGGCAGTCGAGGACGTCGAGGACCCGCATCGCATCATACCTGTTTGCTTGTTCATCATCACGTTAACCATCCCTTCTGCGTGTTCAGTTGCTTGTTTGAAGCTCATACCGGATTGTTCCTGTTCGTCGCCATTGTCTATCACTCGAACGCGACGTCGTAAAGTCGCCTGTCGCTTCCAGCAAGTGCCACATCAGCGCCTTTTCAAGCAAGACATCGTCATTACGCGTTCGAGGTTTGTGACGTCGACGCACAAGATTCCTCGCTTGACCCTGCGTTACCTACTCTGTGAGTACTTGTGCATACTCAAGCTCATGTATGGCGAATATTGGAGGCCAAGGATGGCTGCGAGTACACGATCGAACCATTATTTCACGGAACCTCGATAACAAACCGAAAACCGACGCGTTACGATATCGGAAAGTGCTTTACCGCTAATCGATCATCCGATGTGCAATGCCATCATGTCTTCCAGATATGGCCATCGGGAATGCGACATTCTGGACCTTTCAAGCAGCCGCCCCAAAACCGGCAAGCATGTTCCGATCATGCGATTGCGCTTTCAAGCAACGCGGTTGCTACCTTTGCATCGCATCAAGTTCACAGTCACCATCGACTCATAATCACGACTCCCGCCCTCATCATTGTAATCGTAGCCATCCCTCGTCTCCTATGCCTTTAGACTTTCGCCTGAAGGAAAACATAATCGCTGATGACGCTCCCCTTTCCTTTTTGGAACGTAGAAAACCAAACACATACATTCAAGATGGCGATGGATCTGCGAGTAGGCCACAAGTACAGGATTGGCAAGAAGATTGGTAGCGGTTCATTCGGTACGTATCATGCTCATTTCGCTGTTCCTATACGACCCCCTGTGCTGACGACGCTACTCTCGACATTCAGGTGATATCTACCTTGGCGTCAACATCGTATCAGGAGAAGAAGTAGCTATCAAGCTCGAATCCGTCAAAGCAAAGCATCCGCAATTGGAATACGAATCGAAAGTTTACAAGAGCTTGGCGGGCGGTGTCGGTGTGCCGTTCGTGAGGTGGTACGGAACCGAATGTGACTACAACGCTATGGTGCTGGATCTGTTGGGACCATCACTGGAAGACTTGTTCAACTTCTGCAACCGAAGATTTAGCCTGAAGACGGTTTTGCTCCTTGCCGATCAACTCGTAAGCCTGTCAGCATCTCGAGTGTTTTACAGCTTTCTGATCTCAATCACGTCAGATCTCGCGAGTCGAGTACATCCACTCTCGAAACTTCATCCACCGAGATATCAAGCCGGACAACTTTTTGATGGGCATCGGCAAGCGAGGCAACCAGGTCAACGTAATCGATTTCGGTTTGGCGAAAAAGTACCGGGACCCGAAGACCCACTTGCATATCCCTTACCGAGAGAACAAGAACTTGACCGGTACCGCTCGATATACCTCTATCAACACCCATCTCGGAGTCGAACAGTCTCGACGAGATGACCTCGAATCTCTCGGTTACGTTCTCATGTACTTCTTGCGAGGCTCCCTGCCGTGGCAGGGACTCAAGGCCGCTACCAAGAAGCAAAAGTACGACCGTATCATGGAGAAGAAGATGACCACCGCGACCGAAATCCTCTGCCGAGGACACCCCAACGAGTTTGCCGTATACCTCAACTACACTAGATCTTTGCGATTCGACGACAAGCCTGACTACTCGTACCTCAGGAAGTTGTTCCGGGACTTGTTCGTACGAGAGGGCTTCCAGTACGACTACGTCTTCGACTGGTCCGTACAAAACACGCAGAAGCCCGCGGCGGCACCTTTGCCTGTGGACGAGGCGCCCAAACGACGCGTGGTTGGCGATGATCAGCAGCAGCAGCAGCAGCAGCAAATGATGGGTGGCGCGCCTGAAACCGGTAGGCAACTCCGATCTGCCACCAGGCAAGCTCGTGAGCCTCAGCAGGGGCAATGGTACGTCTTGCTAGTGATGATCCGCGTCAACACCGTGAATCGCTAATTGATCTCTCGTTAGGTAATCCCTGGATTAAGATTTGTCGCACGGTAGCTAGCAGATGGAAATGGGATGAATGATGGCGAGAAGACGGGGTTCACGAAAAGGACAGGAGCATGAAGAACGGAGAATCGAAGAGGCGGCTACGCGTTGCACCTGGAAGGAGGCCGACATAGCTTCTCGTCGAAATGGAGGCGGCAAGGAAACGCAAGACGGAAACGAACAAAAGACACATCCATACACACCACAAACTATTATCGGTTCAGCACGAATGCAGGGACAAGCCATCTGCCTCCCGGATCATCGCCACCGGCCGATCATGTTCGTTGTCATTTCGACAACTCTTAGCATGGTGTCTTTTCCCCGTCGTTCCTGCCGCCACCCATTTCCATGTCACGAGAACATGAAAGCAAGTCACCGAAGGCGGCGCAGCGGGTCCCCCTTCCTACCTCCAACCTCCTCTCGACATCTCTCACGGGTGCGCCGTATGCCAAGCGATCTCCGGTTGATACGCAGCGGCCCGAAACGCGAACGCATTTGCATATCCATTCCAGCGGCGCAACCCATCTTTCGACGTCTCTAATACTCCCTTCACCGCGACCACCGACCCGCATGTGACTTCGACTGCTTCTTTTCCTGTTTACGTTCTCGATATCTGCTTCTCGCTCTCGGTTTCGTCAATGCACGAAGCCCTCTTTTACTGCTGTCTCATGATTGAAATTGTATGTAATAAATTTCTGATATGCTGCACATGATATCGGATTTCCGTCTCATGGTTCGAAGGTGTCTCATGTGATTCAATATCGTTCGTCGCGCTCGCATGATGACGATGGCAAGCGAGGAATTGCGAAGCAAGGAGCCACTCCGGCAATTTTATGACCTTGAGAGGAGTGTGTCGTTTTGCAGGTCACTGTACAACAGTTGTAAAGGCTGATTTGGCCTGTATCATCTCCGAAAACCCCCTAAGTCGCAAAAAGGACAGTGGGTTCTACGCTGGACGTGGTGTTGCGGGATCCTTTTTAGGATCTACCACATCTCCGAGACCCAGGTTACTGAAGTCATCTCGTTCCATCAATTGACTAAGACGATGAATAAGTAAATGCTTTAATACCGGGCATGGTTTCGCCGCTGGGGATGGAAACGAGACTTACTTGTCCATTCGGCATTCCAGATAGCGCTTCGACAGAAGCCGGCATTTGCCGTTGTCATTTCCATTCGTCTTCAGGCAGCCCAGATACTCTAGCATGAAAGCCTTGCAATCACCTGTCATGAGAATGGGCGAACGACATGAATCGAAACGTCCCGCCACATTTGCACATTATCGGGAAACATGCGTACCTTCGTGATCCAACGGGAACGACCCGCGCTGCGGCGGGTTGACTTTGAAGTTGTCACCGATACTAGGTGGTCTTCCGAACGACATGGCGTGGATTTGTAGCAGTGACCGGACAGTCCAACGGTGTGAGATCGCAGAGGAGCATCAAGAACCTAGGCGAGGACCCGCCAGGGCTGTTTACAAAGTCGAAATCATGCGGATCCGTCGATCGCTGTTCCTTTGAGCACCCGCGAGGTGTGCGGTCTGTTCCCCTATGATCGCTTGACAAGACACCCATAGATGGTAGATTCAAACCGTCTAGCGACTCGACGTTACAGGCCATCATGTCGAACAACCAGCCCTACCTCGGTGGGCAGCAGTACCAGCAACAGCAATCGACGCAGCAGCAACAGCCAGGAAAGGGATGGCAGAGACGGCCTATGCCTCCCCAGGAGGCCATGTTCGGCAGTCAGTCCAATGGCCCCAGACCACCGCGGCTCGGCGGACCTCCTCAAGATCGAAGATTCAACGCAGGCGGCAATCCTCCACCTTTTTCGAATCCCAACAACTTTGGAGCGCCGAGACCATCGTTCCCTCCTTCGGGGATGGGCTTCTCGGGAGCGTCGCCAGTCGCACGACCACAACCTCCTCCGTCCTTCGCAGGTACACCCTCCACGCCATCCGGCCTTCCGACGCCGCCTTCATATATGCAAAGTCCAGGAGCAGCAGGAGGCGCATTTTCAGATCCGAGACTGCAACCATCAGCCGGAGCATCGCCAGCCAACAGCGCTTTCCCCCCGACAAACCCCAATGCCGGAATGCAGACCCCCTCATACGGCATCTCAGCGGACCCTCGTTTTCCCTCTCGACCGGCGATGCCCCTACCGACAAGCTCACAACCGCAAGATCCGAGATTCTCCTCGAGCACGCCCGTCCCAAACCCGCAAATCTCACAATCTACCTATAATGCATCAACACCAGTCTCTTCATCCGCTCAAACACAAGACCCGAGATTTGCCAGCGCGGATCCTCGAATACAGTCGACGGATCCACGCCTGCAAGGCGGTAAACCTGTGACCGTGGATCCGCGTCTACAAGCAAACACCCTTGTATCAGCGGATCCACGGTTCTCAACGTTCCCGAGATCAACGACGCCACCTTTCCCGCCACCTCCCGATCTCCCACTTCTCCCCGGTCCGCCTAGACCGCCTCAAAGTACAAAAGTTGTGGCGCCGATCAAGCAAGAAGCAGAGGGTGTGTCTGGGACGGATTCAGGAAAGCTTCGTCCGATGTTCTGTGTAGTCTGTGCCAGTAATAACGTGAGTAGCGGAAGATTCTCAAGATCTAGGGGATCTGACACGATTCTTGGCAGAACCGTTCGATGGAAGCGCACAATGTCCTGCAGTATGTCACTTTTTGATATACGGGCTTTGTTTTGGGTCGAAATTCTAAGCGTTGACCATTTTTATAGACGGGCACAATTTCGAGTAACGTCCTCAGGCACTGGATCCATGGTCCGTCTACCAGGAGCCTCGATGCGCGAACCAAACATCTACACTTTCGGCACGCCATATGATGTCATGTACAATGATCTCAAGGAAAAGGATGAACAACTGCAAGTGCCCTTTCTCCTGTCTGAAACGGGAAGAGCCTGACCTACCGTCTTGTAGATACACCGCGAACGGGATCCTAAACATGCTGGATCGGAATAGAAAGGTAAAGACTGCTCCAGAAAAGTGGCAGGCGACTAGGGATATCTCTGCAGATGTGGTCATCACTTGCGAAGAGCGTTGTTTCGATGCGGTCTGTGAAGGTAGGCCCGGAGAGAGCTGTGCGCCAGAGAGGCTTGTCGCTCAAATCCATTTGCCAGATTTGTTGAATCGTGGCGGTCAATACAACAAGCTCGTGCATGTGATCAATGTTGAGATCAAGGATAACCACGAAGAGGCGTTCCTCGCAGGGAAGGCGATCCTAGACCTTGCCAAAGCTGTACGTTGGCATCGTTTCTTCGCTATTGAGCAATCACTGACGCCTTTTATCCAGATCGAAAGCGCTGAAGACCTCGATACGGAAATAGAAGACATTCTTCTTCGGCAGCAAGACCTGCATCCTCATTCGCTGCTGCATACAATATCCTTCTACTAGATTCGTTCCATCGGTTGTACTCAATCGCGCGAGTACCATGAAGCAGTATACCAGATACAATGGTGACATAAGCTATTTGATACATGAAAGCGTGAGACATCCGGTCTCCATTAGTAATATATCGGTGAAGCGGTGCCGTCCCGTTTCCTCTTCTTCTGAATACCCATAAACTGCTTCAATTCCACCATCTCTGCTTCGCTAACGATGTCCTCTCCGATATCCGGGTGACATTTATAGATCTTCCCGTTGAGCACAAAGTGTTTGTTTTCGTAAAGGTCGTTGAAAGCAATCTCGATGAGTGGGAGTGCTTGGTAGCACGAAGATGTGACTTTTCTCGCCCAGACTACGAAGAAGGGTCAATGGTCAGCGAAACGTTAATGTCGACTTCGGCGTACTCACTGAAGTATTCCTGGCATCGTCTTGCAGTCCATCCCACTGGGGCCTATATTCAAGGATCATCGTCAAGCTTGATTCAAGCTTGAGAGCATCGCTACGGGATGACTCACGTCTTCTCTGATGGAGTACAAGTTGTGCAATTTATCTCCAAGCTTTACACGCTGTGCCTCACGGCTTTTCGTTGGCGCTGTGTCTATCTGGAGCTGCTTTCTGATTTGAACAGGCGTATCTGGTGGATCTGTGCATTCCTGCCACATGTGCAAGGATTAACATGTGGGTTGGCAGGGCATTCCGACTTTGCGACCTACTTCTACGATACTCGCTACATCATCTCCGAAAAGCGTAGCAATCTCCTGCAGGGTGGTATCCGTATCTTCTACTGTGTCGTGCAGGATGGCTGCCATCAATGTGGGAAGATGGTCAACGCCGTAGTTGCTCAGGATGTTGGCGACGGCCTGCATGATGGAGTCAAGCGCACTCAGCATTTCAGACCTGACATCAGTAAAACCGACTGACCAGTGGATGGTTAATGCTAGTGAGTAGAATTCGCGGAGATCAGCCCAAGACTTGCAAGACAAGGATGGCGGCTTACTACGGGGAAGCTTCAGAGTTCTTTCGCCTCTGATTGCGATGCTTCTCCGCGGCGAATGTGGCTGTCTTGAGCAATAGAGCGGCATCCGACATGTTGCTGCGAACACCGCTCGTATCGCTCGTTGTCGCGGATTGATCGGAAGGCGTCGCTGACGAATCCCTCCGGGATGTTCCAGTCAGGGTGGTGGGCCCAGTCATGGTGGGCGTCGGTGAAGGCGAGATTGCTGTAGAGGCTGCGGATCGTGGTTCCGGAATGATTGCGAGAAAGGGTGAAAGCGAATATGTAGCGAGAATTAATGCTAGCAGAAGAGTGAGGAGATGCCGTATCATGGGATAGGCGATCCCTCTAGCCTCTAAGCCACAACAATAACGCTTTTCCCGTATCGGTTCTCCACTCTTAAAGGACGGTCATGGACGTTGATTTGGACGTAGCGGTCTCAGTTTCAGACGCGAAACACAGGGTGTCACGAGATCAATCGATCGCACAAGCTATCGCACAGTCTCGCGAACTTCGGGACAAGCGGGCGAATGACGTCTTGGCAATTACCCTGTATGTCTGTCTTGATGCATAAATGCAAGCAGTGCACGACAGCACTCGTCGGAAGCTCAGCGGGATGACTGATAGTGCCATCAACAATGCAAAACGTTCGAGGCGTATGCGGATGCGGACGAGCTTCCAGAGAAAGCATTATAGATAGTATGCATAGTAAATGATTATTATAAAGGTTGTTTCAACAATTTCGACGATTCCTCCTCGTCGCGTGTAGGTCGTTTGCGAGGGCGATTTCTATTCCGCTGAGGGAAGATGCAATGTTCCGAATTCCGGTGGCTATCATGCCTGACTTCTTCCAAGTGCGACCCAAGTCCCAAAAGCAGCGATTATCGAACGAGTTTCCACGGCTCCTGAAGGGCGAATAACATTTAGGCACCAATTCGGTCGGTGGCGGAACCACCGCCTCGCATAGCTCGGTAACCGAGCAAGATGGCAGCGAGTAGGGTGAAGGTCATGATGATCCTGCGTTAGGAGAAAGATCAGTTGACGGTTTTCAGCGTCCTTCTTATGCGAGACTCACCATTCAATCCAAGCGAAAGCCTCGGCGGCAACGTTCTGGTTACAGTAGACGAGGTCCGAGTGCGAGCAGACGTAACCACCGCCCAACATCGAGGTGATGGAAGCGGCAACAGCGAGCCAGAAGATCCAGCTAAAAAGGCAGTAGAATCAGCTTCAAAGCAAAAACAACTTGATGAGGCTGAACGTACGTAAGACCCAGCCAGATGGTGTGAGAGGCGATGGAGGTGAAGATACCGCCGATGCCCATGAGATAGAGAACCATGTACAGGATGGAGAAAACGACTGTCCACCATGAGGTGAAGCTGTAGAGAGTGCAGGTCAGCCAAGAGTTTCCCGGGAACGGCATGAGGTAGGGATACCAGGAACTTCGTGTGTGATGTGTCGAAAGGAGTACTTACACAGCGAACCTCAACCTGTCCCGGAACGACGCATTGGGATACGAGTTGTCCCCGTGCTGGTACTGCCTCACTAGCCACGATGTGATGGCACCCTCAATGATACCAATAACGGCCAAGAGACCGAAAAGGACTGGAGAAGAACGTGTCAGTAGAAGGAAATTGCCAGTTTGGGAAACAGTCAGGCCAACGCACTGGGGTGTCCACGTCGAACGGTAGCGTCAATGTCAGGCATAGTGATGTGTCAAGAAGGTGGATTGTTGATGAAGTACGAGGTGCTGATCTGAAGCAGATAGGGTACGCGTGAGGCGAAAATCAAAGATCGACGGGATGTCTCCAGCGCCGACCGAGGACTCTATATGTAGAATCGGATTTCCCGTTGCGTGTGCCGTCGGTTCATGACGAGCCACTTTTTCGCTTCCATTAGCGCGTTTACGTCATACCAATTGTCAGCCTGTCGCCTTTTCCTTTTTCACTCTGGACAGCTTTCTGGAGCCGGTCTCGGCCTCTGCGCCGCCGCCGGGTCGAGGGATTCGTATCCAATGCTGACGGGTGCGGTGGATCAAGAATGAATGCTTTCGCTTTAAACTGCGCTATCTGATTGCTTGCACTTGGCTGTAGATGAGCCTAGTTTGTCACGTCACCATTCTTTGAGAGGAAATCTGTGAAATGAGATAGCTGATGAACGGCGGGATAACACATTTCTGCGAAGATCTTCATGGTCTGGACCCTTGAAACTAATAGTCTACAGGAGTAGTTAATATTGTTCTCCATCAATCTCTTAGCATGAGCGCTGGATCCGCCGTCCTGACGCAATAACGGCGACAGATCGAGGATGTTTGCGGCCTTTGTTGCAAACACCACTACGGATTCGTCTCCGCTGAAATTAGAAGCTATGGAGACAAAGTGGCAGATTCGATAGGCTCCACTCGAGTTGGATGAAGGCTCTTCTGGAACGATGGTACGGTAGTTGGCCCAGTGATGGCGGACTGCGAGGTCTTGTCGATATGACACCTGCCGAATCGGGAGGTTCAGGAGCTGGTTCAGGGGATAGACTGCGCACTGCCACCACCACAAGTTTAGGTAAGCAGCGGATGCAAAACTGAGATGATGAATGTCGAGTGATGCATGCACCAGCTGAGCGGATGCGCAAATGCTTCATGGGTGACATTGTCAACAGTCCTGTATGGTGAGAGTCAACATCAGCCAGGAGTGAGCGCCCATCAGTAGACTCCATCATCGTTCTTGGGCCTCTTGCCGGGATTCCGTCCTCTGTCGCTGCCGGAATGGCTTTAAATCCTCCCATCGACACCTTTCACGCAAATGGCTCCTTCGACCTGCAAACCCGCATCAATCGCTTCTTGACCACCATCGAACCGTATACACGCGTCTTCACAGCTCAAGGGCGGACGTATCTCGATTCGCTCATAGAACGTGACAAGAAGGAAGTCCGAGCCTTAAAGGCAGATAAAACCGGTTGGGCAATCGCAGGAGTCGAACGAGCGACAACTCTGGTTGATGTTGCGCATGTTGGCGAAGATGGTACGGGATCAGGGAAGTCTATGACGGCGATGAGCTCGGTCAGTCAGCGCGGAGGGATACGTGCGCGAATGCGGGATCGGTACGGGAATACTTCGGCAATGATCACAGCCGTCCGTTCGGTCAAGCTTCCCAAGACCGAGACCAAGACCAGTCTGAAACAAAAGCTCGTCAATGTGCTCAATACATCTTCCTCGTCGCCCATCAAACCTTGGAAGGATATCAGGCCGGAATCTTCTGTCGAAGCAGTGTCGACGCCAAGGGTCTTGTTGGAGCCGGTCGTCGAGATTCCGATCTACACCACGAATGACGCGCGAGGAGACGATGGAGTAGGTTGCAATCAACACATGAGGGCGGAAACCTCAGAGAAGGCACCCAGCAGAAAGAGGAAAGCGTTCCACAAGGACATCATTCCCGCGACGGATGATGGTCCGACGTCCCGTAAACAGGGCAAATTTGGTGATGACGCCAAAGACGTAGCAACAGCCAAGAAGCTTAAGGTCAAATCTGCGCAAGAAGCAGAAAGCCGCCGAAGACCTCTAGGTGAATCTTCTGCGCTGAACTCCATTAGAAATCGTGACAACTGGAAAGAAACGGACAAAGTCTCCTCGAAAAGAAAGCTTCGTTCAAAGACATCGGTAAAGGGTTCAGAGCAACAGCGAGTTTCGCAAGAGGCGGAAGAGCAAGCTAGAGAAGAAAGTGGGTCGTGAGCTCTTTACATCATTTCTTGTTGCTGAACATATTCTGACAGGCTACTATGGTCTACGCTAGTACTCTCAGCTCGCCGAGATAAGCGCCGTCAGAAGATGGCTTTGAAGACCAATAATGCGCCCGTCAACAAAGAGGACAAGGAGAAGCCTGAGCCGCCCGCATCCAGCGCCGAAATTAGAGAAGATGAAGACGATCCGGCACGTCCCCGATGGTCGCGAAAGGCGAAAGAGAATCAAGATGTAAAGCGAAAACGAGATCAGGGAGGTCCGAGTATGGCTTTGTTGAAGGCGTATGAGGTTCATGGGCATCTTGATCCGCGCCGGAGGATTACTGTAGGTATCCGTACACTCTAGATCTTATCAACTTACTGATATGTCTCTCAAGTTGCCTACCACCAAGCTGCGTCTGGGCCTGTTTAGCAAGGGGATGATCTCTGGGATGGTTGGGAAACCGACAAGGCCTCTGAAACACCGTGAGTATATCACGCAGACCACATGCTTCAGCTCCTTAACAACGGCCCTTTCCTCTAGCTCCCGATTTGCAATTTCAAGCGGAGAAGCTCATGAGGACCAAACGCAAGATGACTTCCGCCCCTCTCATGTCGGAGTCGGCTGGAAGCAGCTCGGTTGAGACGCAGAGTTCCTCATATCCCGTCAACATCCGGAAGGCTTCGGCTCTCGCCAAGGTTCGGAAAGCTCATACCTCGGAGCGAACGCGGAAACGGCAGGCAGACCTTGAGCAGAAGAAGCGGGCCAAAATCGCCGTCAAGGCGCAAGATTCGCCAATGTCTGCGTGCTTTCAGTGCGAAAGTCCGGAAAAGGAGAAGTCCGACGCGAAACAGGCTGAAGACCGCCAGTTGTCCCCGGACTGGCCGACAATCTTGGTAGATGAGGATGAGCAGGAGCAGATCCAAGAAGCCGAGGATCAGCACTCCGACGCGGTCAACGGTAACAAACAGGCTTCTCCCATACAGCCTTTAAAGCAAGACCCGGCCCCCGCTGTACCAGCCAAGTCTAGACTGCTAGCCGAGCCTATCATGGGTTTGAACCAGGATCCTCCGCTCTCGGGGGCCGTGTTAGCCCTCCAGGAGGAAGAGACAAGCGCTCAGCGAGACGGTGCTTTGCTTTCAGGGCAATGCGACGATTCGTGCTCCCCTTCACTGGATACCATATCGTATGCAGACATGTTGGCAAATGCCTTGGCGTGTTCATCAAGCTCGGAAAGCGGTGATCGAGAAGTCCATGATGAAGGCCTTCGGCTTTCATTCGGGCCTGATGACCTAGTTGCGGGTTCTAGGGATATGGACTATGCGGAAGAGCCATCTCCAAGCGAGAACTATGCACAGCACGACGCACATGCAATTCAATCAATTCCCGACGGCAACATTGAACAAAACTGGCCAGAGCTCAATGTCGATGCACGCCAAGGTCATCGTTTCATTGCATTGCAAGGGGATCCTGACAGCGTAGCCGCCTTCCACATGCCAGAGAGGTCGCAATACACAGAGTGTTTCGCGAATGATCTACCTGTCGCTGCGATCCGGGTTGATGGTCCATCCTACGAGGATTTTTCCCCTGAACTCTCATCCTTGGCAGTCGTCGCACCAAGCGTTAAGCAACCTGAAGCGCGGAATGTCAATGATGCACACACAGTGTTGGACGTCTTTGGAACTGAAGCGGAACGAGCAAGACTGCTGCTATATGGCAGGGGTTGACACGCATGGAGGCGCGAGAGAACCGTGATTCTTCACAAGACGAACGGGAAGCGAGCTGCGAGCCCGCAGACGTGATGTCGAACTCCAGGCACAGTGCATGTATATGCGCCATGCGGCGAAGCTCCATTATCATATTCTGCCGCTCAGATCCTCTTTCACTTCCTTCAGCCTCTTTTCCCACTCGGGAACTTCCGCTTCTATCGTCTGACGTATCCTTTCGATTTCTGCATCGAGACTTTGCGTTTCATCTTCTGAAGCAGGACGGGATAGGGAACGAAGAGAATATTCCGGTTGCGATGCCTCTGTTTCCTTTCCTGTAATGACAAGTTGTCGCACGTGATGCCTCAGTAGAGAAGGGCGGTGTCTGTGGATTTACATGCTGTCAGCTTGAAGCAGAAGCTTCAACCAATCTCCACTCACGTGACCGTCAACAGCGTGATGCCAGCTTGCTTTGCTCCCTCATACATGCGGTCCTCGACATCGGACGATACTGCATTCGTGCAGTCTGTCCCGTTAAGCTGTCAGCTTACAACCCCTCGCCTTGCATGACTTTTGCTTACCATCCAGTACCGCGAATTGCGGTTTATGATAAAACATCCTTGCGAAGCATATTCTTTGCTTCTCGCCGCCGGATAAGACGTCTTTCCATTCTTTCCTTGTATCGAATCCGCCTTCTCGACTTGGCAGGTATGCTAAGTGCACTTTGTCGAGGATAGACATGAGCTCAGACTCGGTCCGTCCTTCCGCTTTCATTTGAGCATAAGAATGCGGGCTGTTGCAGAACGATGTTAGTCGACACTCAGAGCCAAAAAACGCCCTGACGAACTAGATGACCTGGTCTCGCAAGCTGCCTATCGGGAGATATGGACGCTGTGAGAGGAAAAAGATATCCGAAGGCTCGGGCACTTCGAGCTGCCCTTCCCATACAGGCCACAGGCCCGCGATGACACGCGCCAAGCTGGTTTTGCCGATGCCACTGAAGCGGGAAGAGCGTAATTCAGCGTGGAGTCTCACATGTAGTCCGGGCAGGAACTTACTTTCCGCCGCTGATCAAAGTGTGCTCGTGCTTCCCGGTTGAGAAGGTAAAAGATTTCACCAACACATCTCCTCCTTCCAGTTGGGAGATGGTGTCGGTGGGCGGCACCACGATGGGCACGTCAGCGAGAGCAACGCGATCGCTAGAATACACAGTCTCGCCATGAACATTGGACATCACGTAGAAAGGCTTCGTAAACAGGAGTAAGTTATCGGTAGACCGGCAAGCCATGAGCGAAACCTACTTGGTCCTCTGGAAGGTGTGCCGGACGCTCAACGGCAGGATAGTTGTCGGTGTCAAGCATGTGCAGCGCAGATAGAAGGCCATATACTCTGCTGGTGTAGCCAACCAGTTCCGAAATTTCTTTTCCACTGTACATAAGTCGACCGCCGGCATCTGCAAGTGACAGCAGGAGCCGACGATTGGATACATAATCTAGAATCGAACGCATAAGTGGATATTTGATGGCTGTAATCGTCCCTGCTCACTTTCCGTCCTGGAGGCTACCGTGGAGGAGCCAAGGCCACGAGTTGCCTCGGCTTTCTTGCCGAAGAGCAGAGGGATGCTCATCAGACCGTAACCAGCCGCGCTCCAGAAGTATTTGATGATGAAATCTTCCGTCATCCTGAGACGTTGCGGTGGAAACGTCAGTCTCTAACGGGCAATCAGTGACTAAATACTTGCGAATAAGCCAGACGAGCCTGAAGTTGAACGATAATCAGCATCTGTGTCAGTGCAAAGGGTTCGCAGGCTTACCTTGAAGATCGTATTGATATGGGCAACGATCTTGGAATATGTCTCCCAGAGGAGTTGCCTTTCTCGGCTCCCTCCGTTGTAGAATCTAAGCGTGAAGATAAGGATCAGATGATTGCGCACACTCGTCTGCGAGTCAATCTGACGTACGCAACCTCTTCGGTCTCCCTTCCGATTCTGCCCAATGCACTCCTGTACTCTCCCTCCATACTCGCCTCTATGGTCTTGAGCTTGCCGAACGCGGGGGTCGCCTTCTTCAGGATCCAAACGGTGAAACCATAGTTGGCAAAGAGGCCGATCGTTCCCCACGCCCCGAGAGATTTCGCAAGCTGCGTCGTAAAGATGATGAGGTCAAGCGTGGGTTTTCCCATGTTTCCGCTGTCAGATATCGCATCGCTTTTAGCAGAGCTCAAAGAATTTCAGGTGACTGCCTACTAGAGAGATGCCAACGAATCACAGAACCGGGCAATATCCGTCGTCAAGAATCTATGCAACCCCGGTGTTTAGACAGAGACAGAACTCCACCCTGAGCGATGACTCACTGATCAATGCCTCCAGCCGCCACCCCTTTCTTGGCCACATCATTCGCACTCGACTGCTCTCCAGCCTTCAAGACTGGTGACGTCGTGTCTACCATCGCACCCAGACCAATACTGAGCTTGTAGTAGTTTCGACGATCATTGCTAACCGGAGACGTTCAGCATGGTAGAAGTTGAGATCGTTCCTCGGCGGACTCACAGGTACAAGTCATGAACGTAGCGAGTCAAATTGCTCCTGAAGGCCAAAGACAGCTTGCTTTGCAGAAATCGGATCTGGGCGCCTCTAGCGTCAATGTCATGCCTCCCGGGAATCAAGACGGTGAGCACGTACCATCGCATTGGTGTACGTCGATGGGACACTGAGCGCAAACCACCATACGAGACCTTTCACGAAACCCTTTCCATTGCCAGACACCTGTCGAAACAGAGGCTCAGGGCTTCACTTTCTAGACAAGATGTAGAACGAAACCGGGTAGGAATACTTACCAAATCCCGTACGATTCTTCCATCGAGCTTCGCAACAGCGACACTCAGGATCGTCCGAAAGACAAGAAAGAACGTGTGCAAAGCCAGCAGGAATCCCTCTTTCCCCGCCCAACTGTATCGACACAAGGGTTCAATCAGTTGACAACGACTACGACGGTTGAGGTGCGACATACCGAGGAATGACGATCCGCAACACTGCTCGCAGTTGTCGTATGAAATCCTTGTTGGCGCCGCGCCGTCGAGTACTACCTTTGATGACCGGCGCTGCGGGAGTCTCAGGCTTTGAGAAATGTTCTCGGTGGGATGTGTACGTTTCCTGTGGAACGGGAGTGATTCGGACCTGCGGTTATGCAAGTCTCGTGAATCTAGGGCTGAACAAAGCTTTGCAGGGAGCCGACATACACGAGAGATTCGCCCTCTATGCGGAACGAGCAAGGTCCTAGACCCATCGAGTTGCGGTAGGTACTGATTGATTTCGCGCAACACATAGAGTTCACGCGAGAAGGTCGGAATTGACAGGATTTCCGGAAAGGAGTTTACGGAAGCTGGAGTCAGCATAACGTGACGTACGTCTTTGGATTCGTGTTGCGTACGAGATCCGTCAATTTCTTTTCTAGCATCGGCGTAGACCTGTGAAGAGGGCATTGTCAGCGATGTATCGCTCGAAAGGGCTCGAGTAGGTCATGAAAGGATCCACCCTTCGGTCTTATAAACCCAGTCCTACGACTGGTTTGACATGAATGAGTTGCAATCTCTTTTTCGGCACATTTGGAAATCACAACAAAGTCGTCCACGCCAGATACCATTGCAGAACCTGTCCCTGATAGCCCTGCCGCCGAGTTCACCAGGCAATCGCAACCGCTGCTCAACGTCGACACTCACAACGGTGTCATTCGGTCCCTCTTCCTCCTCTCCTTTGCACTCTCCTCTCTTTCCCTCTTCCACTGCGCGAGCTGCGCAGCCGCCTTCTCCCACGCATCCTTTCCTTCCCCGAGCAAAAGTCCCGGTCGGAGAACGATGAGTGTCGCGAGGATGATGAGCGCCGAGGAGCGGACCCTTGAGGGGAACGCCGGGCCGGGTCCGGCACGTTTGACCGCGGATGCGGCTGCCATGATGAGCGAGGCGAATGCGTGACGAGATGGGGCAGGCGAGGTCAACCCGTGCCGATATGACCATCCTCCCTCTTCCGGATGATGACTTGCTCCCTCCGTCACGTGGCCCCGCACCGGCACGCATGTCGCTGCCCGAGCCGAGCAGGTGGAGGGAACAATAAAGTGTCTCACTCTAATCAGTCGCGGACAATGCATCGACTTTCCTTTCCAGTTCTCCCCAGTACAGTCGCACCTTTCCCTTTTGTCATTCCAAGAGAGCCTTCCCGCCGCCCATACATATTGTGTCGAGCACAGCGTGTCCAAGCACCCCCTCCGCAATGCCGCAGTATCGCTCTTCCGCTCCATCATGGCTCCTTTCACATCTCTCGCCGTCCCAACGGCATCAGCAGTCCTCCCTGGCACCGCAACCTTTCTCCCATTCGCCGTTGCGACTCAACCAAACCTCGTAGACCCGCCCACCACGCACTGGCCCACGCAGCTAACGCTCGGGAAACGACAAGCTCCGAGTATCCCTACTTGTGCCCGAACGTGGTACGTATCGCCGCCCGTCTTGCGCGAGGAAGGCCCGTCTAACGATTGCGTCTGGTATTCCCAGCCTCGAGTCCGTCGACCAAAGTGGTTGCAGCACTATCGCTTGTCTATGTAGTTCCGAAACCTACATGGCAAACGTTGGAGTGGGTTTTCTCTTCTTCCCTTGTCATACGGAATGTTCTGACAATCTCAGGATTGTTGTTCCCGTTCAGACATGTTTCACGGACACGTGCTCATCTGCCACTGAATGGAATACCGCTTACTTCTACATGGGCACATACTGCCGCCAATACGTAGGCCTACCGAAAGAGGTCTTACTACACCTCTCTCAATACTAACATTCGCTGTCTACTGCAGGGCATAACAATTCCCTCATCCTCCGTCGACTCGCTACCTTCCCAAACTGCAACGAATGGTGAACCCGATCCGACCGCCACAACGCCAACCGCGACGGAAACTTCAGTTGCCGATGTGCCGAGCTCAAGCGATTCGCCACTTCCGACAGTATACACCAGGAAATCGGGTTCAACCACGACCGTGGACATTGTTGTACGCCGGCGATCCTTCGCCTTCTTTGCCCGAGAAACACTGATCAGAGTTTCATCTTACGAAAACAGATGGGGACCATTTGCAGCGCCGTGCTTGCCCTTGCGCTGGCTATCGGAGCCTTTAATATCCGCAAGATGAGCAAGATGGAGCAGGAACACAGCCAGCTTGGGTCTAGGTAAATCCAAGTCGCTCTACCAAAAAGAATCCCTACTAATCACACCGTCTTTTCTTCGGCTTTCCCAGATCATACCCCCAAGCCGGCACTCAAATGTCCCACATCAGATCCTACAACAACTTTGACTTTGACCCTACGCGAACCACCCAATCCACCCGTAGCGCCTTTGCGGCCGGACCCTCACGGGGGAAAGGCGGTAACCGCGGGCACGACCTCACCCACCTCGACGCGCGCGCATTCAACTCGTTCCCCCGGATTCCCGAGGAAGGGGATATCCAGATTCACGTACATACGGCGACGACGGTCGAGACGACGCCCGTCAGTGCCGAGTTCCCGCCCCTTGTAGAAGCGAAGGACGGAGTGACCGTGCATCTAAAGGAGCAGGGAGGCGAGGAGGAGGCGATTGTCCCCGTTCTGCAGCGCTCGTCAGTGCAGTTTGTGCTCGAGGAGGAAGTCGATAATGACAAGGAGGATGGCAAGGTGAAAGGAACATGATCGGTCAGGATGTCGAATGGCCAGGCGACAGCTTTGGGGTTGCGTTCTTTTGGGTGTCGGGTGTTCAGATGGTCTTTTCGCTGCGCAGTTGTAATGATATGTTGTCTCGGCTCTTTGCACATCATTCGTCTTCTCCGTTCACGCAAGCTCCTGCGCATGCTGCTATCACGATTGACGTCTGGTACTGGCACACCAACAGTCAACGACCGCTCCATCCGTTTTCCGGGTCTCAACGTTCTATCACACCTGGAACCCAGACGGACGTCGCCAATCAATGCCATGCTGAGATCATCCTTGCCGCAAGGCGCGCAAGTCACTGAAGGATTCGGATACACATATGCAGCAATGAGCGGTAAAAGCCGAAGAGCCCCTTGAGCCTTATGTACCTACGCCCAAGGCGTTCGCGATACCGCTCAAGTGAAAGAAGTACTCAAAACCTCCTTGACTGATGTGGATCTTAGGTCACCGGTATCAGAAAGGGTGACAGCCAACCTGACATTGTTATGAGCAACGAAACGTGTGCAGCCAGACGGCGCCAGGAAAGTGCTTGACGGGCGGCATCGACATCGTTGCAAGATCATGTTTTGTATCCTACAAGTTCTGCCAAATGACGTCTACCCTCAACCCTTTTGAGCCATCGTCGCGTCCATTTCTATTTCCCTTGAGATTACAGAGTGAACGAGATTTAGGCTCGAGCGGCCTTGGCATCCTGAGCGGCGGCCACGGCGGGGTTGATCCTCTGCGGAAACGGGTCCATGTCAGTAATGAAGCGGACAAGTGGAAGCTTGATTGTACACACCTTTCCGTCCTTGAACCTGGGTCGAGGAGGAGGGGTTCGGGTCTTCCTCGAGTTGACGGCTCCGGGCTTGCCAGATCGAACTCGAACGACCTTGGAGTGGATGGCGCAAGAGATGCAGTAGGCAGTTCGGGTGTAGAGCTTGGGCAGGGCGTACTCTGCAAGACAGGATGAATGAGCGAACCATCCAAAACCCCTCAGACGGGTAGCATACCCTTGTAGACGGAAGCCTCTTCCATGTCCCGGATGGCGGCGGTCTCGACGATGTTGCTGACCTTAGTTCGCTTGATGGCCTTGTCCTATTATATCGGAGTATGCCGTGAGCACTGCGAAGCCAGGTCGACTTTGCATGGATGGTCGGTCGTTCCCCCTGCTCTCGTATTCCTCCATGTTCAACCATTTCGCACTCCCCTCCGCTCTTCCCAGAGCCTCATTCCGACTGCCCTTCTCGACGACCGACCATCCATTCAATGATTCGGGAACCCACCTTGGGCACACATCGCGAACAGTTGGAGCATCGAACGAAAGCGACGTGTCCTCGTCCCTTCTTGTTTCGGCCGTTTCCTCTTCTCTTCTTGGTCATGTTGGGCGACTTGGATCTTGAGGGTGAATTACCGAAAAGGTCGACGAAGAACCAAATCTATCTGGGCGGTTGTCCGGTCGTTGTCGAATTTTGTTTGACCACACTGGAACGACACACACACCGCAGCGGACGAGTGACGGCACCGTCGCCGACGATGGCTGGCACACCGCTCGACAGGGAATGGCCAGAGTTGCCTGACCTGCGCGCGCCGCCTATGCCGCCAAGAAAGGAAACGTCCACTCGAGGCGCATATAAGCGCGATCCTTTGACCTACACGCAGCGTCAGCTTGAATTTCCCCTGGCCTTGTTTTGCATCCGCCGTTTCAGAGTTCTTGCTTGCTCAAGAGCTCGAGCTTTTGCCCCTGGCCGCTCCTACTTGCTTCCTACTTCTAGAGGCTGTCCGTGGCGTTGGACCAGCTTTGACTTTCCAGTAAAAATGTTGTAGATCTCCCAAAGTCGGCCTGAATGAAAGTCGTGATACGTCCCCCGATCTGCTTTTCGGCCAATGTACATAACATCTTTCGACTCAAGGCGTACTACGCGCAACGCACCTTGTCCTGCACTGTTGCGTCATATCGACTGTCGCCTGGTTAAAATACGACTCCCATACCATACAATTCTGCCACCAAGCGAGATATAGATTCGGACTAATTCAGTAATGGTGCATGATTCAGGCTAGGCTATGCATTTCATATGCGTCTGCAAGGCTGCTGCTATTGACGCTACAGGAACTCCAATCCGATCCCCACATTCAGTCCACGAGCCCAGCCTTCACCTTTGCGCCCGATCAGCGGCAGAGCAAAGTTGACTTCCACCCTAATTGGGTCTAGCCGATAAAGCAGACCGAGACCGACGCTCATGTTGGGCGAACTGTACATTCGCGCGACATTGGAAGCAAAAGATTGGGCTGCGAGACGAGCAAATTCAACTCCAGTCTCGAACCCGCCGCGAACAGCACCTACTAGATTCCCAACCGACAACTTGGCCAGTATTCAAGAAACCGTGCAGCTTGACCGGCCATTCCTTCTTCGTTGGGAAGGGCGCAAAGACGGAAACGCCGAGTGCCCACGCTAGATCGCCTCCGACCGAGTCGGCTGAGGTATATATCAGCCATCGTTCCGCACGAATGCAAGGCAGAAGAACTTACTTCCGTCACGCGAACCGATCCCTCCTATCTTCCAGCCACGAATGCTGTTAGGTCCTCCAAGGAAAACGCGGTCCGGTAGCTGAGTAGCTGTCCGCGAAGCGTTGAGCGGGATCAACATCGTTGTTAGCGAGGATATCGAGTAATGCTGAAGAGTGGAGCAATACTGAGCATCATGATCCGGTGGAACGTTGGAAGAGACCCACCCATCCTGAATTCGGGGTCAACGCCCGGGACAGCTGTGATTGCGCTGTCGACTTGAGGAAGTTGACTGACTCGGAGCTACCGGGAAGTCCGGCATATTCCTGCGACATCGTAGACGTTGTCAGCGGAGAGTATGTTCATATCCACGCAGCGCATTTACGTGAGAAATCTTCAAAAGAGACCCCGCCGTTCCCATCCAAGGGTCATCTCGGGTATCCCGCGTGAACGTATGGGTTACGCTGGCCTTTGACGATGGCTGAGCTAATTCTCGAATACTGCAATTCTTTTAGTACAACTTTCAAAGGGGGAAGACCATTGGCACTTACGACAGAGACGCGTTCTTGGCAAGATTGGTAATCTCTCGATGGACAAGTTCATAGGTGATGTCGTGTGCTCCCCAAGGTGCCCTTGCCTACCATTGGGACGATCAACCGACTTGACGACCTGAACATGGATCCTGGTGACTCACGCTGAGCTTCGCGCGACCTCCTTGGCTCTGCTCCAGATGCGAAGCGAACGCGGAATGGTCCCTGTTCAGAGCGAATGCGGAAAGGGAGAAATCCAGCAACGGAGAGGCAGCCAACGGTGTCGTAAAATTTAGCTTGATGAAGGTTTTGTGAGCGACGCAAGCCGATTGTGTGAGGAATGTGGGCTTCGCATACCTGATACGCCGACTTGGTCCGAGTGCCCTTCGACGCATTGACTTCGACAGATTCAGCACCGCCGAATACGTTTCGCAAGCGGCCTGTCACGTTCTTTTTTCATAACAAGATATGAGCCCGATGTCTTTCCATATTCGAGGTTCAACTCACAAATCCACCTTCGCCGCCTCCCACCTCCGTACCAGCCTTCAAGAAAACCCTTCCTTTCTCCCGTATGCCCAATACGAGGTCTACGTCGCCAATCACGCCTCCTTTAGCCGGCTCCAGCTTGACATCGATCTGATCCTGGAAGATATCGAATCTCCGTAAGTGAGTGGTGAGCATTTTGGTCGTGTACAAGATCTCATGAAGCGTGCTAGGCGGTGTCGAGCCCTCGAGTCCGTACGCGACCGAAGGGTTGAGCCATGATGGGGTGATGTTAGATTGCGGGATCGGCGAAATGAATGGGCTCAGTAGCGAATTCAAGAAGCCTGGGCGAGTTGTCTTTGGCGGGTTGACGATCCGGATGGATGACAGGTGGAGCGGGTGGTCAAGCGACTCAGTCACCTGGAGGATAGGCAATCGCGGGTCAGCTTTACATGTATGAAACCTGGATAAGGATATCTTTACGGACGACTTCACCGATTCGCCGTTGAGCGGCTTCATATTCCCCGCGCAGCTTGCGCTGAAACTCTTCTTCTTGCCACTGCTTGACCTCCTCGCCTCCTGGTAGACAGACCGTAGAGATGAGCGAAACCAGTCTCACAACCGAGATGACGAATCACATACCCGGCCGGTATGCAGGTTCCCTGGCATCCCTGAAAATAGAGCTGGCTAACGGGGCCTGCAGTATTGGTTCACTTGGCGGCTGAATGCGGTGATTGCAAGGAAGGGGAAGAGACTCGATGTCACAGTCGTTCTGGTTATGCTTTACACAAGCTTACCTGGAACCCAATATCAACGTCGATCTCATCGACGCTCGCTGAAGGGGTTTCTGGCTGATTGGCGTCCATCTTTCAGCGGGTGGTCCAAGTTGCCACGGCTCAGTGTGATCCAGTAACCGATTCTCGACAGCGATCAAGCCCCGAGCCAATCCTGGAGGCTGTATGCAGGAAATGATGGTTGCTTTTTGGCAAGTCTCGTAAAGTTGGCTGAGAAGACAGAAGTTCGATCGCTCTCGACAAATGGTCCGGCCGCGACCGATTTCTGCTGTACATCCGTGATCAAACACTGTATCCGCGTTCGTTCGTTCACCCCAGGGCCTCGACGACCGGCTTCTGGAGAGCTTTCCCGAATTTCTACAGCCAATACGGACCTAATCAACTGGTCAGACAGAGAGTACGTGAAGAAGACGCAAGCTCTGAGCAATGGTTGCTAAAGCATATGACGCCCAGACGACATCCGTCAGTGTTCGCTTTCAAAGGTCAACAAGGACGTGGCTTCTCGGAGTATGAAAGCCGGGAGAGTATCCCAAGAGCCCTTGAATCTGCCGGAATCCATGATATCATGACTACATATCGATATACAATAGGGATTACTCGAAAGTAATAACAACGTTTTAGCCTAAATACGATCCTTAGTCCCTGAGCCCAGTCACATGCAGACAATATATCGCGGTCATCGGACTGATGAGGTATTGTCGTGCGGCAGACAAAAAGCCTTCGGATCGGCGCTTGAGAAACCTTGGGAAGATATGATACAGTAAGGTGGTTGGCGGTCACGCAGGAGCCATGGATGCGCCTGGAGCCCCGCCCAACCGGTCAAGCGGCCTGTCTACATGAGCGTCATTCCGGTGGCCACAAGCGTGAGAACGATCAAGACGTCTCGCGCAAACATCTTCGACGCCTTAAAGCCGGCGCTTGTGCTTGACGGTGTCGGTTCAGTGCCTGCGCCTGTCGCTCCGGCGACCAATGACGTCTGAGCGGCCGGTGGAACGGATGCTGCTCGCACAGTCGTCATGACAGTCTCGACAACCACGCCGTCTGAATTAGTTGACGACGCCATTGAACTGGAAGCGGAACCGCTGGACGTTCTGGACGTAGCGGTCATCGTTCCAGAGCTGGTGTTGCTGCTTGTGGCGGACATGGAGGAGCTGGCTAACGTAACAGCGCTACTCAGCGAGCTTGATGCTCCGGTGCTGGAAGCGGCAGCGGAGACAGACGATGCCGCCGAGGATCCGCTGGTGCCAGTTGACGACGAACTGTCTGACGCGAGTTTTGCGAATCCGACAGCAGCGGGTGAGTATCGGTATACGCTGTAGACGTTCTTCAGCATAGTGTCACCGACGATCCACTGAATGGCAGAGCTCGAAGACAACGATTGCACGTAGACTCCGCCGATGCACATGGTGCCGTCCACGCCATAGCTGCCGATGTTGAAATCGGCTTGGCCGATTTCCACGGTGAAAGAATCGAAGGTCATCGTCATAGAGATATCGGTCGAGCAAGGGTATTCATAGTAGCCGGCGTAAGATCCGGTCATGGCTTTGCTGCCGGGGATTGCCGCATAGATCGCGGCAACGGCAGAAGCAGGGCCTCCAATAAGCGTGGTTCCTGTGTCAATTGCGGCATTTACGGAGGAGCCGAGATTGATGGTTCTGCCTTGCGACGTGATGTCGGCAATAGGAATATTCCAGTATGCTTGTTTGCCATCCGCGACGCTGATATACGTAATGTCGCCTGTGTACAGGGAGGAGTCCAGTTGACCGAATGAGACTGTTCCTCCGTCAGCTTCAGTGCTCGAAGCCGATGCGACATTGCGGTAGCGCTTGAGGTAAAAGGCAAACACTGGTTCGTTCCATTGTGAAGTCGCCAGGCCGACCCACCACGGCGTGGATCTCGATACAGCCAAAGAGGAGAAGCCGAGTCCCATCAGACCAGCAAGCGGTTCATTGATGAGGGAAGCAGACATTGTCTGGATTACAGCAAACGTCTGCGAGGAAACGGTATAGTCTGCCAGAGAGACGGTATCGGTTGCGAGATAGCCTTGAGCATTGCCCGAGCCGTACGTGATCGAGAATGGCGTTGACGAGTTTTTGAATGTGCTCGATATTGAGGCATCGAACTTGGTTGGCAGGGTGTTGCAAGTGGATGAGGCGCATGCGTTGGACGTGACCCACAAATCCGCACTCCCCGTGTCCAACGCAATGTCGAAGGCTTGCGCTGGTGTACCGATGGAGACACTGGCGGAGTAGGAGGCGTCATAGTCCTGATTCGCGAGGGTGGTCTCGCCTCGTTTAGTCAGACTGGAGCCGCCTCCATATCGAGCGTCCAGCTTCTCCCGCTCCTTAATGAGCCATTCAGGATTCACAGCTTTTTTGGCGTGATGCTGGGTATTGTGTCGGAGCTGGAGCCGCGGAGCGTCTCGCTTGATCGGCATGGATCGTTGAGTTCGTCGCCGCATTTGATGCGCGGATGGTCCACTGGCCGGGCTTGCAAAAGTCTCTTGAACATTGGCGAGAAGGAGAATGGCGGTGAGCCAAGTCGCGGTATCTTGCATTTGGAGCATCATGGTGTAATCCGTTCGAAAGCGTTATCGATAGACGTTGTCTTCCTTTGTTGTTTCTGTAAAATGCACACAGATTAGATGTGCGCATTACTGTTGCCTTTGAAAGCAGACTCACGGTCCTGGGAAAAGCTCAAGCAAGCGGACGGTTCCAAGGGCTCTTCAGATATTGGCGTAAGGATTGAGAAGGGCGTCAAGGGAGTTTTGAATAGACTATCGTTTCCACATCAGTCACAGAATCGAGTAAGAGCTAAAGCACCGACTTACCGATAGGCACAATGGGTTGAGGTTGCAAGATTCAGAGTGATAGAAAGATGGCGTCCCCACTTTGCGACTGCTGGAAGCTTGTGGAGCGTGATACGTCAAGGCAATCCAAGGATTTCAAAGGGGCCCAGAGAAGCCTAAAACGATGCTGGACATCAGAAACTTGGAAAGCCCTACAAACCAGCATCGAAAGGCTGGTTCCTGCCTTTACGGCGAGCGGTCATCCTTGTATACTCACAGATGCAAAAATTTCAGAGATATCAAATCCCTTTTGAAGCTCTGTCTGTCGTTCTCCGCAAATGATGGCAACACTCGTGTCGGAAAGGCTTTGATGTCGGCTCGCAAGGTATCGCTCGGCGAATGACGGTTTGAAAGCTAACGAGGGATGTATGAGCGGATGAGGGAGACGTAATATGGCGTTGAGGAACGAGACACGGTGTGACGAAACGGTCGTTGCAGTTCGTGAAAGGATGAGGATCAAGAGGTGCCGAGGAGAGGTCGGGAAGTCGTTTTAAAAGCACTCGTCCAGCGATGCGGTTTACGCCGTCCTTTCCGAAGCCAGATGTAAGTTGGAGGAACAACAGTAACCTGTACTGATATATTGTGTCTTTGGAGTAACTCCTACGGGTCTCAACTTCGCAGTCTGCTCTTATCACCATGAAAAAACGAGACGCTCGGAGCCAGACACGATAGACAGGATGTGCACAACGCGACAAATGGCTGGATCGCGTCGGCGAAAGCTGGGTGCTGCGGATGCAGAGCCAAGCCGGAGCTAGCCAAAACGTTCTTCACATATTGCACTCTCGTTACTTTCATGTGGTTTCACCCGTTCGAGGCCTTCGAGTATTCCTCTAGCTGGCTTTGCTGCGCAGAGTGCTCGCTATAGACGTGTCGTCTGTGGTTTGGTAGCGTGCTAGCGGTGCCGGGCTGGGTGTATCAGCACGTTGAGTGAATACAAGAGCTGAAACGAGGGCATAGCTTTGCACCGCGCCCAAGTCTAAATCCCAGGAGCCCTTCCCATACACCCTCAGCACCCTTGAGGATCGCTCGCACCGAATCGAAGACTACATTCGGTGCTGTTCGCTGCATGCTCGACAATTTCTATTGACATTGCTGCAAGATTTCCCGAGGAGCGTTCCACATAATTCTGACAGAACGTTCACCGCTCCTTGGGTAGCGTGTTCTTTCATCGGGAAACCGACCACTTGTAGCAAAAGGTGATAAGACACGAATTCCACGTCTTCATTTTGCCTTCGATCCAGGAACTCAGTCTGCCGAAGGCTGCCCAAACTCCGACAACAGCTGCAACTGAGGATCGTATCCGGGTGTAGTGAACTTGGGGCCATCGCTTTTCAGTACCTCACCCCGTTGGCGGCGGCTGCAGGCATGATTCTCGGGCTGCTGGATGACTTATGGACCTCGCTAAAGCACGACTCGAAGAAAGAGAAATCAAGGAATTGGTCAACTGGTAGAGAAAGGTAAGTCGAGTTGCACGACGCGACGATGACGCGTCGCGTGATCGGTAGCAGTAAGCGGACGCTGATCGCATATGGCCGAATGCGCGAGACATCCGGCGACCATTCCCCGCTGTCGGGGTGTCGTCTGGCAGGTATATATAGACTGGTCCGCTTGCTTCTGAGCAGCTCTCTCGGCCTCCCGTCTGCCAATACCATCCAACTCTATACCCTGTTATACTCTTTCCCGACATACCCTGTCCGAGATAACCTGTCCGACATGGCATCCTTCGTTCTTCCAAGCAATTATGCCTTCGTCGCCCTTGCCGCCAGCGGAGCGTTGTGGCTGAACCTGTTTCAGGGAACCGTTGTCAGCAAGGCAAGAAAGGAAGTGAGTGGTGCTTCACAAGCCTTATGTGACTACTCATGGCTAAGCCAAATCGTTCCCGACATAGGCTGGCTTGAAGTACCCTGTTTACATGGCCGAAAACAGCGTCGCTGAAAAGGACCCCAAGGCATACAGGTTCAACTGTTGTCAGCGAGGTTCGTCGAGATTCTTTTCTGCCAAGGTCAATTCGGAACTCACCTTCCGTTTTCGCGGACAGCCCACGCCAATACCCTGGAATCTGTTCCTACATTCCTATTCGGCTTGTTGTTCAGTGGTAAGTGTCGACGTCGGTGGAAATCGGATACCCGTTGAATCCCTCGACAGGGCTGTATTACCCTCGAGCGGCCGCTACTCTGGGCGCTTTTTGGCTCGTAGGTCGGCTCCTCTACACTGTAGGCTACTCAACCGGTCTCCCCGAGAGGCGAAACACCTCGGGAGGTATCATTCACATCATCGGTGCGTAAATCGGTATCCTAACGCCATACTTGCTAAATAAACCCTTGTCACTCCGTTCTTCGACCTTTCTAGGTTATCTCGGTAAATGCTCTCGCCGCGATTTGAGTAGGATCACACTGAAAGCTCTCTCTCCTGCAGGTCTGGGTTTACTCTCCACCTACATTGCCGCTTCCAAGTCGCTCGCGCTTCTGCTCTAGACCTGCAGATACCCTATATGCCACATTCGCTAGCTTAACACCGTCACTGATGGATTTCGTGTATAGAGTGTAGATTACAACTTGATAGGTATACAAAGGTCTTAAACTATTCTTCATACAAAGATATGACATGCATGAAACAGAAAGACAGATGGAAAGATGCCTATTGCAAAAGAAAATTACATTCGTAAATGAGACAATCATACAGCCACAGCGAGGCTTAAACGTTTGCATGAGGATCGTCTTCACTGGTCAAAGTAAGAGCGCCTGAAATGCAGGTTTAGATCATGACAACAATTCTGGCACGACGCATAACTCACTTTCGCTCATCCCGCCGCGACTCTTCTTACGCATCAACTCGGTCCAAGGCGGTCTCCCACCGCCCATCTTGGGCGTACTGGCTTGCGATCCCGAACCACTCGAAGCTCCTGCGCGGCCCTGCGCCATAGAGCTGGAACGTTTTAAGGCTGGATTGTTATTGGGCAAAGTGGGTGCCAGACTAAGACTGGAGAATGAAGCGGGGAACAATGGGTTTCCTGGGCCACGCTCGAGATGTGGCATATTGGCGTCCGCCTGCTGGAATCCCGAGTGATCCCCATCTCGCCGGTAGTATTCGTTGGGAAGCGTAGTTGGAAGAGAGGGCATCGTAAAGATTTGAAGTCCAACAAAAGACTTGGTGCGAGGTTTTTGGATTCCAGGCAGAGATCGACTCAAGTCGCCAACCAGAGATGCTGGTGTAGGTGGAGTCCTGCCAAAGGGATCTTGGACCGGCTCCTGCGCTGCTCGTTGAGCCGTTGTTAATTTCCCGGACATTGATTGACCGCCCAACTGTGGAGGCTCGTCATCGCTTTCGCCAATCGTGTCCATTCCTGGAAGTCCCGGCAAAGGGCTCAGGCTTCGCGGTTCCGACCCAGTGCCGGACAGCTGCAATCCCGGAGATGCATTCACCATAGGTCTTGGCTTTCGATTTCCGAAAGATCCTGCTGGAGTGTCGTCATCGTTGTCCGTTTCCGAAGGAGAGGATGATACAGCTTGCAAACCCTCAACCCAGACCTGGTCTCTGGCATGCTCGTCGCCGATGAAGCCAAAGCGATCATCATGAACGCTGTACATTGCAGGAGAGGCGACACCCATTGACGGGGTGGTGGCATCCGAATCGAATACGTCACCGAGTGCTCCACCTGGAGCAAATACGTCATCATATTCCTCGCCCATGTTGATCATCTCTGCGTCGACACCGAGCAACAGCCCAACACGTTCCCACAACGCTTCGGACCGAGCCCGAACAGCCTGTCGAGCCTTGCGGATCCAGTCAAAGTCGTCACATTCAGCTCGACTCGCCATGAGGTGGCCGTTCTTGAACTCTTGCCACGTCCATTCTTCAGGACGGACGCGCCGCCACCCTTCTGGATCGTTCGGATCTGCCGAGGATTCCGTGGGAAACGCAGAGCTGAGAAAGTCGACCAGATCGTGCTGATAATCAATGCGATTTAGCACAACAATTTAGTAGTCACAAGAGAAACGTACATTACTGGGATGAGCGAGTAGCTCAGCTACCTCAGCAGCGCGATCGACATACGGCAAGTAGACGTCGTCGCCCATTTCAACATATTCCACTGGTTCAAGTTCCATCGGCTCGGTCTGCGCCTGAGCAGGGGCGGAACCACGACGCTCATCTTCAGGACTAGTGAACGACATGTCGTTGACAAATTTCTCCCTGTTGAAGCTTCCGCGACTGAGACTGGCGCCACTGCCCGACCGCTTGAGGTGGCGACGTCCGCTCGAGCTTCGACTGAGTTGCCCTCCTAAAGAGCCGGAGACACTCGATGAGATCGCCTCATCGTCCTCACTTTTCAGCACGGGACTCTTCAAACTTTCAGCAAACTCGACGATTTGCTCAGGATTGAGCATTTTTTGTTCGTGGATGTTGGCGGGGGCAGCTTTTTGATCTGCGTAGTTTCGGTCAAACAGAAGCGATGTCCGAGATCCAGGGGTTCCGGAGAACCCGCGAGGAGTAGCTGCGCCGGAGGCAGGTCCTCGAGTTCCCGAAGCACCTCTGATAGGGATGGATGCCACACCAGACGAAGGCAGAGGAAGTTGCGCAGGACCTGCCGGACTACTGGGAGTGAGTGAAGCCGGTCCACCCGCAGATCCGAAAGGAGTCAAAGATCCCGACGATCGCTTTCGGCTAACATTGTCACATAAGCTTTCGCCATGGTTATCGAAACGTAATCACTCACTGTCGGTTTCCAAGAGGCTGTTCCGTCATGATCTCCTTCTCGCCTTGCATGTCCTTTGCAGGCGCTTTGACGATCAACAGCTTGCTGATCAATCCTCCTCGGTGCGAGTGGAAAGGCACTTGCCCTTGATTCCTTTCGCTAGCTGGTCGGATATCTGCCATCGACGCTCGCGAGGCCGCGAAAGACTGTCGTCGCGAAAGGGATCTTGATACGCTAGACGCGTTGGAGCGAGACCTCTTCAGTCCCTCTGCACCTCGCGCTCCCTCCTCTGCATTGGCGCCTTCTCCGAGAGGCGCACTTTTGGGGCCGCTAGCCAAAGCCGATCGCATAGCCTGAGCCATATTCGTATGTTGCACAGGGGAAGCATTGGGAGAATTGTTTGACGAAGACGCCAAGGCAGATGCTGAAAGACCGCTGGCAGATTGCCATGAAGGCGTGCGAGAATGAAGTCGCGATCGTGGTGCATCAGACGAAGCATCAGCTGGAGGGTGAAGAGGAGAAAATGACTGAAGAGGCGACAGGGCCGTGAGATGCGGTCGTCCAGGCGCCAACCCGACAGACGGTGGGGTGCCCAGGCTGTCGGCTTTCCCCGAGTCGCTGTCGCCACCTGAACTTCGCCGGCGCATGCCCTTGAGCGGTAGCCTCGGTGCGGGCATGCTCTTGTCTTCTTGTGTGGCAGCTCCTTCCGCATGATCCGTTTCGATGAGGGGCGGGAGATTGACGGGAGACGGGCTTATATGATTGAGGCGAGGGACTCCTGGATTTTGGTCGTCAAAGGGATGCAGGTTTGAGGGCTGGAAAGAGCAAGAGTGTCGGATCAGCGCTTGATAACGAGAGTCCCTGGTTCGCATCACAAAGGCCGTTGGCAATGACGAGGTGGAAGCGGTAACTCACATGAATCTCTTCGCTTGCGAGACTGGCGGTATCCAAAGCACTTTGATCATGTCTCCATACATCACTCCGCATACTCGCTGCACTTGAGCGTCGTCTGTGACGGATCGTATCCAGGATGCCTTGAATATTAGGCGTAGAAAGCGGCTGGACTGCCGGTTGAGGGGTTGCTACGGGCGTGTCGTCATTGCTGGCCGAGAAGATGTACGGAGGAGGCGGTGTGAATCCAGACTGATCAGCTTGACGTTGCTCCTTGGCTTTGCTGTTTTGCTTCTTGGTTTGTCTATCCCTCCATGCAAAGATGGCATCCGACTCGACATGGTGGCTCATTTCTCTCAAAGGACCCTCCGACGTGTCAAGAGGATCGACGAGTGAGGGGTCGTATGTCGTGTGGAGAGCCGCCTGAAGGCCAGACGTTGATGCTGCGTCCGTAGAAGGACCCTCCGATTGTCCCGTTGGCATTGTGGCGTATATACGTGTGGTGGTGAAGGACGGCGTGGGCGCAGAGTCAGCTGGTTGGATTGAAAGCCGAAAGAACAGAAGAACCAGGAGGGACTTCTGTGAGATTCTGCTGATCAAGGGGGAAGCGTATGCCCTTACGTACAGCTTGCCTTCCACGGGGTTGCTATAGGTAGGCGACAGGCGGGATAGCTGTCGTGGTCCAGCCTCAAGCGAAGGGGGAGAGGGGACCGCTGATGCCGACAGGCGGAAACAAGGAGCTCCCCGAACGGCTGACAAGATACAGGAACGGGTCCAAAGCTCCTGAGCGGTTTGTCGTCACTGCTGCATACTCATCCTGGACCTCGGCGTGAGGGGTCTCCGCCAAGGCCTGGGGTTCGCCATCCAGCCTAGCCTCGTGAGAGCCGTGAGCGCCCTCGTGCGACACGCGCGATACAGCGCGGCGACACCTCTCCTGTTCCGCTGGGCGGGAGACAATAGCTGGAAGCTCGCTTAAGTCCCAAAACGCGTCATATAGCGGAAGCAGCCAGCAACCCGTCACATACATTCTGGATCCCCGCAGTTTGCCCCGCCTTTTCGAATACTCGTTACGTCTTCCAGCAACCTCACCTTCCATGACATTGAGCGAGCGACTCGTCCAGCAAGCTGTTCAGCGTATATCTGCACCCCAGGATGTTTCGTCTCGCGCTGAGTTGCACTGCAAGAAGGGGTACCGCAATATGGTACCGTACTTACTGATTGACAGGATGCCATAGATTAAATGGACTTTCAGTCGAGCTCATTCTCTTGGGCATGGAGAATGTAGATGTGGAAAGATGGAAGAATATGGTGATTGCAGTAATTAAAAGAGCTGTTCAGATAGCTCTACGATTTACAGAGTACATAGAATTACCTAACAAGATACTCGCACTCTAGAGCAAGGCGGCAGCTGACCAACCCAGAGCTTTACACTGATTGTGTGGCTGGATAGCAGATTGAGGATGGCATGTAAGGACAAGAGGACCTCTGACATTTAGGGTGTCCTCTCTTTCCAGTCAGCATTCTGATGGAGCGAGAATGGGATAAGTGGCCCAAGGTGTAGCCAGCATGAGATATATGTCATGCCCGAAGGTGACCCAGATTGCGAGAGATCCAGGTCACAAGAGGCTCGCCATCCGCTACAAAGTTGCAAGCTCTATTTTCCCCTGTGCCTGCCTTGTACACTAGTATACTTATAAACAGCTCAAAAACTAAACAGTATATAGAATATTCCAGATTCCAAGTCTCAATTGTAATCAGCTAAGCAAGCAATATCGTTACGCATAAGAAGCTGTACTTCATAAGATCTGTTTAAAGGATCCTGAAAGAACTTTGCTTACATTGACCATTTGCCGAGGAACTTTCACCTGCGTTTTTCCATACCAGGCTTTCGCATCACGAGACGAGGGTGACGGATATTTGATATAGATATCCTGGAGGCTTCGCCAGTAGAATAACGTCTTCCAGAGGAACGCCAAAAAGGCGAGCCTCCATGTCTCTCCGAACGCGCCCTGAAGGACGGATTCCTTCTGCAGGCTTCTGTAGTCTGTATAGTTCGCATCTGCAGCATTGCATGATACTGACTCGAGCGCATGTCTGCTTACCTCCTCGAGCGCATGGCCAATCTCTGTTCACTTCAGCGCGCCCTTTGGGCGACCATGGCAGAACCAGACTCCGGCCGTCCGGGCGCACAGAGTCTCGCCACCCAGATGCATATGCAATGAGTCTCTCAGTGGTGCCAATCATGCGACGGGAAGATTCGCGCATGGGAGTACAGGGCGTTAAGGCATGCGTTAGAGGCGGACTCTCACCGGTCATGAACGTAACGAGCGGTGTCGCTGCATAGAAAGAGAGTCACATGGATGGCGCAGTCAGGAAGATTCCAGACTTGTATCGGAAGGTAGATCTCTTGCATAATCGTGTCGTTCCTGATGACATGCGGACGACTCATTTGGCGGTTGGTCAGTTGAATTCTCGAAAGATCCGTCTTTGTGAAGGTGTTACACAGCTTGCTACACCGAGCGAAGAAGGGGTTGCCGATTGCTAGGTGACTACGTGCTGTACTTGGGGATCAAGCATTCCTTGATGGCAAAGAACATAAGTCTCGTACGAACGGCTGTGACACGCTGGTTCACAGGCATCCGCATTGAGCCACTACATACAGGGCAGGTGCGCCGAACGCGCCCAGGCGTCTACATTCATCTCTTAGTAGAGCACCGAGACGTTTCTTTGATCTGCTAAGTCGTCTCAACTGATGGGGGCGCTGCCATCTTGCATCGAACTAGCTTAGAGGAAGTCACATACTAGCTAACAACCGTAGGGCGTTCGTCGACTTGTCTAGATCGTTGTCGAAATCTGTGTCCAAAGCCGGCCACTGCTGTTGTGCTTGACTTATCCGACTCCTCGGGTATCGAGGAACGCTGTGCCGACATCTCTGTCTCCTTCGCCGTGAAGGCTGCGGATGTCTGTCTCATGCTCCAGCTGTCTTGAGCGCTAAGCCACCCAGAAGGTGTAGTGAATCGTTCTTCTCGCAGAATTGATTGACGAGAGGCTTCCTCGTCTGTAAAGCGCGCGGGATCTGCGTACTGTACCTGCTTCCCTTCTGTGCGAAAGAGCTTGCCGATCTGCTTCCATCTTTCGGTTTCGTGCCAGGACCGCTCGCCAGCTGGCTCGCTCATTGGATGATCCTGATCTTTCTTGAGCAATGAGCACTGCCCCTCTCGGCTTTGCACTTTTGAAGCCGCGCCAGCGGATACGTTCGATACGCGGTCTCCACCACTAGAGTGATAGGGACCACCGTGGAGCCATTTCTGCAGAGCCGTCTCCGGAGACAGATAGACAACAATGTCTGGTCTCTTGTCTTCAACGCTTGACCGCGGTTTGTTTGAGGGCGACATCACACAAAAGAATATTATTGTAGCGTTCTCGCAGGCGAAGAGTATGAATGGACAGCCCGTTGGACAAGGACGAGGAGTCGTCGCTGAGGGCGCGGCCTTGTCGAGTATATGACTGCTGTACCAACGCTGTATCGGTACAAAGTTTTACCTACTCACAAAGGAGGAACAGGGGCAGTCCCTCTCGTTCTCGTAGGATTTACGGATAAATCTGCTGGAATACGAAGTCAAGAGCGCTTGAAATATGCTGAGGCTGTAGATTCTCGGGCGAAGACGTTCGAAGACCCCTGGCGATTGCAGCCTACAAAGGGAATCCATGCCAGGCAAGGGCCAGCCCCGAACCATGGACCATCAGCTTTGACCGAATGATACGATGCCCTCCACTGTGTGGCAAGGATGAAGGACTCGGATGACAATAACGGACGACGCGAGCAGCAGCGAGGTACGGGTGCCTTGCTTGTCGCCGTGTCGAACTTCCTTTGTACTCCAAGGGCGTAGGCTCGGCTTCAACACTCGTATGTGGACTGGAGTTGCTTCCTTCATCAAGTTGCCTCGAGGGACCCGAGGAGGCTGCCGAGCGTGATAGAAGCCGGAGTCCTTTGTGTGGATCGGCCGAAATTAATGTCTTTCGAACGATGTTCCCCTGACAACGTAGGGGATGAAGAGAAAGGCGAATCGTTCACCACGTCCTCCTCTGGATCGCACGCCGCTCGCGGTAATCACGGCGACGTCTCCGACGATGAAGCCTAGATAGCAACGTTCGTATCCATCACAACGGCCCGATGCGTTTCGATCCGAAAGCCTTGCGATGGCGATCAACCACTGACAGAGGGGCGTACATGTCGTCAGATACGACAGTGTTTGCCTTTTCCACGCGCTGCTGGACCTCAAAATGACACCGCACTGCAGGTAACCGTCAGTAATTCAACAAGGACGGGATCTATGCGACTCCGTCGCGTTGACGAGGCTCTATCCACGCTTTAATGGTCTATTGTTTGGGTCTTGTCGATGCCGATGGCTGAACGAATGAGGCAGGCTTGGGGTTGTCGGTAATCCTTGACTGGACACCGATAATACTGCCCCTTAGACGCCGTGGCCTAAGCTAAGGGCCCATCTTGTCGCATGCGGTCACCTATCATTCAGAAGCTTTGAAAGCGGAGACGGCGCCTCGTTGTACAGGTTGGAACCGCGGAGAAATGGAAGTAAGCTTAAGTCCGGCTCCCTACCTTGCCCAGCGATCCCATCTCGCTTTCGCCGTTATCCGTCGAAAAAACACCCTGAGGCCTAAGTCACGATCCGAGCCTGACGTACGAATGCAGTCTAATACCTAGCCTTCAGGGAGAGCGAACACATGCGATTCGACGGACCTTCTAGGATGGGACCCCAAAGCTTGTCGCCATCCACAGAAAAATTCACGGCCGGGGTCCGATGTGCTCCTGGCGCTTCTTCGATAATTTCATGGGTCCGCTAACATCCGTGGCAATCCGTCCTGGGCGAAAAGCTGAAAGTGAATAGCAAGACGTTGGATCCATCGGCTCCAACCGCAACGGGAAGTCCGGGAACCTGGTTGTATGATCGTCTCGAGACGTCGCTCTGATTGACGCTACATGGGCCAAGAGGGTCAATCATTTCTTCAGACTCACAGATCCATTCGTCCGGGACCTGCGCACCAGCCCCCTTGTCGCGGAATCCTGAGCGTTCAAGCTCTCAATGATTTCCATCTCCGCGACCTACTGCTCCGCCCATGAGCACATTTGCGGGGGCTGATAATCTGCGGAATCGAGGCGGGATGTCGGATTGACGCCTCCTCACCCTGTAGCGAACGCTGCATCATGACAGGCCCACCTTGATCCGACCTCGTCTTGCGCACCATATCAATCGGAACTCAGGTTGTGTTCTGAATGGAAATGGCGGATAGTTGCGCAACGTCCTGGCCATAACAGAGGCGTCTAGCAGCCTATCTTCGATGTCCATGCTTCCTCTGTGGGCTGATCGCTTCAGCAAAGCGTATATTGATGCGTCATGCCTTGTCGCTGGCGTATCGAGTCTCAGCAAAAGGATGAATATCAACAGGTTGGTCCCGGAAGTTTGCCACAATATTTGCTACTCCTCGCATCGTATATCCGGCGGAAGGACTGCGCGACATTCATGCCGCTTTTCGACTTGTTCTCATGTGCACTCTCTGCCTCAACATCACTCAACCGCTCCGCATGAAGTATGCTATTTGCTCCAGGATCAACAGAGGTGGTCTGAATCTGGAAGTTAGGTAAGCTCTATCTATCGAACTTGTGAGTGGATGCCCTTGTCTTACTAATCCCCGCTACGCGGACAACTGATTCGGAGTCCCCGCTCCCGAGCCAAGCCATCGACCGTCCAAGCGGGAGAAATTGCATTGGTTATCAACGGAGTTCCGCCAGAATAACACCGAGCGAACGAGATGAAGCGAGAGCTGGCCAATAGCTTTGCGAGATCTGCTAGCTCGGGAGGTACACTGGGCGATACTGCGCCGCTCACTGCGGATCTAAAGGTGACCTACAGTGATTTTCTTATCTATTCGAGCCGGGCGTCCAATCGGCACTTGTTCCGGCGCTGGCTCCGGCAGCCTCCAATTGCTCCAACTGCGATTCTCCACGATTTTCTATACGGGTGAGGCCTTCGGATTTCGGGTAGCACCTCCCTGGCGCCAAGTATATATCCTCGAGTACTCTCGCCACATTGACGACTTGCCCTCTTTCCTATCATCATCCTCATAGCCTGTTCGACCTTCACTTGACCTACTTCGACTACACTTCACCAACATGTCCAACTTGCCCACCGAACCCGAATTCGAACAGGCCCTCTCCGAAATCGAAGGCACCCTCACCCCCTTCTTGGAGAAGAACCCTGAATACGCCAAGGCCTTCAAGGTTGTCCAGGTCCCGGAGCGAGTCATCCAGTTCCGAGTCACTTGGGAGAATGACAAGGGAGAGCTCCAGGTCAACCGAGGTTACCGAGTTCAGTTCAACTCGGCCCTCGGCCCTTACAAGGGTGGATTGCGATTCCACCCTTCCGTCAACTTGTCCATCCTGAAGTTGTGAGTAGAACTCTGGAGAATACTCTGAATGATGCTCACGTTGTCCACAGCTTGGGTTTCGAGCAGATCTTCAAGAACGCCTTGACCGGTCAGCCGATCGGTGGCGGTAAGGGTGGTTCCGACTTCGACCCCAAGGGCAAGTCTGACAACGAAATCAAGAAATTCGTGAGTATCATGGGCGAAGTGGGACGAGCCCGAGCTGACCTGCCAATCTCAGTGTTACGCCTTCATGATCGAACTATCCCGACACATCGGTGACTTGACCGATGTCCCCGCCGGTGACATCGGTGTCGGTGGCCGAGAAGTTGGATACATGTTCGGTGCCTACAAGAAGTACAAGAACGAATTCGCTGGTGTCTTGACCGGAAAGGGTATCAACTGGGGTGGATCTTACATTCGACCGGAAGCCACTGGGTGAGTAGATTGTCCAAGTTGCGCAATAGCTGTGCTTACGATCTCTTCTAGTTACGGTGTTGTTTACTTCACTCAGTCCATGTTGCGAGATTTGGACAACACCGACTACAACGGCAAGCGAGTCCTGATCTCCGGTTCCGGAAACGTCGCCCAGTTCGCTGCCTTGAAGGTTATCGAGCTTGGCGGTACCGTCTTGTCTCTGTCCGATTCTACCGGTTCCTTGATCGCCAGTGACGCCGGGTTCACACCCGAGGATGTCCAGGCCATCGGTGACATCAAGCTCAAGCGAAAGCCATTGACCGCCTTCTCTGAGGGCAAGTCCAACTTTACGTGGCACGCCGGCAAGAGGCCGTGGACCTTGGTCGAGAAGGCCGATGTCGCATTGCCATGTGCCACCCAGAACGAAGTCAACAAGGCTGAAGCCGAGGCATTGATCAAGGCTGGTGTCCGATACGTCGCTGAAGGTTCCAACATGGGTTCCGAGAACGAGGCCATTGAAGTCTTCGAGGCATCCCGAGCCAACGCCAAGAACCTCACCGACGCCGGTGTCTGTTGGTACGCACCAGGAAAGGCTGCCAACCTCGGTGGTGTCGCCGTCTCCGCCCTCGAGATGGCCCAGAACTCTTCGCGAGACAAGTGGACTTTCGAGACCCTCGACCAGAAGCTCAAGGACATCATGTCCAACTGTTACGACGCATGCCACAGCACCGGCAAGGAGTACTCGAAGAACGGATCGGTCCTGCCATCACTGCAGGCTGGTGCCAACGTCGCCGGTTTCAAGATGGTCGCTGACGCCATGAAGGACCAGGGAGACTGGTGGTGAACGGTGGCCTAGCTGAATGCCTGGCTATCAAAAAAGAAAACATCATTAAACATTGGTATATCATACGGGATCTGGTTGTATTGCATAGCTTTGTATCTGCTCTATCGGGGGTGCACCGACACATAACATAGAATTTCCAACTCGTAACGTTCCTTTCCGGGCTCTTCAGCCGCGCTCCCTCCGCCTCTTTTACCCACTTGGCCTATGGCCAATTGCCGACCACCCAATTCTCTAGAACACTGTCACAGGGATGAGCATGGTATGGGCTGCTACATGCACATGTCCAAACAAGGTCCGACAGCTGTATCATTCAGCAACAGACACTGTCCACTGTCAGGCAGTGTCTTCCTCGAGAAAGCCAGCGAAATCTGCGATATATAGTAATCTGCCTTCTGAGACTGCACGCGTCGCGGCAACGCCGATTGCAGTCCAGCTGAATCCGAGAACACGACTAGGTGGATGCAACTGCTTCGTCAAGTGTTCACGTCCATCAGAACCAGCGTCCTTTCTGGATCTCTGGTCTGCACCGTCCGCAGCCATCTGTGACAGCTCTCGGATAATCCATCTGTCATGGCTTCTGGACAACCACCACTGTTAGCATCTGGAACCAAGGAAGTCGAATCCACCATCGCTCGTCTTTCCAATTACCGCAATGTGCACGGCGTCATGATTCTCTCGCGCCAAGGCGGACTCATACGTACGGAAGGTACAGCGTTTGAGGAAGAATCTGGCAAGCTGTATGCGAAGACTGTCAAGGGGATAGTAGAGGCCGTTAGATCCGGCATAGCTGAGGTCGATGAGACGGTGAGTCTGTCTGCTATACCCTTCTCGGACTGCTTTTATTGATACATGATTCAGGATGACCTCCGTCTTCTGCGCATACGAACCAAAAAGCACGAGTTGATCATCACACCAGGTGAGCTTGAGTTGTGGAAGACAAAGACCAATATGTCAACTCTTCCTGAAATTGGCTCCTGTTTTTCAGACGACAAATATCTCTTGGTAGTCCTGCAAGACCCTAGTTAGCCTTCAAAGAAGACATACCAGCTCTGTAACGACACTTGACACCACATGATCCCGCATGATCTCAGTTGTATCGCATAAACGTCAACGGCAACAATCCATTCATCAACAAGTCTGCATCACAACAGCCCTCCTCGCACAAGCAAAGTACAAAAGTCGTCGAACCCCAGACCCCGCTTCCCCGGCTGGGTCGAGAACAGCTCGATCATCTCCGTAAGCTGTTACACCGGTCGCTCAGTAAGAAGGACAATGCGGGTAATGCGCGCCAACTCACTTCCTGATCCGACCAAGCCATCCCTAGCTGATCGGCCCACCGCTTGATCTGTTCCTTGCCCAGAAGTCTTCCATTCTCTCCACGCTGCCCGCGGCCGATCGTTGTACCTTCGAACATGGTTTCCCACATATTCCCCACCCAATCCTTTTCCTCCCTCGTCAGTTTGCGCTGTTCAGCTTGATCGATGCGCAATGCCACTTCCTGCTCTCCCTTCGTCTTTTGCTTTCGTCCGGGCTTTCTGCGAGATTTGGCGACGGGCGAGCCGTCGTCATTCTCCGGCTCCGAGAGATCCGACGAGTCGCCTTGCATCTCCTCGTCTTCAGCATACGCATCACCGTCATCGTCGTCGTCTTCATCGTCGTCATGGCCCTCCTTGTCTTCTTCCGGCTCCATTAGCACAGCAATGACAGACCTGAAATCCTTCAGATCGACATAATTATCGTCGAGACTCCACGACGTCTGGTCTGCACCTTCCCGTCCTCGCGATGCAGCCGAGATAGCCTTGAATGTCGCCAAGACGTCGTCGTCCCATGTCAGTCCGAGTGAGGTAAAAACGTCCGGCAGAGCTGAATATGGTAACAGGTCGGCGGTTTCCGATGGATGTGGCGTCGAAACACTAGATGGCGTCGGGTCGTCATCCGCCATAAAACCGCCTCCGCCCTCCTCTTCCGCAACGAAACCGCCTCCGCCCATGTCATCGTCTTCCACTTCAAACCCTCCGCCGCCTGATTCCGGTTCTGAAGCTGCCGCCTGTCCGGCAACCTTTCTCCGCTTCCTCACCGTTCGCAAAGCCTTCTCGAAAGCGGCATCAACTCTTCTCCTTTGACGTTTCGAAAGCGCAAGAAATTCCGGGTCGGCATCTGTATCTTCCAATGTGCGCTTCTTGCTAGCTGTCGTGCTCGTAATGGAGCCAGTCGCTGTACGAGTCTGGTAGGGCTGATAGTGGTGGCGATGATTAGATTTCTGCTGACGAATCGCCCTGAAGCAGACTTGCCATTGTCTAACAGCTTTGTCCACTTCTGCCGACGTTTCGACAGACTTGTAATAGCTTTGGGCAACGTCTGTGCGTTGATGATGGTATTCGTTCTACCTTGGGGGAATAGGGAGCAGAGTATGTCGATAGAGAGAAGCGGTAGGCGGACATGACATAATGCACCTCCACATCACTCCGATCGATGCACGGATTCGCCCGGTCCAACTATTTCTATACCGCTGCACGATGAGAGCTCTACAGTCGTCTGGTGTGGTCGTGCTCATAACTGGCTTCACCTTTTCCACTTGAGCTGGACATCTCACCTGTGGAATCAGTTCTGATAACTTTTTCCCTCCGAGACCGTTCCAAGAAACAAACGACTGCGCGTTCATCTTCCCGGATATCGCCTCTTATACAATGCCATCTGTCGCTGATTACCTGCAGCGGAGTGTAGCCGTTGGCTGTATCGCTCTCAGTGTAAGTCGCTCCCGCAAGTATTACAGGTATAGTACGCTCATCGATATCGGTCTTTGCCTCTGTATTTCTACCACTACGCTCTTGCTGCCTTCCTCCGAATGTCTTCGTCTTCGAATATCAACCATACCGCCCATCGCATCGCCGTCGTCATACCGCTGAAAATCTTCGCCTTGATCATGTTGTCAACTATCAAGATATGGGGAGCATCCGCTGGTATCTCTGGACATAACAAGCGTATGGCGCGAGCGCGAGAGGTATGTCTCTTTTTGAAACCTGCCTTGGCGTACATTTCCTGTCATTACTTCATATGCATATTGGCTGATCATCCGCAATCCTCTGACAGGCGGCTGCATCAATGACTGTGGACCCAGCAGATCTCGTAAGTGCCGCATGGCGGTATTTCTCCATCCCAGCGCCTATTATCGGAGACTTGACTGCTGACGACTCTGTTCGTATAGACGAATATCCCTGCGAAACCGATAGGGAACATGGCAAATCCCGAGATCCAGAAAGGCAACCCGACATGATAGACGAAAATGATCAGGCTCAATGGCCGCTGTTGCGACCGCTGTTGAAGTCGCCTCAACGATGTTCACCAGGAATTTCGGCAAAAGATCTTCAAGAACGCTACATGCAGTTCGACCTCCTATATGGATATCGGTGTCATAAACGGGGACATAGCAGAGGTCGCCTGGATCCGGAGGCGTGAAGGCGCGGCAGGGAAGGATGTACCCGTTGTACAATTAACATGTCATTATCGCATCGCTCATATGTACGCAGCTGATGGGGACCGATTTTGACTTCAATGAGTGCGGCCGCGTTGTCGAACATTTATCTGAATAGTGTTAGCCCTATGTATCTCAAGAGCTTGATGTAGCGACCGAAGCGTCGTTCAATGATGAATTCGCCGACGAAACTCCCCTTCGTAGAATCCCACGTCATTCGCCTGGGTCTCACTTACCGAACGATCGAGTTCGCATGAGTCAATCCAGGCAGCATCCAGGCCAAAGAAGTCGCTCTCCGACATTCTCGTGTTGCAGTTCATTGCTGCTCGGATCATTCCAATATACAATATGGCTGCCGAACCATCTGCGCAGTCTGCCCCTATCACTGAAGCTCCGACGGATGCCGCGCCCGCTGTCGCGCAGGACGCATCCAAAAAGGACGCACCGCTTGATGAAAATGGACAGCCGTTAAGCAAGGGAGAGATCAAGCGGAGGGAAAAGGAGGCTGCCAGTGAGTAGATATCTGGGGGAGGGCTAGGAAGTAAGGAAGGCTGGCTCTTCTGACATCCCTACTGCAGAGGCCGCCAAAGCTGCTGAACGAGCCGCCAAGGAGCAAGCCGCCAAAGAGAAGAAGGCTGCAGAGGAAGCCAACGTAAGTAATGCTTGGGTCTCTCTATTGGGCTTCGAGCTGATCGCCTCGCATATGCAGGACTCTGCCGCCGACAACTATGGAAAGCTTCCCCTTCATCAATCTCAGGATCGCTCCGGTAAGCCGAGAGTCCGCAGGAGTAGCCCTGACATGCGCTAATCGGATCATAGGTCGCTCCCGACTCTCCTTCCAGTCTTTGATGGCACCCGATGCGGCTTCGCAATACCCCGAATCTCAGCCGGTCATCATTCGAGCCCGAGTTCACAACGCTCGGGCTCAGGGTGCCAAGATGGCATTCATTACTTTGCGACAGCAGACCCTTACCCTTCAGGGAGTCGTGACCATCAGCAAGGAGGGCGATGAACACGCCGTTAGCAAGCAGATGGTCAAATTCGCTACTGGTATCCCTGCGGAATCCATCGTCCTCGTTGAAGGTATCATCAAGCCCGCCGAAGTCAAGTCCTGCACGGTCCAGACATGCGAGATCCAGATCCGCAAGATCCACACCATCGTGGAAGTTACTCAGCGATTGCCTTTCGGAGTTGACGAGGCATCCAGAACGGAAGCCGACTACGCCAAGGAGGACACCCAGTTCGCCCGGGTCAACTTGGACACGCGGCTGGACAACCGAGTCATGGATCTCCGAACGCCCGTCAACCAGGCCATCTTCCGAGTCCAGTCCGCCGTGTGCCAACTCTTCCGGGAACAGCTCAACTCGCTCGGCTTCATCGAGATCCATTCGCCGAAATTGCAGGGTGCCGCTACGGAATCCGGGGCCAGCGTATTCGAGGTGTCCTATTTCAAGGGTAAAGCCTTCCTCGCGCAGTCCCCTCAATTGGCGAAGCAGATGTGTATCGCTGGTGACATGGAGCGAGTGTACGAGATCGGACCCGTCTTCCGTGCCGAAGACTCCAACACGCATCGACACTTGTGCGAGTTCACCGGTCTCGATCTCGAGATGGCCATCGAGGAGCACTACCACGAGGTCCTCGACGTTCTCGACTCGTTGTTCTTGGCCATCTTCAAAGGCCTGAAGCAAAAGTACAGCAACGAGATTGGCGTCATTGCTACGCAGTTCCCGTGCGACGAGTTCACGTGGTTGGACGAGACCTTGAAGCTTCCGTTCGCGGATGGTATCAAGATGTTGAAGGAAGCCGGCGCCAAGAACCTCGATGGCTCCGAGTTGAGCGAGAGTGATGACCTCAGGTGAGTTGATCGTGATAGCCTGAGAGAAGAAGTGTTGACGCCCTTCTACAGCACCGAGAACGAACGATGGCTCGGTCGATTGGTCAAGGAAAAGTACGGCACCGATTACTACATCCTCGACAAGTTCCCCCTCGCTATCCGACCATTCTACACCATGCCCGACGCCACGAATCCAGCATTGTCCAACTCATACGACTTCTTCATGCGAGGTGAAGAGATCTTATCCGGCGCGCAGCGAATTCACGATCCCGAATTCTTGATCCAGAGGATGAAGGAGTGTGGTATCGAGCCAGCGAGCATGCAGGGCTACATTGATGCCTTCAACTTGGGAGCTCCCCCTCACGCCGGTGGTGGTATCGGTAAGTCCTTGCGACCCCGTCATGCCGTACTGAGCGCTGATCTTATTACATATCGCAGGGCTTGAACGAGTCGTCATGCTGTTCCTCAAGCTCGGAAACATTCGACGAGCGTCCTTGTTCCCGCGAGACCCGAAGAGGTTGAGCCCTTAAGAAGACAGTCGCACACAAACACATTGTCAACGAATTCTCACGATGACAACGGATGCCCAATCAGTATCACAGTATCATGGCCTCCTCCCGTGTCCGAGATACAGTGTCCCCCATTGATAAGAGCCCTCTGGAGATGTCGCCGAGGGCTACTTACGCTATTTCCACTGAGTTCCACTGATAAGCTTCTGAGAGGGCGCCTGCCGAGCAATGGCTCGAATGGCGTGTCGTCATTAGCGCGATATACGATCGAGCAGCGAGTCAGACAACAAGAGTCGAGTTGAGCAGCGGTAAACATTTCGCTTCACAAGCATGGCTTGATTACTATACTATAAAGTCGAGCCTCCTGAGCACGGGCGGCGGCATGTCGCCGCGCTGTCAAGGTCGTCATCCGATCAGCAGTCCTCAAGAACATCCCTCGCTGTGTCAGTGTTGACGACCGTTGCACAACTCGATATCCTTGTGGAAACAGCTGTCTGGACCGGAACGAGTGAAACCTGCCACCGAGCCAAACCTCCGCGTTGGAGAGCTCAGTATGAGCAAATCATCCTCACGGCACCTTAAAGGACTTTGCAGAGGTGAGGTTCTCGACTGCGTCCTCAGAAAACAACGAATGATCTGCCCAAGAGGCACCCATGACATCGCTTTGCTCATGGGGCTGGCTCAAATCACGAAATCACTCGAGGACCTATCTCTCAACCGGATGGCTGCATTGACGGCCGACAGGCATCTTGGAAAAGGGAGGGGCGCAAGAGGGGGGGGGGATAGTTGACTTCAACAGTAGGAACATGGCCCTTCAGCAGCAAGCGCTTTTCAGCATGCCCGAACTTTTGGGCCACTCCAGGGCGATGTATCCTTCTCGTGAGTCATCTTTCCCACTTCTTGTTTTCAGAAGGTCTAGGAGTTGTAGGTAACATGAAGGAACCCCGACTATACAATGACTGTTGGTTCTCCGCTGAGCGCAAGAAACAACGCTGCTATTCGGCTACCTTGAACCTTCAGGGGCGGTTTTTGCCCGCTCTGTGATATGGATGGCTCTCGGGCTTACAAGGGAGAGCGCGAGTCAAGCCGACCTTGTTCCTGACCCTTGCAAGGTACGGCAAGAATTCGAATTTGACAACAGGACGAGCGAACATCAAGAACCTCTGTCGCAAGGACCAGGACAGTTACCACGCCTCTTGCTTTGGTCCGGCGAGACTATCGCCTCAGGAGCAACAAGTGAACCCATCTCATTGCTATCGCAGTGCTGACAAAAGGGATGCCCCAACATCATCAACAATGACTCGCAAGCTTCAGGCGCAATCGGTGGCGAGGAAATAGGGGCGATCACCTCACCTCGTGTGCGGATCACGGCGTCGCCCTTCCATCAATTTCCTTTTACGGGAATATTTATCTTCAGTCAACGATGGCTCAGTCAGAGTTCTGTAAGCTCAGAAGTCCTATCAGCCTGCTCGACAAATACGGGGATGATCGCTTGCCCTCGAGGCAGCTTCAGCCAACTTTACGACGCCCAACACGGCGAATTGCGCAAAGCGCCAACAGAGGCGCTCTATGCTCCTGCGCCCCCTGCAACCCCATCCTCTTGCAGTACAGTGCAGTACACCCAACGCCCGACGTCATGGCCTGGCACGACCGCTGGTTTCGCTTCCTTTAGGATCGTCTTCAACTGCTTCAAGCTATTCAAACCGCTCTTCGTCGCTCGACACTCGCTCGTTGGGCTCACTGTCTTCACATACCGTCGGACATTTTCTTGCATCTACCAACCGCACACTGTCGCTACACAGTACCCAGCATTCCGGCTGCGATACGCCAGTTTACTGCCTACAAGCATTCCATCAGCATATCGCCTATACGCACTAGATCAACAGCATACACCTATAAACATCATCGAATATCGCCACAAGTAAGGCCAGCATCTATTTAACGGGCGTGAAGTACCGAAGAGTGAGTGCATCGGTCCGCGATCAGAATGAAGGGCATGCGCTTAACAGTATTGATCGTAGAGATACCAGCATAACTCCAATCCCATTCCAGTCCTACCCTGGCGTATAAGCTTCTCAGAGCGCATTCGATTGTAAGCAGACCTTACAATGGTCTCTCGGCTCTTGCCTCTAACCCATGTTACCATTCCATCAGGCTCAAAGCCTCGCCCGGCATGCGACGGCCCGTGTCATTCGGCATGGGGCCGGCCAGCCTCCTTTTGATATGGCTCGCTATCACATCTACTATCACGCTCTACATTCCCTTCGAGTTGGCCAAAGTTCCTCAGGAGACCCGCACCAACCTCCCGGTATCAAACATCCTCGCAAAGTATCCCGATCTGGTTCATCGTCTCATTCCAACGTCTTCTGTCTCCGGTATTACAGTTCTCTTTTCGGCTTATCATCAGATCGTACATCGATCGAGTGTCAATGACGACATGCAAAAGCAGGCTGAGGTTGATCCCGGCGCAGGCTCTACCTGGCCGACTTCAATCGAATATGCGGCTGACATCGTCGCCTCCGGCGCGATTGCTCATCTCGTCCAGCCAACTCTTGTACCTTTACCAAGCCGCACTTCGCTCTTCGTTCGCAATCGCCGCACCGTCATCAAAGCGGCGTGGTACGCCCTGCTGACCCAGCGGGTATTTACGACATCTTACGACATCTATCTTTCCACATCCGCAAACCGGTCGTACACGTGCAATCTGGCATCTCCTCCTCAGAAGCCGGAGAGCGAACCACTTCCCAGCGAGGCCACTCCGCTGTCCCGCATCACTGCTCCCTTAAATGTCTACTGGAATCGCGCCCAGCGTTTCCTTCGCGATCGTAACATCGATCGATGGCTCCTTCCCGCTGGACGATATCTTTCCAAGGTCGTTCCCTCAAGCGCTCGTGAGCGCGATCATTCCGCTGCCGCCATCACGCAACAGGGAGAACCGGACGATATGACCCCACCGCCTGAAGATCCAAATCAAACTCACCTACTCGACGTTAACTTGAATGAGATCGAAGCAAAGTATCCACCGGCACCTAGAATCCACGATTGTGGCATGGATGATCCGAATTGGCAGATCGTCATCAGTTTTGGCCCATTCCAGAGTCGAAGCTGTCGACCGACGTATACAGAATGGCGACCTGAAGACTATTCTCTGTCGAACCCAAATGCAGATCCTGCTGCAGCAGAACTGGTCTTTGGCGCTCCACGATGTGAGTCACTGTCCCGCGTTCCCGCAACTAAACGCTAATGCTGTTGCTCATCTAGCCGACCCCTTGAATCGCCATATCAACATGGATTTCCGCTTCACCTTCTGTCAAGAACACTCCCCTCAAACTTTGATAATCTTCGGCAGCATGATGAATCGAATATGTGTACAAGATACTGCTACCGAAGGTCTCAAATCAAAGTCCGCCTACGACGACAGCATCACCGAATCGATCCGTCTGTACAGTCTGTCGAGGAAAGATTCGCCAAGTGAGTGAAGATCTGTTTTTGCCGTGTCCTCGCTAGATACTGACACGCAGTTCGTCAGCACTCTTGCCATCCCGTGCTGTTGTTACAATCGAACCCACTACGATATCTGACTCAATCAAGATCGTCAGAGAATCTGACCCAATCGAGACCATTCCGGTATCCGTGCTTGAGCCTGCCTTAATGCTTCCTGAACGTGTTCCAAATGAACCCCAAACGACACCTTCATCGTTCCTCCGACTCCGCAGCCGATCTGGCAGCGTCGCATTCGTGGTCATGCTCCTAGTCGCTTCAATTTTGTACCTTGCTGTGCAGGCTATCTTGGCGCCGATTTACGCTCCTCTGGTCATTCATGTGAGTCACAGTCGATACCGCCTCCATGCCTGATATTCACTTTGTCAACAGGTATTCCGTTGGATTCCACTTATCGGCAGACACTTCCGAGTCCCCGAACGCGCAATGCTTATGGATCCCGAGCGCGCAATAGTCGGCAGAAGTACAATCAGACGAGGCAGTTCTGCCTCGCGTCGCGCCAGCTTCCGGATCAGCCACAGAGAATCGTCGAAAGCCGGCAAGAGGCCTCATCCACTGTTATCAGTCCCTCCCAGCGGCGGCGGGCCGCAAAAGATAGTATTCAGGTCTCCATCTGCTTCAAGGACATCGGTGTCGAACTTGTTCCCCAAAGTTTCAGCAGCCGGCGCTGTGTCCCCTCCGCAACCGGATTTCGATTTCGCGACTCCCCAGACAAGCCAGGATACCGCCTTCAGAATCGGTCAAAGAACGCCGGACTCACCTGTCCATGTGAGATCTCGAAATCTCAAGTCCAGCCCAGCTTCACCGAGCGTAGTCCAATCTGAAGCTAGGGGTCGACGGTCTGCACCCAAAGCCATTGCCTTCGAACACGGCAACCTCGGATCAATTGCTTTGGATCGAAAGTTGGATAAAGGGAAAGGCGTTGACAGGAGTCCCATGCAGTCAACTATCAATTCGCAGAATCAAACTTGCCCTTCCACCGTTCAAAGCAAAATCTATTCTCAGCCATCGACTTCATATGCTCCTGAATCTCCTTCGAAAGTCAATTCGTCGCGCTCGAGCTCTGTACGATCCATGGCGTCTTCAGGCTCAATGCGTTCTAGCCTGTCGGCCGCCACAAGTCATGGAGACGGTATGCAACTGGACGGTGAAGGTCAGCCGATCAAGCCGATGCTTCGTAGGTCACCAGCGCACGGCCGTCAAAGTCCAGCGCAAGCGGATGTGAGCTGGTAGCTGTGTTGCCCGAAATTCATTGATAGCTGACATTTCGCGCCGTCATGCAGACGCAGCAATCGGGAACCTCGACGAGCCGACTTCCGACGGCCCAGGTGTACTTCGACGAGAATTGTGAACCGAAAATAACGCCCGAGGCTTCTGCATCAAACAAGACTGCTGCTGTTCGAGGCATCCGTCGACCACTGGCAGCCGTGAAGAATGCGTCGGTAGGAACTGCGAAGAACCCTTCGGTACCTACGGTGGCCTCCCCGTTACCAACTCTGCCTGAAATGCTGTTCCAACCCATCGATCCCGGCGTCAGGTTCCAACCTTACTACGACATCGACATGGATGCGTTGTACTTCGAGCCGGACTCCGAGCCGGAGCTCGAAGAGTGACAGCTTTCACAAGCTCAGCACGTGGAAAAGGAATCGCCACTGGTGCTGGCGACGTCAATGGAGAAGATTCATCGCCTGCGCCGGAGGCTTACTCCTTCAAAACCTGATACCTTCCGAGCGGGCGCGACTCAAACCTCTTAACCTCAAAAAATACTTCTGCGAGCCTCCACCCTCGGACTGTGCCCGTTTGATGTATCAGTCATTGCAATGTCTCTCATACAGCGACGGCAAACTATATCCCGGAGCTATGATCTTTACGGACTTTACAACGCACTTTATCATTGACATCGATACAAATAATCGAAGCAGCATGGCCAGAACCTTTCACCTGACGGACGCAAACGCCCCGAATTGTCGGAAATGGATCGGTCCATGATGGTATACAGCTGCGTACACGAAATATGGCTTGCAACTCACAGTCAATCACTGTTATGTTGGCTTTCTTTTGTCGCGCTTCGCCATAATGCTGCTATTACACTATTCATGATATGACGTCTCGGTGTTACAATTTTCAATTGACAACCCCAATAAAGGTGATCCAGAAGATCACGCCCCTTCTGAGGCGATGAGGTGCGGCGCCAGCTGCCTTGCCTGCAAATGTCGATACACTGGTTTGGCTGGCTATCTACTGAGCGAAATGAAGCAGATCCCACGTAGCGGACGAGCGCAAGGGTTATTGCTTGGGCCGGACAGCATGCATTGCCCCACCCTCGAGCTGTGGAGGAACGCCGGCTTGTATCAATGAGGTGTGGTCCGGGTCCGTACCGGTGCTGAAGGTCGAGAATTACTGGATCCCCTGTTCGATCGTTCTCTACCCGCATCTGAAACACTCCCCCTATGACCTCAGCTTTGACCTTTCCACGCATCTCCTCTACTGGGCAGCACCACTATACAGACGGCTGATAGCGATGACAGGATGACCACCATCTACATCTCAGACATCGGTGACTGGGACCCATCACCTCAGGTACGCCTCGCTGTGAAAGCGTCGTAGAAGACTACTCGTTCAACTACTCGTTCACGTCCGCTCCTGATAACAGACTTACGGACGGCTCGTGGCCAGATTGAATCCTCAAGACCAGCAACGGATCGGCAGGTACCGACAACAAAGGGATCGTTTGTGTGTGTAGTTGTGATTTCCACCGCCATCAACGATGCTTACCCGCGCACCAGGCTTTCTCGTCGGCCGATTGCTGCTTTTCCAGCATGTCACCGGGCAGACCGTCACAGCAGAAAGCCCACCACAACTAGGCTTCACCAGCTCCGGCAAGCCGTTCCTCGCAAGTCCTTTCTTCAGAGCACTGGATTGGTGTCTCATCTTGCGATAGGTCGAACCCACAGGTCAAAGCTGGCACACGGAATTCAACATCTCACATGATGACGACATCGTTGCAGTGGCCGTCACATCTGTCCACAGCAAAGCATCTCACCCGGGCATCGGTATCGACGTCATGCTGTTAGATAGAGCTCCAGACGAATCAGACGGATTGGAGGAAGTCCTTGTAGATCAGGTAAGTAATTTGCAGCAGGAGCTTGTCATCGCTAATGTCCATGCAGATGCATGCAGCTGAGCTTGCCGACTTTCGAGCGACTTGCCAAACATTGCCTGTACAGACACGTTTGCAATACCTCATCCGAATGTGGACGGTGAAGGAGGCATACACAAAAGCTATCGGCACAGGTCTCGGAACAGAGTTTCGTGAGCTCCGCATCCAAAGATTGCCCTCGGACTTCCAAGGCAAGGGATGCAGCCGCTCTATGAAGTTTAATTCTAATGTCCGCATATCTTCAGACTCTCGTCCGAGCTTGGCAACCTCTACTCTTGCAGCACATGCTCGAGTGGCAATACATCAGTCGATCATCGACCCGACCCTGACATCGACGGCCGACGCAGAATGGACGATCAAACACGGCCACATTACCGTATCGCATTCAAACATGGGTTATAGGACGCCCAACGGGGGCCAATCCTCGAGCAGTAAAGAGCAGCGCTTTGCGTGGTCTCTCGCCACCGCTTGTCGGGCCGAGAATCTACCCATCTCAATCGAGTTCAATATTACAGACCCTCAGAGTCTGGAAGCACTTGGTAGGGATTGACCAAACTCATTTGTGACGTCGCAAACCATTGCTGCTGCGACCCCTGTACCGGGTCCAAGTGCTCGAAGTGTCTGGTACGCTCAGAGCCAAGTTGTACGACCCAGGAGGGTGGCCGACAATCATAAACTATTACACTGAATGTACAAACCGGTACAAACACAAACCCATGAGCGGGATGAATACAACTCCGAAAATCATATGCCCTCTATCTACTGATGATGCTTCTTGCCTGGAACCTCTGTACCGACTTCCGCCTCCATTTACTGCTGCCCAGACGCATCAAACCTCGCTCTGCTGGCGGCAAACAACTGTTCCTGCGCGGCTAGCAATTCGGCTTCAGACATTCCGGCAGTGTGTCGCGATGCATGTGAGCGCTCTTGAATGGCCTGAGGAAAGCATCAGTGTCTGAATTATATATTATGGCTTGGACAACCTACCTTCGTAACTTCCCTGCTGTTCTCCCAAGTATCCTTCAAATCCTTCTCGTGCTGTTCCCATCCTAACGTCTATATTGACGGCCAGGCTTAGTCCAAACGCATCGCCGTGAACCCGCAGATACTCACACTGATCGCCTGTATGGCATGCTCCGGGGCTATCGTCTTCTTCTTGTCCTTTTCACAGATCTCGTTTGACTGCATAGAGATCATCTTGATGAATTCTGTCGGAACCATCAGCTATCGCTCTTGCGCAGATCTGCCGCTACTCACCAAGACAAGCCGTGCTAAGAATATCGACGGTTTCTTTCGCGCACGAGAATTCTTTCGTGGAAGGCTCGTTTTCGCCATTCATCAGGATTTCTGAAATACATAGACAGGTTAACATCAAGATTGATCACCTGCCCTGGACGGAACGCACCCTTGATGATTTTCTGTACCGTCGCTCGCGGCAAGGTCTCTTCCGTCTCCGACATTGTGTTGGGGTCTCGGTGGGCTGATGGACGCTTAATTTCCAGGTCTTGGATTCCTCTTCGAGGTCTCCTTACACAACTCGGAAACCAGCTTTTGTAACGCCTTCATGTGATGGCCGAAGCAGGGAACAAAGCGATCGAGGCTTACCAAAGCAACGCGGAACCGAAGGCGTCAACCTGTCCGCACAATCAGCTGCAGGGGCCATGCGAACGCTGAAGGTTGGTGATCAGTACACATAGCGAACATCTCACGTCGCCAATCCATCGGATTCCTCCAGTCATCCTTCTCGACTTGTAATAATGTCAGGTGTAAGCTCTCTCCGAATCCGCCCTGGCGCTCGTCCGGGTCATCTGCTAACGCGTCGCGTTCTCCCCACATTAGGTGCAACCCGTCAACCCTAAACCGTATCTGCAAAGCTTGACCGGCAAGCCCGTCTGGGTGCGGCTGAAGTGGGGTCTCGAGTACAAGGGATACTTGGTGTCTACGGATGGTTACATGAACTTGCAGGTGAGTTGAAGAATCCTGATAGATGTTGCGGTCCATGTCTTGCGGAATCTACGATTTAGCTTTGTGCCATGCCGCAATCTATCGTTTCACATGGTCATGCGTCCTGGCGACGCTGAAACAGGAACGTATAAAGCTGCTGAATGGTGTAGCTCGAGACACTTCTCCTCTTCCAAAGCTGTTGACACGAAATTTCATGCCGCTGATCCCCAATTTTCTCTGTTCTAGTTGGCCAACACCGAGGAATGGCAGGATGGACAGTCAAACGGTGCTCTTGGTGAAGTCTTCATCAGGTATGCTCACTTTCGCGCCGTGTTCTAGACCACTATTGATCAGCTGTCACAGGTGCAACAACGTTCTGTACATTCGGTTCGTCCTGCTTAACCCTCTCGGCCAAAGGCTGTCGCTAACATGTCCTCCTTTTAACAGAGGTGCGCAGGAGGATGAAACAAAAGCAGAGGACATGGATACCGCATGATCGATAGATCGGATAAAGACTCGACATATGCACAAAAAAGGGATCATGTACCTGTTTGTATGTCACGATGTATAATATCGCATTGCCTTGATCCCACTCTTGCTTCTGAATGCCTGCCGTGATCGTTTCTGTCGGACATGCCGAAAGGGTACGAGCGCTTCAAGTTGGCGAGGCGTCTCTCAGGTGTATCCGAATTCCAGACCTCGCCCCCCTTTGGGGCCCTCGACAGCTTCGGCAGACCATCCTGTTCGATAGCGAACGAAGCGGAGATCGTGGCATAATATGCAGCTAAAGGTTGGCCGTGAGAACGATTCATGGCAGGAGAGAGTGAGCGCATACCTTCCAAGAGATCTCCACCGGTCAACTTCATGCCCGCTGCGAGACCGCCCAGAAAGGCGTTCCCGCCACCGGTAACATCAACGACATGACTCTGAAAGTCCGGTGTGACTTCCGCCGTCCAGTAAGCGCCAATCCATCGTAGCTCGACCTCTTCCTGCGAAACGCATCCGGCCCCATAACGCTGTCGCGCAATGCATGAGCCGAAGGCGCCGCAACGAACGATGACCCCTCTGTCCCAACCTCCATTGATCAAGGGAGCGTGCGGCACAGCAACCAGCTTGAACAGCCGTCGTATCACAATCTCTACCGCATTCTTTAAGGCTTCAGTGGTTGAATAGACAGCTGCAACCTGCTGATTCGATAGGTAAGGAGAAGATATCATGCCGAATATCGCCAAGGCTTCCGTGTGATTCGGGGAGAGCACTGCTAGGTGGGGACATAGCGCGCTGATCGCAGCAAGCTTCTCCGGTATGCAGTCGGACTGACTCGAAGGGATGAATGTATGTGCGTGTCGACATACTGTGGACTTACAGGTAATACCTCCCAGATGAGTGCAGGATTCCAGTCGGGAATCGCTTTGCGGGCTCGAACATCCTCCATCTGTCGCACAATAATTGCCGCCCGTTCAGGGGAACAGGTCGTATGAATGATACATGGCGGTGACGGTTCGAAACAAGTTGGGGATTGCGCGAGATCTTCAGGCCATATGCGAACACCCGTAGAGAGCATCGAGAAGCTGAAGGGAGAACTTCAATCGTGGTGTCTGTGATTTTACCAACTCTCCTCACTCTCTGCCTTGTCCCGTATAGACATTTAGGCCTCTCGCGGTGGGCTGTCCGTCTTGCCTCGTTCGAAACCAGAACATATCCTCGCCGTAATGCTTCAGCGCGTTCATCATCTCCTCAGAAAAGGACGATGGTTGAGTGTCGATGACCTGCAAAAGTTCTGGTGCTTGCAGGAAATGTCGAGCTCCGATGATGACTGTGTATGGATGTTCGTCAATATCGTCGAAAGGTCGACATCAGCGACTCACAATAAGTCCCCCCTCCGCCTATCTAAAGCGCCTGCAGCGTGAGATCAGCCTTTCGGACGACGGCAACTTGCCATTCGTTTCACCTGGTCGTCTTTCTCGATAGGCAATAGGTTCCCTTGGTCATCGAAGAACTTGAAGGTGTCAATGATAAACATTCCTTGAAAAGCAGTATCGATGACCCTTCGTCAGACTATTCCATGATGCTCGTTTCGAGACTTTATACCTAATGTCGCTATCCGTCCCTCCGGCCATCGTTCGCGTTTGGTTTCCACATTCATGTCGATGGTTCGTGAATGTTGCGGGAATCCAGGTGATTGGGCCTGGACTGACACACCGAATTGACTGGATCTAACTTCGAGGTTCCAATGGAGATGTGTGTGCAGTATGATACAGCTCTTCTACGTTGAAGTCGATACAATACTGTAGTATGCAAGTCTACCCTTATCCCATGCTCGTATCCTCCAACCCGTCGCGTTCCCAATGTCTCAAACACATTTTCGGGCCAGACCGCGATCGCAAGAGCACGAATGCGATGTCGGCGTCGTTTGCCTGTGTTACCGTCGACGTGCGAACGCTGATTGCCTTGCAACGATGACGGGAGAGAGGTGCCGCCCACGATACTCTATCTTGTCCCTCCTGTCTCCGTCTTATACCTTGAAACCGTAACCGCGCATACATTCCTTGTGCTTTTCGATAAATTCCCGGCAGTCTTCCTGCGCCGTGTCGGGATTGCTCTTGAGGAAGCAGTCGTCTCGTAATGACTTGGTGGCAGGACAAGCGCAGCATCTATATTCGATCGTACAGTCAGCATTCTTGAGGCTGATCGCCGAGCCCCTCCAGTGGGACTGACGGTTTCAGGCCTTCCGGGTTCAAAGGGTTGACGTTAGGGTTCGACGCATTTGTGACACTGCTTGGTGATGGCTTCGTAGATGCAGCTTCTGGAAGGAGGGACATGGCTGGACCCGATGAGGTGCTGAAGCGAGGCGACAATCAGCCTAAGTGAAAGCGCTTCTCAGGGAAATCCATCGATTACTCACGAGAAGTAGTCGAAGATGCCCATATCCGTGATTACGAAATGTAAGTATGGTTTCAGAGAGGAGGTAAGGCTGACGCAGAGCAAAGCGATAGCACAACGACTTGGTGCTTAATGCTTATACATCACCGCGACGGCGAAGGTCGGACACCGACGACGAGGACGTGATCGATGGCGACTTTTTGTCCGGCCGCCGCTGATTCGTAATCACATATGGCGGTGAGCCGACGATCCGAGCGAGACTACGACCGCGCTGTCGGATTGCACCATTGCTCAGGCTCATTGCTCTGTGGTACGACAGTCCTTCTGCAGAAACAAGCGTCACAGCGACAGAATCCAGCCCACATCATGCCTTTGTCGTCCGGGGGTTGGCTCGCGCTGTCAGCGTCTCTGATCGTGGCGGGGTTGTACAAGGCGCCGCAAACTACGAAGAGCGCTTTGAAGGTGCGTGTCGCTTCCATCTCCGGCATGCTGAAGTCTGACTTGATTTCTTCTTGCCTTCAAGTACACAGGTTATGGTGTCTTTGGACTTGCAAGTCTGACGGCGGGACTACTGTATATGTATCAGACCAAACTGGTCTATCCAGCTAATTTCCCCGCGGGTTCAAGAAAGGGTACGCCAGTCAAAGGACCTGCTCCGCCATATGGCTCTTTGTTTTCTGATTTGTTGCCTCGCAGAGGTCCTGGACCCGTTCTCGACCTATGGTATGCCATATGATGACTTGACTCTGACTACTCCCGACAATGTCAAGATCCGGGCATATCTGATTTATGCAAGGGGTCGCAGCGATATCGATGCTCTCAAGGCTGAACACAAGCAAAGGCGGGAGTCAAACAACAAGACCGGGCCGACAATAGGCTCCAATAAGGACAAGGCGCAAGAAAACTCGACTCAGCCACTCACCGCGCAGCAAGCAGACTTTGCCAAATCTCGACCGACGGTGATAATATATCACGCCAATGCCGGGAACATGGGTCATCGGATACCGTTGGCCAATATCTTTTGGAACAACTTGGGATGTAACGTTATGATGCTTTCCTATAGAGGCTATGGCTTCTCGGAAGGATCGCCATCGGAGAAGGGGATGCGGATCGATGCGCAGGTAAGCAGGATCGGTAGGAGAAAGCCATTTGCCGATAATTGAAGTCTTGCACGCGCTCCTTCTTAGGCGGCGTTGGACCACGTCAAATCGCATCCTCTCTTGGCGAAAACCAAAAAGATTGTGTTTGGACAATCGATAGGTGGAGCGGTCTCCATCGACACAGCCGGGAGGAATCCGGACGATGTAAGTCGGAGGGCAAGGCTGTCAAGCTTGGAAGCGTTTCCCCGGGCTGAATTTGCTCGCAAGGTACACGGTGTCATCCTTGAAAACACCTTGCTGTCGATCCGGACCCTTGTTCCACTCATCATGCCGCATCTTAAACCATTCCTCGCGGTACCTTCATTGCTGACTGAACAATGGGACGCAACGAAGACATTGCCAGGCATCAAGCCCGAGACACCGATGCTGCTTCTTGCTGGACAAAAGGACGAGCTCGTGGTTCCAGTGCAAATGAGGGAGATCAAGGCGATAAGGGAGAAAGCCGGAGGTAAAGTCAAATGGGTCGAGTTCCCGAATGGAACCCACAGTATGTCGCGGATCCAGCTTGTGCAGATGCCGTAGAGCTTATGATACTCTCTTGTTAGACGATACCTGTATGCAGCCAGGGTACTGGGAGGCAATCACCAATTTTTTGTTGGATGAAGGGTTCATCTCTAGGCCATAGGCCAGGAAGGGTTTTGTACACCGCATATAGCATTTTGCATTCAAGATGCCGTGAGTTGTGCAGTGGGATGATTCAGACGGATCTCTGTCCCTCATCTCTGGGAGAGAATCGCCTTGATTGGCGAACCCAAAGTAGTTGACAAGCCGGCAATGCGAGCATGATGTGTCGAGAGCGCATTTTGAGACACTGCACGCGCGCATAGCCGATTGCCTGAATGTCTCAGGTGATTGCTGGTCTCCATATCGCTCTTCAGACCCAGTGATCAGCAGCATGACCGGTTTCCTGGGATTCGGCATCGTCACAAGGGCGTCGGCATAATCCATCCGCTCGGCCGTACGACTCTTACAAGCGGAATCCGGGTATGCTTCGCGCGTCACGGACAGCATAGAACGACAGCCAGGAAGACTGACTCGAAACGGCGGCTACCGTCCCAAGTCTGCACAACAATGGGTATGGCCTTTTGGAGTGCAGTCTCGGAAGGCGAATGCTGACTCCGCTCCTTCGCCAAGGTTTGCTCACTATAATCCGGAAGAATCGCTTGAAGGAGCGGGAGATGCGGATCTTGTTTCTGTGAGAATCGACACATGATAGCACCTTGCGCCTGATGCTGACAACCTCGATATCAGAGGTCTAGACAATGCGGGCAAGACTACGATCCTCAAAAAGCTCAACGACGAAGATATCTCTACAGTCAGTCCAACATTAGGATTCAACATCAAGTCATTCGGCTATGCGGGATACACTCTCAATGTGTGGGACATTGGAGGACAGAAGACGCTGCGGCCGTATTGGAGGAATTACTTTGAGTCGACCGATGCGGTGGTCTGGGTTGTGGATTCGTCGGACAGACTCAGGATGAAGGATTGCAAAGAGGAGCTGAGGGGCTTACTGCAAGAGAATGTAAGTGAAGTCTGATCTCGCTCGTCAACATAGAGGGATCGCTTACCTGTCCCGTTACGACAGAGATTAGCAGGAGCTACGCTGTTGATATTCGCGAATAAGCAAGACTTGAACGGATCACTCTCTCTCGCAGAGATCAGAGATGTCAGCAGCTCCTTCAAGTCTGACACCCGCCGTCTCTGCTGATTCCAGCTTGAATTTCAGGCGCTCGACCTCGAATCGATTCAGACACATCGGTGGCTGGTGCAGCCTTGTTCAGCGTATACTGGGGAGCACTTGGTGGACGGGCTGGATTGGCTGGTCAAGGATGTGGCTAGCAGAGTGTATTACGGCACAACCCAGACTGCCGAGGGAATCACGCCAATGCCCCTGCCGCGGTTGTCGCAGACAAGCTGAAATGTAAGCCGTGTAGACTGAACCGGACCGTGACTGTAAAATCGTTCCGATAATGCTATTGTATCTGTTCGTACAACCTGGATCTGGAATTCTACGCTTAGACAGCCTTGTAGTCCAGACCGGACTCGTGCTTCTTCGCATCGGCCTGTTTTCGCACAGCCTTCATCAAGTCGTCCTGCACGATGTAGTCGCTAAAGCGGAACGACAGATTAGCGATTGAACTTTTGCACCGGATGGGCATGGCGCCTTGTGAAAACTCACCGATCCTCTCTAATAGCGAACATTCCCGCTTCCGTACAGACGTTTCTCAAATCAGCACCATTGAATCCATCTGAAAGCTTGACAACGGCTTCATAGTCAATCTCTCCCGACTTGTTGACAGGTGCGGCGTGAATCTTGAGAATCTCCAATCGAGCTTGCTCGTTCGGCAAGGGAATCTCGATCTTTCGATCCAGACGTCCGGGACGCAGAAGCGCGGGATCAAGCGTGTCAGGTCGATTCGTGGCCATGATAATCTTTGTCCTTCCGAGGGAGTCGAAACCATCCATCTGGTTAAGCAGCTACAACCACCGACGAGGGAGTGTAAGAACGTGTACGTATACGCAACGGGTGATGATAGTGGACTTGCCTCCATCAGAGTTCTCTGAATCTCTCGGTCCGCGCTAGTACCCTCGCTGAAACGCCTTCCACCGATAGCATCGATTTCATCCATGAAAATGATACACGGCTCGTGCTCCTTGGCGTATGCGAACATTTCTCGAACGAGACGGGCAGATTCACCAATGTATTTGTCAACGATCTGCCATGGGCGTGGAGAGATAAGCGGGGTTTTGGCGACGATACCACTGCCGAATACATACAGCACTACTGACGACCTTGAGGAAATTGGTGTTCAAGGTAGCAGCCACTGCTCGAGCCAGCAATGTCTTCCCCGTTCCTGGAGGTCCGTAAAGCAGGACACCTTTCGGCGGCTTTATCCCGACACGCTGCGACATTTCCAAAAATCCTCCGTCAGTCCGTAATCAAGTGAGTTCGAAGCAGGACCGTACCTCGAACAGCTCAGGGTTCATCAACGGCAACTCGATGACTTCTCGCAATTCCCTGACTTGTTCTCCCAATCCACCAATGCCGGCGAAAGATGCAGCTCCGGGATCTTCGAGCGACATGTTGTAAACCTGCAAGACGAATTCAGTATAACGACCGAGTATGCGCTGAGAAATATGACGTACCGCCGGATCGACTTCTCGTGGCAGGATCCGCATGATAGTCAGCGTCGTCATGTCCAGTGAGACTCGGACTCCGGCTTTAAGCTGCGACAAGGGAGGTACGTTTGTGATAAGCTCGAGTGAGTTCCTTGGATAGATCCAGTACTTACTTTTGCTGCTGGAAGCGCGGGACGGTATGACACTACATATCGGGGTCCAGAGGATGCTTTCACGATAACTGACGAACAATGAGACGCATGAGCGGATCAACTACACGAAAAGGCCCAGGAACTTACACCGCTCATCGTCCAACTGCTTGAGCACTTCTGCGATGATCTGTCCAACTGACTGGATCGCCTTCAGATCCTCCTCCGACTTGTCGTATGCCTTTTGTTGCGCTCGGATATCCAGACGAACTGTTGATGTAGGCTATTAGTATACGTTCACTAAGATGTAATCTCTGGCTGGAAGGCCCTGCTATTGACGCAAACATACTATTCTTCAGCCTCTCCCCTAGACGTTCATGTTCTGCTATTTTCTGTAGGCCGGTAGGAAGTCAGAGTCTACCGCTTGGCGAATGTGGCAAGAGAAGACCTACCGATCGGTAAGCCTTGACTGCTTCTAGTTTTGCTGGCTCGAACTGCGGCGGGGGCGGAAGCGACGACGACGCGGCGCTGGACTCTGCCTGAGGATCCGTATTGGTAGGTGTCTCTTTCTCGGACATCGCGACTCGAATGAAGCAAGGATGGCTGTATGGGAATGCCCTCTCGACCAACCAGGGACCCGGTGTAATCAACCCAAAAGCGCCCCTCTGCGACGCGAATGCGCGGCCCGCGGTGATCGATTCGTCATGACTTTTCGCTTCCGGAGGGGACTGATTACCTAAACAAATGGCTGGCGGCCCCCACGTCACTTGGCTCGCTCCCTCGTCGCCGGGTCAGCCCATACAATCGTCTCCTTGTTTGTCGTTGTCGTTGTACATCACATCACTCGCTCATCCAATCGTCCGTCACGAGTCGAAGTTGAACACAAGAAAGCGGCTCCGACAAACAGACAGACGGCCAAACCACGTCCTCCCACAATGGCGGACTTGAAGCCAATCACCGTAAGTCGTGCCGAGGAACGCGCAACGGACGTGGGAATAGCTGATCTTCAATATTGACTCTCCACCTGCCCAGTTCTCCGAGCATCTGCAGTTGACTGCGCTTGGAATTCAGCCCGAATCCATCTCTCACGCAACTTGCACACTTGAATCGGATCACTATGTCTGCATGTGAGTGTCTAGCAGCTCCCCGGTGTTCGACGCGCTTGTTGATCAGGATCCATCGTTGCTGCAGTCGTGAAAAGGTCAACGACGCAAATCAGGTCGTCATCGTTGATCTTGCAGATGCCAACAATGTCATCCGTCGGCCCAGTAAGTCGACATGTCCCAGTTAATCTGGTTTGTTACGGTAACTAACCTCCCTGCTCTTCAGTCACGGCCGACTCCGCTATCATGCACCCCAACCAGAAAGTCATCGCGCTGAAGGGTTAGTCGGACAACACACGACGTCTGTATATCCATTTACGTCCCCTTCGCAGCCGGCCGACAGCTCCAAACATTCAATCTGGCGACCAAGCAGAAACTGTCGGCCTACGTTACCAACGAAGATGTCACATTTTGGAAATGGATCAACGACACCGAGATCGGTCTCGTCATGGAACGCAGTGTTGCGCACTGGAACGCCATGGGCGGAACCGAGGCCCCGACCAAGGTGTTTGATCGACACCAGAACCTGGAAGGCGCACAGATCATCAATTACCGAACGTCCGAGGACGGAGGATGGTGTGTCCTCGTTGGTATCTTGCCGAACAACGCACCCGGCGCGTTCCGCATCAAGGGCGCTATGCAGCTGTACTCGACGATGAGGAAAGTCAGTCAGCCCATCGAAGGTCATGCTGCGGCATTCTCGTCATTGAGACTGGACGGCGCACCAGCCGATTCCAAGTTGTTCGCCTTTGCCGTTAGGACGGCTCAAGGGGCAAAGGTTCGTTGATGTTTGGGAGCTGAAGCGTGTTGTTACTGATGCCGCTGCCGATTTGTTCAGCTTCACGTTGTCGAAATCGATCACCAGGCACCAAACCCACCATTCCAGAAGAAGGCTACCGACATCTTCTTCCCGCCTGAAGCTGTCAACGATTTCCCGGTCGCCATGCAGATCTCCAAAAAGCACGGCATCATTTACATGGTCACCAAGTATGGATTCATCCATCTTTACGATCTTGAGAGTGCTACGTGTCTCTACATGAACCGTATCAGCGGTGACACCATCTTTGCCACGGCAGAGTACGAGCAGACAGGCGGTATCTTGGGCGTCAACAAGAAGGGACAGATCTTGAGTGTCAGCTTGGACGAGAACAATGTTGTTCCGTACGTCATGAGTCAACTCAAGAACGCACCTCTCGCCATCCGATTGGCTTCTCGAGCCAATCTTCCGGGAGCGGATGACCTTTACGTCAACCAGTTCAACCAGTTGTTCCAGTCCGGCCAATTCGGAGAGGCCGCCAAGATCGCTGCCACCTCGCCCCGAGGCATTCTTCGAACACCAGCGACCATTGAAAAGTTCAAGCATGTACCAGTCGCTCCTGGAACGCTCAGTCCGATCCTCCAGTACTTTGGTATCCTTCTTGAAAAGGGCGACCTGAACAAGTTCGAAACTATGGAGCTCGCGCGACCGGTCTTGCTGCAAAACAAGAAGGACTTGCTGGAGAAATGGCTCAAGGAGAACAAGCTGGATTGCAGTGAGGAGCTGGGTGATCTTGTGAAGGGTCACGGCGACAACAACCTCGCCCTGTCAATCTACTTGCGAGCTCACGTACCGAACAAGGTTGTCGCCTGCTTCGCTGAAGCGGGTCAATTCGACAAGATCCTACTCTACTCCAAGAAGGTTGACTACCGTCCCGATTGGGCGGTCTTGCTTCAACACATTGTCCGTGTCAATCCCGACAAATCGGCCGAACTTGCTCAACAGCTTGTCAATGACCCGGCCGGTCCGCAGATCGACATCAACCGAGTCGTAGACATCTTCATGTCGCAGAACTTGGTGCAGCAGACAACATCGTTCTTGTTGGACGCATTGAAGGAGAACAAGCCTGAAGATGGGCCTCTGCAGACCCGACTGCTCGAAATGAACTTGCTGCAGGCTCCGCAGGTGGCCGATGCCATTCTTGGAAACGAGATGTTCACTCACTACGATCGTCCCAGGATCGCCAACCTCTGCGAGAAGGCTGGCCTCTTGCAGCGAGCATTGGAGCACTACGAAGACCTCGACGACATCAAGCGAGTGGTCGTCCACACCAATCTGTTCAACGCTGACTGGCTAGTCAACTACTTCGGCAAGCTCACTGTGGAGCAATCCTTGGCCTGCTTGCATGAAATGCTCAAGGTCAACATGCGACAGAACATTCAAGTTGTCGTCCAGATCGCGACCAAGTACTCTGACTTACTCGGCCCGGTCAAGATTATTGAAATGTTCGAGAGCTTTAAGAGCTTCGAAGGACTGTACTACTACCTCGGCTCCGTCGTCAATCTCAGCCAAGATCCTGAAGTGCACTTCAAGTACATTCAAGCCGCCACCAGGACCGGTCAAATCCGGGAAGTCGAAAGGATCTGTCGAGAAAGCAACTACTACAACCCTGAAAAGGTCAAGAACTTCCTCAAAGAAGCCAAGCTCTCCGACCAGTTGCCTCTTATCATTGTTTGCGACCGATTCGACTTCGTCCACGACTTGGTGCTTTACCTCTACCAAAATTCCCTGCAGAGCTTCATTGAGGTCTACGTGCAACGAGTTAACTCTGCTCGAACTCCCCAGGTCGTCGGAGGCTTGCTCGACGTCGACTGTGATGAGCAATTCATCAAGAACCTGCTCAACTCTGTCACTGGAACGTTCCCTATCGATGAACTGGTCGACGAGGTTGAAGAGAGAAACCGCTTGAAGTTGATCCTGCCTTGGCTGGAGAGCAGGATTCAGCAGGGTCAGACCGATCCGGCGATTTACAACGCCGTCGCCAAGATCGCCATCGATTCCAACAACAACCCCGAGGCATTCTTGAAGGAGAACAACGTGAGTGCAGCGAAAATTTATACGGTGATTCGAAAGCTTACTTGTTTATCGATAGATTTACGAACCCCTTGTGGTTGGAAAATACTGCGAAAAGCGGGACCCATACTTGGCCTACATCGCCTACGCCAAGGGCTTGTGTGACGACGAACTCATCAACATTACGAATGAAAACCAGATGTACAAGCACCAGGCCCGTTATCTCGTCAAGAGAAGGGATCTCGAGCTTTGGAGTCAAGTCTTGCGCCCCGATAGCATTCACCGTCGGGCTTTGGTCGATCAGGTCGTCGCTACCGCTGTGCCTGAAAGTACCGACGCTGACGACGTATCGGTCACTGTCAAGGCGTTCATGCAGAACGACTTGCCCGTTCAGTTGATCGAGTTGTTGGAGAAGATCATTATCGAACCTTCGCCCTTCAGCGACAACAAGGCACTCCAAAACCTGCTCATGCTGACAGCCATTCGATCAGACAAGGGCAAGGTCATCGGCTACATCAACAAGCTCACCGCCTACGACTCAAACGAGATCGCAAGGATCGCTATCGAGAATGGCTTGTACGAGGAGGCTTTCACGATCTACAACAAGCACGAACAATGGGCTGAGGCCATGAACGTGTTGGTTGAGCACATTGTTTCCATCGACCGCGGATACCAATACGCTAACAAGATCAACCGACCTGAAGTCTGGAGCCGACTTGCGAAGGCGCAACTGGATGGTCTCCGAGTCAAGGATGCAATCGGTAAGGCAGATTGGTTTGGGTCGATGTGGCTGTCACTAAAATTGTTTTATCTGATTCGATTCGTAGACTCCTACATCAAGGCTGATGACCCCTCCAACTACGCCGAGGTCATCGAAATTGCCAACCGGGCTGGCAAGCACGACGATCTCGTCCGATACTTGCAGATGGCAAGGAAGACGGCTCGTGAACCCAAGATCGACACAGAGTTGGCCTACGCTTATGCCAAGACCGATCGACTCCACGACATGGAGGAATTCCTGTCCATGACCAATGTTGCGGACATTCTTCAAGTCGGCGAGAAGTGTTTCGAGGATGGACTGTACGATGCCGCCAAGATCTTGTTCTCTAGCATTTCCAACTGGGCGCGACTGGCGACTACCCTGATCTACCTCGGGGAGAATCAGGCCGCGGTCGATGCTGCTCGAAAGGCCGGCAATACTCAGGTTTGGAAGCAGGTCAACGCTGCTTGTGTTGACAAGAAGGAATTCCGTCTGGCTCAAATCTGTGGCTTGAACCTGATTGTCCATGCGGAAGAATTGCAATCGTTGCTCAAGCTCTACGAGAGGAACGGCTACTTCGATGAAGTCATTTCGCTTCTAGAGGCCGGTCTTGGTCTCGAGCGAGCACACATGGGAATGTTCAGTAGGTCCTCTCAAAGTTCCGCGATTTGAAAATTGCTCAATCTTTGGCATGTCTTCAGCTGAATTGAGTGTTCTTTACGCAAAGTATCGACCAGAAAAATGTGAGTCAACTGTAACGGCTGTCTATGACCTTAGCTCACCCTGCCAAAGTGATGGAGCACCTCAAGCTGTTCTACGGTCGAATCAACATTCCAAAGGTAATTCGAGCCGCTGAGCAAGCTCACTTGTGGCCCGAACTCGTGTTCTTGTATGTCAAATATGACGAATACGACAACGCTGCTCTGGCCATGATGGAGCGATCCGCCGATGCTTGGGAGCACAACCAATTCAAGGATGTCGTCGTCAAGGTCGCCAACGTCGAGATCTACTACAAGGCACTCACCTTCTACTTGCAACAACAACCTACGCTTTTGACCGATCTCTTGACTGTCTTGACGCCGAGAATTGATCACACGCGTGTTGTCCGCATGTTCCAGCGTGATGACAACGACAACGTGCCTTTGATTAAGTCATACTTGATCTCTGTTCAGCAACATAACATTGAAGCCGTCAACGATGCCTATAATGACCTGCTGATTGAAGAGGAAGACTACAAGACCCTGCGCGACTCGATCGACAACTTCGATAACTTTGACAACCTCAAGCTTGCGTCACGGTTGGAGAAGCATGAGTTGTTAGAATTCCGACGACTGGCCGCCCATCTGTACAAGGTGTGTCCGCCTTCTTTGAGCGTCGAGATTGATAACTAAAAGCACCTTTGCTACAGAAAAACTCGCGATGGGAGGATTCGATCGCTCTCTCAAAGCAGGACAAGTTGTTCAAGGACGCCATGGTCACAGCCGCCGTCTCTGGCGACGTGTCTGTTGCCGAAGAGCTGCTTTCGTACTTTGTAGACATCGGCAACAAGGATTGCTTCGCTGCTACCCTCTACGTGTGCTTCGATCTTGTGCGCCCGGATGTGGTCGCCGAAATGGTGCGCAGCGACTCGTCTCATCCTCTGTGCATTATCTGACGATACCTTGTTTCTTAGTCATGGCGACACGGCTTGAACGACTTTGCGTTCCCTTACAACCTGCAGGTGCAACGCGACCAGCTGAACAAGGTACTTCTATATGCCATGCGCATTGCAACATAGCTGATCAGGCAACGACAGATGCTTTCCCTGGAAAAACAACTCAAGGAGTTGCAAACCAAAACCGTCAAGAAGGAGGAGCAAGAAGACTCGCAACCCATGATGGGAGGCTTCGGTTCCCGTCTGATGCTGACACAGGGCACCGGCATGCCGATGGGGAACGGGATGAATGGAGGTATGATGATGCCTCCCCAGCAGACAGGGTTCTACTAGTGGAATACCTAAGTTGAGAGAAGAAAAGTGTTCTCAAGAGGCTTCTTGAAGTTTCACTGCTATAGATCGTTTTCGGGCATAAAAGGTCGGTCTACCAATTGTCGAGTTGTTACGAGTTGTTACGAAATCCGAAGTCTTTGTACATCTGCATAAGAATTATTATCTCTGCTCTGGGCGTATTCGCCGTCAATCCTTCCAATCTCGTGGCAGCGAGGCAAATGCCCGAGCCTTTTTGCATGACTGCCGTTGACCCTTCGCTCGAGTCGACGGCCTCGCCAGAACGTGCAAATTGCACCGCTCGACCCAACTCGTTTTTCTGTCTGTATACCTTCCACCTTAGTCGCTATCCTTATATGCGATACCAGCGCCGAAGCCAGCGAGCATGGTAATACCTGTATACATCAGGAGCGCGCCCTAGAGGAATTTTTGAGGTTCGTGGGAAATCAGCTCTGCTCGGCAGTTTACTTTGCGAACCTTACATAGTTCTTGAAGCCATAAGCTCCTGCGGCTCCTTTCCAAGCTGGAGCTCTCAGCAGGGCCTCAGACACCGGGCCTGGAGTCACAAGAGCGTGGCGTCAGCCACGAGTTCAGGGAGACGACTGGGATGCCCGATATCTTACCGGAAGTGATATTGCCAATTCCGCGCATGAATGCAAAGATGGGAAAGATGATAGACGGGAGCGAAGGGTCGTCCTCTATCACCGCGAGGTTGTTCTTCAGCTCCGACTGCATGAGATTCAGCCAGGCGGCACTCCCACTCACTGGCAATGATACCGATGAGCTTTGACCAGATCGCCGAAAAGCTGAGTCCCAGCAAACCAAAGATGACGACGAATGCAATCAGGACGCCAGGATTTGTCGAGAAACCCCACAATAGCAGGCACGCTGCGGCTGAACCGAGGCAGGTGAGGGTAATGACGGCTCGCAAGGGCCAGTGATCGCTCAAGTAACCTAGAAGAAGGAGTCCGGGTACGGATGCCGCTACCAACGAACGTCAACATCAAAGGTCGAGCAGCGCGACAGTGACGACATTTACCGTTTGCAATAGCGAGCAAAGTGGTTCCATCCGGTTTGTTAACTCCAAGGTCCTTCGCATAGGCTGAATGTATCTGTTATTGACATGTTGTACATGGTGGACCCTGGAACTCACTTGGTATCCATACGATTGGCAGAAAGTTGCCCAGCGAAGACAGCAAAATACTACCGGCGAAGGCGTACAATGGACTACGCCGCAAAAAGCCCCAGTTGATTTTCGGTCGCGAGTGAGATCGCTCGGTGGGGTTGAGAGAGCTCTGAATGGCCCTTGAACGCCCAGTAGGTATTCGCGGTTTAAGAGTCGGGATGGCGACGGCGCCGATCACAAAATAGCCCAGACCCTAAAGTATGGAGCGCTGTCAGATGTTGAGGCGACGAACGACATTCTTAACGAACCAGACTGATCATTGCTGCCTTGTATCCGAAAGTCTGCAACAAGGCCTGAACAATGAAGGGAAATACTGTTCCTCCGGCTCCAGTGCCCGCATACATGATCCCGTTCGCCAATCCTCGCTTTTGCTGAAACCATTCGAAGAGAAGGATAGCTGCTGGCATATAGATGACTTTCGATATAGGCAAAGGCAAGGATTATCAGTACCGATGGTACAGATTGACAAAACGAACGCTTACGGCCGGACATCGGATAAATCAGACCCAAGGTGACAACCAGGTGCCACGGCTGAGTCGCAAACGCGCTCATGACTATCGCTAAGCTTGCGCCTGCCAATCCGAGCAGCATGAGTTGCCATCGATACTGCGGGTATGCAGAGCTCAGGCTAAGCCACATATATAGTTGTCAGCGCTGCTAATTCACACCGAGCTTGTACTTACGGTCCGAAAATCACCCCAAGCATATACAGAAGACCGGTTTGCCTGCAAGATGCTCAGCTTTGCTCTTGATAGATAATCAGGGTGAGTACGCACAAGGTGGCGGCCAGTGTTAACATGGTATCCCCGTGATAGATCTCGGTCGGAAACAACTCTCGACTCCAGTACTCTCGCAGGACACCGACACTAAAGGGCAAACCCCACACAAGGACTTCAACGGTAGTTGCGCCTGCCAGAAACAGCCATGCGTCTTTGCCGCGGTCTACCGGTGGCAGGAGTGGAATGATGTCCGAGGACGAGTGTGGATCGAAATCAGTGTTTGTTGTCGACGCTGGACGAGAGTCATCGACCTCGAATTGGTGAAAGCTCCTTCGTTCGTGGTCGGCGTCCATTTTGAAAGAGAGTGCACGCAGATGTCAAAGTACGCGTGGTAGTGCCAAACCAGGACGGTGACAATGATGAAGAGATCAACGGCCGGACACTGGCTTTTAGCATGTTATGCTTTTCAGCCCGCAAAGTCATTCGGAAAGCATAAAGCACTGACTCACATGTACATTATTCGGAAGGGGTTCGGGGCTCAGCTTCGGCTTCGGTTCGGTCCGTAATGACTCCGAATACAAAGTGGCCTCCCAGCTGGCCTCCCACACAAATTTTCTATCCGCCCTCCTGGCTTTTTCTGTCTCTCGTAGGTTTGTCACAGAACTGGGCTACGAGCTTTGAGATATTTCCTGCTCAAGACGCAGAAGGCTTCGATATATCTCGCCATGTTGGCAATGGACTCAACCGAAGTACGCCTGTTACCTAATTTGTGCTTTTGATTTACACGATTATATAGGCTGCAGCTAAACCCAAATACCAATTGCCCGTGTGGCCAAGTGGTAAGGCGTTCCAATCGTATCGACTCCTGCCGATTAAAGGAAACAGCTTCGGTTTGCTATCAATTACTCATAGCATATCAGAGCTGTTCAATTGATCAATTATATAACTCCTCTTTGGCCAAGTGGTAAGGCGTTCCACTCGTATCAATCATACGATTCCTGCGGCAATGGAAAGAGCATTCGTTCGATTCGGATAAGAGGAGAATCATTTTTGCACAAGTTTACTGCTTGTTGCTGTTCTTTTCAACAGTAACCAGTCAGTAATCAGTATAATGAAATCTCAGTGTTTCGATGCGCCGCGACGCGACGCCGCGCTGAGCAATCTAGGCGATATGCAATATTGGGCTCCTGAAATGATTAATGTTGATGTGTATAACTCGTTCGCCCAAAACTAATGCACGCCGAGCCGTCAGCACGGTAGTCTTCCTCCTCGCATCATGGATTAGAAGCACTTGCTTATGGACGAGGTGGGTGACGAGGAGGAGCCGTTGGTAGGGCTGTACATTGACTATGATGATCGCAACCTCCTTGACACCGGCGGCGACGTCCCTCCTCCCCCCATCGCCCTGTTCGAATCAGGCCTCGGGCACTTGCTTTTTGCCCTTTCTGGGGTGTCGGGGGCGTTCCTGAATGCTCTCCCTTTATTTTGCGTATGATTTACGGTCGATACGACCTCTTTTGGCAATGTTCTCGCGGAGCTACTTTGACGCAGAGTAGCGTGCTCTCGACTTCCAGGAACCTTCTACAGGGGTTTTGGGAGCGTTCTCCCGGATTTGACTATGTCTTGAGCCAATTTGGTGGAAACAGGAAGCGTCACGATGGGACTAGCGAAGAGGGAAGCAGTGACCGCTTCAACCCGCTTATTGCTCCGCTGTCGCGACAAGGTTGGAGTAAGAGTTTCCCTCAGCAGATAGTACTCCATAATGTGCTTTCTATCGCCCATAGCTGAAGGGGATATCCGCACGCAGGCTTGAGGGTGGCAGTGATAGGGCTTGCGACCGAGTCGGATCGGGCGATGTACGTAGCGTTGTTCTCTCGTATATGTCCCTCTGGAATAAGAGGGATCCTCGATCCTTGGCCATCTGTGGTCTAGAGGATTTGTAGCTGCCGCAGAGCAGACTGGATTGCAATCTAGTCCTGGCAGCGAAACCAAATAATGCTAACGTTCGATGCAACAGACTCCGAGGAAGGCCTTGAAAATGCAACGTCCTATACTCTTAATCCAGGACACAAGTCCGCAAGCTTGTACGCCTGAAGCCGATCCCCAGTCATGGCTGGCTAAGCGAGCCCATATATGACCTAACTTACGCAAGCAGATAGCTAAGCAGATGCATCCAGCAGATCACATTCAAGCACGGCCAGTAGGCGCGGGACTTGCAGACTTCGGGATCGGCCGCCGAGTCTCGGAGCGATTCATTCTCTGCGATCGAACTCTGGAACTTTGAAGACATGGTGCATATCGTTCTGATTTGCAACAGTCCTGGCTCCCCAGAGAAAGCTGAATACAGCATATACAACCCTCACAAGACCAGGCGCATTACGACCTACCATGTCGAACGCCACCTTCTTGTCCCCGTCCGAGCGCGCCTACATTCAGACAGGTCTCGCGCATCCAACAGAACCGACGCGGCAGGATAATCGTCTTCTCGATGCCATTCGGCCTATTCAGATATCACAGGGAGACGCACCTCAAGCCAATGGAAGTGCTCGCGTTGTGCTGGGTGGTAAAGGGGGAACGGAAGTGGTTGTGGGCATCAAGTTGGACGTGGTGAATGCTGCAGACGTTGGCGAAGAAGCAGACCAGGAGCGGGAAGGCAAGGAAAGTTGGAGAGCGAAAATAGAGGTCGATGTGTAAGGCGCACGACAGCTTGTGGGCCCTCGCTCATCGCATCCTCGCTCCTAGAACACCACAGGCATTCCCACACCTGAATCAAACCGCTTGCTCCGCCTTGTCGTCATATTACGCCAATCTGTTGAACGATCACTTTGTCCCGTATCTTCCCCCACTACCGATTCTGCCACCATACAAGTAAGGTAGACGTAGCATTGTGGCATTCAGTCCTGACCTCCATTATCCTATCACCCAGATACTTCCAGCCCAACGTACATGCATCCATAATCTCCTCGTCATCCGCCTCGGTACCATTCGTCCTCTTCACTGCCATTCGAGCGGCATTCTCCTCTCTATACGTCCCAAAAACCAAATTTGTTGGATGGGAAAGCGCGATTCCGGATGAAAAGAGCCGGACGGCCATGGATGTCGAAGTAGACATGACGGAAGCCAAGTCGGATCGTTTCGGCTTGGAATTCGGCGGTGGTGAAGGCGGAATCACGGGTGCCGTGCGGGCAGCCAAGGCTGGAGGTACAAGGCGCAAGGGCAAGGGCAAGACGACCACCAACGCAAAGGGTAAGGTCGTGCAAGTGTCCGGTCCGGGTGACGAATGGGATTTGGAGGATTACGGTGGAGGCGAGGAGGGCGAGGGGGAGCTGTTGGATGGGAGCGTGCGTGTCGGTCTACCTGTCTGCGTAACCCTCAACCTGGTGAGTGCGTCTGTTCCACACCTGGGTCGCGCGCTTATACGTCTACTAGATACCTAACAGCGAGCGCTTCTTCCTCGATGCGACAACACCAGAGGAATTGGCGTGTCCCTCTAGACTTCACCTCTTCTTCTGTTCCAATCCGACAACGGACAGTGATGGCGTGACTGCGACCTCGATGGATCTACGCAGATTCAATGTATGCGGTATGCGCCTGGAAGGCGGAGAAGGGCTCGAGTTGGCTCGGTTACCAATACTCTTGCAGGTGAGCCCTTGTGTCGTTGTTTCATCAGTCGATGCTCACTGCGCATGACATGCTTCAGGTCGGCGAGAAAATAGGAAAGCAGATGATGATCGACCTGAATAGTAGCATGAATGACGACGTATAGACGACGGGTTATGAATCGTTCGCATGATCCCCTTGTGAAGGCTACAGGGAGATTCAATTGATTCTTGGCGACGGCAAGCAAGGATTCCAGCGAGAATTTGACAATCGGCCCGAAGGTCATCCCTAGCATGCTATTACTCTTGGGTCCAGGTAAGGATTTGCTGAGGAACACGCAGTCTTCGGGCATTCCAAACCTCGCCGACGTCTCGGAACCTCGCAAAGGCACGGTCATTCTCCTCTTCTAGCTTTTGCAGTGCGGGCTGGATTTTGCTGGTGATCGTCTCGTAGCATCTCTCTCGATTCACCTTCCAAAATTCCACGATCTGCTGGCTGAAAGCGAGAGGTGCTTGTCAATACCAGCTTCTGCTAGAGGTGCAAATCGACTGACGTGTCGGCCAAAACCTCTCTCAGCACTGCGGCGACGCGTTCTGCAAGCCTCTCCTCCGCTGCAGTACAATCCCTTGCGGGCGCTTGCATCGTTTCCTTGGTCGCATGCCATGTCACCTAAAGGTAAGAGGCAGAGCCTCAGTGGAGTCATTGCGAGCGAGTCCCATTTCATCCTCACCTTGTATACTTCCATGATCAACTGAATGCAACACGCCATCAGCCATCCGCAGCGCGCTGAAGGATTGTGACATACTTCTTTCATGTCTAGTTCCTCTTTCGTGAGTTCGTAGGCGTCCTTGTCTTTTGGCAAAGCGGACCGGACGTCTTCGCTCCTTTGAGTGACCTCCCCTTGGGCAGGATTTCTGGAAGGTGTCTTGACCCGCTTGTTCTGTCGCACCACGACCCGAGATGTATTATCAGACTGACTTTCCGAACCTCTGGGCTTCTTTCGTGGCTCTGCCTCGTTCGTCCCCTCGATTCGCTTGGTGGGGACACCCAAGCGTTTCCCTTCAGTCAAGTGTGAAATGATTAATATGTTCTATGAAAGATGATCGCCGTCGAAATGGGTGACGCTCACTCTTTGCGACGCGCTTCAACGCGGAAGCATGGTTTTCCTCGTCTTCTCGGTTAATCGGAACAGGTGTAGGAGACTCCCTTGCGGCAATGGCAGTGGCAGATCCATCAGCAGCAGGGCGTTCAGCGAGTTCTCGAGAAGCGTCATCGACTGCGTTGACACTGGTTTGCTTGTCGCCCATGGCATTGTCGATCCTCTTCCCTTTGCCCGTTTTGCCCACATCTAGACCAGACGGCTCCAATATACCCTTAAGATCCCTGTCAAGCGCATAATCAATCGATGCTCGATGAAGTCGAGTCAAAGAGTGGGATTCAGGCTGGACTGCTTTGAAGCCGCTCGCCGAGATGGCTTGCGATGCACTGGACGTTACTCCGTGTGGTACTAATGACTCTGATTCCCCTGAACGTGTGGAATCAATCGCCGAGTGGGAGGCATAGTTGGGCTGGATGACAAGCTGCGAGGAGGACTCCGGCGCCGTCGAAGGCTGATGCGCGATGAGACAAATGTTAGCCCCAAATTCTGTAGGTGGAACGGACATTTTACAGGACGTACCGGATCCACTATCACTGTCAGCCCTTGCCTTTTGGTAGCGTCTTCTTCATGGTCATTCAATGAGCCAGTCCCACTATGCGCAGACGACACAGCAGTACGCTTCTTCATGCTGGATCTATTGGTCTTCTCCGCCTTATGCCTCTGCTGGCCGCTTTCAAGAGGAGAAGAGAACCGGACGTCCCGTTGAATGGCTGAGCCGTTTGGCTGCCTGGCTGTGGTAGCGGATCTTCTGTGAAAAGCGTCTGAGGTGGCAGTACTCTTAGTCGGTTGAACGTAAAACAGATCTTCTTGCAATCGTGGCATTCGCCTCTTGGGTTGTTCGGAAGCTTCATCAGCTTCAAGCGCTTCTTTCCCAGCACTTGCGTTCTGTAACCGAGATAATCGACAGGTCTCTAAGCCCTTGCTAACGTTATCTGTCCTGCCTCCACGACTCACTGAATTCTTGTGCTGCTCCCTCACATTCTTGCCCTCCTGGCTTGCTAGATGTCTATCGGAAACCAAGCTGGTACCCGTTTCGATATTACCAGATATGGAGCCATTCTCCACCTTTTCTTTTTGCTCCCCAGTGGATGCGGCACGGTTTCTGCTAGACCGACGGACCCCAGACCGTGTTGAAGCATCTTTTGCGGAAGGGATCGGTTTGGACTTGTTTTGCGTGGTTCGCGATCTATTCGAATCCGGTATCTCGCGGGCGGGGTCGGAAGCTTGAACGATGAATGCATCATTGGAGAATCATCAGGCCCACAGGGTCAACAGGATTTCGGCAGGGTACTTACCAGTCCGGGATTTCTTGGTCCTTACGGACCGCTCGATGGGGGAGCACGCCTTCCTCTGTTTGTCCGCCGCAGAGTAATGGGCGGCAACTTCGCCGCAGCCTTCCATCCGAACACAAGCCTTTCGCGCCGTCTTGTCAGTCTGCGCTTTGAGTACCTCCCTGTAGGTTCGAGGGGGTCGGCGTTCAGCTGGAAAATCGGTGTCTACTATCTACTTCTGTTCATCAGCTTGTCTATCGTTGAATTCGGGATTGTGACCGCGACTGACTTTTGAATGCTCAGCATCGGATGTCAAAGGTGTCAAGCTCTCGCTGATCTCTCGACCGCTTTCATGCACTTGGATCACTTGCAAGCCCTGGCTGTTGTTATTTTCTTGTCTGGACTGCAGCGATGGTGTGCCCTGTATGCTCCGCTGGACGGAGGCCTCTTGCCTCGGTGGCGATACGACAGTGGATGATTTCAAATCAGAATGTGGCTTGCTAATTTTTCCTAGATGCGTCATTTGCGATTGAAGTTCATTGATTGCGCTGGCAGGCAAGCCGCTAGCTGGATTTACTCTTGATTGAGCCGATTCATGACCTGTTGTCTTTCGTTCCATCGAGCCATCGGTACGCGAAAGTTTCTGTCGCTCGGATTTCGTTTGTCGACCTACGACTAGTCGCTGTGTGGCTGCGTCTGGGTTGCAGATCCCTGGATCCCGTTGCTCGACCGACATGTCGGCGTGCTCTCTGGATACTGACAACTTCGAAGACGGGCTCTGGGAGACCTTAGCCCTACGGGTCTGCAGTATATTCTTGATATCTGCAACGCATGCACCCGTTTCAAACTGAATCTGGACATCTAGAGAGCGGTCTAGGGGAAATGTTGTGTCATCTTGAACGAGGAACACTGTCAGAACACCGTCCTTGGACAGTCGGAGGGTTTTGCCGTTGGCAAAGTAGCAGTCGGTCAAAGGTGCATCTCTAATGATCGAACCGTTGAGAAGCTTCTCTTCCGTCTGCCAAGTAATGCTGCTGCCATCGATGAAGAGACTGGTAAGCAGACCAAGGTTTTGTCGTTCTTTGTTGATGTAGAGGGCCTTGATTGGAAAAGTACGGAACTGTGGGAAGCGGGCCCGAATGACCAGAGTGAGCATCGTCAAGCGGCACTCGTTGGAGTTGTCCAGGCGATGACCAAGCAAGTCGCGCAATGCCTTCGCATCACTCTTCTCCCAAACGTGATCTGCAAAAGCTTCTTGTGACCAGCTCGTCGAATCTAGTGCTTTCGTATTGAGGTTGATGAAGATGTCTACTAGCGTCTTGATCATCAGGAAGGCTGCCGTTGTGATGCAAATGGTCAGCCTTGAATCACAGTCGTTACGGGTCTGACTGACATTTTGCGTGACGAAGCCAAGTTCCGAGGTCCGTGCTGATATCATAGTCAGAATCATTTTCAACAAGAGCTTGGTTAGACAGATTCGATCGGGTATATAAGCAAGTCATCCACCTTGTGATTGCCGTCTGCTTATTGATAATAGCCAACGCATTGTCATCGAGATATGCGATCGAGTCTGCTAGACAAGCCGCAACCTACAAGATGGTCCGGTAGAATATGAGTGATCTGACGAATTCCTATAGAGTGGGATTCGAAAGGGTCCTGCACTTACCGTGAAGAAGATCCGACGCGATGTTCTCGTTTCTACCGGTGATGCTTGCGCGTTCAAAACCCTCTTAAACAAGCTGTACCAAGTAGTGGCAACGACTATGGGGAGAATTTCTTGTTCAGTACAATTGCAAAGAACGCCGATAGCCCTTTTCTCGACGCACATCGCAATTTCCTCTTGCGTTTCGACTCCATTTTGGCTTGGATATTGCCCGCACTGGTCGTTGAGGAACTTGCCGCCTTTGGTTCGAATTTCTGAATACAAGCCTAGTACACGCGCGTCAAAGGACTCAAGTCAGAACAGAAGACTTTCACGGGGAAATGTCACATACATGCAACCTGGCGCGACCAGGTCAGTATCAGTACGACAGTTTAGATGCCAGCCTATCAATAGGACTCACCACGAGAATCCCGCGCAAAGAATCGACGACAAGCTCTCCTTTTTCCATCTTAATCCTTCGCACCCGTCAACCGAACCTTCCTGTAGACGTTGTACACCCTCCAGCATGAGGCAGACCAGCTTCTCTTCTTCTTCAGATCGCAAATGATCAGGATACTGCGTGAACCAACCCTGATCAGTCAGGGATGATGGATAGGAGAAAGGTTAACTTTGCACCTCGATCAAGCATTCATCCAGAGCTTTCCATCCAGCAGTGATGTTTTTCAATGAAGGTGAGGTATCACCTAGGTCCGCCGCTGCTTCCATTCTCTGAGATGCGGGAAGGTGAAGCTTCAGCAAAGATACCTCCCTCTACCCTCATCCGAGTTCTGATTCACCAGAATGATCGCCTCCAGCTTCCCGATACGACCAAGCGCCTCTTCCACTTCCCCTTCATCACTATAATGCCGTGAGATGTCCGCACGAGACAGCTTGATGGCATGCTTGAGTCTTGCGATGTCGAGAACGGACTTCAAATTGGCTACGTCTTTGACGACAGATGTTGATGCCATCTTGGAGTTCGGCGCCAGCGAAGACGTGAACGGGATCAGCTTCACAGTCCACTTTCAGTGTCCGGCATTGGTCATCGATGTCTGGGCGATGTCTGTGAAAATGCTGCTGACCTATATATGCTACACAAACACAGGGTCCCAGCACCGCTCAACGCATCAGATGGGTCACAGGCACCTCGCTCTGGCGCGTGACGCGGATCCTAAAGGTGTCTCAGCTTGAAACGCGAGTATATAAGGCTAGGAGACGTCACAGCCATCATGTTGCGCTGCATCATCACCTCAGCTCATCTGGCTTATGCACAACGACAGTCTTATATCCAGCTCGCGAAATACAGATCCAGGTCCTGCCCGGTCGGTTTCTATTTCAGGATCTTCGCCATTGTCTGGACTCCGATCGCACAGCGCGATCATGCGATTGCCTCCCCGCCTCCTTTTCTCGCAACTACGAATGTGGGGTCTCGACGCCGAAAACGTTTAACGCTGCGTACTCCCACACGCCCTGAGGACTGTTCCACGACTCGTGCGTATAGGGGAAGGCATAGTCCGCCTTTGCGCCAGCGTATGGTAAGAAGGTATCAGGTTTGAGGTGGGAGTAGGCGGTTCTGCCAACGAGACACAGCAGAGCAAACTAAGCTTTGGCGTCTAACATGTAATATCGCTTCGTCTCTTACCGCCAGTTATGAGCGAACTTGGCATCGATAAGGAGGTCCGGGCCTGCCCACGAGCTGTTCTTAAGGCCCGCAGTCTCAAAAACGCGCCTGAATCATCCGCGGTGTTCATTTCGGTATGAATGACACTCACCTTCACCTCGGAATCCAGCAAGCTCCAATTCAACACCGCGCCGGAAGCCATGCCGGAATGGGAATTCTTCGCAGCTCCGAAATTGGCGACCTTGACTCCGTGGAGCTCTTGCATGATGGTTACAAAGATCGCACATGTACTCGCACACTGTCCATTGCCGACGATGAGGATCTTGCCAAAGTCGAAGGGTTGTGTCGAGGGAGGCTGTGTTTTCCACGGTGTACATCCATCGGCGAAACGTTCGCTGAAGGCATCCGGTATCCCGTTGATCATGATATTCTGCGGAGGCTCCAGGAAATTGTCCCAAGGGCTGTAAGGCATTCCGTCCAGCTTGTTCCAATACGCGGGATTGTAGTAGTAGAGGACATCTGGAACACGCGCTTGATTAGAACACAGGTGATGCTCAGCCTCAACAAACATACCTGTTACGTTCTTTGTAGCCAAGTCGATACCGGCAGCCATAATCTCCCGCGCAAGCTCATTCGCTCGTATGACACCTTCAAAGCCTGGGTTCTGATCTACTGAGGTTCCAGCAAGGATGCGATGCAACTGTTTACCATTTTAGCATGTCAGCGCGAGCCGTAGATTCCCTTCACCTCGACGTACAAAGTGGCCAGCACAAATGTAACCGCCAGGGTTGTTTGTGACGTCGATGATCAAGTGGTCAGCGCCTTGACTGACGAGGTTGGCAATACCTTCGAGGACTTGTTGCTCCCATTCTCGAAAGAATTGTGGTAGGAAAGTTCCGGCCACCATGACGCCGACAGAGGTGTTGGGCAGCATGGTAAAATAAAATACGTCGCTGCTGCCTGTAGCGTTGTCCGTGGTCGGAACGAAGGGCTCCGGAAGATCGATCGCCACTCTCTGGTAGTTCAGGTCGGGGAGCGCTGCTATCTTCGGCGGCGGATGATCCTGGTCTGCGTTTTGTTTCCTTCGAGTGAACAATGTTGGAGTACCAGAGGCGGGTGTCCCGCTCGAGCCCTCATTCGGAAGTTTGCGGTCGACTCCGTTCGTCCGCTCGGCGGCTGCACAGAGGTTCGTCCAGAACGAATCTTGGTCTGTGAAGGGCACTGAGCTCACACGTACGGCCGCATAGGGGCTATAAGGCGGGTAATTGCCGAGATATAATCAGCACCTGTCATGGTCGACTTAGCACAGTGAGAGACGCACAAAGTGACGATTTCCTCCACATTGGTATCGGAGGGTATCAGCGACACCGTGACCTCGAGCTTGGGAGGATAGTCGGGCACGACTGATCCCGCGAATCCTGTCGGAGCAAGGTGGATCAGAGCAAGCATCATCTCACGGCGAAAGTCATACCTCCAACTCTCTGAGCCCACTTTCCGTCGAGTAGTCGATAGGAGGCATAAGCCATGCTTTCTCGGATACCATGATCGAGGAACGCGCCCGAGTACTCTTTGGCGAGCTTGGAAACGTACTCGTTTGGCGCTTGGCCGTCGATACTGGTCACCTCTGGCACGCAGACAAAAGAAATATCAGCGTTCGCACACGAGGCAAAGGTGATGCGGTAGCATACCGGCCCCCTCGAATCGACTGATGTCGATGCCCCTCTCCTGGTAGTACTGGTGGAAAGTCCCGTTCAGAAAGTTGGCAAAGAAGAGGTTCGCATCGGGAATGACATAGGTGGCTTCGGAAGGACCGGTCGGGTAAGAGCCAGGATCGGCCTTTCGCTGCAAGGAAACGATGGGGATAGGCAAGAGGTTTTGAAAGACATTGATATAGCACATCGGAATCCACTGAGTGTGCCCGTCGTTGAGACGATTGACCGTGAAGAACAGGTCAAGATTGAACTCGTAGTCGCTGTCATATTGCTGATACCTGATCCTGTCGAATTCTTGCGTGAGGTTGACCTTGGTATCCTCAAAGGGAGAGGGGGAATTGACGGCGGTGGTTTCGAAAGTGTAGAAGTTGATGACGCTTTCGGCAACAGCCAGGACGTTCTGTCGAATCTCTTCCGAGAACGGAAATGACTTGAGGCAGGCAACGACATCACGAGGTTCATTGACTGCGAAAGCAAAAGTCAGGACCACATTACCGAACTTCAGTGGTACGTACCGACACGGGTGGCGATGAGCGCGCAAGCATCCGCCCCTTCGTCCTGCCTCTGTGCCGGAGCTGCCAGAATGGCGAGCGGAAGGGCCAGGAGCCAGGGTATCAACATTGGCAAATGTCGGTGAGGGGAGAAGGTGTAAACGACGGTAGTCAACAAGGACCGTAATGGGAGAATGAAAGAAAACACGGAAAGCCCATCAGCGTTGTGGACAGTGCAGCGTATATATCTCGTCGCCCACCTTGCGCAGTCCTCGCTCTTCCAGCCACAGCGACTCATTGGACGAATGGCAACCTCTCGTTTCCGCCCAGCTAGGACAGCTGCTAGGACGAAACGCGTGGTGTTTGTTGATACCCCTTTCGCATAGCGTGTCCGACTCGACTGTGGAGTACCCTCCTTTGCCTTTTTGGGCTAGGCCTGCTCTTTGCCCAAGGAAGGGAAAACCCTTCTGTGACTGGAGCGCCTTCCATCATCATTTCCGCGACTGAGTCAGAGACTGAAGAGAGAGGAGTCGCCTGAAACACGAACCGAATAGAAGAGCGATAATGCTACACCTGCAGAACCGGGGACGGGAATGACTCAATATGGCAGCTCACCTGACGATGTGACGCAGAGACTCCGCAAAATCTGTCATTCAATCGTATTGTCACGCGCAGTTACTGCTCAATCTGGTTATGCTGAATGCTGATCAAGAGCAGAGACGTCGCGACCACTATCACAAGAACGGAAATACCAATTGGCTGGTTGCATCGCGCATGAATTCATATTCATATCGTCGAATCCAGTTTTTCTCCATCTCAACCCAATTGTGCCGACAAGATCCTTCGAATCCTACCCAATTCCACTCCGAAAATAGCCAGAGGCAGAACAGTATACAGTCGCAAGATCGCCCATCCCAGACTGATTCTCGAAAGTTGAGTTGGTGAAAGACCGAGTACGCCAGCCGAAACAAAAAGACCAAGACAGAAGGATCGTGCAGAAAGTCGTGTCGGTCGTTGTCGCAGGTGTCTTCCCATGTCGCAGCCCGTCACATCCCTCTCCATCGACCCCTCCGAACAGCTCCAGCGCGTGCCGAGAAGCACACTCAAAGAACCGTCCGAATTCGTCTATCCCCCAACCGTCATCATTCCTCTGCATCCACTGCTTCATCTACATCACGTCCACGCCCTTCCCCTAGTCGTCGATACCGTTCATGTTACAAGCGCCTCGGGGTCGTTCAAATGTTCGAGTTGTAGATATTTAGGCGGTGGCCGACTTCTTCTCCTTGGCGTGAGCCTTTCGGACCTGTAGAGCGCAACCAGGTCAATTCCCCTTTCTCTCCCATCCCCGCAATCGACTAACCAAGTCCCGCTTTTGCCTCTTCAACAGACCGATCTCGAACCTCTCGAAGTCGTTCTGCTTCTTCCTCTGCTCTCGGACGGCGAGCTTCTTGGCCCAGGACGAGCTGGCCCACTTTTCGGCGACGTTGGCCTTTTCAAGAGCCTTCCTGACGGCACCGGTACCGGCAGCTCGGGGGAGCGCGGGAAGGGTGTAAGGAGTAAGGATCATGTTTCGGTAAGGGAAGGATTGTCGGGGAACGCCAGTGGTGGGACCGTCGATCAAGGCCTACACAAGTTATTGTCAGCCTCCATGCTATAACCCCTTGCACTCTGGACTCACTCGGTTGTGGTCAATGATCTCGGCAATGACGGCGAGCTTTCCGGCGAAGGGTCCGTCGTTGACGAGGACGACTCGGCCGACTTCGACGAATCGCTTGAAGGTGGAAGGAGCTTGAACCTGAACGAAGGCTCCAGTCAGTCATCTGAAGCGGCTTGACAATCACCCGTCCATCGTGTTTCGGCATCCGTCTCCTCCTGTTGCTGCACCCCCGACGTCCGCTTCATGCAACCGCTTTGGCCTCCCATCGCTTCCATCCCCTTGCACTCCCCTCCTGCCGACCATTTCCTTCCGCCCTTCCTCTATTCCTGTCTGAGTCCTGTTCGCTCCTGACTTACGGGAGCCATTGCTGATGATTCTTCCTTTAGTTCCCCTCCAAAAGGTTGTTGTCGCAAAGATTGCTTGACGGTGGTTTCTTGACGGAACGTGAGCGACAAGCGGACAGAAACCGCGCGTGATCCAGCAGCCAGTTGCGATAATCCCAGGCGACCAACGGCGACGACGGCGGCGACGAGAGCGCCAGCGGCGACGGTGACGCCCGCCGACAGTGACGCGCCCAGCGAAACAGCACACTGAGCGATGCCCCACAGTCAGGCCATATCCGAAGCCTGCCAGTTGCGCTTCGTCAAGAAAGCGCAAAAGTTTGGAAAGAAACCTCGAATCTCCGTCAGGTCAGTCTTTTTGTCGTGGGCTTTCCTCCGATGGTCCCTCTCAGCTGCGTTGCTTCTTCATCTCCAAATCATCTCCTTTACTTCTCAAACCCCACAAGCTGGTATCCTGACCACCGAGACGGTCTAAGGTTCCTCTCGGGTCTCATGTCCGAGAGTTCGACCTTTCGCTTACGATATCTGCGCGTCTGCTGACGCAGGAACCGTTGCAGTATTCGCTGTCGGATACAGTATATGGTCGTGGTGTCAGCAATAGAATAGTCGCGTTAAATTAGCTGTCATGTCAATGCATGGCATCGGTGGATCAAAGATGATGAGCATACCGTAAACATGAGGAACCTGTTCGGTTTTCATGGAAGATTGATACAGGCACTTTACCCTCTAGACCATATTCATCGATATCGGGCAGCTTTACCATGGCCGTAAGGCAATTACCGTGCTGACCAGCATGTCGAATCCAATGTCAGTCATCGTGTGATTCTCTTCGTGAACATCAGGTACAAGGCTGTTACGGCAGCCCTTGAGTCTGCGGCAGACGCCGTTCGAAGATCGACGATGATAAGGATTACGATTCACCGTCTCAGCTATAGCTAGCGTCTCTACACGAGATGTATCGACAGGACTCCCGAAGAGCCTACCTTCTCGCCTCTTTTGCAGCCATACAGTGGTCGCCTTGGGATGCCGCGAACATCTGTTGCTGACAGCGATGTGTACTATCTTATTTTTACCCAGCGCGCCCCGAATGAGAGAGCGTTACCTCTACCCGATATGATGGCGGCCTGCTATTCTAGTCATGGCAGCTGATACGATGTACAGATTCGCGCCGAGTTTGAAGGGTTTTGCCCAATAGTTCGAAATCCGCAGGAGCGATACTGACACTGCTGCTGAGACCGGAAGTAAATCGCTGGCAGGAACCTGAAACGCCAGTCGTGCTGGCTGTTGTACGCTCGATGAGCAGCGGAGAACAGCAGAAGATCTCCGCTGGCTCTCCGGCACTGTTATGCAATGTTGCAGAAGTCATTACCGATGTGCTTACCGAGCTGCTTACCGATGTAATTACCGCTACAGGCTGCTAGCTGGCTAGCTCGTCGGTTCTGCTTCAGCATCTGGGGATTCAGCCGAAACACGATGTACAGATTTTGAGCCGATCTCGGGTGAAGATCTGAGAGCGCTTTATTTACAAGTCTGAAGTCAAAGCAGATGGTGGGCGATGGGTGATCTTCCCTGGCCAGCTGTTCCCATCTCTTTCTGACCTGTTGAAGCATTACGCACTACACTACTCATAGACAGTCATGGACACCATGCGTGACCAGTTGTCGCAAAGCGTGTGTGCAGGACATCGTGCCAATTATTGTAAGCGAAGCACCGCGGGTCTCCGCTGGATTTTTGGTCAGCCGGTTGATTCGGCATCGGGATCGCAGGGAAGGGCGTGGATGGGTTGTCACAGTCGATGTCTATGACACATCGCCGCCGGACAGCATTCTCAATGAACACCCGGATGAGCTGCAACGAGCGAGCTATCTATAAACGCCGCGTGAATGGGAGCTGAATAAGGGAAAGGTTCGAAATAGGCCTTCGTTCCGATAGACGACGGCAGTCCCTCCTCATTCGCTGTATCTATCCCTTGCGAGCTCTACGTGTTGATATAGACATTAGGAACCTCATGTCCTGGTTGCGTTGGTCAGCTCCCTGAAGTCTGTGCACTCGTTGTTACGTGCTGACATTTACGAACACATTGCATTTCAGGTCACAACTCGTTCGGTTCCGGTAGGTGTTCCGGTGTCAGCACAGGCGCAGAAGAGGACGAGAGGGCTGATTGGAGCCAGGAAAATCCCAAGAATAGGAAGCTGGGTAGGATGTCTGCATGAGATACAGCATTCTCGTCTTTTCTAGCGACTGTGTATTTGGTAGTACAATTCGCCCTTGTCGCAATTGCCCTGCTTCAGCTTCCACTTCCCAACGCAAGCCCCATGCCTGTAAAGTTCATGTAATTGAAGTGGTATGAGGACTGGTCAAGTGTGTGCCTAGGCCTGTAGGACTGTCACTGCGGGTGCTGACGGATGCAGGACAATCCATGGGAAGCTTCATGATGAATCCGGTTCGATCAACCAAGCATGGTATAGCTAAAGCAGTGGGAATTCCCGAGATATCTGTTCCGGATGGCATCGATCGTCAGCGCTGCATCCGTCCCAAGGACTTCCCACTTCCGCCGCGACAAGTCAGCGAAAGCTCGCGGATGCGACCAGGAGCGAATCGCCGAAGTTGTTTCTCAACATTCTGCATCGGCGCGGCGGCTGGCGTGGCCCTGACTGAAAGACGTGCATTTACCAAGCTAGTTCCCACAGTTTCCATCGTATTGTAGTTGATGGGAAACATGGGCAACCACAGCTGCAACCACAGAGCGACCAGCCGGGCAACCCATCCCACCTTACATCAATCCCGCTTTCGCGTCAGCCACTGTATTCCTTAGTCCAGCTTTCTTTCTTGACACCATTTGTACCGAGAACATCGCTGGTAGTCATATCATCAGTGTGAGGAAGACTGCTGCAAGCTCTGCTGCCGCACAGGTCAGTCCGGCAAGGGGAGAAGCAGAGCCGCGGAAGCCTGAGACGTTCAAGGGGAATTAGGCTAGCTATTGAGCGTAGACTACTTTCAAGCGTTTACTCCCCGAAAATGTGGTCTGTGTAATTGCTGTGTTAAAGTAGGTTCTAGCTTGTCTGGGACTCGTCATCCTCCTTCACTACCTTTAGCATCTAGAACTTCCGTCAGCAAAGCACCGTAAATAAGTGGTCGCGTTACATATCGAAAGAATCCCCTCCCCTAGCTACCGGAAGACACGCGAGATGACAGGTCCGATGAAGCTTCCGATGCAGAGTGTCGATGGACAGCAAACGGTGTGATCATAACATTCAAACACCAATCATGCATGAAGCTAGGCATGCCTTGGCCTTGTTGGTTGGCATGTTGCATCGCCTCTGCGAGCTTTCTTGCTCTGCGCGCGCGGCCGACCAGCCAGCTGACCAGCTGCGCGACAGCTCGACCGACCTGTACCGGAGCACGCGTTTCGATCTGAAGGCTTTATTACCCCGCATAAGCTGTACATACTCAAGCTTCAAAATATGCAGCGTTTGATGCCCTTCACCGCCCCGCGCCCACAGCCTCTGACCATATTCCCTAAGCTATTCCCTATGGGTGAAATTGTTTCGCTAGGCGGCTTCCGCGTTTCTTGGCTCTTGTCATGTTTTGGTGAGCTGCTGACGGGTCGATGCGCTTTGCCGTTGTGGTCGTGCGATGCATCGAGGTATATAGGTGTCCGTCGGATGCGTGTCCTGTTCGCTCGTCATGCGCATCTATCCACCAGCACGTAGTCGAGTCACTCACGAGATCGACTGCTGCCGCACGGACACCTTCATCCACCGTCTGTTATCCATCCGCAGCAGACGACGGGGATCGCCATACCCTCAACATCAAACCAGGGGCTCCCGACGCACGACAACAAGCATTTTACAAGTACCACCTCGAGGTATGTTGATCTCCTTTTCCCTTTGGCGACTGCTTATCGTTTGATGCGATTCCTTCTTGCGTCCTTTGACGTTTCGTGGTTGATTCAGATATAATAATAATAACAACAACGCCAAACTTTGATCAATCAGTCTTTCCTTCAAGCATTCATAATACCGCAACCATTCTAGGATTCGCATCACTTGGCCTACCTCAAGCGTAACCTGCGGCAACCTTCCTTTGCGACGCTACAATCATCGATCTCGCAGCGAGCGGGTAACCGATAGATAGCATCATCTCATCATGGCACCCCAAGACAACGCGCAATACGTTGGTCTGCCGACCCGGAACCCGGACGGCGGGCCAGACTCACCCAATATGTGAGTGCCCCAAGTCCATGTGAACGGTCCATCAACTGATGTCATTGATAGCGGGATGGATACCCCACAAATGCCATCAACACCAATGCTCAATGAGCCATACACGCCTCCTCTTGGACGAGACGCGCACCTTCAACCATCCCCCAGTTTCTTGAACCCAGCGAATCGTGACAGCAGCTATGCGACCTCGCTCAACAGCGAAGCTGCATCAGCGCCCGGAGGTCGGGCCAGTTGGGGAAGTAACGCATTGGTATGTCTCGTCAACTTCTTATAAGATCGCATAGACTCACGCGTCTCTGCTTACAGTTGAACCCCGGAAACCGACACGACTCTTTCGCCGGATCATCATCGCCATTGGCTCGTCAGGGATCAGACGAGGATATCACCGCGTCCCCTGATCCAGCTTACGCGCCGGAAGCCAGCCCACGAAGCCCGCGCCGCTCCAACCGAACCAGCGCGACAGCAGGCCTCGCCCTCGGCACAGGCGCCGCCGCCGCGGCCGTCGCCGCAGCGAATTGGAACCGAAATTCTAGCACCGAAGACGAGTTGGACGAGAAGCCGCGATGGGCAGAGAGCGGTCCCGAGTCCGAGAAGAAGCCAAGGTGGGCCGCGGGTGCCGATGGCAAGCCGAAGCGGCGGTGGCTTCTGTGGTCGATCCTGCTTGGAGCATTGCTTGCCGCGATTGCTCTTGGTGTCGGACTGGGTGTCCAGTAAGTGATCTCTTGATGCTCTATGGGATCGGATCTAACGGTGCTTCGTAGCTTTGGAACCAAGAACAAGGACTCGACCAACAGCACCGGCACCGGCTCGTCAAGCGCCTCGGATAACAATGATTCCAAGGGCTCTGGCTCTTCACCGTCGTCCAGCAGCAAGCCCACAGGCACCTCGTCCGGTCGTGTCCCCCTTTTCACCGGCGTCACTACTGGCACGGATGGTTCTCAAATTCTCTTTACTAACGGATCGACTGTAACCTACCGAAACCGACATGGCGGTAGATGGGCTTACGACCCCTCGAACCCCATGATTAACGATGCTCAGCCAAATTCTTGGACACCTCCGCTTTCGCAACCCTGGAACTATGAGGACCGAATGTTCGGTGTCAACTTGGGTGGATGGTACGTGGATTCCAAAAAATGTCTACCTCCCTCGCTCACGTTCACACCTATTCAGGTTCGTCACTGAACCCTTCATCGTTCCGGGCTTGTACGAACAATATACCAACGGCACTGCCGGTCCCTCCGTCGACGAGTTCACGCTCAGCCAGAACATGGGAGATCGAGTGGCCGAGATCATGGAGGAACACTACCAAACCTTCATTACCGAGGAAGACTTTATGCTCATGGCCGACGCCGGTCTCAACTGGATCCGTCTGCCCATCGGTTTCTGGGCCCTCGAGACGTTTGGCAACGAACCGTTCCTCGAGGGCGTTTGCTGGAAGTACATCGTTCAGGCACTGCAGTGGGCGCGCAAGTATGGACTTCGAGTCAAGCTTGACTTGCACGCTTCTCCCGGATCCGCCAACGGATGGAACCACTCTGGTAGGATTGGACAGCTCAACTTTTTGCGAGGTGCTATGGGTCTTGCCAACGCCCAGCGAACCTTGGATTACATTCGTCGATTGGCCGAGTTTATCCACCAGCCAGAGTGGCGGGACGTTGTTCCTATCTTGTGAGCTTCTCGACGGGATTTGCTTCTCGCATATGTTAAGTCTTTGTCCATCAGCGGTATTCTCAACGAGCCCAGAGCCGAGCCTATCGGTCAGACGAATCTCGGCGCATTGTGAGTCAAGGTGTCGTCATTGTATACAGCCAGCTGACTATGACCTCTCAGCTACATTGAAGCCCACGACATGATCCGTAACATCACTGGATACGGAGAAGGCAACGGTGCCTACATTTCCATCTTTGAAGGATTCATCGGCGTCGACAAGTGGTACTCTTTCGGACAAGGCGCGGACAGCGGCTTTGATCGAGTCAACATGGACATTCACCAGTACACTGTATGTTTGTCCCTCTCAAAAGTCTGCCTCCATGCTTAACGAATCCCTCTAGTGTTTCCAAGACCAGGATCCTCGAAGCATCGAGATCCTCGCTGACCGACCTTGCGAATGGTGGGCTCGAGGAACCAACACCACCCGAAACGCCGTCGGTGTCACGTTGATGGGCGAGGCATCTGTCGCATGGAACGAGTGAGTCAGGGCTCATGCATTGCAGACAATGTTCTCATCGCTTTCATTTACAGCTGCGGTCACTGGCTCAATGAAGTCGGCAAGGGATCTCGATACGACGGCACCTACCCCGGATACGAGGACAGACCCACCGGAAGCTGTGAAGTGTGGAACAACGACAACTTGTGGAACGCTTCCGTCATTGCTGCCTACACCGACATGATGTCCGCCACTCAGGACTCTCTGTTCTCTTGGTTCTTCTGGACTTGGAAGATTGGTGCCTCAACCATCTTCGACCACCCTGTCAACACTCCTTGGCACTACAAGCGATTGCTCGAGCTTGGTATCGCTTCCCACGACCCCCGCCAAGCTATCGGCCACTGCCAGAACAATGCCGGAGTCACCCCGGTTCAGTTCAACGGATACAAGTCGTACCAGACCGGTGGTGCCGGTGCCGGTACCGTCCCTCCCGCCGACAGGACCGCCTACCCGTGGCCGTTGACTAGCTTGGCGCCTTCGTTCGGCGCCGACGCTATCGCTAACTTGCCGCAATACACTCGAACGGGAACGCCGGTCGTACTCGCCAACCCGACTCCCAACACAGAGTACGCGCTGGTGTCAAGCGCTTCGGCGGCGATGCCGACGGCGACTATTGGCGCCGAACAGGCAGCATTTGTGCAGGTCGCTGGGTGAGTTGTTTCTTTACCCTGACGTTTTCGTCACCGTATTAATTGACTTTGTTCGTCTTTGCAGCTGCAGCTATCCAAACGAATACAGCGCAGAGTCGATGGCCATGCCCACGTCTGCCTGTGGCGCTGGCCAGACCGGCATCATCCAGAACGCCATCGTTCAGCCGACTCCCGCTCCTACTCCTGCTGCAAGATAGATCTTCTACATGACATGACTTGATAATGGACAATCAAAGCGTTTCTTCGGGAATGGGTTTTGCATGTGTGCGTGTGTGGGGGGGATCTCAGTCTTTACGGTGTTGGGGGGCAACTGGATCTTCTCAAGCGGTTGCGATTAATGATAATGCTTGTATCATTCTGTATCTATATCAAATCAGTGTACGGGAATACCTGACTGGACATGCGCTATGAATGGTCTGGCCTGGACACTTGTCCCGAAATCCCGGAAATTCCATCCGACTTGGACTCGACGATGGGACAAGAAAGAAAGGCCCGGAATAAATCTGGCACGTGAGCCAGACGGCCAGAGCCGAGATTCGCGAACCCAGGACTAAAAAGCGTAGGCAGGTATGAATTATTGCTCTGATCCATCGCCGGCTCTTTCGTCCATACCATCCCCACCATGACCATCGACAACTTCCCTGCAAAGGAGCACATCCGTCGCCTCGTGCATCATATTGGCCGACTGGCCGCCGCTGCTGGCGAGACGCGCACCGAGCATATCATTGTGCTTCAGGGGGAACATACCTTGTCGCGCCATGATACTGATCGGGAACTGCCCTTTCGTGAGTCCGCATCTCTCATGTGCTGTCACACGCTGAATTCCGTTTGTATCGTAGACCAGGAGGCCAACTTTCACTACGCAACCGGCTGCCTCGTTCCCTCGGCGAGTCTGATCGTGCGATTCAGCGCAACCGACAAACCCGATTACCCAACGTTCGACGTCAAGCTCTGCATTCCCGAGGAAGATGCGGAATCCAGCATGTGGTCCGTCCCACCGCCAAGTCTGGAGCAGGCGAAGGAGATGTTTGATTTTGACGCGAGCGAGCTTGGGTTTACGGGCGTGGATGATCAGGCATGGTGGGGATCGCTCATGCACAACAGCTCGCAGGAGAAAGTTGTGCACGTCCTGTCTACCGGTGCGGACGGCACGTATCCATCCCCAGCCGAATGGATGACCACGGCGTTCACCCAAACATCGGATATCAAAGTCACCGCCGACCACCTGCAACGCGCATTCCACTACGCACGCCTGATCAAGACTGAGCAAGAGATCTCGTTCATCCGCGAAGCCTGTCGGATCACCTCGGGCGCGCACGAGGTCGTCATGCGTGAGCTCGGCAAGTTTGCAGCGAGGCGGTTGGACAAGGCGCACGGCGGTGCTGGAAGGCGGGATGGAAAGGAGGGCCTGAGCGAGTGGGAGATTGAGAGTGAGGGTGATGCCGAGGCGGTCTTTGTTGCGGCTTGTCGGCGTGCGGGGTGGGTTTCGTACGCAACGTCACAGACCCGATCCTGATGACTAGATACGCAGGGCCGGCCAAGCATACTTGCCCATCGTCGCATCCGGTAGCCGCGCAAGCACGCTTCACTACGTCTGCAACGACAGAATCTTCCCGACCTCCCGACATCCCGTTGACACCACACCGTCATTCACCTCCCCGCAGCCTTCGAACAGCACGCCCGGCCGAGGCTGCTGCGGCGATATGCCATCCGAATCATTCGACGACCTCCGCCAAGGTGCGTTCCTGCCGCAGGTCTTGCTCATCGATGCCGGATGTGAGTACCGCGGCGGTTACGCTTCGGATATTACGAGGACGATCCCGATCGGGAACGGCGGCAGGTATACCGAGGAGGGGAAGACGGTGTACGCGATCGTGCTCAAGATGCAAAAGGTGCGCAGGACCACGACGGGAAGACGAGGAATCTCCCATTGATCGTTCTCGGTGGATAGGCAGCCGAAGCGATCTGCAAAGCGGGCGCTCATTGGGACGACCTGCACTTGCTGTGCCATCGGGTCCTCTGCGAGGAATTTATCGCGCTTGGGATCTTCAAGGGCACCCTCCATGAGATGCTCGACTCGGGCATCTCCCAGGCGTTTTTCCCGCACGGGCTAGGTAAGTTTATGCTATCGAGGCGGAACGGCAAGGATGACTGACGCGCGGCCGCGAAGGACATTCTCTCGGCCTGGACGTGCATGATTCGCTCCAGCTTTTACGCACAGAGCACCTCGAGATTCCCGAGGCGTCGCGCCGGCATGCGCAGCTGTTCAAATACTTGCGGATTCGACGCCGGCTCGAGGAGAACATGGTCCTTACCATTGAACCGGGGTGCGTTCCATGTCGGTGTGAGAACCAATCTTCTGGCTGACCGTTCGTCACCCTGGCAGATGCTACTTTTCGCCACAGCTCATGGAGACCTTTGGTGCGCTCACGAGCCCGCTCGTTGACAGCGCCGTTCTCGCGCGGTACACGCCCGTCGGCGGCGTCCGGATCGAGGACGTCGTTGTCGTCCGCAAGAATGATTGCGAGAATCTGACGACGGTGCCGCGCGAGATTGCGCAGATCGAGGCGATCTGCTCGGGTGAGGCGTAGGCGCCGGCCGACACCGAGGGCCCAGGGTTGTATGCAGAGTATGTATATGTCGGGGATACAATATGCCATCCGTGGCGGGATATGTTACTTTTGATCTGTCTGTCGTTCCGGACTCATCCATCGGTGTCTTCGCTTGGACATGTTGGGCGCTATACGAACGCAAAGCTTTTTATCAGTACTCTGACGGAACTCGCCCCGTCGGTCCGCCTCGACTCACCCCTCCACTTGAACCACTCCCACGAAAGACTCATCACCTCCCCATCGGCATCATACGGACTCGGTATCTCGCTGTACCCCGGTCGAGCGGTGGGGTGGCGCACGTACACGGCCGAACAGGTCTTGAAGTTGGGCTCGAGGTAGGCCGGTACGAAGAGGTGCGGCGCGGCGTAGGCGGGCAGGGTGAACCATGCGTTGGCGGTGTCTTGTTTGACGGCGCTCGACGGGGTGGTGGCTTTCGGTGCGGTTGATTCGGAAGATTCGGGTGATGGTGCGGATTCCGCGGTTTCGGATGCTGCCGCCGCTGCTGCTGTCTCTGTTTCCTCGGCCGAGGGCTCGGCTTCCGGTTCTGCCGGCGGCGTCGGTGTCGTTGCTTGCGGCTTGGCGAGCATGGGAATAGCGGAAGGGTCGACGGAGAACATGTCTCCCGGGTTCAATCGAATGTTGGGATTATTTTCCTGCATCACGAAATTCAGGCTGAGCACTATTCCCCTTGATGTGCCCGCACCAAGCGCCCACTCACGATCCTCCCGTTCAACATCACCTTGCGATGCACGACCATCTGCCGTGCCTGCCACACGCTCGACGCCAAGCACGCGCGGAAGACCAAGACATCCAGCCTGCGCTCCACCTCGCGATACAACATCGTCCCGATCGGCACGCGCCCGCTGCGTTCCTTTTCCTGCCGGTTCCGCTCCTCGACGATCCGGGCGGAATCCCTCGTGCGTCCGGCCACGATTCCACCCGTCTCACGGGACGGCTTCACCCCGGCTTTGCCGCCGCCGCCGCGTTTGCCCTCGGCGTGAATGGAGGGAAGCGCCTCGGGAAGGTACCACCGTTCGAATTTCGTCTCCCCGATGTGATCGCCGTGGTACCCTCTCGACAGCCGCTTCGAGCGCCACCGCTGCTGAAACAGCGTCATGGACGTTCGAGTGAAGTTGGTCTCGCCGCGGAGCGGGCCATCGGGGGATACGCGTTGCCAGATGTTGTACAGGTTTTCAGGCGCCCAGCTCTGTTGGGGTGTCAACGCGAGGAATATCGCAGGGGGGGGAAGGCGGGGACGTACCATCCGGGGCAGCGCCCTGTTCTTATCGAACAGGGGCCTGACGAATGCTGGTCTGTAGGGCATGCTGGGAGACTTGTCGACGAGGGAGCGCCCCGCCGTGACCGCTCTCACCGACTGTTACTTTTCTCGACTCTGCGTGCTCTGCGATCGCCCTCCTCCCGCGCCAGGTCACGTGCGCGCAAACGCGGGACGGCGCTGGGTTCAAGCGAACACGAACGACTCGGGGTGGCCGTTCATCCGTCGTCGTCCATCCACGCACCATGTTCCGCTCACTCGCCATCCCGCGCGCATGTCGCTACTGCCAGCGCACACCCATCCGGTCCTACGCCGCCGCCGCCACCGCCGCCGCGCCACCGCCCACCTCCAAGATCCCGCACGGCAAGTCCCCCCCATCCCCCCATCCTTGCCTTTCTCACAACCGGCTAACCCTCTGCGTTCCCTGCAGCGCCATCAATCCTTAAATCCGGGACCGTCATGAAGGATCTCTCCGTACTCAAGGATAAACCCGACCCGGTTGCCTTGCCGGACGAGGAATACCCAGAGTGGCTATGGACGTTGACGGATGAGTACGTCGCCGCCCAGGGCCGCGCGACGGGGCAAGGAGCGCCGGCGGGCGAGGCAGGGTTCGATATGAAGGCCGAGAAGAAGAAACTGAGGTCCAAGTGAGTCTGCGGATGGGTCCCGGTGGTGGATGAAGGCTCATGTTCGTGCAGGAATCGCGCAGAGATCAAGTCGAGAAATTTCCTGCGGACGACGTAGCGTCGCTTCAACCACTTGTACAGCCTATGCATACTCTCATCCCACTCGACTCTTCAGGGTCGCAGACCGTGCGCCATTGGATAAGAAACAAGACTGATACAACGCAACCCCCGTCTTTGTATATCCCGTCCACTCATCTCAGAGGCCCTTGTGGGCATCCACCTGAACGGCCGCCTCGCCCGCGGCGACCAATCGCCCGGCATCAATCTTGGCGGCCGCCTCGCGTCGCTTCCGAAGCACGTTTTCCAAAAAGAACTCTCCCGCCTGTACACACACCGTCCGGGATCATTAGCCATACATTTTCCCCGTTGCCCCCATTTCCGTGCAACGAAACGCACCTTGTAACTCGACCGGACGAGCGGCCCACTGGCGACGTACAAGAAGCCCATCGATTCCGCCGTCGTGCGCCACTTGTCGAATTCGGCCGGGTCGACGTACCGCTCGACTTTCATGTGGCGCTTGGTCGGGCGCATGTATTGCCCAAAGGTGACGACGTCGACTTGGGCCTCGCGGAGGCCTGCCAAAAAAGGGAAGCGAATTAGTAGATACATATGGGGAGGATTTGAGAGGACCCACGTCTGAGCGCATCCATGACCTCGTCCTCTTGCTCCCCGACGCCCAACATGATGCTCGTCTTGGTAATCACCTCCCTGCCGGCCTCGGCCGACACGCGCTTCGCATGCCTCAGCACGCGCAAACTCTGCTCAAAGTTTGCCCTCCGGTCCCTGACGAACGGCGTACAGCGCTCGACCGTCTCGACGTTGTGCGCAAACACGTCGAGCCCGCTCAACGCCACCGTCGCCACCTGGGCCTCGTCCCCACTAAAATCGGGCGTGAGCGCCTCGACGAGGATACGCGGCGCCTTGTGCTTGATCTTGCTGATCGTGCTCGCGATATGCGCCGCCCCGCCATCCACCAGGTCGTCCCGATCGACACTCGTCAGGACAATGTACCCGAGCCCCCAGCGGCTGATCGCTTCCGCCGTGTTCTCGGGTTCGTGCGGGTCGAGCGGGGGCGGCGCGCGCGAGGTTTTGATGGAGCAAAAGCGGCACCCACGGGTACATGTGTCGCCCATCAGCTGGAGGGAGGGGGGAGGGGTGGAGATCGTTAACATGGACACTCAAAAAGTGCCTCGGAAGAGCAGACGCACCATGATCGTCGCCGTCGCGCCTCGTTTACCCTCGACCCCATCCTTCCCGCCGCCCCAACACTCCCCAATGTTCGGACATCGCGCCTCCTCACACACGGTATGCAAGCCGAGCCCACGCAAGTCCTTCTTGATCGTCGCGTAGGACGAGCCCGTCGGGATCTTGGCTTTCAAGTGGGACGGCAGGCGTGGCCTGTGCGAAGGAAGCCGCAGGGGTTAGCTGAAAGATCACAGGGAACGGAAGCGGGAGCCGCCGGGAAAAACGCACGTCTTGAGATTGCCCATCGTCACCCTCGTGCCCTGCGCAATCTCCTCGCCACCGACGAAATCATCAAACGACGGCCCTTGGTCGAGCCTGCGCGCGAATGCGGCGGTGCGATTCGCGGCGGCGGCGGGCGCTGTTCCCGACGTGGTGGCCGTCGCGGCTGCCGACGTGGCGAGCGTGCGTGCGTGTGCGCGTGCAAGGGGTGTGATGCGGGTGGCCATGGCTGCTGTCTGCTGTCTGCGCTCGCTGGACGATGGCGACCGTTGGCCGAGTTGGTTCATGCACCCCTGCGATATCAAGATTCATGGGCGCGGAAGCAAATTCCGATCGCCCTCGTTTCGCCCGGTGGCAAATCGGCGCGAGCGCAATCCCGCGCGCCGGATTTCCAATCCGCCATTTCCGCTCCGTCGGGAATCAGCTGACGCATCTATCTAGGTACACATGCGCATCACCGCAACTCGACACTCCTGCGCGTATCTATACTCGTCCGTGCCCTTGGCCCACGCGGCGACGGCACACTGGTCGACGTCCGCGTCGGCGGCGCCTGCCTCGGCGGTTGTTCCCCGAGCGGCGAACCGACGACCGACATCCTTGCCGCCGAGGGACTCGATCCCCTGCGTCCCGCGACACCCAGATTCACCGATCCGCTGCTCATCGTATACTTTCCCTTGCGCCTCCCGAGCGTGCCCAGTAAACCGCCCGTGATGGCCTTGACGCTCCCGCTGCTCGGTGAACCCTTGAGCGCGGTATGACTACTAGCCGCCGAGACCGGACTGAGAGCCTGTACCTGTCGTTCCGCGAGCTGCGGGTACGGCAATCCTTCGGGCGTCCGCGCGATCGGCTGAACGAGGTCATTTCGCGACGTAATCTCCGTCGCCGAGGTGCTGTCGGCGCGCGTCGGGAACTGTGATGCGCCCGAGACGTTGCGCGAAGCCGGGATGGCGGGCAGGGTCGGGTCGTAGGTGTGCAGTGTGGAGTGGGTCGAGAGGTGGCTGTTTTGACGAGAGCGAGTGGCACCGGCTGCGGGAAGCCGGGGTCATTAGCATTCGTTCGATTGTAAGGGATATGAATGCCCAGATGCTCGACGACTAGTTGTATTTCTGCGAGGACGTCCGAGCCCCACGTCAAGCAGTGCCGAGCGACGCTGTGTCATCTTGCAATGACCTCGTGGCAACGCCGCGACTCTATCCGATCAATCGGGCATCCCTCCCGCACGACGAGTGATCGGTCTTTCACCGTCCTCTGATCGCCACGAACGCGCGCCGGGGCACGGCGCTTTGGAGGCTCAGATTTCCACGGATTCTCGATAGGAGATTCGTTGCACTGTCGCCCGGAACCGTTGCTTGCGGCGCTTGCAGTTCCCGCTTCACGTGCCAAAGAAAACCGATGCGTCGCTCGCACTCGGAGCGAGGCTCGGTCGCTTCCCGGACGCTTGGAAGGTCACTGACGCCCAGCGAGACTCGGCAGGCGCTCGATTGACTCGGCGCTTCTGACGTGCAGTGCTTGCTGCCTGTGCTCGAGTATGCTCGTACGCCGTCATACGATGGAATGTGTTAGGTCGCTCGAGGCGATGCTTCGTGGTGGCGGTCGACGGATACTGGTGCTCGGCCGTCCTCGACGGACTCGTAGGACGGCCTCGAGAGATAGTCGCCTGCGGCGCTGGTGTTCTCGCTCCCTTAAATCGCCCGGGGGAATGCTCGCTGCGCTCGGATCTCCTTGCGCGCGGCGCTGGTGTTCTCGCTTTGCTCAACGATAGGGGTTCTCGGCCGTCCTGCGACGGCCTCGGGGATCCTCGCCTGCGGCGCTGGTACTCTCGCTGCGCTCGGGAGAGTCTCGCTCCCTTCGGTCGCTCGGGGTATGCTCGCTTCGCTCGGGGTATGCTCGCTTCGCTCGAAGATCTCGCGCGCCCTACGGCGCGCTCGGGGAATCCTTGCCTGCGGCGCTGGTCTTCTCGCTTCGCTCGTGAGATTCTCGCTCCGCTCGAGGTAGTCTCGCTCCCTCCGGTCGCTCGAGGTATGCTCGCTCCGCTCGCCGGTCGCCGCTCGCCGTCGTCGCTTCGCTCCTCGGCTCGCTCCTCGGCTCGACTCACCTCTCCCCTTCCTTTTCCCCACCACCCCCAACCACTCCCGCAACCCACTCTCACTCCCGGCCAACCCCTCGTACGCGTCGGCATACGCCCTCGCCCTCTCCCCCGGCCTGTCCATCCCCCTCAGATGCCCCATTGTCATCCCCACCGGCCACGCCCGCGCCCGCGGCCTCGGCGACGCGGCCGCCTCGGTGGATCCCGTCGGCGTGGGGAGGGCGAATCCAGTGGTGGGGCTCGCGTCGGCGGCGGCGGTGGTCGTGGATGATTCGCCGGAGCGGTGGCGGATGGGCCGTGGGCGGGCAATGTCCATCGGGAAGGGAAGGGGCGTGGATGGAAATCGTCGGCGTCGGGTGGAATGCAAGCATCCGACGGAATCGGGATCGCCCAGCATACGCGCCGGCTCGAGTAGACGTTGAGTGAACCACCCCGACGCGTCCGATCGCGCCCTCGCTTCCTCCCGCGGATGCAAACCTCGGAGCGGGCGAGCGGGCAAGCGGGGCACCCTTCTTGTCGCCTGGATTCCATCGCCCGTCGTTGGCCGCCCGCTTGGCCGCCTCGTTTCCCACGCACGATGCCCCGCCTGCAGATCCTCCAGCACAAGTCGTACCACCCGTACCTCGAGAGCAACAAGCAGCGCGTCCGGGACGACGAGGCCAGAGCGGCGCGGCTCGAGCAAGAGGAGGAGCGCAGCGCGTTGGACCAGGTACGCCCCTGTCGCCCTTGCCACGTGGCCCGGACTGACGGGCGTGTACCTTTTTCGTAGAATGCAGCAGAGAGACTCGCCTATCTGAGGGATCCACGGTCCCTTCCCCCGCCCCCGCCGCCGGCACCAGCAAGCGCCTCGTCGCGCACGCTCGAAGCGCCCGACCATGCGGCCCAGCTCCGAGTCGCGCACAGGAGCGACAAGATTCGCGCCGAGAAACGGGCCGAGCGGGAGCGGCTCGAGTTTGATTGGCCCCGGGGGGAGGGGAAGCGGGGGGGGAAGGAGAGGGGAGGAGGGGAGGCGGAGGCGGAGGTGGGGCATGTGAATTTTTGGGCGGGACTTGAAAAGGTGCGTCGGCGAGCCCGAGCCGAGGAGCGAAGCGACGACGGCGAGCGGCGAGCGGAGCGGGCATACCCCGAGCGACCGGAGGGAGCGAGACTACCTCGAGCGGAGCGAGAATCTCCCGAGCGAAGCGAGAACACGAGCGCCGCAGACAAGGATTCCCTGAGCGCGCCGTAGGGCGCGCGAGACTCTTTCGAGCGAAGCGAGACTTTCAGCGCCGCAGGCAAGGATCCCTCGAGGCCGTCGCAGGACGGCTGAGAACCCCTATCGTCGAGCGAAGCGAGAAGACCAGCGCCGCAGGCAAGGATTCCCCGAGCGCGCCGTAGGGCGCGCGAGACTCTCCCGAGCGAAGCGAGAGTACCACCGCCGCAGGCAAGGATCCCTCGAGGCCGTCGAGGACGGCCGAGAACCCCTATCGTCGAGCAAAGCGAGCATACCAGCGCCGCAGGCTAGGACACCCGAGGCCGTCGCAGGACGGCCGAGAACCCCTGTCGTCGAGCGCAGCGAGACTACCAGCGCCGCAGGCAAGGACACTCGAGGCCGTCGCAGGACGGCCGAGAACCCCTGGCATCGAGCAAAGCGAGAAGATCAGCGCCGCAGGCAAGGACACCCGAGGCCGTCGCAGGACGGCCGAGAACCCCTATCGTCGAGCAAAGCGAGAAGACCAGCGCCGCAGGCAAGGACACCCGAGGCCGTCGATAACGTCTTCCCCCTCGTATTAACTGTGTGCGCGTGCGCGCGCGTGGCGTCTTCCCGTGGCGTCTTCCCCCTCGCTCACGTCGCCCGTGCACGCCCCGAACTGACCTTGCCTTCCGTCGCCCGCGCTGCAGTCTTCCTCGAAACCGAAGAAAACCCCGGACGAGATCCAGGCAGACGACCCGACAACCATGTACCTCCACCGTCCGCTCCGGGAGACCAAGCCGTGGTACACCGACGTCGCGCTACGGACGTTTGAAGAGCGGGAAGAAGACGATGATCAGAAGCGCGAGCGGCGGGAACGGCGGCGGTGAGTCGTCCCCTCTCCTTCGTGTTGATGTGCGCGGCCGGGGCTGATGAGGCGCGCGGGGCCAAAAAAAAGGCGGAAAGACGAATCGGCGAAAACGGCGCAAGATCCCATGACGCATGTCCACGCCGCACTCGCGTCGTCCTCGGCACATTCCCGACCAACACGACGTCCCCCGCCGCCGATCACGTCGACGAACGATCCCCTCCTGGCGGCACGTGCCACCCGTGAAGCCGCAGAACGCGCTCGGGCGCTCGCGCTCGTTCAGGCGCGACGACAGGCGGACGCCGAGACGCCACGGACGGAGCGGACGGATGGGATGGAGGAGATCAGCAGTGATTTGTGGAATCGCGATGACGTCAGGGAGGCGCGCAGGCGGAAGGAGGCTGTCAGGGGTTGGCGCAGGGGTGTGGGCGGGGATGGACGTGCAAGGCGTTGAGACGTACATGTTCATCGGTCGGCAAGTATCGGTGGATGACGAGGAGCTGTCTGTCATTTTCCGCTTATGCGTTATAGACAACATTGCGAGCTTATTGAAAGCATACTGTATCCATAATGTATCATGCAACCGCGGAGATACATTTCGCGCCTACAAACTCTCCTCGATCCCCTCTTCCTCATCCCCACTCTCCAACGCAGCCCGTATCGCCTCCGCCTTTTCGCGCTCTCGTTGAATCTCCTCCTCTGTCCGATTGCCCCGCCGACTGCGCAGGGCGCGTGTGACCGGTGCCGTCGATTCGGGTTCGGGTTCGGGTTTGGCGGCGGAGCGCGCTCGCTTGTTGGATCGTAAGGGACGCGCAGCGGCAGGCCGTCGCGACTGGCTGGCGGTCCTCCGGGGTCGAGTGTCGAGCGCAGGCGCTCGTTCGGTCTCCGGCTCTTTCGTCTCGTTCTCTTCATCGATAGCCACCTTGTTATCCTCCGTATCAGCTGGATCATCCGAGTCCTTCCGGGGCATCTTTAGCTTGATTCGCGGCATGGGTCGAGGGGCGGCTATCACCGGTTCGTCAATCTCGGGCAGCAGAAGAAGCTCCGCCTTTTTCGTTTCAATGGTCCCCACCGGGACGTCGGGCTTGACAATGTCGTCCGATGAGACCGCTGGGTGGTCAGTCTCCGTGACCGGCTCCCGCAAAGGTTCCACCTCTTCCACGACCGGGTCAACTGGGGACTCCGCTCGAGGCTTTGTCGCCGACTTTCCCTTGGCTTTGGTGGACGCTTTGACTGCAGGTTTTGCAGGAGATTTTGCCGCCGCAGGATCCGACGTCGGAGCCGCAAAGACGCGTTCCAGTGACTGCAGAAGCGGTCAGTGACTTCCCGCGCTGTTTTTCGTTCTTCACTTACAGGTCCCGCTCCTTCGTGGTCGCCATACTGATGCTGCAGCCGCCTTCGAATCTGGATCCCTTGAATCAACTTTTGCCATCGCTTGATCGCTAGTCCCTGCTTCTTGGTCAATGCGCGTTCTTCAGCAGCCGCAGCCGATTCCCAGTAGGCCTTTCGAGAGAGTAGATGAGACGAGTGGTCTCCGACGATCACGAGATATCCCTACCTCCATCAAAGTCTCTTCTTGGTCCTGTGCGACCACGATACCCGTAATCACGGGAATGGCCCTTTGCTTCTTGAACTCGAAGCCGGTCTACAGCGACAGGTGAGCTTTTCTGAATAGTTACAAATGCCCATGGGACTTACGCAAGCTTCGGCATACGGCATGCCAAGCTGTTTGGCAACCTTGGCAATTCCCTTGTCTGTTTCGAAGGATAAGCAGTCTTCATGGCACAACGCGCAAACCCTTACAAGGCAAATGGACGGCTCCTTCGGGCAACATTGTCTCGACATACAGGTCGATATTGCCGAAAGCGTTGGTTGGGATGATGCCCTGCGACGATGTTTAACTCATGCCAGTTTATAGATGGCGGCAACTCACATCTTTGATCGGCGGCGGTCGGTATACTTCAGTTTGCCACTCGGCATACAGACCCTGTTGCAACGGCTCGTGCCCTTCCTGAATAGCCAGCTCTTGAGCTCGCCGTCGGTCGAGAGTGACCGCACGCTGTTTGACCCATTTCAGCGGCTCTTCTCGCGGCCGAATCTTCCGCCCTATTCGCATCCAATTCTCGGCAGTCTTGCATGAGACGACATTTGCGCGGCGGTAAACAGGTTCGCCTCTAAACTTGCCGACCTCTTTCTTCGGCATAATGACTTCTTCGCGCTTGAGATGACGTTCCAGGACATATCTGGAGAAAAACGTTGGCGCCGGGATTGAAGAGCGCGGGCGAATACTGACAATGGATGATCCTTGAATCCCTGCAAAACCATTGGCATGCCCTCGGAAATCTGACTGGTCTCTAGCTCGGCATCTTCTAGATCATCTCGATTCTGCAACAGACTCAGCACGGAAAAGTTTATTAGAGACCCCGTACGCACCAGTCTATAGGGCCGTTGAAGCATCTTCATAACCCGCTCCCACCAATCTTCCTTGTCCTTCCGAGCGGGTACTCTCAACTTGACGGTCTTTGCGGCAAAGTTCTTTGCATAGCGGACCGTGACATCTCGCGCATGGCCGTCTAGAGACAGCGCTGAGCATGATGCCAGACAATGCAGATACCAACTCACCCTCTTCGAATGCAACCACGTAGAGCATTCGGATCGGCCCAGTGTCGCTTGAAGGCTCAAAGTCCTTTTTCCTCTTAATCGTACCTCGAACGGGATCGACGGGAATCCACTTTTGATCAGGGCGGGAGTATACTTCGGCCCAGAACACCGGTGGCTCGTTTGACAGGTCTATGAGAAGCGTCGGTATAAAGGCAATAGAGGAATTCGTTGCGACTCACCCAATGTCTTCTTCTTCTTCTTTGGAACATCGACAGTTTCGACTTTAGGTTTCGGCTTTGCTTTCTTGAGTTTATAAAGCACACCGATGTCTTTCTTGCTGCTGGGCGTCTTCGCTGATGCGTCAGATTCCGCTTCGGATGCGGTACTCCCGATCCCCAGGCTTTTGTCGCGTACAGCGGCATGATTTCCATGGGTATCGATCCACCTGGGCGTCGCCTTTTTCACGGGAGTAGACGTTGCCGAAGTCGTGGGTATGGATACCTCTTCAAAGTCGTCTTCTTCCTCTTCATCGCTCTCCGTCTTTTCTGGCATCTTTCCCTTTCGCCGTGGTTTTGCCTTGGGTTTTGACGTTTGCTCCAGTTCACGCTGCGCCGCACGTCCATTCTCCTCGATATCCACATTGGCAACCATCTCTTGCGCGCGAGATGCCGCTGAAGCTTTGCTGGTCCGACCGGTCGCCTGCTTCTTCGTTGGTTGCTTGTCCGATTTCCACTGAACTGGTTGTAGGCTGACGACGAGGCGTGTGCCGAGACCCAGAGCCCGGCAGAGACTGACAAAGAGCTGTGCGGAAGTATCCCTTCCACCCGTTCCCTGAAGCGCTTTTTTCATCAGCGACTTGACAGTACGTATTCTCTCGCCGCCTTCTCCCAAAGCAGCCACGAAATCGTCGTTGGCATCGTCGTCCTCTCCAGCTTTTGCCTTTCCTTTTCCTTTGGAGCTTTCAGTTCCGCTCCGAGGCCGCACGAGTCTGGGCAGCCTGTCGACAATGTCCATCACTTCATCCCAACTCTTGGTTCGAATGCCAATGTTCCAGTCTGAGACCGTGAAGAATTCGTTCGCCCACCAGGTGGCCAAGTCCTGGAGCGCTGTCATGAACAGCCGGGATCGCTGAACGACATCGGGTACCCGTGACGGCGGGATATGGAACGCGGCGTGGATGGTGTGGGGTGTGAGCGACAGCAATCGAGCCTGCACACAGAGTCAACTTGCGCTCACAAATTGGGACTAGGTCTCTTACCTTGAGCAGGTCGTGCGAGCACCATTTGTTCCGAAGGCCTCCGTTGGCTAACAGAGCGACTACATGCAGCTTGTGGACTTCCAGCCTGATGGCTCTATCTCTGGCCGTCAACGGCTTTCTTCCGAGGCACCTTGTCAGCGGAAATATCGCTGAAGGAAAAACTCGACTCACTTGCGCAGTCCCAACAGCTCTCTGCGTCGTCTCTCCTCTGCAGTCAAGCCATCCTCTGCACCCAGTCTGACTTCAATCGTCCCATCCGTCTGCTCATCCGCTCCTGCTCTTTTCGACGGCGTGTCCTGGCCATTCTGCGCTTCGGTCTCGTCGTGAAAGTCGTACCCATACGCGGCTTCCAGATCCACATCCTCTTCATCGCCGGTGGGCTGATCAGACTTGTTTCCGTGTGTCTTGCCCGTCGCATCGGTTTCGTAATCGGTGCCTGGAGCGCTCTGCACGACACTGCTGTCGGCTACCGCGACCTCGTCCCATTCGTCTTCATCTTCTCCGTCACTGTCCCGCTTCACCCCTGACTCCTCCTGACCATCGCCGTCCGGGACTTGCGCAAAGTCTTGCTTGATGACTGGGCGCGCATCGGTTTTGGAAGGCTTGTTGCTCGACGCAAGCGTCGATTGGTATTTACCAGCGGGCTTTGACGCAGCTTTTGAAGCTGGCGGTAGTTTGCGCGGTGGACCACCTATGCGACGCAATTGCCGGGGCGGATCTACGTCCTCGGTCCCCCGAGCCATAATTGTTGGGATGGTTTCTGAAGGAGCGACGTATCGAAGGGTCTATCCCTGAAGAGTCTCTCAATAAGGATGTTGAAGGCAGTATGAACCTCACAATGACGCAATTAGAACAAGGTTGTCTCGAACGCCACAAACCAAACAAAGCGTTCGATCGAAATCGAAGACGGTAGAATCCGCCGTGGCGCGAGAAGCGAGAAGGACTCATCCCGTCGCGCCCACAAGCAACGAATACGCTACGAGTCACTGAAAGTCCTGGGAGATGTGCCTGGTTTAAGCAGTCTACCGGGTCAATCTCGATCTGTTTGGTCATAAATGTCATGTTGATACGTTACACCGCGCTCGGCGGATCAATTCTCGCGGAGTACTGCAGAGATTCTCTATATACATACAATAGCTCGAGGCTGGATATGGCCATGGATGGCCCGGGGCGAAGATGAGATGCAAGTCGCGAGTCGATACGTGATGGACTTCGCAATGCAACTTGCTATGGATGGTGTCGTGGTGTGTTTGTCGAGCATTGGAAATGGAGCTTACCGACAGGTGAAGTGATGGCGGTGTGCGGGGTCGATTATAGGACTGAGTTCATGGGATATCTGAAGCGAGAGAGTTTATTTCCGCAGGCCCCGGTACATTTTGAGTGGTCCGCGTTCGTCAACTAGCGTCTGAATCTCGTCGTGTTCGAGTCCGTCCTCCTTGGCGTGGGGCCATTCACCTTCCGCCCATGCGCGGACGTATGGCGCAGCCTTCATATATTTCCGAGCCGAGTATTTCTTCATGAAGGCTTCGTGCTGAGGGTAGTCCTGGTTGAGGATGTAGTCGAGGTACATTTGCGCGGGTTCGAGGAGCTCATCTTCCTCGTAACCAGAGTAGTGGGTCAAGGTGGCGTCCTATGTTCAAGGTCAGCAGCGTCTCCGGGATGTCGGACGTCTTCACTTACCCATTGATCTCTGCCCAGAACCAAGCGGGCCATCCAAGTCGCCGATGCAGCCAAGCGACTCGGCTCGATATTAAGGAAACGTTCATCGACAAGTGAAATCTCCATCAAGTATTTGGCAACCGTCCGCGACTGGATGTCGTATCCTTCGGCCTTTGACACTCGACGCAAAAAGTGCATCGGATTCGGATAGCTGAGGTCAAAATTCAGGGTGGTCAAGACATACTTTTCGGCGGCGATGATTTCTTCGTCCGTGTAGCCTCCGTCCGCCATGTAGAGAAAGTTGGAAACTGAAGGACAAATGACTTCTTCGTACTTTGCAGCAATGAAAAGACAGGTCAAGCCAACAAGCTGGAGCTTTGAGAGCGAGACGACTCGAGCAGACAAGAAACGATCGGCAATGTTGATGGCGAGGAAAAGCGTTTCGGGCAATAGACGGAACTTGTTGTGCACTTCGATCAACCAATCGGTCAGGATCCCGCGCATCTCCCACTTGAGATTTGGCTGATCATCCATGTATCGGTGATTCGGCATGAGCTTGTACTAGAGACAGATGTGTAAGCCTGTGAGATCGGTATGACTGGTCCAACTCACCTCGAGATCTCGCATGTATTCGAAAATGTCTTCCTGGTACTCGAGGACCATGGTGGGATCATCCTCATCGTCCGCATCCATATCCACCACCACTCGGGGATCCCGTCCATTGGTCTCTGAGACATCGCTAGCAGGGCTGAGCATGGGCTCTTCATCATGCGCATCGTCGAATTCTTTCGTCGTCGGCAAGCCTTTGGAAAAGAGCTTTTTCGGCGCGACGTAACCCTCGACATCGGTATCCTCCTGCTGTGCTGGGCTAGTTGTACGCTGTCGCTTGGAAGACGGTTCGCGATCGTGTTCATCTTCCTCTTCGTGCTTGACGCGAAGCTTTGACGTCGCCGCCGGCTTTGCGGTTCGCGCCTCCGTCGTAGATGTAGCCGTATGTGTTCGCTTCAAGCCTGCGCGTCTGGGAACGTTGCCGCTGGTGGTAATAGCAAGGGTCTCTGTAGTGGTTGTACGCGCTGCTCGAGGACGCACGGCGGGTGCCTTCCCCTCCACGGTCGATTTCCCGCGACGGCCAATGGTTGGGCGCTTCTCCTCCACAGGTGCATCATCATAGAGCGGTTCGGGTTGACGCGTAGTGCGTCGCTGGATAGGCTTTGGACGAGATGGATCGGCCGCCTTTGTGTCGATTGCCCGCTTGACGTCTGCCTTGCTGTCCGTTCCAGCGGATCGCGCATTCTCCTTGTTGGATTGAAGTTCTCCGAGGGCAGCTCTCCGTGCTCGAACCGCCGTCGTTGCGCTCGATACTTTCTTGATGGTCTCTTCCGGGTACTCGCTCTTGACCGGATATTCGCTTTTGGTTTTGCTGGTAAGTCCGACACGCTTCGCCGGAACTGGAATGCTCGAGGTGATTGCCTTTGTCGTTCGAACGCGTGATGTCCCGGCCATGGCGTTTTCATCTGGAGCTTGCGAGGCAAGACGAGTGCTCGCGCGAGTCCGTCGAGGCTAGATTGAATCGTTGTCAATATCAGCCTGTCATGAATCATTCAAGCAGACTTGCCTGAAGAGAAGAAGACATGCTGGGAATGAATGCAAATATTTGGATGACGTCGACTGCTATGCACGTCGCGTGTTGATGTCGTCAAATGGTCCCGGTCGTGATGCAGCAAGGTGGTGACGGTCCGATGTGAAACTATGCTTACCGTTGCTGGTGGTCGATGTTGAATATCGCAGCGGCGTGGATGAGGCGGTGTGTGACAGCGGTGAACAACGGTCTACGGCATTCGGGATGGTGCTGATGGAGATGTGAGAAGACAGAGTGACGAGAATTTTGGTAGAGTCGGCGTGGATGACAACGAGACGCGACTGGGGATGGTAATACTGGTGACGTAGAATGTAAAAGGATGAGAAGATATCGGCGTTACTTCATGAAAATGGCGAGGGGTTCGAGACGAGGATGGAGACGGACGTCGAGCAGCTCGAGGGTGAACGAGTCGCAACTTGGGAGATGGACGTTTCTTCACGTCAGACGACTGGCGAGGAGCAGACCCAACCCGTCGATGGATGATGCGCGCTGGCCAACGGGAACGCAGCGGTACAGAGGATTCATCCGATTTTTGTGGGCGAAATGAATGGCACATCACATCGAACAAATGGCACATAGCGTCTTTCGGTGACGATCACTCGCTCGACGGATGTGTTTCACATTCGATCCAGCCCCGCCTGGGCTCGTTCGCCTTGCGCGATAATGTAAACAAACAGTGGTAACGCGACTTGATCGAACCGCATCGACGTGAACGCGGTCAGGCGAGCGAGCCTGACATTTCGTGATGGAACCCTGGCTGACGTTTCGCGCGGGCGTTTGCAGTGCGTGCCCGTCCGTCGCTACTGCTGGTATCCTCTATCGTCACTCCCGTCCGCCTATGTGCAGCCTTTCAGCACATTCAGGTGAGACCGAGCTATCCTCCTATACATTCGTCACATTGGGTTTTGGAATAGCGACTTGCAGTTATGACGACGCTCTAGCACTCTTGACTTGTACATGATACTCTATGTATACCCAGCTGTATGCCCTAGGTTGACAAGCATCGATCAGAAACACTGCATATCGTGTCAGCCTTGACCAAGTCTTCGATGGGTCGCATCGGCTTCCAGCTCAACATGATACAAAGACGATATCTCATGTTTGTGTTTGTCTAGCTGTCTGTCACGTAGATCGCAAGACACGCCGGACGCATGATCGAGCAAAGGTTATCGGATTGCGGGCGGCTGGACGCCAACAAGTACACATGTACAGGCACCGGTTTCCCAAGTAACTCCCTCTTTCCGTGAGGGTCTCTCTAGTTCTTTAGTTTCAGTGCTTCACTTCCCTGATCTCCAAAGCACGTCCTCATGGCCGCCTTCTTGAGCCATTCGAGAACAGCATGGCGTAGCTCATCCACTGACAGCTCTATGTCATCCATCATCAGTGCAGGCAGAAGAATCATTGCAACCACATGACGGGTAAATGACGCGACTGGGACCCGGAAGATGACGAATCCCGGAAGCTATCCCGGAAGGACGAGTGGACCAGCAGCTGGACAAGCGACCTGGGATAGGCATACGCGGTGACCTCGACGCGTTCAAGGAGGATAGGGCTTTGCCTATTACGAGCACATAAGTTTGAAACCCCTAGCCAGCGTTGCGCGACCGCGGCTACGACCGCTTTACATCCAAGAGCTCCTTCTAAGGAAGAAGAGGAACGACCTCGCTGACCTCGTTCGAGAAGTGAATACTGCGCGCGCGGTTTCCGCGTGCCATCATAGTTTTTGTGCGTGAGCTGTCTTCCGATCTTGTACTCGCCAGGCGGAGCGCCCTCCCTGAAAAGACGGAACTTTCAGCATCAACAAGCTCATCAACACGAGGCTCAGAAGGTGAGAGGCCGTTTGCCTTTCGGGACAGTCTGTTCTGGTCAGTGCCGCCTGCTCTGCCGCCATCTCACCCTGAGATTTGCCATGCTTGGTCTATCAACCGCTTCGTCGCCAAGGAAAGAGCTTGAAGACGGGCACGACCTACCCTGGCCGTCGGGAAGGGTTATGGGTTCGAGAAAGTCACCCACAGCAGATCTCGATAGAAAAGAACAAGGACAAAGCTGTGGATAATCGTTTAATCTAACAATGCTGTCATCTATAGTCATTCCGGCGATCTGGCGAAGACGGCACCCGCCAGAGTCCCGCCACATATACCTATCTCATACACCTATGTCATTCTCCTTCTAGAGCGATCCTCCCCTTCCGCGTATATGTCCACAGCCGGACTGCGATTGCGATGTTTGTGAGAGCGCCGACGACGATCAAGGTGATATTTATCGGATAATAATTGCCGTTGAGGTGTTTCTGCGTCAAGATATCCATGGGTGTAAGGATAAGACCAAGCACGCCCGAGATGGTCATGGCAAGGCCATAGAGACGCCCAAAGGTTACAAACCTATTTTCACGTCAGCGTAGGCTCCAGTCCAAAGAAGGGAAAGACGTACCCGAAGACCTTGGCGAAAAAGTCACTGACATAGGTGTAGAACAACGGCCGGAGAACGACCAAGAATCCGATACCAACGAGCTGCGGTACAGTCTGGGGCAAGCTCGTCAAGATGCCGAAAGCGAGTCCGAAGAAGAGGAGAACAATAGTCGCCTCCAGGGTGGATCGACTGTCGAGCAAGTACCCCACGAAAGGAATTCCGACGATACCGCCGAGGGGTAGGAGAACCGTGAAAGCTGTATTTAAAAAGGGATGAGCACAAAGAGGTCATCGCACCTGCGATACCCACCTTTCGTCAAGGTGTCCGCCAATTCCACGTTTCCGGTATAGAACTCCAGCTGACTCTGTACCGTCTGCAGATACCAATTGATGCGGATCCTGGATGACGCGAATGGACGGCTAAGTATGGCCCACTACGCTTGATACAAAACTCACATCTGCACAAACAGATACAGAGCAACCAACCTGAGGATGACTCGGTTCAGTGACACGCAGCACTCCCGAGTTTTGTGACTCACAAGAACCAACTACTAAACATCTGCTCCTTCACGCCCTTCCCAAACATGACTCCCACCACTCCATCACCCTTCCCGGCATCCAGCGCCTTTGCCGACTCGTACTCGTCGTCACCGGCCAACGCATCCACTCGATACGAAACTCGACTGAATCCACTGGCGACGGGATCAAGGTCAAAGTTGACGTGGTTGTGCCCTCGCCGGGGCGAACGGGCACGAGTGAGCTCGTCGAACCCGTCCTCCTCGAGTGGACCATGGGCGGCATAGGATGCGTCGTCTCCGTCGGTTCCTCGTTGGTAGATAGTTTTGGGTCCCATCACGAGTTGCTGTATGATGATGCTGTATGAACGATCAGCGTTGGGCCGGTTATCATGTGCGGAAAAAGCTCACATGATTGGAACCGTGGTATAGACCCAGAAGAAAGTTCGGCTTTGACAGGAGATCATTAGATAAACTGGTGCAAAGACCTCGGGGACGGACTTACATGCTTGGGACACCTCCCAGACGCTGGTATACCTCTCGATATATCAGGTATGGCACGCTCGAAGCGTCGAACGCACCAGTAATGGCCGCCAGGATCACGCCGGACGACTTTGGGAATGCGTTGCTCACTGAATCAAATTGGTTTGAGTCGCTGGACGTCAGCCTTGCGCCTGCAGGCTCACAATGAAACTGCGAGAGGAAGATGGCAGGAGAGCCCAGTGCGAGGAGGACGTATCCGATGACATAGGTGTCGATGGCTGAGGAGGTGGTTCTTGAGTTCTCCTTTCGGCAGCATTCGCGAGAAGCGTGACTTGCCTCCTTTCGTGATCTGCAGACCAAACACCAAGTTCCCCAGCAGAAAGACAAGAGAGCCTAGGATGGCCGTCTTCTGAGGCCCAAATCTATCTAGGATTGAGCCTACCGGTAACGCAGCTCCCTATAGCACTTGCTCGTCAGCGGAAATAGTCTTGAAGCAGCGGAAGACTAACGTTGGTAACGACGGTCGCTAAGGTGAACATGAAATTCATCCTGATGTCACTGGCCTTGCAGTAGCCCTTGTCATTCTCGCATAGATGCCCATAGATATGATTGTCGATCAGTACTGGTTTGAGGGCGGCGTAACCTAGTGGGAATGATGAACTCAGCCAGGTTTACCGCCAGATGCCCATGGGATCCACTCACCAAACACCACGCCTGCCGTCAGGAAACAAAAAACAATGCTGGAGACGACTTGCCCTAGCCTCTTGGCTTTCGAGACGGCTCCGATATCCATGGTAGCGCTGTACGACGCGCCCAAGCTCTGTTTGATGGTAGCGACAAGAGCCAGAAGCGTATGTATCGCTCAATATAGGTGAACAACGAAAGTTGCGCTTGCGTGAATTCACAAGGTCCAGAGGATCAGTCCATGAGTCTGCCGTATGGCTGTCCCTCTGCAATCTCGAAAAAATCCTCTTCGCTTGTCAGTGGTACCCACTCGAGTATCTGGTCATTGATAACGACGTTCATGTTTCGGATAGCCTAATGACCATTCCGGTCCGCGCGGCTTTGTCGATCGACCCCGAGAGATGTGCAAGTCGGCGCGAACCTTGGAGGGTCGGCGGCAGCAAAGCGAAATCAGAATGTCTATCTGCCATCCTGCGTTGGTGGACTAAGTTATCGTACGCTTGCGATATCGAGTTGTTCAACGAGGTCTTTCGTTGAGAACCAAGCATTATGACCGGCCCCGCATCGCCCAACAAGGCAACGACCACTCTCCCAGCCGCAGGACTGAAGGATACCCACCGACGGCCCTCGACGTGCGCGACCTTGCCCGAGAATGCATTGGTGTTGCCGGCGACGAACCAGCTGATTGCGCTGCTGACGATCATCAGGGATCGAAACACGCAGCGGTGAGCTGAGGAGAGGCAATGATCATGAGCTGTGCCTGACTCGTTTCTCATTTCCTCCAATGTAGAGGTGACTTTGTCTTGTGAGTCTTGCGTAACGCATATCGGACATCCTTTCTGACATTTGGTCTACCTCGGTAGCACGTCCGATCGCATTATCCGTCTCCTCGTCGAAGAGGGTCTCAATCACCTTCCCATCAGACCATCCACTATCAAGACGCCTTTGGGCTTGGAGTATGATGGCGTCACATTTGAAGGCAAGATTTGCGGTGTCAGTATCATGCGAGCGGGTGAAGCCATGGAGGCCGGTCTTCGGGATTGCTGTCGGTCTGGTGGGTAAAGCAGCGATAATTCCATTCACGGGCAGCTGATACGGCGACATACAGTGAGGATCGGAAAGGTATGAATACCGATTTGCGTTGCTTGCTGCATTTTACCAAGCTAAACATATATTCTTGTGCAGATCCTGATTCAACGTGTAAGCGCATCTCCACTATCTTCCTCCCCGACACTAGGACCAATCACTGCTCTCACAGGATGAAGAGACGGCACAGCCGAAACTATTTGTAAGTCAGCTATTGACCGCGACTATGAGGCTGCTAACGAAAACCGTTCGCATCACAGTACGCAAAACTGCCAGAGGATATTGCGACGAGATACTGCCTCTTGCTTGACCCGATGCTCGGTAAGTGAACACCCACAACTGTTTTGCCATTCGGACGCTGAGCTCTCAGCTCCCATGCGCAGCAACCGGTGGTTCGGCAATGCAAGCGATTGAGGTCTTGCTAAGCCATGGTGTCAAGGAGGAGAAGATTCTGTTCCTGAACTTGGCAAGTGCACGGTTAAGGCTTCGAGGTCGTTGTGTCTGATGACCCTTCTATTACCTATAGATCTCTTCGCCAGAAGGACTCAAGACGGTTTGTGAGAAATACCCCAAGATGAGGACCGTATGTATCGCCCGATCCCGGAAGTCGTTTACTGACACCGACTTCTATTGTCTTGTCCAGATCACGGCTTGGGTGGATGAGGGATTGGACGAAAAGAGGTATATCGTGCCAGGTCTGGGAGACTTTGGTGACAGGTCAGTCGTGATTGAGTCCGCGCTGTGGGAGTTTCTGATTGACGTCTTACGCATCATTGCAGGTACTTTTTGACATAGACACATTGATCGCATTGTCGACTTCACCAAGCCGTATGAAATCCGTCTTAATCAGCCATGTATATTTAGGAGGGGTCGCATGTACGATGCCTGTTCGAGGGGGAGGGGGGCCAGAGGAGCTCCCGATAAATGCCCCCGCGTAAACCCTACCAGGTCCGGCCCTGCGTATTCCTATTTTTGCGTGGTCATGTACCTGGCTACCATATCTGTACATTGTATGGCGCCGACATTCTGTAAAGCTATTCCTCGGATCAATTCTCCCGCAATTAGAATATCAGAGCGAGATATCTTTGAGCAGCATGGAATTGTTAATGTATCATTTCTCCTGGCTCAGGTTGCGAGCTTACCCAGCAATCATCAGTGTGCCCCCAAGCGGCGTGACGGGTCCCAAGACCTTGCCGAAACGCTCCCTCGCGAGCACCAGGCCGAAGATTGAGAACGAGAACATGGTGGTTCCTGAGTATCCGCGAGAAAGGTAAGCACGCCTCGGATTCTTGACAAGCTGTTAGATACTCACCTGCCATGATCAGCGGTCCTGCGTACTTGTGCCTTCCGAATCGAGGATGCTGGGAGATGGCGAGAAGTGCAATGCCGTTATAGATCAAATAGCTTCCCGCCGTCTGCCAGTTCTGGATCGACTGAGGAGTCAGCTGAGGGAACTTGGCCTTGAGGTAGTGGGCACCGAAGGCGGATGTCGTTATGCCGAGAGCGGCTGTACTCTGAACGTTTCAGCTTCGCGGATTGTGACGAGATCAGCGTTGACATACCGAACGACGCTCCTGCCTTCCAAAGACCCGTTGCGGTGACGAAGGACATCTCGGTGATATTCGATGGACGAACGGTTCGGAATGCAAGACAAGTTCCTCGCGATACTCGAAAGTCGATAGAGATGATCCTAATTAAAAGTCGTCAAATGTGAAGACTTGACCGATTTGACCGAGCTCTGACGGTCGGCATGAGTAATCACAGAAATCTATGCCTCGGCGATCGGTGAAGCCAGCTCCTCGGACAGGGTACTCAGCTGGGTACTCTACCTCGCACGGAGAGTCTTGACTGTCTTGATTTATAGATTCGTCTGGAAACACCGCTTGGACGAATGCTCGGACGGCCAGTTGGACCAGCTTTCCGACCTAGGATATCTAAATCATAATGCCGGGAATGCTTCATACTGTGTTCTGATCTTCCATCCATTCGAGTCTCAACGGCTTGCGCAATTGGCTGGTGGGCGGGTCTACGTTATACGTAAACATGTACACTGAGTACAGGCCGCTCGGAAACCATAACATAGCGATAGTAGAAATGATTATCAAGGGTAAGGACCGACTAGAAGACGTATACAAGATTTCCCGCCAATAAAAATCGACATTCAGGAGACTGACAAAACGCTAGATACCCCACGACCAATTGCTGTACAACTCGAGTTCGCTGCGTCGGCGGGCAACTTTCAATCCACTTCCGAATCGGAAGTGATATTGACGACGCGCAGCTTGCTCTCAACGCTTTCCCGGCCGCTCGGGTATCGCTCGATTCCGCTGCGGTTGTACGGCATTTCGTCTGCGGCTGGTGCCGTCGGAGGAGGCGAGACGGGCGGAGGGAAGAGTGGAGGCGTCGAGTATCGTTTGGTCGGGGTGATGGGAGATGCCAAGCTGGACGGAGACTCGACCGAGAAGCTGGATACGGGTCGCGAGCTTGAAGACTCCACATACGGTGATCGGAACTTGTCGTAGATACCGGACGCGGAGACCCGGTGGGCCGCCTTGGCTTTGGCTTCAGCGCGGAGGTCGGCATAGTCGCCTGATCGTCGACCGGCGGACAAGGGAGAGGTCAAGTCACGTCCGGGAGACTGCATGGGCTGGGAAACACATCGAGTGGTCGGGGACGAAAAGCCTGTGGCGACGCTGTTTCGCTTGAAGAGGGGAGTCTCGGCTTCGCCGCCAATAGTCGAGATGCGGAGGCCCGGGTACTTGCTGCTGCTGTCGAGCTTTCCGGAACCGGAGGTACGCCTCTGCTGGAATGCCAAGGGAGGCAGTACAGTCATCGGATGACGGTCGACAGGAGACGCGGAATCATCGTGAGCGGTTCTCGAGAGCGGAGCGGTGGTCGATGTCGACAAGGATGAGGTACCAAAGACGGGATGAGCAATCAGGGATTCCGCCAGGGACTTCCATTCATCCTTCATCTGGTCTGTAGCGACCTCTCGGTGCAAGGTGATGGCCGGGTCGGCGGACGTGTCCATGAACGCGGGCGGACCGGTAAAAGCGAATCCGGCCGGGTTTCCAAAGGCGTCAAGGCCGGGCGTGGAGGGTTGACTGGGCGGCAGGATGACGAGCGCGGGAGGAGACAGATGCGAGACGGCCGCCTCGGGCTTTTCGTTGTCGACACGGAACTCATCGCCGAATGGCCCTTCAAAGGTCACTTGCGGAACGTCAACGAGCTTGCCGTCGTTTCCCGTCTCGAGACTTTGACGGCTTTCGGCCGACCGACGACCACCGTCAAACGATGTAGACGATCGCGGCATGGCCGAATTCCTCCTGGATTCATCGACCTTGCCAAGCCCGAAATCGATCTCTTCCCACTGATGACGCTTGGACGTGGCCGAGGCTGCAGCACCGCTAGCCCTGATACCTGCCACGCCGGCACGAATCTCGGCCATCTCCTTGTCTTGCGCCGTTGACTCGACCGAACCAAAGGACGCAAAGCTCGACGCCGAGAAACGCTTGAAAATACCCTTGAGTTGGGAAACGACGACGCTCTCATCCTTGGTCACGACCTCCCCCTTTTCGTTGATCCTCACACCGCCGAACGGCGCCGACAACGTAGGTCGCGCGGGGCCGCCGGAAGCCGATCTGCCGAATCTGGAAGCGAGGAACTGACCGAGCGCGGTCGTCGGTGCCGTCCTGTGTTCGTCCTCGGGGTCCATCTCAAAGTGCTGTGCCATGCGCCTGTGACGAACGCTGCGGACGTGTCGTCGCAGGAGCCAAACGGCGAGCGGGATGCTGAGGACGAGGACGACAAGGCAGGGAATGAGAATGGATTTCAGTGTCTTTGGCGTGGGCGCGGCATCGTTCGAGGCTGCGACGGGTGAATACGCCAAGCTGGCATCCAGCATCGCCGCGGACCAAACGGCCTTCCACGTCCATTTCGAAGGGTCATTGCTCCTCATATCGAGGTAGACGATATCCGAGCGCGGGTGGCCCTCGGCGGAGAGTCCAAAGGCCGTCACGAGCACGCCCGAGTCGACCATGATTGAGCTATGCCAAGCGCGGGCGAACGATGTCGGTGGCTGGAGGTTGCGCGGCTGGGACCAGGTCATGGTGGTCGTGTTGAGGAAAGCGAGCGTGGTGGATGCGGTGGCGGAGAGGTTGGCGGTGCTTGTTGCGCCGCCGTGAAGGACGAGCATGTCGAGGGCCGGATGAGCGAGCATATTGTGTCCCGCACGCGGAGTCGGGACCTCGCCGTGCGTCTGAACGACGCGCCATCCGCTGGTCGAGTCCCATACACCGACGTTATCGAACGAGACGAGCGATCCCGATGCGTCGGCGCCGCCGGCGAGGAGGAAGCTGTCGTTGGCGAGACGGGTCAGGGAGAAGTCGATGACGCCGAGTTGCGGGTTGCTGTTGAGGGATGCATAGGAGAAGGCCGAGGTACGTGCCGAGGTCGCCGAGCTCATGGGCAGGGAGAGGAGGTCGTACGCCGGGTACGAGTACGTCGAGGCGGCTATTCCGAGAGTCAGCTTTAGGACAAACCAGTCCAGGAAAGGAACCCACAGCAGACATATTCATCTGCGAGACCACCCACAACGATCATCTCCTGATCCTTGACACTATACCCGCTGCCCATCCCTCGACGCCTGACGAGATCCTGAACGCCGACGCTTCGCCAACTCGCTGCGCCCTCGAGGTCAAGGGTATGCACGAGCGCGTCACCACTGCACGAAGAAGTTAGTCCGCCGACGCTGACGAGTTGATGTGTCTTTTCCGCATATGCAACGGTATGGAATGCCGTCGGGGGAAGATCGGTGGAGATGCCGGTGGTGAAGGATGGATCATCGTTCGTCAAGTTGAGCACGAGGATCTCGTTCGTGATCGATGGCGTCGAGACGTCTGTCAGGGATCCGTTCCATGCCGAGACTTGGCCGCCGATAAAGTAGATGGATTGCTGCGAGGGAACGTAGGCGGCCTTTTGACCCCATCGGGATTGGATGGCCATGGCGCTTGTGAGCGGGATGGAGCTGGCGGCCGCGAGGGTGAGGAGGGACAGCGGCGAGCGAGGAGAGTGTTGAGCGGTGAACATGATGGGGAGAGTACGAGGATTGAGAAGGAGCGGTTCGAGTGGCTTGAGGCGAGTCTATGTGGCTGTAGACTGGTGCGTTTGGGAGGATTGTGGTAGCACGGAGGGAGCGCTGCTCCTGGTATGACTGTGTGCGATGTTCCGACTGGTCGCAGACCGAGCTGACGGATCTGGACTGTCGAGCAGGATGATGTCTCCGTCGACGTCGATGATGAAAGAGGCAGTAGGAAGCCGACGCCCATGTGCGCGCCATTTCACCCGAGATGGCTGGCCGCGGCGTGTTGAGCGACTTTCTACGGGGCGGATCCGAGAAGAGGAACTGCTTACGTGATACGGGTGCGGCGGTTACTACCCTGACCCGCGTGGATGGATGGATGACATCATACGACCCGGCCTCGTGCGCGATGACGACGGGCTCGGGGCAAAGGAAGCAAATCCCATCCGCCCAGTCACCCTCCGTTGACGAGGTTAAATACGCTTGGCCCGCTCCCTTCATCCGCCATCAGGCCGTGCGTTGTTTCATACCCACGGCGAAACACCACATACACACATACACACGACCCTACACCATGTCCGAAACCGAACCCCTGTTGCCGACCGCCGTCCGCAAGAACCTCCCCTCGGCGCGCCAGGTCGAATCCTACGTCCCGTCCGAGGGATCCCGCATCCAAGTCTCGCAATGCCTCGGTGCGCTCAAGGCCGGCAAGATGCCCTCGCAGGAGCAAATCTCGCGCATGATCGATCTCGTGTTGCAGAGTGATGCGTTAAAGTCGACAGGTGGACCGTCGTCGAGGACGGCGAGGCTCGGCGAGGAAGGCGCGCGGATTCTGGATGATTTCAAGGATGTCTTGAAGGCGTTCAAAGCCTGGGGAGAGGGCAAGAACGACAAGGATCTGCTGCAGAACTTGTTCTACAACGCCGCCACTGCTGACCTCGACCTTGACCTCAGTACGTCATCCTTGTTGCCTCGCATTCGTGCGATGACTGATCTCCTTCTTAGACGGCCCCTCTTCCAAGACGTCCACCTCCGAAATGGTCAAGGATTCGGCCGCGGCCATCGACTCGTTCCGTACCATTGCCTCCCTCATGGTCACCTCGCCCGCATTCCGACAGCTCGGATCCGATATCATCTTGCTCACGCGGGACGTCCTTGCTGACGGTGCTGAAGCCGTCGCTGATCAGGCTGCCGCTGTGGGTCCATCCCGCACGCTCGTCGTATTCTCACAATCTCACCTCTTCTACTGCAGGCTGCCGACAAGACCCGTCCGTCCGAGACGGAGCGCAAGGAGGGCGTCGATTTCGGCAAGTTGAAGGACAAGGGCAAGGAGCACGCCAAGCATACCGTCAGCGGTCTGTACAAGGCTCAAGCCAAGGAGTCCGCCTTTGATTCGGCCGTCGATGCCGTCAAGGTGAAGTTTCTTTCGTCTTTCCCTTCAGACGAACTCTTTGCTGACGGCTATCCTGCAGTACTTTGACGAAAAGTTGCCCGCCGCCGATGAAGCCAAGGACAAGCTCATCAACCGCCTGCAGCAGATCGTCGTCCAAGCGCAGAAGAACAAATCCTACCACCAGGCCATCAACACGCTCATGAATATCGTCAAAAAGTATGCGTCCAAGGCACAGGAGGCGCTCGATGAGACGATCGACAAGAGCGACGTCAGCGACGAAGATGAAAAGGTGCAGCAGGCCGGTCGGGACTTGAAGCAATTCGTCGAGAACTTGGCGGGCAAGAGCATGGATCCGGTTATCGAGACTTCGCAAAAGGTGCGATACATCGCAAGCGCTTTGACGGAAGATTGTTCTCATTATCCCTCCTCAGGCCGCTGACGATATCAAGAACGACCCGAGGTTGAGCGAGTACTTCAACGCTATCAGCGAGTACCTCAACCGAGTCTTGCACGATGAAGGATGTAAGTAGCGCGCCGACCTTCAAGGCCCTGAATTCTGACGTCTGAATTCTGACGTCTCGCCATTCTCTCTCAGACATCGTCTCCCAGAACGCCTACCGAAAGGCTTCCTCCCTCTACGATGACGGCCAGTCCCTCTTGCGGGACAACCCCAACTGGAAGGCCGACGCCTCGGCCTTGCAGAAGGAACTTGAATCCTTCTTCAACGCGCTCACCCACGATGAACTCACCGCCAACTTGGTCGACGCAATTGAGACCATGGGCGAAGACATGGCCGATGCCGGCAAGGTGGGCTTCAACAGCTTGAAAGCCAACGGCCACGGTCTCTACCGGGACTTTGTCGATGTCATGGTGCCCCGTATCATCGGTCTCATCAAAGAGATCCCCGTCCCGCGAATTGAGTTCAAGAGCGAGGATGTCGATTTGGTGATTGACGACTTCAACTTGGAGTCGGCTTCGTTCATTCCCGACTCGATCCGATTCGTCGCCCACAACGACTTTGAGTTCACGCAGGGCTATGCCACTTATGCGTCCGAGTACGACAGCACCGTCCGAATGAGGGTCAAGGGCCTCCACGTCGCGGCGTCCGACATTGCCTACTGGTTCAGCAAGAAGAGCGGATGGGTCCAATTCGAGGACTCGGGTCTCTTGGACATTCAGTTCGGCCCGCGAGGTGTCGACTTTGATGTCACGCTCGAGAACGCCACGGAGGATGACCGAGAGACCTTCTTCGTTGTCAAGAACGTTGATGTCAACATCACCGGCTTTGACTACCAGATTAGGCAGAACCAAAAGTGGTTCGCCACCTGGTTGGCCAAGGCTCCCATGCGAGCATTCTTGAGGGTGAGTACTCTCCCGCTGATACCCTGAATGTCATCTCATCCTCTACTTCGTCAGAGCAACATCACGCACACCCTTGAAGTCCAGATCACCGAGTACTTGAAGCAGGCCGATCTGCAACTCTACGGCTTGCAGCAGCGAACCATTGCCGCCACCAACGCACGACCTACTCCTGCCAACTACTTGAAGGCCATATTCTCCAGCTCGGTCTTCCCCCAGGGTCCCGGCATCCTCGCCAACACCCGACCGGGCCAGAAGGGCATCGTCAAGTACGGCCGACGAGGCGAGTTTGTCCTGCACGTCGGTGTGGACGAGGACCTGTTCCCCGGAAAGCCCGAAGGCGCGGCCAGGAACACGAAGCGGGATGCCATCCGTGGCAAGGCCAACGCTGCCGCTGGTTCATCCAAGAACGTTGCCGGCAAGGTCCAGAAGGATGCCGACAAGGTCAAGGGCAAGGCTGAGGCCGAGGGCAGGAAGCTTTCGAGGGCCGCGCGAGAGCAGGAGAGGCGCGAGTCAAGGAGCGAGGGCTGGAGGTCGGATGTGTTTGACGTTTGAGCATCTGATGTTTCCCGCTGAGATGGACGGAAGAGGCTGATACGTTTAGCTTGTAGTTCATTACCCATTCACGATTGTATTGAAAATACTCGAAGTGTACATTGTAGAAGTTGTCGAATCAATCAATCTGGAATTTCTTGTGCTGGTCCCCACGTCTGCGATCTTCGGCATGGTCTGTGGCGTTGAATCCTTGACCTAAGAGAGGCAGTTGCTGTCATGATGACAGCTTGAAATATCGCACGGACGCAGAAGCTGACGCAGAGGAATGATGGCGAATTTGGATCCGCGCCTGTTTGTTGAGCGAACATCTATCCGCGTGCGTTCGATCGGCACGCACGGAACAGCGTAACCAACAACGCTGGATTCAGATTGGGTTCTGCCGCCATATGAGTCAGGCCCTCTACATTGACAACACTATCTCATCAGTCCATGAGCATCCTACGGTCGACGCTTTGCTCACCATGACGGAAAAACTCGCGCATCAACTGCGGGGACTCGCTCTGAGTTCCGCGCCGAATCACCTCGATCCGTTCCATCCATCCAGCAACACCGGCACCCTGCCCGTCAAGACCGCCTCTTCCTCTTCCTCCAGCAACTCACGGCCTCCCGTGCAGATGAAGAAATTCATGAATCCGATACCGCAAAGACAGCAGAATCCGTATGCGGAAAGCCAGAAGGCAGCCATGATGCGTTTGGCGGGAGTACCGGTGGAACGGCTACCATTAGGCAGCAGCAATGCTGGGAATCCTTCAGGTGTAGGATCACCAGCACGAGCACATGTAAAGGGCGTTCATGCTGCTCACGGTGTACATGGACCAGCACACCCATCAACGGGAAGGATAATGACATCGACGCTTGGACCGCAGAAAAAGGTTCCGAATACGAGTTCGGCATTGGGAACGGGGTCGAAGGAGGGGAAGTACGAAGCTGTGGGGAGGGGGGACGAGAATACACCAGTCTCGACGGCAACCAGTCTGGTGAATACGACGAACGGACAAAGAGGTGACAGGATGGAGACGGCACCCAAACCCCATGTCCAGGGCCTGCGGGACGAGGGAGTCGCTATCCGGGTCAATGAAGGACTGGATATGAGCAAGATTCCAGAAGGGGATATCGGTTCCATGATGAGCAAGAAGTGAGTGCATCTGGATACCACAGACACGCCGTGAAGTACTGCCTGACCCTATGTGTGCGCTTGTTCTTAGGAACCCGGGCTTCTCCTTAACGTCATTCGAGATCGGCAGGAAGCTGGGTCGGGGCAAATTCGGACGTGTCTATCTCGCTAGGACAAGAGCACCGCCTCATTTTGTCTGTGCCATCAAATGCTTGATGAAGGAAGAGATCAAGAAAGACAAGGTGGAGAAGCAAGTGAGGCGAGAGATCGAGATTCAGCAGAACCTGCGGTGAGTGTGCGATGGATGAATCCAGGGAGGCTGAACCGAGGCTGAGACGAAATGAGCGCACCCATAGGCATCCAAATATTCTTCGTCTCTTCACATATTTCCACGACTCCAAACGTATCTTCCTTGTGCTCGAGTACAGTATCAAGGGAGAACTTTTCAAGCACCTGCAGAAAGAGGGAAGGTTCTCGGAACCGAGAACGGCAAAGGTGCGCGAGTCATTGTCTTCCAGCGTGCGGTCCCATCTTGCTCACCCCTCCTTCAGTACACGTATCAAATGGCGGATGCACTGGCGTACTTGCACAAAAAGCACGTCATACACAGAGACATCAAGCCGGAAAACATTCTCCTAGGTGAGGTTGACAGCGTGGCGAGGCGGTCTATCACTAACACACGATGCTCCCAGGACTCAATGGTGAACTCAAGATTGCTGATTTCGGATGGAGCGTACATGCGCCTAGCAGCCGGTCCGTGAAGTCCCTGTTTATTTGCTGCGTACCTTGCCATCTGACTCGATCTTTGGCGTAATGACAGGCGGACAACATATTGCGGAACGCTGGACTATCTCCCGCCTGAGATGATTCTTGGAGCACCACACGGTCACTATGTGGATCTTTGGGCATTAGGAGTTTTGACGTATGAATTCTTGCATGGAGGACCACCATTTGAGGTAAGTCGCATCTGGTTGACAGATAGTATGTCTACTCATTTGCGTTTCATCGCAGGCTGAGTCTCAAAAGGACACGCACAAGCGGATCTGCAACGTCGACTTACGCCTGCCTTCCCATTTTTCGGTCGAAGCCGGAGATGTCATCGTCAGAGTCAGTGCAGCGTTGCGCGTTGGTCCTTAAAGCATGGCTAATTTACAGCAAACAGTTACTGAAACTCAAGCCAGAAGAGCGCCTGCCGCTTGTGGATGTCATGAATCATCCCTTCGTCACAAAGTACAAAGATGTCAAGGCGAGCGACTTTGCATGATAGACGAGGTCTTTGAGGCAATCGGGCTGTTGTATGGGCTTTGCGGGGCCTTTGAATTCAGCGGGGGCGGCCTAGGGCGGCATGCGAGATGCAACGGACCTCCCCTATGACAGCCCGAGTGCATGGTCTCATCATTAGCTCGTGATTTCACCGAATTCTTGAAGAGCACATTCACATTTGGTAGCGGTATGAGACGATATCGCATGATTTTCTATATACTGAGTTATAGATGCGGTAACCATGATGGTTGTCCCTGTATACCTTGCGCCAGAATCTATTTTGTTCTAGAATTCCTTCTTCCTGGCCTCTTCCGGAATAGTCTTCTTGGGTGGCACTCTGCCCATCTTCTTGTTGAGTTTCACCAGCCAGGCTCGACCGCCTAGTTGCAGCGCACCATACGCGCCAAAAATCAGAATATGCCCATACCAGCCCATGCGGTGCCAGCCCGTGAGCGCGGACTTGAGGTCAAGTAAGAAGAACGGCAATACGAGATAGTTCAATGTTGATTGTACGAAGAACCAACCCAAGAAATCGTAAAGCGCCTTGAGCGGCGACGATTTCTGTGGCGATTGAGGCAGAAAGAATGGTCGAATGAGGTGCCGGAACGGTCGCCCTAGCGACGTGCAAAACCCGGCAGTGACAAATGCAACTAATTCACGGAAGCAGGAAGTCAGTGATGAGGTGTTTGGTAATGTATACGCGAAGATGCAACTCACAGTAGTAACCAGGCGCAACTCCGTGCTACAAAAAGGGTACCACAATCAACGCGGATGCTCTTCACCCCATCTCAGACTCTTACCCAGAAAGCAGAAGTCAGGAAGGTCGTGAGGGTACTCCTGAAACCCGGCTTTTTGCCCGGAGGCGTAACGCGCTTGTAAATGGTATCTCTAAGCCAGACCTGAATTTCGGGTTTGAGGTTCAGCCTCCCGTGCAGCATGGTATGCGGGAAAACCTACATTCGCTCCGCAATTCCAGCTATCGAAGAGTACTTTGTAACTTTGTGCGGTTTCTATATTCCAGATGAGCACATTCGAGACCCTGTCCCAAAGCGTCTTGCCGGTCTTGGGGTCATAACCGTTGAACCCAAGGCCGGTGAGAATGCACGCGCCCTGGATAATCGCGATCATGAGCGCAGCTAGGCCCGACTGAAGACGGAACTCACCTCTGCGACTGTCCATACGGCGTAATACTTTGTCCGAGCTATGAATCCGGCCAGTTGAATGAATCCGAAACGCCACAATCTGGAGTGTGAATACCACCACTTGGCATCTAGGAGTCTTTCGTGGCTGGCTTTGCCGCCATAAAGGGCGTAGATGGCCAGAAACGTCAGACCCGTTGCGAGTTTCTGATATGCTACAGTCTTTCGAAGCGCGGGTACTCTCGACTTTCTGTGCTCTTGGGCGGCAGTCTTGGATTCGGAGGCGGCTAGGGCGGAGGTGGCGTTGCTGGCGGGTGGCGAAGTGAACAAAGTGCCCTCGACCAGTGCGTTGTAGGTAGCAAAGTCGCTCGGTGGTCCTGCCATAATGGAGGGGTAGTAGAAGCTATGTGGGAATAAGATATGAGTCAAAGAGTGATACAAGGATCTGTGATTGACTGGGACCTACCAGAAACCCAAGAACCTGGTCAAGCTTGGGATCTTCTCAACTCGGGTGCCGTCTTGAGCTTGATCCAGTTCCTGTTGTCAATAAGACCGTTAGCAGCCGAGAGGCGGGATGGCTTTGGGCATACCTCGTGGGAATGTCTTCCATCTTCTACGTTCCAGGCAAACGTGATCAACTTCATGGCCAGGACCATCTGAGAGCCGGTAATTTCGATGACCGACAGAGGGATCGCTACTAGGGCTCGATAGACATGACTGGGTGAGTTCGGGTATAAGTAAGCGACATCGCAATCAGACTTCGAGATTTCTTACTTTATTGTCAAATGCCCCATGATGATACTGAACGACGAGTGTTTCTCAGCTCCTGCAATCGAGTTGGCACCGACGAAACTTCAACAAAACCTGCTCACCCAAAAACGACCCACGGCATCCATCCCTGTCCTCTCCCATTCTTGTCGACGCCTACTCCGCTCTTCACTATCAGCCAGACCACGACGCTGTCGGCGAACAGCTGGATGAAACCCCAGTACATTTTGAAGAGTGCCAGTAGGAAGAAGCATGACGTCAGAATCGAGAAAATATCCTTGTATGCTGGTTTCGAAGCCGGAAGTCGTATGTACAGATGCCCGAGAGGGTAAGAAACCAAGAGAGTGAAGATGAGCTAGAGCGTTGGTCAGGGTTCAGTAAAAACGCAATGCTGTTCGGAGAAGCATTCTTACCTTCAGGTGATCTGGCGGGGCACCGACTATACTGGAGAGGTATTCGAACGGTCTATCCAGCATCCTTCTGTCACCGGGATGATATACTTGTAGCGATAGTCCGGATGCTAGCAATGTCAAAGAGTGTTACGGATGGCTGCCGCTATTCGAATTGCCTAGACAGCTATGCACCCCGTAGAGGGAAGAGAGCTGGGAAGAACCGAAACCAGTTTGAGAACCGGAACAGATCTGAAACACCGAAATCTTTACACGTCATTCCTGGACACGGTCGATCAACCCGCATTTTCCCAGTCCGAGTAGCTGATCGGTGTGGTTGTCTTCAACGTGATCCGCATTGGACACAACGGACTGATATACCCATCGGTCTATCTACATTCCAGACTTCAAAATGCCCAGTGCTACCTCTGTTGCGCCCCCGAAAAACGCCAAGGAATGGCACAGCCCTAGTTTCCGACCGGAGGACATCAATGCTCTGATCTTGGGTGTCGGTAAGCGCAACCTTTGCGAGTCCTGCAAGCCCAGAATCTGACTATAGCGGACGTCTTTGCCGTCATTTCCTGTGCATAGACCGATACAACCCGTCAAATGTTGGATTCTTGGAGGATTACCTGCATACCCAGATTGAAAATGGACAGCACGACCTTTTCGCAAATCTGGCCATCCTGAAACTGTAAGTCTTCATCCGTGAAACTGCGCCATGTCATTGAACATTGCCGGCCGGTCAGGCACCAATTCAATCTCAACATGATCAACCAGCGCGTCGTGATCGACATCCTCCTTCTCGCCCTGACATCAGCACCAACAATCGACTCTCAAGACTTTAACCTCGCTCTCACGCTCTGTCTCGACCGTCCGCCCGCTTCGTTGCTGCAGCCAAACCGAGATGACTACGACGATGAGGATGACATGCCGTCGACGACGGATGAAGTTGCGCTGGTTGTGCCGTTCTTGCAGAAGTGCTGGAGTTTGTTGCGGGAATGCCGGTTCAGGGACTTCTGGCAGTGTTGGAAGCAGGAGCAGGGTGAAGGTGCCGAGCGTGAGTGTTTGCTTGTCATTCTGCTCCCTTGGACTTGAAATCGGATGTTCACAAAACTAATCACCCTGCGCGTCCGTCTCAGTCATTCGCTCACAATACCTCCCTGACCACCGTCACGCAACCTCGAATCTGCGACTCCTGATCGCCAGCACCATCGCCTCCTCCTTCTCCAGCATCTCTATCGCACGTCTGCAGCGATGGCTGGACTTCTCCTCGGCAGAGGAGACCAAGGCGTTCGTCGAAGGTGTGAACGGATGGAAGGTGTCGGGGGATAATGTCGCGATTGAGGGTAACGGCGACAACGACGTCAAGCCGAGTGTCATCAAGGAGCATGTTGAGCTCAAGCGTGAGTCTTGCATCCACATTGCTCAGTCACATAGCTCATTTCCCCATCTCCAGAATTGAGCAAGATTATTGGCGCTGCTGCTGTCTAAATGGAACAGCTATAAGCAAGGTGTATGTCGGACCTGTTGTGGAACAGGGGCATTGTATGCTTTATTCGATGTAACGATTGCAAGAGCATCGGATCCGGCTTTTCACCTTGGTTATTGCTGCCTAGTATGTCGACTGTCGGAGAAGTCAAGTCAGATGCTCCTTGTTGGCCTTGTCTTCGCTTAGCGTATGGCTATCGCCTTCCCCGTGAGGACTCTATTGCGGGTCGTATCGCGACGTTCGTGACAGGTTAAAGCCAGGATTTTGCGAGGCAGTCATAAGGCGGCGCTCTGCCTGATTCGGATCTACGTGTAAGCCATGCTACAATCTGTGTCTGCCTAATTACTGCTGGTTCGAGTTTGCGCCAGTAGATTCTGCCATCTTCTCTCCTCGCTCCCTGATGTTTCGCAAAATCCCATCTGTTATTTTCTGCCACACCTGGGATGATGTCGTTTCCAGATAGAGATCTAGTAGCGGAAAGGGTGTTTGTCCCGCGCGTCTGGGTTGCTCAGAGTGGTTCTCATCTCGCTTATCGGACTTGGCTGTTGAATTCTCCGACACATCGAGTTTCCGGAAATCTTCGCTTGTGTCGGTTGACTGATCCGCTGTCGCAGTCGTCTCAACTGCCACGTCTTCTGCGCGCGTTGCAACGTATACGCTCTCGCCATCTTGAGCCGGCGTTACATTCTCCACAGATCCCTTGACAACGTCATCCAACAATTTCACTAATTGCGTATCGATGGGAACGCGTCCAAGCCATGCTATGCCTTCCCTTTGAGCCATCTCCTGCCCGCCGCCTTTTGAGAAGATATCACTGATTTCTCCACAACACGGACAAACATAGCCTGCCATGTTTTCGACAAGTCCAAGGACCGGCAGGGAGAGCTTTCGGGTAAAGGAGAGCGATTTGAGGGTATCGTTGAGTGCTGTCGTCTGTGGCGTCGTAATGAGGACACAGGTCGGTGTCGGGCAGAAGGTCGGTGGTGGACGATTTGGATTTGGCAGGAACAGAGGATGTAGGTGTGTCAGAAGGGATATATGTTCGTCCGATGTACCTGTTAGGCGACGCAGATTGTGTTAGATACTGCCAATAGGAATCGTCCCGGGTAGTTTACCTGGAGGCGTGTCGATCACGAGGTAATCAAGATCTCCCCACCGAACTTCGGCCAAAAATTGACGGATCATCCCGTCCTTCTTCGGTCCTCGCCACACCACGCTGTCTCCCCTGTCTTTCAGCAGGAAGCCAATGCTCATACAACCTAGTCTCCGCTCCCGGTCTGCGTATACGGGAACCCATCCGTTCGAAGACTGATGAACTGATTGGCCATCAAGCCCAAGCATTCGCGGAAGGGATGGTCCGGTAAGGTCCAAATCGAGAAGTCCGACTCGGGTGGTTGGAGAAGTATTGAGTAATGACAGCGCCAACTGGACTGTAGATGAACTTTTGCCGACTCCACCTGAAGCGGGGATTCAGGATTAGCAACGTTCCGTATACAGCGAACCTGCAGACAGACTCGAGCACAACTCACCTTTACCGGAGACAACGATGATGATATTCTTGACGCTGGCCAAACGGCGAGAAACAGGCGTTTCAATAGTCGCCATGATGTAAGACGTACGTCGCTTGCTGGCAATCTGTCTTGAAACTCGCTATTTCTAGTAAGACGATCCAATAAGCCACTGAGAAGCTGATCGTCCGCAAGCGATCCTTGGTTGTCTCCTGGATGTAGCTTACCAACCACGGTCAGTCGACGTTATCATCCTGTTTGACGACCAAATGCACGCGGCGGGGAAACGATCGAGCGACCTCCACATGTTTCCGCATCCATCCATCATGCCATCATCAACCGTGCTTCATTCTGGATGGGATTGACAGCAGTATGTCGAGTTGATTAACATCGACAAAGGGAGCTGCGTCATCATCTCGGTGTCGTGTGGTATCGATTCAGCTCTCTATTCGCATCGAACTATGGAGGAGCATGTTCGGTCTTGCTCATAGTCGCCGAATTTCGACACCTTTATCAATCGGACGGAACTGCAGCTGCCTGAAGCGGACAGCATCAAGGCCAGCCCTACATATACCATGTCGCACATAGATGCCTCCGTCGACCGCTTGACCATCTTTCCTCCTGTATTTCCCGACGAGGAAGAGAAAGGCCAGGTCAATCAGGTAATCTCGAGCTTGTTCAATAAAGTTCGTTCACGATTCACGCCAGCGACTCCAGTCTCGTCAGCGAGAGTTTATGATGCCGAAGGAATTCAGGACACGCCCATCTTGGAGCGTACAAACTATGAAGAACCTGGCGCCGAGCCAACTTCGCCGCCGACTGGCCGTTCGGCAACTGTCAATCAAAGTCGGAACGCATCAAGGGCGTCGGCTGGACCTATCGCTGCATCATTCAATTCGCCTCACAATACCAACCCTTTTGAGCAGGGAGCGAGCTCTTCCAGGCATGTAACTTCGAATCCGACTTCGCCTACGAACCGCTCTTTCTTCAGCCCAAGTCATAGCGATTCGCACGGCCTGTTGGGACTGGGATTGCAAGAAGCCGGTTTAGCTCCGGCCTACGGTGGAACAGTTCCCGGCCTACCAGGTCCTGGTAGAACGGAGTCATCTTCTCGCCCTCTTAGCATACAAACAAGGGATCCCGATGCCGATCGTCCTCCTCTGGCGAGAAATGTCAGTTCTAGAGCTCCGGAACCTGCTCCTCCTCTGGTCTCGACGACACCCGTGGTACGAAGCCGTGACTACGCAATCGCACATCAGGTCTACAATCCATTGCCAAATGGCGGTCGAAGCACTCCCGAAGGGTATCCGATACCTGGGATTGCCTCGGCTCGCCGCATGGGGAACCAAGATCTGTCCAGCTCCTATCACCGCAAGAACCCGTCTGTATCCTCCATCAAGCGCCTTCGGAAGCCCTCGTTGACGGGATCGACGCTGTCACTTTCGCCAAGCTCGACCTCCCTGTCAGGCATGAACTCTGTTGGTGAACAATGGGACTATTCCGCGGTCCCTGGCTTTTCGATTGCGGACGATGTGCGAAGTATACGCACGGTTGACATTCCCTCTGTTCATCATTCGTACAATGCTGCCGCTGGAGGAGTGATCAGCGGAATGTCATCGCGCGAGAACGACAGAAGACAGAGCAGCACGAATCCAAGCGTGACCAAGATCATCAGGAGACTGAGGGGTGAAGGATTGAGCAAGACTTATTGGATGGCGGACGAGAATTGCAAGGAATGCTATGATTGCAAATCCGTTTTCACCACTTGGAGGAGGAAACATCATTGTCGCATTTGCGGTCAGATCTTTTGCTCGCGATGTGCGCCAAATATAATCAAAGGTAAGTCTCCGCATGATTGACTGCAGAAGACTATCTGATTGCGTTTCTGTTTCAGGTCACCGCTTCGGTCACGACGGGATGGTGCGAGTCTGCAACCTGTGTCTGGCGATCATGGACGAGTACGACGACGATGACGATATTCGAAGTGTAGCCTCCGCCGGAACATCTTCCATGCCTCCATCGGCAAATCCGTTTCTCAGAGACACCGCTGAATCACCACGGACAGCGCAATCACCGTTCGCGGCGTCGCAATTGTTTTCGTTCTCCCGGCCGCATACGGAGCTGGCTGCCATTTCCGAGCAGCACGTGCAGCAGCAACAAAAATGGCGGTCCGACGCTTCGGAGAGACTGAGCGATGATGAGCCGCCAAGGGGGGACAACAGTGGTTCGCAGTTCATGGGATCACCGCCGACGACCCCGGACATAAGAGGCAGAAACTTCAGCAGGAAACCCGTGGGCGAACAGCCCAACCACGCGACACATCCCCTGTTACAACAGATGTCTCCGCGCGCAACAAGCCGGCCGCCTGGGGACGGAGCGCCATTCCGGCGCGCAATACAAGAGGAAGATATCGATGCCGTCGATGATCCAGCTCGAGCAACTCACGATCCTGACAGTCATGCCGCATCGTTCTCCCCCGAGAATGTCAAGGCAGAATTGGCAACTGCAGTGCTCAGTACTGGACCTGAGATCAACGCCATCAGGCCTTCGGGGCAACGGGGAGCCGTCACTTTGCCTAATCAGCCAGAAACGCAGTCCCGCGGAAACGAACGATCGTACATTGATTTCCCATCAATAGGTGATGACACTTCCGCTCAAATAAGAGATAGCGGAAGCCTGCTATCACCGGTATCGGATCACCGGCAAGAGCCAAAGACCAGCATTCCGCCGGGTCTGCTCCGATCGAGACTATCCTCAAGGATGTCCACGTCAGGACTCTCAAGCTCTCTGCTTAGTGAAGTCACCGGACCAAACGGCGTATGGCGTTCAAGAGTCGATTCGTTGATGTAAGTGGGCTGATTTCGGCGAGAAGAGGGTCTCGTCATCTCACTCCCATCATCTGTTGTAGGCCGTCCAGTGATACGCTCCAGGGACCGTCCTTGAAGCATTTTCGGAAGATGCTGAATCAGGCCATCCTGCGCGAAAGATTGCAGCGACCTGAGGAATGGGAAACTGTTCTGGAAAGTCTTCTTCTCAAAGTATGCGCCAGTATCTCACCGAATGTCCGAAACGGAGACAGTCTTGATGCCCGGACGTACGTCAAAATCAAGAAAATTCCTGGCGGATTGATCCGGCAATCGGAATACGTAGACGGGATCGTCATCACTCAGAATGTGGCTCACAAGCAGATGCCGCGGCACATGATAAGCCCTAGAATCATGATCTTAACTTTCCCGTTGGATTATCATCGCGTAGACAATCAATTGATCTCGCTGGAGCCCCTGATGGCACAAGAGAAGAATTACTTGAAACACCTCACCAAACGGGTTGCCGATTTACGCCCGCATGTGGTCCTGGTCGAAAAGACGGTGTCTCGATTGGCGTTGGACTTCTTGCTCGAGGCCAAGATCGCTGTTGCCAGAGGTGTAAAGCCGTCCGCCATTCAACAGGTAGCTCGATGCACGCAGGCCGATATTATCGCCTCCATGGATCGCCTAGCCATGGAGCCCAAACTTGGCCGTTGCGCGGAGCTCAAGTTGCAGACCTTCGAACACTCCATGATTCCGGGCTATCGCAAAACATATATGCGCTTCGAAGGCTGTCACGAGGAGTTTGGGTGCAGCCTGATTGTTCGTGGCGCCGATCTGCAAACCCTTGCTAAAGTCAAGGAGATCGCTGACTTCATGGTACTTGTCGTGATGAACCTCAAGATGGAGATGGCCCTCTACTACGACGAACAGAATATCTTGCCGCCGGACGCTGATTCACAAGTCACACAGCAGCGTCCCGGTGATACCAACGGTTTGGCGATTGCCTCTATTGGCCGGAGTACGAACATTGGGAAACAGCGGCAAGAACAATTAGATTCAGCGGAAAAACAGACAGCGGAGATTGAAGCTAGCCTGGCTCCGTATCTGAACACTGCCTTGTCTACGTCGTCATCCGTACATTATCCGCCTCCGGCACCGCTTGCCAAGATGGGGGCCCTGGATCAAAAGCTGCGTTCCCTGCTCCTCGAGCGCGATGAGAAAGAGGCCGAACAGATTCTGTTGGAGGAAAGTCTTGGTAATATGAACAGCAAGACGCCGACGGAGGAACAAGATGCGAATCCCTTGACCACGGATCAATCGGCCGCAGCGATCACCCCGACTGGAAAGACGACCGCGGCGAACAATTATCTTCCCGCTGACGGCCCGGGGACAAAGGGGCTGGCAGCCTCACCTCTGATCTCGCCTAGTGAGAGTCGGCTGGAAAGTGAAATCGCTCAAACTTCATTCAGACACAAAGAGCAGTTGAAGATATGGGCTTGGTACCGCAAGAACAACCCGCACGACCTCCGCCCCCAAGTATTTCAGGGCTTGACTTATATCCATGCCACGGTCTGTGAGGGTTCCGACAAGCCTTGCACCGGGCCAGAGCTGGTAACGTCCAATTTCTACGCCGAGGACGATTGTGCTCTCGGGCAATACCTGGAGCGACTTTCGACAGCCGCAGCGCAGCCATGCGCCAACAAAGCCTGCACACGGATCCGCTTACATCACTTCCAGGTACTAGTACATGGAAACACCCGTTTGCAAATAGCGGTGGATCAATTCCCCTGTCCCTCACCTGGAAATGAAACTAATGTGATTACGTGGAGCTATTGCAAAATCTGCAAAGAGGCTTCGCCGACAGCGATCATCAAAGAGGAAACGTGGAAATTCTCATGGGCAAAATACCTGGAGCATGCCTTCTATCCGCCGAGTATCCGAGGGGGCTTCAGCTGTCCACACGATGTCTATCGAGATCAAATCCGCTATTTCGCTCTGCATAATGTTGCTATACGAATTCACAACGAGGAGGCCATGGTTTACGATGTCGCTCGACCATCTCTCAAGTTGCAGACACGGCTCGAGACTCGAGTCATCCTGAAGAATGCGGAATACGACATTGTTTCCGGGAAACTCAATAATTTCTTCGACTCGGTCCTACTCAAACTTCGTACTTTCGATATGCAACTGGTTGAACAGAAGAAGGTATGTTCACGGATCGCATCTTCTCGGCTCGTGTGACTGACGGGCATCTACAAGATGGATGAGCTGCGCCGGACATTAAATGACCTGGCGGACAAAGCTATTGCCGACAGGAACTCCTTGACATTGGAGATGGACAGGACCTATAAACTCAGCCCAATGACCGATGTTTTAGCACTCAATTCTGTGTACCAGATGTTGCAGGAGAGGGCAGTGGCTTGGGAGTATGTACAATGGCATTTCGAAGCGAGGCTCGCCGGCGCACACGCTGATCCCGTGTTTTCTGCGCATAGGACGGAATTCCATGAACTGGAAAAGGTCTATCTTCCCTCAGAGAAGGATATCCGTCGAAGTGAGCATCAATACTGGAAGGGATCATTCCCCGGCTGATGAAAACTCTCAGTGACGGCGACTCATCTCAAAAGGCTTTTCGCCTCGCAGGATTCGAACACAACCGATACGATTGTAAGCGGACAGACAGTCGTAGTTGACGATACAGAGGAGGCCAAGTCTCGATCAGATGAAAAGGCGGAGATCGCATGCTCGATTCCGGAGCTGCAAAAGCCCCCTGGTCAGCCTATACCATCTCCAGAAGACGACTTGTCGGAAGTTCCGCAGCTGGTTCTCGATACACCCATACCTCGACCGAACCCATTGGAAAGCGAAAACATCGGGGTAGCCGCACCAGCAGTGGAGCTGTTGGAACAACCACAGTCTGAAATGAGTGGCCTGGAACGATTATATGACAGCGATTCCACAATCTCTGCACTTCCTTTCATCAGTAAGCCTCGCTGCCGCGGCGGACGACAGATAATCAATGGGGGAGAATCAAGCACCAGTGGGATGGACGGAGACCCGAGGGCATTGCCATCACGCTTGCCCCGAAGGTCAAAGCCTACACCCACGTAAGTGACGGGTTGACGATGGTCATTGGTCGGGCATATTGGAGCTAAACACGCTTTTGTAGAGTTGCGGATTTGGTCAAGCGCTTTCAAACTTCTGGACCATTGAATCCCGAGAGTGAGATCGACAACGCAGCTTTGACCTCATCACCTCCTTCCGTTGACGTACATTGGGAGGAATCGGACAGCGATTATTCACGTTCTTTTCGGCCACATCTTCGGAGGGGCAAGACAGAGGGAGCCATGCCGAAGAGCCGCAATCACGCCCGACTGAATACGCTCTCTGATGGAGACCGAAGTTATGCAGCGAACGCTTCCCGTATTCCCACTATCTCCGCCATCCGGCGACCACTCCGCCCTCTGCGAACAGCCTCGGCTGGAACCGATCCCAACTCGCCCTTCGACATCATGAAAGATTCCTTTTCCCGCGCAACTCGCCCACCTCCATCGTCACAGGACGCCCCTCCTCCTTTGTCCTCCAGTCAAGGTTCGCGACGAAAGGCAAAACCAGAACTCCTCCAGATCGGGAAGGGCAAGGCTCCGCAGAGAGGAATGGAGCGTAAGGACATCGCCTTAGAGGGCCCATTGACGAGTATGGCGAAATCCAGTAAACTGCCGGGGACGAGAGTCAGCACAATCGCACGCCACTTTGACAGATTGACCCGTGAAGCCGAACGTGACCGTCAGAAAAGATTACATCAAGCGAGAGGTCGGAGGGCGCGTCCCGTTGGCGTGACCAACGCCAAGATCCAGGTATTCAGTAACGTGCGTGATGCTTTCCGGGATGAGTCGGATTCTGCCTCCAGTGAAGCAGACGATGAAGACGACGACGAGATCGATAACGATCTGGATGGTATCCCTGGAAAAGTCGAGGTATCATCGTCCGATTTGCCAGCAACTTCGCCGTCGGCAAATGTAAGGCTCGACTCGGAAGAGACCTCTAAGCTCAAGACGGAGCCGATGGACAAGGTTCCACAGCCAGCTGTCGATACCACGTCTCCGCCGCTGGATATACCGTCGGCGCTTTTCCCTCTGCCGGCGTCGGCCTCTACATCATCAGCATCTGCTTTTCAGCCGGAGCAGTCATCTGTATCTGCTTCAGAGATACCTACCGATGTTTCCTTCAGAGACAGGTTACAAATAACGCTGCCTCCATTCGATACCTCCGCGCCTCTGCTTAGTGTACCTCCAACACCACTACTGACGGGAACTGTCGAGACAAAAGTCCCGCCGAATCATCCTTCCTTGTTGTCTGAGAGCGAGGGAGGATCTGTAGGGCACGAGCGTTCTTCAATTTTGAAGACTTTATCGAATCTCTGGGCGTTTCGGACCGGGGAGGGTACACCTCTCGATTATCCCCTGTTAGGTTCCCAGTCGTTCTCGTTACCGTCATGCTGATTTTCGCTCTATCAACTGTAGATCTGTTTCTGAACATATATTCGCGGATTCTCGGATCATCATTCGGGAAGATGAGCCCACGTCGATCATTGCATTCACCCTCGCCTCCCGTCCTTATCGAGATAAATTGCGTAATTTGGCGCACCAGTCGCGTACTCTTGGCAAGCAAGAGATCGTCGCGGATGATGGACCCGCAGCCGAATTGCTTGGGGCGGTAGATCCACCTTTGGATGAATCAAACGATCCAGACGACGGAAGACGGGAGAGGGGCACTCACTTGAATTATGGTTTGTGTCAAAATCGAAAACACCCGGGCAAGCTGAAGATTTTTGCCTTAGATTTCGAAAGTAGTAATGCCTCAATTTTTTGCCGAATCTTCTTTGCGGAGCAATTCGCAAACTTGCGCGCCGCGTGCAGCTGCGAAGACAGCTTTCTTGACTCTCTAGCTCGATGTATCAAGTGGGACTCATCCGGAGGGAAATCAGGATCAGCGTTTCTGAAAACCCGAGGTACGCTTCGTTACGCTCGGCATTGGCACACAAGTGCCTTACGGCAGCTGCATTCCAGATGATCGCTTCATCGCTAAAGAGGTATCGCGCATGGAAATGGATGCTTTGACAAAGTTTGCTCCATCCTACTTTGACTATATGCGCCAAAGCGTCAGCGAACTAGTAAGCGAATTTTCGAGTATGTAGCGAGCTTCTGCTGAAGACACTGATTTTGCCACAGCGTCCGACTGCCCTAGCGAAAATTTATGGCTTCTTCAAAATCGGTTACCGCAACAGTACCACTGGAAAGGTCATGCGAATGAACGTTTTGTTGATGGAAAATCTATTCTACGAAAGACGATTTGAACGGGTAACGCACAGTATAAGCATAACTAATCACGACGCAAAACTGACTTTTCGCTCACCAAGATATACGACCTCAAGGGCAGTATGCGCAATCGTCTGGTTCAACCTACGGGCAAAGAAAACCAAGTGCTGTGAGCATGAACGCCTTCTCCTAGCGTTCGTACCAATCTGATGCCTCTGGGTTAAAAGTTTGGACGAGAATCTGATGGAAGGTCAGTGTTCTCACCTGGCGTCGTATATGCGTCTTTGACTTTTATTTCTTTTCCAGTTGCAAATCGACAACCACTCTACCTTAGAGATCACGATAAGAAGATTCTCAAAGCCGCATTGTGGAATGATAGTAAGTTGACATTTTTTCCGAGACGACAGGATCACCCGCTCATCGTAATTGGTTGTAAGCTCTCTTCTTGGCCAATCTCAACGTGATGGACTATTCGTTAGTGGTCGGCGTGGACACCGAAAACAAGGAGCTTGTCGTAGGTGTAGTAGATTACATAAGACCTTTCACCTGGTAGGCCACAGTTCGAGGATGTTTGGGGCAAAACTGCGCTGATTCTATTCGCGCAGGGACAAGAAACTCGAATCCTGGGTCAAAGATCTTGGTGGGGCAGGTCGAGGCGAGCCTACCATTGTGACTCCAAAGCAATGTACGTATGATCCTGTTCGTCAGCAGTAGTCGCTTAGGTGTGATGGGCAGACAAGGCGCGATTCCGGGCAGCCATGGACAAATACTTCCCGTCAGTGCCAGACCGCTGGTCCACAAACGATACAAGTGAACAGCACGAGGAGGACACGGTCAAAACGTTGTAGATATTCGCAACATCGAGAACCTGAGACATGGAATGTCATAAACTGAAATCATTGACCGAGATTGCGACGAATTTTTTCCAGCGGTAGATTACATACGTCGACAAGGAATCGGCCTTTGACCTGGTACTAATCACAGATCGTGGCCATCGCTGCCTAAGCTCCACAGAGTGTCGAGGCTGGCGTCGCCGCCTGTTGTCCGACGGTGTGACTGACGTAACGCATCCAAGCTTTCCGACAGGGTTGAGGTCTGAGAGGCTGATAATGTTTGTCGGTTGGCTCCCGCTCTCGAGCTTAGTCCCGGATTACCTGAACAACCCTCGCTGCCTGCTCCTGTTCTGTCTTCAGGCACTTTGCCCTCGGCAACATCAGCCAAGTTAAGCGATGATACAGATATCTTATGAGGACTTCTCGATGGCGCATCGTCCATTAGGGAGGCGCTTGTTGCGCTTGCCGGTCGACCGAAAAAGGCGGAAAATTTCACAAAAGGGCTCGTGGGCCTCGTCCCTTCCTCATTACCCTTCACGGCGAAAAGGTTCTCGTTGTTCTGAGGCGACAACCCATGCTCATCGGTCGGGAGTCCCAACAGCTTCAGAGTCGTAGCCAATCTTTCCCGCTCTATGCGGTCTTCGTCGTCTTCTTCGGAGATATCGAGTTTCCGATCACGGGATGCACTCCTTGCCATTGGCGGATGTCCTGGATCCAGGGACTTCGTCGAATAGACTGTTCCTTCGATCATCTCCTGAACCGCTCCTACCTCATCCTCGATTTTTTCGTTCTCTACCCTCCACGAGCCGCTTATAGCTCTCCAATCCAGAGAGAAGCCGCGCTGAAGCTATGCCATCATTTCAGCCAATCATCATGGTAATCGAACATCGATACATACCTTCCTCTCGCATGGCTCGTTCTCCTTCTTGAGTTTCCTCTCCCTCACCTCCTTCTTGGCAACGATGCTTAATGGTCGCAACGAAGTGCCTGCTTGACTTTCTTGTGACTCCTGGAGACCACCTTTGTGCAAAGCACTGCTAACCGCAGTCGATGCAGCGGGGCCTCGTCCAGGCTCCAACACTAGGGGCATTGCGGTTCTCGATTGACTCGGGGAGTAGGCTCGCGTGTATACCTCTGGGGTCACAGCGCCACGATTGCGCCCTCCAGCTTGCCTTCCGTCGGCGTTGAGCGTTCCAGCATTTCGCTGTCCAGTCGCTCTGTTCATACTGCCGGAAACATTTACTAGGAATTGCTCTTCATCTTTAATAGAGGCGTCAAGGCAGCACATCTAATCAGCGTTCGGTAATGATGGAAGAAGCGCTTGACGTACCGTCATGCACGAGGATTCTATCCAAAATCTGGTCAGGTGTTACCTTGAGTAACAAAGACCAGCGAGTCCGCGTATCACGTACCTTGGAGCAATACAGACGCAATGCCTTGTTGGCATCCGTCAGAGTTCTGACCTCAGCTTTCAAGACTACATAAGCGAGGTATCACTGATCTGCCGGCCATTCTTCCTTGCAGAACCTACTGAGAATTGCTGGGTCTTCTTTCACGCCCACGGTGAGCTCACCACTGATGGCTTCGACGTTCCCATCAGCCATACGTCCTTCATCCGTGGCAGAAAACCCTGATTGCGAATACCATGAGATCGCTCCGTCAAGAAGATAATTTGCAAGGTCCCGACCCTGCGATTTTACTCTCGATCGGGGGCTGTCCGCTTGTTGTGAGCTACTCCCCGCCGAATGCGTGCGGCTCTTCCCTTTTCGAGACACACTCTGAATACCTTGACTTGCAGCCTCGCTCGCTTCCGTCTCGCTGGCGCTCTCGTCTGACATGTCACCAAACACGTCTGCGTCGTACACCCTCCCATCCAGTGTTCTCTCCCGGAGAAGAATTTCGAACCCCTCGTTCTCCTCTCGTAGTCGATAGCAAGCCGCTGTCCGCTCGGCGACCTCGTGTTCGAGGGTGTGTACTCGTAATTGCAGTGCAGTGTGCATTTCCGTAAGCGAAAGCTGAGATTCCGTCATGTCGGCTAATTCCGCACGAAGCTGGGAGATGAGTGCGACTTGCGCAATGAATGATTGTTCATCTGACGGTACCAAGCTATCAGAATAATGCTCTGCGCTCTGCGAGAGAGGTGTTGATGGCGTTAATCGCTCCAGTTTAGACTGCACCGAACGAAGTTCCTGTTGTAGTTGCTGTATTCGGGTATTCAGGGTCTTCTCGGTCTCGCTTTTCTCCTGTCTTTCCAGCTCGAAGGCCTCCTCCTTGCTAATACGGTCAGCAACAGCCTCATTGTCTCGCCTTCTTGACACACACTTGCGCAGTCTGGCGACTGACAAGCGTCTTGTTTCGCTTTTCTAGCCTTGCAATCGTCATTGCCAGGCGTTCATGCGATATCAAGCGCTCCGCCATCTCCTTTTCCAGCTTGATCTTGATAATTCGCAAGTAAGTGAGGTGCCGCGCGTCATGGGAGTTTGGCAACCCACATGCTCATCTTCGAGATCGCCATATCTGGCTTGGAGATTCGCTAGTTGATCCATGAGCCCTATCGTGCTCTCTTCCGGCACATCGAACGAGCGGTCCGCGCTCATACTTTCCAGGTCCACCTTGGGTTATTGCGAAGATCTCGTCAAGCCAGACTTTGCGGAGTTACGGTCTAGCATTGATATAACGCAAACAACAGAAGCTTCAACGTTACCACCAGTAGAACAATTAATCGAGCTGAAGCTGATTCAGGTACAGTTTGAATTCACATGCCCCGCTGTAATGTGAAACGCGCCCGGGCTGGAATGTCGATCAACACTCCGTCCGAGGGACTGCACGTGAGGGAGATGGGTCCATACGTGCTTCATGTTGGCCTGTGAACGGTCTCGCTGGCGACTTGAGCGCAGAATGCTCTCCGATTCGGAAGGAGCAGCACCGTTTGGATGTCTGAATACAACCTATGACCCGCAATCCAGATAGATTCCCGGTCGGAGATAACCGAACGCATTGGCGTATTATTGGAATGGGTATATAACATCTTTCCTGTCCCGGCCTCTACAAACTTGTCGATCGCTGACCAGCCTCAATAGACTCTGCTCTCCCATCTGAGCAGCTGTCGTTCCCTTCTCCCGAGTACGCAGCAGAGCTTTGCTGGTAACACCTATTCGGCCGCGAACAATTGGTATCAGCCGAACTGGCGCATCGCCGATGTCAAGCTGAAACGCCGGTTGCCGACGTCTCGACTTACACCAACTTTCTCTCTTCCGCCTCCTTTCAATCAGACCCGCCGTACACCTTCTCTCAAGCCGATTTCACCCTTTCCGGATAAAATTGAAAACAGCCTGCTTCGTACGATGCCTCCGGGATCAAGAGCCAGTCCCACTTGTCATTAGGTTTCCTCGTCGACTGGCACGTAGTCAAACCCTTGATGAACATTCCAGAACTGGGGCACTGAACCAAGCTTCTTGAAGTCTTCGACAATCTTCTTCAGCACGTCCGGCGAACATTAAGGACGACTGGGGCAAGCGATGAGAAGTGCTCGACATTAATCGCGGCAGCGGCTACGCTTTCGACAATTCAGTATCACAAGGAGTCCAAGGGCTCCGCTCGGCCAACTATCCGACCTGATGCTCCGACATCTCTCAAGGTATTGATGGCGCAGCATGCATATTTGACCAAGCCCAGATGGGACCACGAAGACGAGGTCAGATTGAAGGGGCTTCGCCCTTTCACTCTTGCGATGGCTGTATGTGAGAGCTCTTGCGACATCGACTGGCAGAAGCTTACAAGGTCATCCCGGATACAGGCAGAGTAGATCTATGATGTTATTCTGGAGTACCTCCCGCCGACCGGAACAACCCGCCAGCAATCCAAATGACCTCTCTAGAATCGCGAGATTGACCAAATTGGCGTAAGCTCTAGCAGCCCTCGCCACCGATAGTGTGCATTTTCTTGCTGCACAGGTCTCGATTAGGCCGCCAGATACGATAAGCGGACCACGAGACGGGCCGCATGTCTGTACGTTGTTCTGAAGCGCCTCAGGCCGTGTTGACTAATTGAGCGGTGAGCTGTATGTCCCTTCTTGTGCGCTCTGTGATGGCGCCCAGACCATACAGAATGTAAGCGAGATCATCCTGTTGGTCGAGCGTGTCCATATTCATCTTGAGAGCACCCGTCGTCATTGAGATGCCGCCTTTCGGGTTCTCCAGCCACAGTCCCACTCGTTCCCTTCGGACATTGGTGATGAGCCAATTGTAGAACGCCATCTTTCCAAGCACCCCCTGGACTCCGTCTTTGGTTGACTGCGTGCGGGTGAAGTGGTATATCCGGCGTCGATCGGTCGACGATGTGGGGATGGCGAGTGTGTAGGCGCTGTCTCGCCACTTTTTATCCTGATCTATCGTCGCCAGATCCTCGACAAGTTGATGGTCGGCCAAAATTCCGGTGCCGCCAAGTTTCAACGTCATTGTGTGATTCCGCTTGCGCAACACAGCGCTTCCGACCACCGGTCCAGCTTTACCGCCTTGATGAAACACGAGATCTGGCTCTTTCTTCCATGCAGCAGTCTCCACCCAGTACACCTCTTCGGTTGCATCGTTCGATATATGCTTGAAGACCAGGTTGGAGGATAGAGGGCGTTCGAAAGCTATCTGATAAGTTTGCTGATGGTAGTCCGTTGGCAGGAGGGACTGTTCGAATGTAGACAACAGATCCTCTTTTGAGTCTTCTGGTGCTGGTGGGAGAGCCACGTCGTCGGTCGACGACCCAGATCGGCCCAGAAAAGATGAAAGGCGACCCATATTGACTGGTGTTGAGGATCTATCGGACCTGTGCAATGTTCAATCGAGTGTCAGTAAACGAATGGTAACGGGAACTGGAAAAGCATCGCACGTATACGCCTTGATGGTCTTCGTAGAAGTCGACGAGATGCTCTTATGGAGATGGTTTGTCTAGTCAAATTTCAGTCTCGTCCGTATTCGCGTTATCCTCTGCACTCAACGTACCTTGCAAAAACGCAGTACTCGACAGGTTCGACCAGTAGATCCTAACGATTCGAACGGTCGACTCGATTCTTCCGCTGTTCGTCTCAGACGTTCAAATCGCCCAGAATTTTCCTGTGTAGTGATTTCAACGTGAGCTGATGGGCGTCGCCTCCAGTGATTAGCACTCCATGACCATGACGCTGGCAATGAGGCGGTGTTGACAGATGTTGAATCATGCAAGCAGCAAGTGTCCACCTCACTTGGCATTCGGACCGGATTACGGAAGATGACGAAGCAGGCAGCAGAAAGGTCAGAGTCGGTCTTCGTGCCCGATCACATTGCCTGGTCAGCTCTTTGTCTGCTGGTCTTGTTGAAAGACTTCGGGCATTCACGTATATATTGACGGTCCCGTAACGCACAACCACCCTGTACCCGGATCACTGCAGCCTGTTTGTACCAAGACGTGCCCATAAGGAAGCCGACGCTCCTGCTTGGCAGTTCTTTCCACGCGATCGCTCGAGTCTCTGTCTGCCAGACTATCCTCACGTACGTCAACGCGCCGCACCCTAACCGTATTGTCGACAAGCTGATGGTTCCCTCGTCATTCCTTGACCTGATCAACAGCCGAAAAGTCTGTAGGAGTGACTCGGTATCCGTAGACACACCATGATTCCTCGCAATCCGACGACCATCGCTCTTCGCGCCGAAGACATCCAGGATATGAAGGACCAGATCGCGGACCGGAATGCGAAAGAAGGTCTACCCAAAGAGTCATCATCTGCATCTGCTGCAGGAAAGAGCGAAGCACAGGAGCCAAAGACTGGGCAAGCCGAAGCATCTACCCCAGCCAAGAGCGTGCCGGCAACGACGCTTGATGCGCGGAAGGGGAAGAGCAGGAACGAAAGACTGGGGTTGTAGGGGTAATGGGGCAGAGCATAATAGTGGTCTGACCTCGACCGACCGGGACGAATGCGAGATGGAGGCCTATATCGGGCCAAGGGACCACAGAAAAGTAGATTGGATTCGCAAACTGTGCGCATAACGACTTTACTCCACCTTGTTCAATGCTGACAACCATCAAATGTGTTTCAGTTGTCATCGCTGGGCCGCAAGTCGCCACGGGTGTTTTACCAAGGTCTCTCAACTACGTGATCCAGCACTCTCTCATCTCCGAAATTCACAACCACCTACTAGCATAATCAAGGCTTCAATGCTCGACTCTTCGAATTCGCCCTTCTTCCGGCACCTAGCGAATCCGGCGAAGCTCGAGACCTTGCTTTCAAGTACCGGGAAGATGTATCAACATGAAGCTCTCTAGCTTGTGCAGTCCGGGTGAATGAGAAGGTGTCACTGATTGGCGGCAACGTAAAAAGTATGGCCATTTGTCTTGGACTTTCTCGTCTTGTGAGGCGTCATACCTGGCTCAGGAGCACCCAGATATACGAAGGCGCGGTGACGTCGTCGGTATGCCTCGAAGAGCTCGCATGCTCAATCGAGCCATCATGATATGGGGCCGGAGAGGAAATGCTGGATAGAAGTCTTGACAGTTTTGCGGACGTCAGAAAGGTGCTGTGTAATCGTTCATTTTCGTGTCCCGAATAGGGGTTCCTGCTTTCCGTCTGCCCTGCTGACAGGTGCTCCTCGTGTATGCTTAATGGGAGTCGAGCGACCTTGCAGGACGAGAGCTATCGCGATCACGAGTACCGCAATGGAAGGGAAAGGATGCGGTGCTCCGCCGACCTCCACTTTCGCGGTGCTGCGACGTTGCAGCTTCTCACCCTTCGTCTCCCTTTTTGCCAAACATTTCAGTGTCTGCTATTGTGAACGATTCTTGGAGAGCACCCTCCAGTACAATAGAGCCGGCTAAAGCATCTGTTAAGAGGAAGGAATCGTACCTATGGCGCGCCCGGGGAAAGCAGATATGTCCAACAGGAAGGACAAAGCATCTCATCTAAAGACCAGGACGGTTCCAAAGGTACGTCGTACCCTGCGGCAGTCCATATTTACTGTCAACACTTTGATCCATGTAGAAGGGTTCTACTTCACTATGGAGAAGCGCTCTTGTTGCCGGCGGAGTGGGCTTGCTAGGAATTGCAGCATACCGGGTAAGCATGTAACGCTGAGAAACGCCGCATTCAGGGCGATAGCTGAAATCTCGTTCCTCCATTTGTAGGTATTTGTACAATCTCCTTCGCCGGCCGTGCCTAGTAGGCGCATCTCAGAGGAGGAGCTACATGTGCCAAAGCCTGCCTCCACGGCTTCTACAGCGCTGCCCTGGCCTCAATGGGCTCAGACCGGCGACGACGTGGAATGGCCTGAGCTCGAATCGACGGACCAGATTGACATCTCGGCAGATATCGCGAAGAGAAACGCTGTAAAAGAGGCTTTCAGGGTGAGTTGTTATCCGTTGGAAGCTCGGCATGTTGGCTCATACCTGTAATGTAGCATTCGTGGAAAGCATACGGTTAGTGATGTCCAGCTCTGCCATTCAGGGGTCTAACGTTCGTGTTCAGAGAGCTATGGCTGGGGATCCGACGAAGTACGTACTATCGCCAGGCGCGTCTATCTACCAAGCTCATCAGATATTACGGTAGTATCATCCCCTATCGCAGAGTGGCTCTAATCTCACCGAAGCAGGAGGAATTGGGTACACAATTGTCGACTCGCTCGATTCTCTATTGTTGATGGGATTCGACGAAGAATATGAGCGGGCCCGAGATTGGGTAGCGACCGATCTGTCGTTTGACGTTGATGCCAATTTCAATTCATTCGAGGTAAGTAATCGATACTTCCATATTCCCTGCCCTGCCCTAGCTGAATTGGCACCTTACAATAGACTACTATCCGCATTCTCGGTGGCCTACTTGCGGCCTACTATCTGACATCTGAGCATCCTACATATCACGCCGATGCCGACCTCTTCCTGGAGAAGGCCATCGATCTGGGTGATCGATTACTTTCTATCTTCGACTCGCCCTCGGGGGTACCCTATTCTTTGGTCAATTTGGCCAAGCGAGTGGGTTTGCCGGACAAGGACAACAGCAACATGGCCAGTCTGGCCGAGGCCGGTACCCTGCAGCTGGAATTCAAATATTTGAGCCACCTGACAGGAGACTACACTTACTGGGACAAAGCGGAACGGGTAGGCTGCGTCATGGTCCGCTGTATCTCTTCGCTCGCAGCCAACAGTTGCATTGCCAGGTCTCCGCTATTATCGCTTCGCAGACGCCTAGGGAAGGAGTCAATCCCATCTTTATCCGGTCCGTCTGTGCTCTCGGCGTGACACATCAGCGGCGACATTTACACCGATATCCTGTTGCAGGCCAGATACTGGTCAATTTATGATGTCTGATATCCGGCTTGGTTCCCGCGGGGACAGCTATTACGAATACCTGCTCAAGCAGTATCTGCAAACTGTACGGAGCAGAGTTTCTGGGCCGCGCCCGCTAATATTTGCTCGATGGCTCTACAGGATCGGCAAGAACATATCTATCGGGAAGTAAGCACAGTAGTTTTGTGCCGTGGCATGTCGCTGAGCTGCCAATCTCGACAGCTGTATGACCAATCGATGAACGGTATCAAGCACCTGATGATGGCGCGGACGCCCCGACAAGGCATCTTGCATACCCTGGAATTATCGCCGCAAAGAGGGCCTGATGGCAACCCGTAAGTATCGCCATCCGCCAAGACAATCGCTCGAGCCTTGTACACACCGCTTTAGAAAATGGTACAGTGTGATGAAGCAAGATCATTTGGTCTGTTTCCTGGGCGGATCATTCTTGCTCGGCATCACGGAAGGCGGAAGAAGACATGTCGACTGGGAACACCTGGACGAGAAGGACCACCTGGATTATATGGCTGGAACAGGTATCATCGATAGCTGCATGCATACGTATCAGACGGTGACGTAAGTATGGGCAAGGTGTTGCGCGACCGGGGCGTCAGTAACGACACCGCTTTAGTGGACTCGGTCCAGAGATCGCGATGTTCCGCGAAGGCGAAGACAGCTTCCGGCACGAGAAAGACTGGTATATCAAGTCGGCACCGTGAGTAACAAGCTGGATTGCTTATTGCTGGTCTAAGTGCCTCTTGTTTCAGGGGCTCTGTCTTGATTGATGGGCGAAATATCTTGAGGTGAATCTCATTCCATGCTTAACTGTCTCTTTCACTGACGCTTCTCCCGCTAGACCGGAGACTGTCGAGTCTCTTTTCCTAGCATATCGCTCCACAGGCGACGAAAAGTACAGAGAACAGGGCTGGGAAATATTCCAAGCATTTGAGCGACACTGCAAAGTTCCGGGCGGCGGTTACGCTTCGATTGAGAGCGTCGAGGTTCTCCCCGCTTTACAGGAGGACAAGATGGAGACATTCTGGCTAGTAAGTGAGCGTCTCGCCGTAAGCGTTTCTCATACTAATAGAATTCATCCATCAGGCCGAAACTCTCAGTAGGTGACCACGCCAATCCATGCAGAAGGGATTGCTGATCAACCATGTTACAGAATACCTCTATCTACTGTTCGATGATGGCGAGAGTATTTCTCTTGACAGTAAGTCTTGGCATCTGTGCTCAAATTCAGGCTGACCTCGTATCTGCAGAACACGTCTTTAATACTGAGGTGGGTCGGAAGCTGCGTTTCCTGTTCTGGCTGTTGACCCTTTCCGCTTTTCAGGCACATATCCTGCCGGTATTCACTCCGGGAAAGTTGGCCTCTTTTGGACGACCATAGAATCTTCCATCTCACATAGCTTCCTACGTTAAATGGAAACCTTAGGAAAACATCCATAGAGATAGAAATTATCATACAATAGACACAACGACAAACCAATATACCATGCTGGTCTAGTCATTGCTGAAAGGTATAGCACAAGCTCCGGCTCGACTGCCTCCATTCTATTTGCTAGATCGATACAACTGAACGGTAATGTACAACCAACGAGCTTTCGCAGCTAGATGACCTGCTTCAAAGCTCTTCATCCTTGTAGTTTGCCATCGGGTCATCATAAGTTTCCGTTCGCGAGAGACGATAGGCTTCCATCTCTTCCTCTGTGACGTCTGTCTTGCTCTTCTTCGTGCCGGTCCAAGCATCCTCCTCATTCAGTGCTTTACGCTTTCGCTCCGCCTCAAGCGCCGCCCTGACTTTGTTCCGGTCAAGGGCTACCTTGTCCGTTTGCTCCCCGATACGCTGCTTGGAGAAGGCAGGCGTAGTGCTAGATGATTCTGAGGCCACTTCACCGGCCGCGAGCTTCTCCAAATGCTGCTCAGCCAGCGATTTTTGTGCTCGTTCTTGTCGATCTTGCTCCCTGGCGGCAGCAGCAGCCAATAGACTGGAAGCGCTCGATTCCTGATTCGCTTCGATCCCTGCTCTGCCGGTACAGTAAGACCCCTTGACGGTCGAATGGCAGCACCAGAATCCCCAGGTTCCGATAGACAGGTCGTACCAGGATCCCCAAACGGAGGTGTGGTTGTTGATCATCACGTCTTCGGCGTACTTTGACTTCGCGACAGCCCGCTCCTGGCCGCGGACGACTGCACCGGTTCTCGAGTATTCAACATAGTTTTCCGTCTGTCCCGTCAACAATTCCTTCGGAACCTTTTCCAGATGCTGCTCGCCACCGTACTTGGCGAGAATGCTGACTTTATTGGTATCCTTGAGCTGTTCCTTCTTGTCCAAAAATTCTTTGTGTAAGAGTTCTCCCTGTGTCGGATTGGCGTTCATGTGAACATCGTTGCCACGCGCTGCGCTCTGCCAAGCAAAGAGCTGCAGCTTCTGGATATTTGTGGCGTCTCCCGAGTATCGCAAGAAGTTGTCGCCTGCGAATTTGGCGTCTTCTGGAGCGACGCCTTTGAGAGGTGCATCACGCATGGACCGAGTTTTGGGATCGTAGTAGGCACTCTCCTCGTCCAGGTTCATCAAGTATTTTGCTGTGTCCTCTCGGATACGCAGGTTCCGCACGGTGATTCGGGTCTTGGTGTCCAGTTTCTGGCCGACGGCGTCCGCTTCCTCGGCATAATGCTTCTCCTCGGCTTCATCCTCGTCACTCGATCCACCAAACGACTCATCATCTGCGATCTCGTCGGGAGCCTTCTTATTCTTCCCCTTCTTCGCGACAGCTGTAAGTGCCTCGGTTGAGGTCTGCTTGTCGACTTCCTCTTCTCGGATCTTCTTCCTCTCTTCCTCCATTGCTTCGTAATCCGCCACGATCTTTTTATGCGACGCCGGGTCGTAGCCGTTCCATCGATCTCTCTTGGCATCATAGTCTCCTCGAATGTCCTGGATCACTTCATCCGCGGCGATATCCTTGTTGGTGAATTTGGCGCCTTTCTTCCGCGGCCGTTCGAGGCAGTCCTTCTTCTGATGCGTCATAGCGCCACAGTTCTCGCACGCGCCCTTGCGGTACTTCTTCGCAGCCGGTCCCGCCTTGGCTCCTCTGTCGTACCAAGTGTCGATCGACACACCCTTGTCGGCCGTATACCCCTCTTTACGTTGATGGTTGAGTGATGCTCGACCCGTGTCGACATACCACGGAGCTTTGGTGATGTATTCCGGGATATGCGGATTGATCGCTCGACCCTCCTCGTCGACTTCGGCTGGCGCGGTACCGGCCTTTCGCGCTGCATCGAGATCCTTCTGTCGACGCCATTCTTCCCGCGATAGCTTGCCCGTGGCGGAGGTGGACATGGGTGGATTGGGTGTACCGAATTAGGCGTCCGTCGAGGGCGTAACTGGGGGCGACTATGCGGAGGTGAGAATAATGGAATAAGGACTGATCACGTTACGAGTAGGTATGGTACAACTGATGATGGATTGTAATGGGTGCAAAAGAGCAACGCAAAAAGGTCAGTCACTGCGTTGACATGACACGATCCGCAAGGAACCCGTCACCTCCGCATGACCGCCACCGCCGACTCTTCCATTCCGCTAAATCGACCAATCCGCATCACTCCTAGGTCGGACATCCAGTCCTCCTCCGTCCGACAAGGGGCCATACATGCGCAAAAGGGGGTGCCTCATATCTCGATGAGAACTCTTTATCATCACGGTCCCCCTCGAGGAGGGACGCAGGATTAGCATGGAAAGTTTTTGGTAATCATAGGCAAAGAGCAAGTCTTGCGTAATGCCCCCTTTCTTTGCATGATGGATACCTTGCTCGCCGAACAGAAGAGGCTGAGTGCCGACATGGAAGTTGGGATTCGGAGATGTCGCGAAAGGAAGAATCGGAATGGACCGCGGCCACGTCCGAGATGAGAGGTTCCCCGACTAGAGACAACGCTTACAGAATGGTCGGACCGCAAGGATTGGAAACTACGAGAAACGCAAAATCGAATCAGCACTCGTTTTTCTTTTTAGGAGATGTCGGTGACGAAATAAGGAGAAAGCGAGCGTGGTTCAGAGGTGCAATTGTTTGGCTATGCGATTAGTCGATCCTCAGTGCGTTCGCTCCGTCTAGGGAGGAAGGCAGGTCGGACTGGGGCGACAATGGTTGTTCATCACGATGGGAAGGGGGAGGAAAGAATGATGGGAGGTCGAAACGAATGAGATGCTTACCTGGAGGTGGCGGTCCTGAAAACGATGTCGGCAGTCAGTACGGTCACCAAGGATGATGAAAAGGCCCACTTGTATGGCGGCTGGTTATATAGTGTTTGTGCGCCCGGTCAAAGTTTCTTCGCAGCGCGCTTTCTGTTGGCGCCGATTCGCCCTGCGGGAAACACGGAAAGTCGTCACATGAGGGGAAAGCTAGAGTGCGTGAAGTGAGGTAGCGTGATATCGATGGTAAAGACGTCGTTGTGAATCGATAAACGGACTCGAGCACTGGCTCCCTAGGCCTTGTCAGCATTCTCCATGTACTCTATGGGATGCATAGAACTTCTATCCATGAACCGCCGGGATATGCCGTAATCGACGTCCAGCGGATTGGCATGAAGATGAAGCCTGATTGGGACTCGTTTGAGCCCTGCTTAGACAGCTGTGCAGAGCCTTATGGTCCAACCACACAAGATTCCACGTTTCAATCTTTCTGTTCGCTGCTCTAGGCAGGCATCTCGTGAGGACTGCTGATTCGACTTCAATCCGCCCGGACTTTAGACTTGCAAATCGCAACGCCGTCGCGCCGTCGCGCCAAAAGAGACATCCAGTCAGACGCGTGATTTATTACCGCTTGACGACGCTCTTTCGGCGAATTGATTGAGCAGTCTGGTTTCGCCTCTTGTATTCTTTGTGCCCTATGCCACCGCTTATCACGGTCTGCTAAGGCAACAGACTGATCGTCTGCATCTCTGCTCGTGCAAACGCAGAGAACCAGCCAGACAACCGAAAACACAACCGCAACTTGATCGACAAAGGGCACTCACGACATCCACGGTCGCTGATCTTTCGCGCCTTCGTCGTGCGTCTATCCCTCGAGGATGGCCAACAAGGCGTGGCCACAGGCGAAACAAACTTCCGTTCACGCACAACCGCCGGCCCCTATCGACGTGTCCCTCCGTAATGGCAAGCCCGGTTGGGGCAAGCAGGCGTTTGTTAGTAGTGCGCCTCGCGGTCGAGACGAGCACGATTCCGCCCAGCAAGATCCATCATCATCCTCCTCTTCGGCTCGGCGGGAGCTCCCTCCCCATCGAGAGTTACCTCCCCATCTGCGCGACGCGGTACCAGCTCCGCAATCGCCGGTTTCGATAGAGAAACCCCTGACGAACGGTTGGTCGAAAGTCGGAGCAGCTGCTGCTTCGTCAGCGAATGGCACGACCAGGACGCCTGTCACAGGATTCAAGCCGATTCCCACCGGCCCTCGTAATGTTGGTCCGATCTCTACGGCAACGACACCCATAAGTTTACCGCTTCGGAAGCCGAGCATAGATCAAGCGGGCTCTACTCGCATGAACGGTCATCGACATGCGATCAACGGCAACGTGCTAGCAAGGAGCGGCCTCCCCGAGTCAGACTCTGGCATTGATCTTGGACGGAGCCATGCTGTCCCTCCACGGAGCGCGATGAGCTTGTTTGACGACTTTGGACTCCGAGTCAACGCTCATCCGTCGGAGAGGGAAGAAAGGAGAGAAAGCCGGTCGGCGGACGTAGTCCCGCCGACTTCTCCCCCACCACCGCCACCGCCAGAGCAATCTCTGCCGCCACCGCCGTCGCCCCCTCATTCGATGACGGCTGTCCAGACCAATCAGCTATTGAAGTCACCGGAAGTGCGGGGGAAGGCTACCATCGGACTGGGAAGCAGTCAACCGAATGGAGTTGAAAGAAACCATGATTGCTCAAGCAGGGCACAGGACACCGCAAGGAATGGACACATCCCGTGCGGATTGCAGGAAATCGAACCAAGTCAGGAGCTTGCATGCGATGTTGAAGTAGACATCTATCCCTGGATCCCGACGTCGCCGCGCACGGTACGCGCCAACCCTCCTGATTTCACACGACATGTACCAGGTCGAGGCAACTTCAAGACATGTGATCCTGGGCTGCACCACGGGAAACATGAGGAAAAATATAATACTGGGTGCGGTCGCATGTTCAAGCATGAGAAGCCGATCACGCGGCAAGATGGGTCCTGGGAGGGCAAGGAGGCGGACACGTTGGAGGTGAAGGATCCTAGAGAGGAGATGGATCCCGTGGTCAGAGAGCTTGGAAAAGGAAGCAAGAGGAATGCGGTCAAGGGTCTGATTGTGCTTGAACCATATGATGTGAGTCACTCCCGCGGCGCCTTTCTCCGCTGTCAGTTGGGCTCATGGCGCTTCGTACAGTGGGACGAGAATTCGCCATATCCGAAACCGGCAGATGGCATCTGCATCTCCAATATTAATCCTTTGATCACCCTTAGCCACATTGAAGCCACGGTCTCGAAAGTGGCCAAGATCAAGAACATTGAGATGAAACTCGACCCTAGAACAGGAATGCAAATGGGGATCTGCTACGTCACGTTTGCTTCGACCGAGGTGCGCATACCTGGTGATGGGAAGAAGAAGAAGCCGACAGTGGTCGAAATCCCTGGATGGAGGCATGCACGAGCCGCACAGATGAAACTGAACGGCCAAGCGATCGGCGTGAACGTGGGCGCACAGAAAGAGAGTTTGATGAAGGTGGTCTTGGATCCGAATGGAGATCGTACGCGGAAAGTGATGGAAATGGAGTTGGAGAAGCGGAAGAAGGCTTTAAGTACGCCTACGGTCGTTCCGCCTCTCAACGCGACTCCTGGTTCGGCGAACGCCGAGGTGCCCTCCTCGCGAGCGGCACAGGCGCCTGCACCCACTGCGCCCTCAACATTAGCTTCGACCGCAACGGCCTCGGCACCTATGCCTCCACCAGCCACATCCTCGTTCCGACCACTGGCTGCCCATAGTGACGCGTTCCCCAAGCCATATATGCAAAACTCGGGATCTTATCCAGGAAGGCCTTCGACCTTTGACAGCCGACTGCTATCTCGAGCCAGTGAGCGACCGAGCGGCGCATCTTTCGCTCACGACCAGCCAGGCCAAGGACCGGGTAGCTCTCGCGGCTATCGAGATGCTTCCGCGCAAAGCAGACCCGGCGGATTCGGTCGCTTACCACCAAATACGTATGGCTCGATCAGGACGGGTTCGTCGTATACGCCGTCGAGTCAGCTGGGTTCCTTCGTGTCTGCGCCCTTTGCCAAGTCCCGGAATTGGGATTCTCGCCAACATGGCTCGCGCAGCCATACTGATGATACTCTGCGTGTCGCCGGCTCTTTCACGGAGAACCCAAGATTGCCTGGAAAGCCAAACCCGCCTACGACGTATAATTCCGCTCGCCGGCGATCTACCCGATCGTCAGATAGCTCAGATACCGGGGAAAGCTCAGATGGGGGACGAACACCATCGCCCTCGCGCAGACTCGACAAACGCCGAGCCTTGAATCGCGATTCGAAGCTTCGCGGCCGTGCTGCCCGCCGAGACGACCCTACACAGGCGGAAGTGATAGACAACGATGAAGCGGCACAGCTCGTCACCAAGGTCCGAAATGAATTGGGCGCCAACGGCAAGGCGTATATCTTTATCGATCACAAAAGTTTGCCCATTCCTCGTGCTCAGAGCGACCGGGAACGCCTCTTGGCAGATCTGAAGGATCATCTTAAAGCGGCGCGAATTGAAAAGGTAAGGGCCCTTCCCCTGATAGAACTCAAGGCTGATACGCCTTTCCCCTCCTAGGTGACATTCAACCTACATGGTTGGTATGTTCTGTTCACTGAGGAGTCGGCTGCCAAAAAGACTCAAATGGTCTTTGACAAGAAGGTGATGAGTGGCCGGCCCCTCTCTTTGCTGGTCAAGGAGCCTCTCGTCAAAGTCGCAAACGCGACGCCAGTGAAGTCGATCGCGTCGAGTCCTATCAAGCTTCAACAAACCCCAAAGACCGCATCAGACCTGGTCAGCAAGAATGGAACGCCATCGCGCCGCGGAAAGGCCCTTCTCGCCGATTCCGATGAGGAGCATGAGCAGCGGGAACTAAAGGACGTCTCGACGACGACGAAGCGCGGTACGAAAAAGCAGAAAATATCACGAGTCATCTCTTCAGATGAAGAAACGACCGCTCCCGCCGCTGTCGCAGTATCGGCCATCGAAGTGGTCGGGAGCCCGAATGCCCCGAACACGGAGGCGCTTGCCTTCACAGATGCACCGGAGGATACTCCTGTCTCTGAACAACAGGAATCTCCTATCGTCTCTCCAGTGGTTGTTGTTAGTGAAACTCCCGAAACAATCATCGAGGATCAGGTTCACCTGGTAGTCGCACGATCCAAGAAGCGGGCTGGAAAAGCCAGCAAACGGAAAAGCGACGCCGTCGGCAAACCAGCGAAACAGCCGGCGAGTAAAAAGCAGAAGAAAGCTGCCACGGCCGCTGTCGATGAGCAGGAAGACGAGACGTTGCAGGATTCGATGGAAGTGGATCAAGTGGAATCTGCCCCGCCATCAGCCAACCTCAAATCCGCCAAACTGATCAAAGCTTCTGCAAAGTCAAGAAAGGCCCGCCAAGTCGAGCCTCTCAATCCGGTCAGCGTGTCTGACCTCATCAACTCTGGCGTCGCTGCCGACGATGAAGACTTATACTACATTCGCGTCGCTGCCGAATACGCCTTGAAAGGCCACATGCCAGAGCTTCCGCCGGATGATGATGAGGATGCGCCGGAGGATCAAGAGCCGGCAGACACCGATGAACCAGCTCCCAAGCACCAGGAGGGATGCGCCCGTGCACACCGATACTATAAAGTCCCCGAAGTGGAAAAGTCTGCGTATTTGCCGCAGCGTAATCGAGCCGTTGCCGAAGTCGAAGCAGCAGCGAGTAATGCCACTGCCGTCGCGACCTCTCGGTCAACCCGGGTCAACAGCCGACGTCTTGTTCAAGGCATGGAGCAGCATAAGAAGGGAAACGCGAATGCTACCGATACGGATCTCTTTCAATTCAATCAGCTACGGACCCGAAAGAAACAGCTTAAATTCAGCAAGTCGCCCATTCACGACTGGGGTCTATATGCTATGGAGCATATCACGCAAGGCGAGATGGTCATTGAATACGTTGGTGAGGTCATCCGAGCTCAGGTCGCCGATATCAGGGAGAAGTGGTACGAGAAGACGGGTATTGGAAGCAGTTATCTCTTCCGAGTGGACGACGATGCTGTTGTCGATGCTACTAAAAAGGGCAATCTAGGGTAAGCCATCCGATGGACGATTCGCAAGCGATGCTATTGAGGCTGACATGCGATCCTCTAGGCGACTTATCAACCATTGCTGTTATCCCAACTGCACAGCGAAAATCATTACCATCAACGGAGAAAAGAAGGTAGATCGCAAGCAGACATGCAGTACCATCACAGCCATTGACATTTGGACTTTCAGATTGTCATCTACGCCAAGTCGAATATCGAGCCTGGAGAAGAGATCACCTACAACTATCACTTCCCTATCGAGCAGGAAAAAATTCCCTGTCTCTGTGGTTCGGACAAGGTGGGCCAACCTTTGAATCTGTTCGGAGCGGCAAACTCATGGTTCTTCCATTTTGCAGTGCCGAGGCTACCTGAACTAAGCGGCTGTTTCCCTGCGCGACTGACCTTCCACATCACATATGCGTTTCTCCACCTTCGACCACTCGGTATTGTATCCCTCACATCGTTGTAAAAGGAAATTCTGTATCTATAACACAAGCGTGTGTAGGAACGATGTACTGGTGTACATATAGTCTAGTAATTCGCATGTTTCGCTGGAATTGAGCCCAGCATGAACGATTCTCCTAAGAGGGGGAATCCTCTGATCTGCACGCTGCGCAGCCTATTGACTGGTAGTGACTTGATGTCCAAGAGATGGATCCTGCTGGCCGTTTACAGTGATTAGTGTAAGTTTGCCCAGGCTTCATGGAAAAACACAAAAGGCTTGAGCCGTCTGAATTCGAACATAATAGAAAGTCCGCTGGGGGATTTAAGCGCAACCTTCTTGCGCTTTCTTGACATCGTGGTGCTCCCCAGCGTGTTTCCAGGCTTCCGGGCGTCTCAGCCTGCCCTCGCTGGCAGAGTCGGCGAGAACGACGTGCCAGATGGTGACGGCGCGCTCGGGAACGGCACGCCCGAACGTCGCCCTTCGCCCTTCAAGCTTCGCAAGACCTGTCAAGAACCGCTATCTTGTCAAGTCCGAACCGGTGTCCCCTTCGTTTTACTTCAAAGGATCAATAACTCAGCAAAATGGTAAGCGATGCTACGCTGGCGAAATGAGTCGGACAAGCAGGATCGGGAACCGGCACACCATACGGAATCAGACATGGACGACTATGGAGCGAAGGATGATGGGAATGACGAATGATATCGGCTTTTCGGGGAAGAAGAAAGGGAGAGATTGGGGCGGTGGAAGGGGAGTGATTGATTAAGAAGATTCGCTGGAGGAGTGCCCAGGATCGCAGCAGGGATTAGAGGAATGAACGCGTTACATCATACCGGTTACGACAAGCCGCATGCCGATACACCAGCTTCGCACTCGTATTCGAAAACACGACACGCAACGCCTATCGAAATGCCGCTCCCTGCTTGTCCAACCCGTCGTCAGATCCAATTGGACCGTGAGGCTTACCCATTGCCTTCATTAGGGTCGAGTGAGGACTAAAACCGTCAAGCGAGCTTCCCGAGTCTTGATCGAGAAGTACTACCCTCGATTGACTTTGGACTTCCAGTACGTCAGTGTAATAGCAATATCCCTCGCGATGGCTAATCGATATATCATTCCAGCACCAACAAGCGAATCCTCGATGAGGTCGCCATGGTCCCCTCCAAGAGGTTGAGGAACAAGATCTCCGGTTGTGCGTACTCCAGCGTGGCGCCTTAGCGATCTGAAGCTGAATGTACATCTCACCCAGTCACCACCCACTTGATGAAGCGAATCCAGAAGGGACCCGTTCGAGGTATCTCTTTCCGATTGCAGGAAGAGGAACGTGAGAGGAAGGACCAATACGTCCCCGACGTGTCGGCTTTGGACAACGGAGACGCTCCTTTGGATGTCGACGCCGAGACCAAGGTATGCATCCGCCGTAGCTTTCTGACTTACACCCTGCTGACATGCGCCTGCTTGTCTTCAGGACCTCCTCCGATCGCTCGGCATGGACTCTATCCCCGTCAACGTTGTTGCCGTCGGTGCTTCCGAGCCCCAGCAGAGGAAGCGATTCGTCCCCGGAGCCGGCAACGCTTAAATGGCGTTTTCGAGTATTTGGGATCAACGACGAAAAGGGCTCCTCGCATTGTCTCTCTGTCGACATGTGTCTACGACCTGCACCATAGCAAAGGATTCAGATGTAGCCACTTTTGGCGTATGCATATGAAGACAGATGGCAATACAGCTACAAACCGAAGGGGTGTTGGCCGCTAAGGCCGAACACGACAGACCAAAGGAGCTCATATGTATATCTGCCTGGGGCATGTTGCAACTCAGCAAGATAGCCCACTGTATCGAGTCTAGGTTTCCCGTTATCTGTTGCCTTGACGCAGACCTGAGTCTCGTGCCGGGAGCGATGGGATACGTGCCGTGTGTGAGTCGTAGGTCTTCAGAATCATCCCGGGCAGTCTCGGCGGCGATTGCGCTGTACGGACCCCTGTGCTGCCATGCCACCATGCCCCGACGCCCCGACACCCCGACGGTCGATTGTCAAAATAGCTTTCCCTTCCAGGAAGGTCTAGACGGTGTCTCCTCTTCAGCATCAAAGTAACAGATAGCACGGCTTGTCGCAGTTCAAGTGCTGGAGACGTATTAATTGCCATTGCGACCGTTCGTGACAGGTGTTCGAGAACTGATGCAACTGTCTCTTGACGCATGGACGGTGAATGGCCCCTGATTACTGGTTGTCAGGGTTGGCGGTAGCAGGTATCAAGTCGCCAGTGACTTGCCATGTCGCAGCGGGGCGTCATGGTGGTGTATAGATCTTTACCTCTTACATTGAGTACCTGGGGTATACCCCGCATCAACAACCTATGATACAGGACAGCCATATCATCTATAATTTCTCCCCTTCCGTAGAATTGGCTTGCCTTAATCTTTTCCGACGATCCCTATATCGCTTACACATCACAGGTGCGAATGCCATGAGGGATCCGGCGATGATTGTGACACCGCTGAAGATTGAGAAAGTGGTATATCCCTTTTCTGCCTCTATCAAGACGCCGCAGATCTGGGGGCCTGCAAGTAGCGGCAGGCTAGCGATGGTCCACATCATCCCTAGTCTCAGGCCGAACTCGCGGACGGGTGAGATCTGGGCACAGCAAGCAGCGACCAGAGCAATGACAGCGCCTGTGGGTGTATGATTGAGTCCAAGTATCTTTGGAGCTTTTACGCGATGCTTACCCCCAAACAGCCCATACATGAACAGGCCAATGATACTGCCTGCTGTTCCGACATCTCTGCTGCTCCACAAAGCCAGTACGCTGATTCCCCCTGCCGTTCCGCTTGCGATGAAGACTTCAATAACACCGAAACGTTCTGCCATGGGTCCGGAAAGCGCTCGTCCAGTGAAAGATCCTGCGTTCAATATGGCCGTGGCGTAGGTCGCGACGTGCTGCGGGATGCCTTGCGACAGAGCAAAATCGTTGGCGTAAAAGTAAGGCGAGAAATAGCTGTGCCGCAGAGGAGTATGAGTACCACGTAGGGGTCCAATTATGCTCGGAGCCTTACTTCATCCAGACCATAGCAACGCCCAGCACAAAGACAGTATACCGTGCCTCTCTCCAGGGTTTCGTGACATGCGACCAAGGTACCCCTTTCTTGGGTGGCAACCTTGCTTTCACGGTGAACCACGATGGAAGAAACAGGATTGTTGCGACTCCTGCGAGAACCAGTACGCTGTTCCTAAAGCCAATCTGCGGGAACAGACGAGAAAGCATGATGGGCAGAAGGACGCCTCCGAGGCCGGATCCGCAGAGAATGAGGCCGACGGCGGTGGCTCGTTTTCGGAGGAACCAATGTGCGACGCAAGATGTACACGGATTATAGACGATGCCTCCTGCGATGCCGAAGAGGAGATGTGCCAGAATGAATTGATAGTACTCTTTACAGACTTGCAGATTAGGGTCAGTCCTATGATCATAGCTCGACAATCGCAACTTACATGCAAGGCAGAATAGGGCAACGACCCCTGTTGTCGTTCCTCCGATTATGAGGAGGCGTGGTCCATGGGCATCAAAGTATCTGCCGCTGAAAATACTGAAGAAGAATACGCAGAATGTTGAGAGCGAGCCACACCACGATATTTTCTGCTTTGGCAGATGGGATAACTGATGCGAGCCATAGTATTCTTCAAATTGGCCGAAACTCGTGACTTTCACGTAGGATATCAGTATGTGAACGTCCTCGCTGGAAGAGTACGTACTGATACCGAATTGAACGAACAGCACGAACCAGGCGCCCATAACGACCGACCATGCTTCAAGGCCGCCGTCTGGTGGAGGATCGAATGGCTGCGGAGCGTTCCCGGACTCCGCCAACGTCTCTTGCTTGCTGACAGCACTAACGCCCGACAAATGCCTTGCGAGAATCGCGAACGGCTCTCGGTCTTGCTGAGCTTGAATCTCTGGCGGCTGATCGACAGGGGCGATGTCCAATTCGTCGGGGACATCGTATGCAGATCGAGGTCGAACAACTGCCTTTGCAGGAGACTTCCACGAGTATTGAGACGCCGTGTCGGAGAGGGTCCCCACATCGCTGCAGCCTATTGACCTCCTCCCTGTCCTGTCGTAGCCTGATCCCAATCCATGTGTTGTCGTTGACGGGCGTCGTTGCCCATTCTGCGGGAGTGGTCTTTCCATTATCGGCACGCCCGAATCTCAAGTGAACGACGAGAGGTTGAAGTTCCAATGGTATAGCGAGAAGGGATATACAAAGAGGGAATGAGCGTTAAGAATCGCACATAGGCCTCTACAAAATGACTGTTTCGCCTGCAGGCTGTCACCGTTTCGTCACTCGTTCCCGCCCCACTGGCTGCATGACCCGCCAACGATAGATGGACTGACAAAGCCGAAGCCAGAAAGTTTTGATTGCCGGACTTTGCAAAGCTCTTTGGAAAGTTCTGCTTCCGAAGCGGGATGAAAACCTCCCCTTGAGTGAGACATTATTCAATTGATCTGCATCGGTTTTTTCATGAAACGCTCGTGGTTCTAACCTTCGGGCCGAGGAGAGGGCTTGACCCGAAAACCCTTCAACAGCTCGTGATCTATCCTTGCTGCATGGCGATAGGTCTCGCCGTTTGTCTGCAGACCAGTCGGCAGCTTCCTGACTCATACAGTCGCAACGTCTCCTAACTTCGCCTGATCGCACCGGAGGCGCGGTCAGGGAAAATGGGGATGTGCGTTACAGTAGTCTAGTACAATAGATTGGGTACAACCCTATCACACCTAACCTCATCATCGCTTTAAAATTTTTGGCGGTCTTGTCTTCGGCATGACCAGCTGGATGGGTCTTCGGTATGATCAGCTGGATGTATCTGGGACCGGCGACACTGATATATCGTTCAAAGAATCTATAGCGAACGCTTCCAGCTCTCTATGCTGTGTGAATGAGTATATTACACATCTTCAGATTCCGATCCTCATCGCCCCTCGATAGCTCAGTTGGAAGAGCGCGGCATTGTAATGGGAGATCTCTCACACAAAACATATCTGCCGCGGTCACCTGTTCAATCCAGGTTCGAGGGATTCCTTTTTGCCCTTCTTGAAGGGGGGATGCGCGCCTAGTACTGTTCCTTCTCTCAGCTTGCATAGGACCTGAGCTCATCTATCTGACCAGAGAGCTGAGAGTCGTCTTGTAGCAGTGTCTTTCCGAAGCAGAAATCTCAATGTCAGTCCACCGCGACGCTCTTTGTCCTGATGTCATTGCGGACCCGCAGGTCACGCCCGGATCGGCACGCGTAACATCGATACGGCGCTGTTAATCGACCCATAACGTATGTTGCGTACCATTACAAAACGCAGCTCTCATTGACGGATGCTCCATGGACTGCGAGCAGCTTGAATCTTCCGATCCGTATGATTACGATGCCACGTCTATGAAAGGATAATTGTTTCGATTTTGGTCAAGTCATAACATATAGTATCAGACCCAGGGGGATACTAGATCTCTATGAGAAATTATTGGCAACATTGCCCTTGGTATATCATCGTACAAGCAATTTCCCGTCTGGCAGGGACCCGATTCCAGAATTTGTCCGGTCCTGTCAATCAATCCAGATTGTGCAGCGAGTCTTTCCAAGCAGCTTTAGCATTCGGCTGATAATCGTGCGGGACGTAAAGTGGCCATGGTGAGGTATATGGCAGCGCCTTGTCGTCTCTTATACGTGCAGCAAATGTCGGCCGACGCACAGTTAGTAACAGATCAATCCGGCGGTTCCGGTCGCCGCCGGTGTAGAGCGTGAACTGTCTCGGTAGCTGCTGACAGCCCGCGTAGCGGATCATGCGATGGTCGCCAACTCTTTCCGCGAAGTCGGTGACGGTATCAGAATCTCATATGAGAGAAAAAGGGAATCGCAGTTGAGTGCATGTGGAGCCGGAGGATTGGCGATTCTCCTCAGTGAGATCGTCGTAGCTCTACCGCTCCTGTGGAGCAATCGCCGAGCCTGTACCACTCGCCTTCCTGGTTTCAGCGAAAGTGACTTCGCTATCGGTGAGAACACGTCGATACTTGGTCGCACGAGGTAGGAGTCAGGTTGCACTATTTCAAATAAGCAATGTGAAACACAAGCCGAGATGAGTCTTTCGTCAGTTCAGCCGCCCAGCTTGTCTACCCCTTGTGTGGACTTATATCAGGTTCGCCCCAATCGACCCCTTGATTTAGTGCCTTTGCTGCTTTTCACCAGCATAATCATCCAGATAGGCATCGGCAAAAGCTGATACGATGGGACCCTACGCACCCATGGCGCATTCTTTCCTTCACTCGAGGTTCCAGGCAAGCCGTATGAAGAAGAGTAGGAATTTGAGCATTATGGATCTTCGATGCAGCGCATGAGATATGGGAGGGCAACCAACGCGACAATGGTTTTGATACCGAAAGAGTGGAGCAGTTGCAGTTGCATCGCCGCTGAACTGTATTGCAGGAGAGATAAAAAAGGCAGTTGTCGTCCATGGCACAGGATGGACCGATGTCGATCATTATCGCCTCAGGTGGCGTGGCGTGCACTCTTATGAGCCAGCGCATTGATATCGCAGGATCAGTTGCGAGGGACTACTGACATCGGTGATCTTGCTGTGGCCTCAGTATCTGAGGGATGATAGTCCACTTGTCCTACACCTCGGAGACGGAAGGCAGGGGAAGGTGACATGAGCTGGTAACCGCCAAACGGCGCACGCTGGTGTTCTGGTACGCTACCTTTCCATACTGCTGACCTTTACCGGAAACAGGTGCAAGGTAGTCTCCTGAAACACAGTGACACGGGCCGGAACCCTACACACCGAACTCCCCAAGAGAGTCACACGCCTATGATTGATGCCAGACCCTTCTTGTATCGGCTGTTCTGGGATTGACCTATCGCACAAGCCTGGATGTGTCCTTGTCCAAAGCAACTGTGATCAAATGTTCTCAGAGCCCTGTGACATCTGAGCGTAGCAAAAGGGGCGCCGATAGACTTTTTGGTGAAACTTTCCAGGACCTTATCAATGCGTTGGACTTCAGTACAAGTCAAGTACAGGATACGTATCGCGAATGCGTTTCAGAAAGACGCCGGGATGAAAGCTGACGTCACCCTTTGCCGACTCTCGGCTTCTTCCGGATGATCGGCGATCGAACCCCGAAGAGGATTCTGCAAGTTCGACCTCCAAGAACGAAAGGCCGACAGGCCCCTGCGTCTTCGTCAAATCAACGACATTTAGGTAATGGGTGTCGCCGGCCTCACTACCTTTCTGCGCGAAGGTCGCAACTCCTTGTCGACATCTCTCGTGCTCGAGCGCCAATTGTCACAAGACTTGGACGACGCCGATGACGCCGAACATCAGCGGGTTCTGGAACCTCGTGAGAATGAGATACCGCTGGTCATTGACGCATGGGGGTGCGTAGAAGTAGCACGACGAATCCTCTTTACATTCGCTGAAATGTACTGTTGATTTACAGATTCATGTGGGGCATCTACCCGGAAAACCTAAGGTGGACGACTGGAGGTGAATACCAGGCCTTCTCGCAACTCGTCAAGAGGTTTCTGCATGCGCTCAAGGCGCTCGGATGTCGGCCTTACTTCGTCTTCGATGGTAAGCGGTTGAGTCGATCTGTTGCGCGTGTCCCACTGAATCTGCGCAGGACCAACACCTGCTGCAAAGCACGAAACGGTAATACAGCGATACGCAGGCCCTCTCCGAAGCAGTCTACTGTTCTACCGCACATCGCCTCATTCTCGCTCTCACAAGTCGTACCTGGCCCATCAACCCATTTTGCCGCCATTCCTCCTTCAAGCGTTCGTCGATACACTCAAAAGGCATGGGCTCCACGACGGTATTCAGATTTTCCATCTGCCGGAAGGAGAAGCCGATGCATATTGCGTTGCTTTGGCGGAGGAGCTGGAGGGGTACGTTATCGGAAACGACAGCGATTTCGCCATCCTCGGTGCCAAGTCTCCTGGGCACGTCGCAGGGTACAAGGGGTATATACCGATTGAGATGATGCAATGGCAACTCCAGGTCGTCAAGACATCTTCTGCCGACACTACTGGTGTTACCGATAGACCTGAGGCAATGGACGCAGACGATGGGTTTCAGCCCGTCAGATCTCGAAAACATAAATCGACAGCGCTTAAAATCACAGACCGGAATCAGACAACGACGACGACGACGTCGCTGCACTTGCTGCCGCCGAACTTGCCATCATCTCAGGAACTGTCCGATGCGTCAACGGTCTGCACTCTCTCCCTTTTCCTGACAATATTCACCCCAGCCGCGCTCGCCACGCGTCTCCGCATACCACCAGCATACCTTCCGCTGTTCGCTACGATCCTGGGAACAGACCATTCGCCGACAATGGCGCAAGGCCGATCCTATTTTTTCGAAGACTCGATGGCGAAGCGTGATCGCGTAGAAGTCGTTGCGAGGGTGATCCGCGAAGCGCTTCTTCCCGGAGCCCAGCCTCGCATGCGGAAAAGGTTAGGCGTGATGATGGGTGCCAAATCGTCTGCAAGCGGGAGGAATACACCTAATGGACTCGGATACTCCCTTGCCCTGAATGCCGGAGACGAAGCGTTCGCAATAGTGGCCTTGGTACTCGGCAACATGCTGGTGCGTCCGGCCACCAGTGAAGAGGCTTTTATGGAGCTAGTCACGTCCATGATCGAAGCGACTTGTCATTATATCTTGCCGCCGACGCCTTCTGGCCTCGGTCTGTACTCGGATGAAACGCTCGCTCAAGCAGGACGACCCGACGTGGCGAGTTGTTGTTCACTCTTCCCTTTTTGCGAATGTTCGGCCGAAGTCGCGCCGTTATCCGGCTCTCTTCCGAATCTGAAGCCGTTGCAGGTTGCCCACGAACAAGAACGAGTCCGCCGGCGGTATGCGCTGGCACGAAATGGCGGCAACTTGACCGCATTCGCCTCGTTCATGCAGCCTGATCGCGTCTACGCCAAGAGCTATCTGCAAGACCCCGAAGGTGTCTGGCTTAGTGGTCTCGAAAGCAGTAGGAAGATCCGAGCTGAGGCTTGGCGCGTATTCCTTGCCAACCTGTACCTCTTCCCGATATCTGCTCCGGAACAAGCAAAAGTCTTACTCGAGGGGGACCCTATCGACGCAGATAGCGCGAACGTTGTCGGTGATTTGCCGCGCAACGACATCCCGGAAGAAGTGGACGACCTTTCGGACACGTCCGAGGACCAAGAGGAGTTTGTCCTCGAAGCCAAACGACGTGGTTCTGCTCAGGGCGAAGACAACACTGAGACGAAGGAACGGTCCGGCATCTGGATCACTGAATATTACCGAGTCGGCGCTTCGCAGACCCTCGGCCCTCACGACATGACCATTTTCGAACAGCCTTTGGCGTCCGAATCGGCTCTTTGTTCAGCGGTTGTTGAGGCGAACAGTCGTCACCAGCGGCTTCTGTCGCTATTCGAGATCAACAGCGTTGATACTCTGGATGCGGAATCGCAGCTGCTCGTTTGCATACTGCGCCACGCTATCCGCTTGCAGCAAGAGTCGAGAGCCAGCAACCGCAAGCCGTGGACAGTTACCGAAATCGACAAAATGGTAGAGGCGGCTATTAGGTCTTCAGCGTCATGGAGTCTTGGTGTGACGTACGAAGACGCTGAGTCAGTTCCGCCTACGGGAGTTCTATTACAGAACAGAAACGTCGACATCGTCGCGCACGTGACAGCAGCAGCAATCGATGTGATGACTCTGCTACAGGCTCTCCTTCTGCCGGAGAAATCCAATACGGGCATAGCAGTGTATAGATTCCTGGAGGGGTCAACTTGGCACGAGGTCTTGGAGGGCTACGCCTGCTCTACCAAGCTATCGAAGGATCAGCTGGAGCTCAAGACAAAGATAGTGCAGGTCGTCATTGAAGGATTCGACATGCGGTATATCCTCGAAGCGACAGAGCCGAGCAAGCCGAAGCGTGAGCGTCCGGCAAGCCCGATGGCGCCGGCACCTACGGCGAAGAAAGCGACTTCCATATCACAAAAGGCCGGGCATGGCCGGTACGATCTGCTCATGGATTTCTAGCACATTACGACGGACGTGGGTGTTCATTGTATAGCCTTTCTCGCATCATGGCATTCTACAACTTGTGTTCATCATGCGCATCACTTGCGCTGACGACGTAATCTCGCAGCAGCTACCCTGGCCTCCTTTTCTGACTGAGCTGATGACAGCTTTCGAACGACGGGCGCAGCGGCCTGTTTCGATGCTGGGGTAGTAGGCTGCACCGCTGCCACGACGGATTCGGCTGCAGATGCCGTAGATTCACTGCCTGGTGCCGTCGTTTCCGCTGCGAATGCAGGTGCAGCTTCCCTAATGATCTCGGACTGCTCCAGACCTGCCAACCTAGCCTTTGGAGGCTGCCTTCCGTTCACACTGTTTGCCGCCCGCTGATGGGCTTCTGCATTCTCCTTGGCCTTTGCCCATCGATTGGTGATCAAGTCCCGTCCGGCTTTCAGAGTGTCCAGCAATGTCGGTGGCTTCTCAATCTCGACGTTCTTGAGTTTAGGCTGCGGTGGCGGCTGAGGGATGTTCAAAAGTCGTTTGATGGTATTATTCTTGATCAAAGCGGCTTGCAGAACCGTGAGCGAGTTTGAGAATGTCCAGTAGAAGGTCAAACCCTGGGAATGCGGAGTTCGGCTGCGAAAGGCTGTAATATTGGCAACGGAACTTACTGCTGGCATGGCCGCGATGAAGGGAATGGCAGCGATGGTAGCCATCCGCATACCGTTCCTCAAATGGGCTTGACTCTTGCTGCTATTGGTAGCTGTACCGTCGGCACCGATCTAGGGAGTGATTGCTCGATCGACGCCGCCGCATCAACAGAGAGCCAACTCACCTCAATGACTGCCAAGGTCAACAGCATGGACGTCGTCGGCAGGATATAGTATGGATCGGCCGCGACCAGGTCCGTGAACCACAAGACACCACCTTCCTTCAACTGTGGTACCGGCAACGCTGTCATTCCTCGAATGGCGAAGAAAAAGGTCATGAACAGCGGCACCTGAACCATCGGCAACAGCATGGTCCTGAACGGCGAGCAGTTGTTCTTCTCCCACAATTTTCGCAGTTCCTGGGAGTAGATCATCTGCGCGCCCTTGTCGCCGCGCTTGGACGCATCCTGGATCTTGGCCATGATGACCTGCTGCTGTGGCGCGATGACTTGCATACGCGCATTATTGCCGTTCATGCGCGCAACGAGTGGGAAGAGCGCAAGTCGCATGACACCGGCAGCCAGAGCGATGGTGCCCCACCAAGGCAAGCCAGCGTTGACGTGAATGATCTCGAGTGCATCTCGGAGCCATCCGGCAAAGTTGAACATACCATGGGTCAAGCCCATAAGGTGCATGTCCCCGACACGCATGGCGGCGTGGATGGCTTCAGGGGAGTTGATGACAGCGGAGATATTTTCCGGATTGGCGGCAATCAGTTCTTCGATCGAGGGCGTCAGGGCGTCGGCAGGGGGTTGAGGCAGGATGTCGTGCGCTATCTGAGTCTGTGTTGGCAACGTTGAAGAGGCGTGCAGGATGTTAACCTTGTCGGCGGCATGGGTCATAGCAGACGTTGCGTTGTCGACAGCACTTTCGGCAGTCGACGAAACATTCGAGACCGCATTCTCGGTGGCTGTTGAAGCGGTCGAAACTGCATCGGATGCATCGACCGCGAGTGTGGGTTGTCGGATGGGAATCGGTGACTCTGCGGCATTCGAAGGGACAGAAGAGTATGGCCTGCTGGCGATCGACAGAAGAGAGATCCGCGAGGTAGTGGTCCCTCTCGAGGCATTAGCCCTAGCGACCAGGCCTATACTGGTTGAAACAGAGATCTGACGGACCGGGAGACGCTGCGCCCTCGAACTGGAAGGATACCGTAAGCTGGTGCGGACTACGGCACAGCAAGGTTGCTTACAGGGAGGCGCCGGCCTTGGAGATCCTGACACGAGCGAGCATTCTGCAACAAGATGGCAACGTGAACCCAAGGATATCAAATGCAAGCCGAAACATAAAGTCGTCCCGATTGTTTCACATGATTTTGGGCTGCCCAGGCCTAAACCCCTATTCCCGGGCACGTGACCGCCGATCGACGCGGGGCATACCATGGATATGAGCAATCAGTATGGACACGGATATCGACACTGAATCGAGACGAGATGGCAGCCGCGATGTCGCTCGCGGGCGACAAGTCCATCTTCCATGATGCAGAGTTCTCGCTCGTCGTTCCCAGGTGTCCTGGCGGTCTCGAGTTTCCGTCAGTCAGGGACGAAGCAGCAGCAGATCTCTGGTTGCGGGAGCTACATGAAGGAGTGGAACGAGACTGTTGTTTCTACGGTGTGTAATTCATCTCGGGAACGTATCCCAAGCGACTGAGTCTCTCTATCAGATGAGAATTTGTTTTACCTCTGTCGTCTGACGTATCGGAATGAAGAGCAGGTGGATGACGAATCGCTGTCCAGCTTCCGGAGGATATGTGACGCCATCAAGGTATGCATGATGTCTCATACTTTGACACATCTCGCTGACACTGTGGCGCTCATCGTTGTCGTAGATCACAACACAATGCAGCTTCATACGTCGCGGAGCGACGATTTCCGCTCCGTCGAGCCGTCAACCTTCCGATCCTAGCGGCAACGTCAACCTCGGTCTTCCGCCCGTAACACCAAATCCGATGCCAGGGATGCAAGCAGTGTACCGGCAGTATGCCCAAGCCGAAGGTGTACAAGTGTGGGAAGGCGGACTTTCTGGGTCTTCGACAGACACGGACGCGGGCGCGAAGACACAATGCTTGGTTGTGCGGGAGAATGGGGGCCTTGCTGCGTACTGGATCGGACAGGTGCCGTTGGCGTTTGCGAATGTGGAGATGCAGGACCCGCTGTTGGCCTTGACGTGTCATGCCACATTGCGGGAGACGAGTATTGCCAGTGGACCAAAGCACGCAGGAATGATAGAGCCAGGGAGGGAGGAGACAGAACGCGCGGGGGATCAGACGGTGACAGTTGAGGAAATCATAGGGATGAGGGATGTATTGGCAGGTCTTGGTGGAGGTAGGTCCGATCAACGCCGTATTGTGTCAATGATGCTGATTTCTGCATAGCATCACTCCCGTCGAGTCGTTTACGGAAACCAGGGGATAAAATCAGCGAAGATCCCTCAAGGAGGTCAACTCCATCCTCTCTCGCTCGACCAGAGCCAGCAATTGTCCTTCGCAAGTCATATCGCAGCGTGTTGCCGCTATACTCTGCTATCACCGTCAAAATGCGCACGCTACCGACACCGCTCACTCGGACGACCGATAACGATGATGTGGATAGCTTGACGAGTACGATTTGCATCGAGATCGAATCCGGGCACGAGCAATCCGGTATGGCGTTTCAGGTGACCAATGTGCGCGTATCGACGCGTCAGACAGAAGGCGCGCATGCGTTTACGGATATTGTTCACCTGTTGGCGAACAAGGATGAAGAAACCGATTACTTTCCGTTCCGGCTGGAAAGGTTCGCACAACATAATCTCGTGTATACCATCAAGGCGGATGCATCATCGTCTGCTTCGGGCCAGATCCACAATCAGTACCTTTCCGCAGACGGCAAGGTTGAACACCTGCGTATCGATGTTGACGGATTCGCAACTTCCCTCCAGGAGGAAAAAATTACGCCGGTATTTACCTCGACTTGGAACACTGTTCTCGAGTTGAAGAACGCAGACTTGCAATCAAGAGTAGCATACCTCAAGCCTATCAACGATCCTACAAACCAGCCCTTCTCGCCACCTGCTTCCGCCAGATCCCGTCAATCTAGCCAATTCGTGTTACCAAAGAAAGCTTCCAAAGTCCTGCATCGAGATCTGGTCGTTTCCCTCAACTTGATTGAAACCGGAGATCGCGGCGCGACAACCGCCTGCGGCGAATCCTTGACCTTGAACATGGCCAATTTGTTTGACACGATCGATGCCGAGCTCACCATTCTGAACGTTTCTGGCAGGACGGTACGCTTGGTATTGAGTGGACTTGACATCACGCCCAATCAGGTTATCTTCGATCCTAAACTTACATCCACGGGAATCCAAAAACGCAAAGCTACAAGAGGTGAGTACGATCATCCGCCGCTGTGCGGCGCCGGATGCTGAGGGCATTTGACCCGCTTGTCGCTTTCCAGGCGCGCACAACCAGAACCCAATCATCATGCTTCAGGATGATCTAAAATTGGCGCCCCTCCTTCCACGATCGTGCCAATCCGTACGACTGCGCTATATGGCGATGATGCAAGGGTCGCAACGCATCCCGGGACTTCGGCTGACGGATTTTGAGAGAGATCAGCAAGTGGATCTCAACTTTGAGATCTATCTTGAAGTGATGTAACAGGTGTAGCGGGTGACGTAAAAGAAGAAAACGTTGCCGAGATCCCCAGCGATAATTGGATTGCGGTGGTGAGGCGGATAGATGACGTGTTAACAATTTGTTGGCGTGAGCGTGGATGGTTCTGGATCGGATCATCAACGGGAGCGATATGGCGAGCAATCTTTGCGAATGCGAAATTCCCTAGCGTCTATCTACTTGAATGTTTTTGTCTTTCTATGTACCAGCTAATTCTGCGCTGAAGTTCTGGGGTAGGTGATACGTCGCTTGACTCGTTAGGTGGTCTGGCAGCTGTGTTAGAGCGGCCCATCACACCTTGATGAGCCGATCGTTGTCTGGCCGACTGCTCATCAGCTTGCTCATTATCGTCCGCTTGCAGCTAGCTGAGGCTACGAAAGCTGCTACGACGACGTGGGTTATCCACTTGGTCATACCGCTTCCATACGACATCTTATACGACTATACGAGAATAGTTCCCGCCGACAGAACTGCTGATGGCAATCACAGTACCGTGGCTCGTTCCATGTGAACTTTTTACGTGTGGACATATGCTAAACAGAGGCCTTGGGAGCCATGGGAGGCACAGGAGCCGACTGGCGTAGGAGATCAATTGGGGGATCGAGGTCCTGGGAGAGTCCTCGAAACGATCACCTGGAGGATTCGGCACCAGACTGCGATGCCCAAGCGGGAGCTTATGATCGAGGAATCAAGTTGAAGATGAATGAGCGCGTGGGGCAGCCGGATGAGCTGAAAGAAAGAGTTCAGAAAGGTTTCAGGATAGAAAGCTGGATAGAATAGATAGAAGAGCTGATAGAAGCAGCTATAGAAGCACTTAGAAGCAGCTGTGGAAGCCGTCATAGAAGCCCGGATAAGCTCCCGGATAGTCGCCCGGATCAGCTTCAGTAGCTCTAACAGCTAGAGCTTAGCGTAGAGCTATCAGCTAATAAGAGAAATGATTAGCTTGGGAATCGCGTTAGGTATCGTGGCTGGAATGATACTTCCAGCGGCTAGTTCAGCAGCCCTTACAGCCTTACTTACAGCTTGCTCTTTATGCTCATTACTCATTACTCGCCCATACCAGGTCCTCAGCTATCAGATGCATACGGCCAGCCGTAGCAGACCATACGCCATAGGAAGATGGCCAGCCCGCCGGACCATCCAGCTCGACGACCTGTGATGCTCACGGTGGCATCGCTCGTGACGTTATCGGTTACTAACTGTCGCAATGAACAGATTATCGAAGATGGGTGAAGATGTAGATGGAAGAGGGAAGAAGAAGCTAAAGACGCAGCCCGGAACAGCTCTGGGAACGTTAATATCTTGTGGAGAAAGACGTAGAGAGAGTTCTAAACCGAGTTCTGTAGGGAAACCGCAGAGATCGTCGGCCGTTGTGTCAAAATGTCGTCCAGCGCAAGCAGGCGCGACGTCGCTCAAGCGAGAAGCGATGCGGAGAGGAAGAATCTGTACAATGATGTGAACACCGGTTCTGCTCGTTCTGGATGGCACCGAAGTAGTGACATACCGGAGCTGGTACCAAGGGCTAATCAGCCAGCTAGCTACCTTTTCTCGGAAAACGGAGTACAGAATAGAATTTCTGTCTGCACTGGTATAGCAAGTTGGGAAGAGTTACTGAAGCGTTGCTGGGAAGAGGAGGGGAGAGACGAAGGATACGCGGGATAGCTGGCGGAAGTGTCAGGGAACTGAAGGTCTGCAGCAAGGTCTGGTCATCATCTCCTTGAGCATGCCTGCCAGCGATCATGCCGCCCAGCTAGTTCGCTCTTGAACTTGTCCGCTAATGCAGTTAATAAACGGGTATGATGTGGTGAAATAGAATAGATACGGTGGGAATGGCTGGGATACGCAAGCTGAAACAATCGACCCATCATACATCGTCAAGCTCATCGTCATGTCTTCGCTAGGTAGCGCTAGTAAAGGGGATAGTGTATTACCACTAGTCGCTCTATGTCAACGTACGCTGCTCTTATGAACTCAATATTTCTCTCAGCTTCATAGCTTCGGTGGCAATTCCGGTGATCCTGTGACACAGATGGGTTGTAGCTCAGCTAGCTCAGATGGTGACATACGCAGTGAACTACACAATGACCACGCGCCAATTAGCTCGCCAGCAGTTTGGCCAGCTCAAAGGCCAAGTTGCCCTGTCGATCGCCCGAGCGGCGGCTTTGATCAACGATACAGCTAGCGAGCTAGCTAGCGATACGTATATGCTCAAGCGCTCTGATTGCTTCCTTGAAGAACCGGCCAACAGGCTGGATGTGCGGCCTCGCACTCAAGCCCAGGTGTACTCCTAAAACTAGCTTCAAGCGATCTTCACACAGCTCCACGAACCCGTTTCTGAACATCTTCGGCCTTCACAGCTGTACGAGTATTTGAATATTGACGACATCGTGGGTTATTGTATGAATTCGAATATATGAGCTGATGTACGTCGCCCTGGACCAATTCGCTGAATCCCTGGCAGGCTTCCCTGGCCCAGTGCCTCGCGGGGAACAGTGAATAGCTCTACGAACGCTTGCGGATTTTCTTGTGAGCGGTGTCAAGTACGGCAATCTCGTATCAACTCTCGTATCTCTTACGGCGTCCAGCTCAGCTTCCAGCGCGGCATCCGGTGTTACGGTGTCTCTAAAGTTGCTTGAGCGCGCTGAGAGCTGGTCCCCAGAGCTTGCGAGCGGGTCCCAAGCTTCATCACTCACATAAGACTTAGCAGCTGTCTAGCAGCTCATCTAGCGTTGGCCTTGTGTTGGACAGCTTCTTTCGCCAGCTGTTGGGCGAAGCAGCTGGCCTTGCGGGTTTTGCGCGTGCTCTGGCGCATCCGGTGAAACCGATGAATAGTCTGCCCCAGCTTCTAGCAGCTTCTAATTAACCCGCCTAGGCTAGAGGTGTTTGAGATGATCAGTTTCCGGAGCAGACATTCTCTTCCGGGGCTGATCGGTCGCAGGAGGGATTTGAGGAACATCAGGATGTCAAGGAAGTCACCGGGCATCACCCTTCGCACCTCGGACGCGAGATCCGTTGAACGACGCGATGTATCAAGAAAAGCCCAAAAATATCGGCCCATGACCAATGACCAATGGATCATAGAATATACATGAGATCCTCCCCGTCACACTAACCGCCAGCACCACAGGGGATCAGTCCTCTTGAAGGCTGATTGATATCAAGGACAAATCCTGGATCGAAAGTCACGGACCTGCAGGTCGTCGATATCTAAGCCACCAACGCCTCCATCAGCATAGATGCTCACCATGCAGCATCGTCAGGTCCCACCACGAATGTGTTATACAAGCCCCATGCCTTCGAATCCAACATTCTTGCATGAGTCGTTGCAATACACCTTCCCGCAACCCTACCAGGATGTTCCAATCGGGAGGATGCATCACAATTCAGCCAGTCTTCAATACCCTCCTCCAGCCTCCCAGCAGTTTGCATCGCCCAATGTGATCAGTACCTCCGCGCCGCCATCCGCCCTTTCGAGTCCAGCCTTGCCGAGCGAAGTATACTTTTCCCCGTATGCCCATGAATACACCTCTTACTTTTCGGTGAATCAAGCCGGGGCGCCTTCCGTCCGACGGAATACTCCCCTTGTGCAAAGAAGGAGCAGAGTCGTCATGGCATGTACATATTGCCGACGAAGGTCAGTGTCGGGCTGAGACGGCTCGTGCAAGACATGCTGAATATCTCGACGAACAGGAAAATCCGATGCGACGGAGCCGAGCCGTGCACCAATTGCTCGAAGAGCGGTCGAGGTTGCGACTACACGCCAGTTCCCGCCGACGTAAATGCAATACGGCGGCGTAAAGGCTTCGGCGACGCAACACAGTCTGTGGTTACAACCGTGCGGTCCGCTAGCGAGGGACCCAGTAGATCTCATGCGGAACGCATTCCTGATGCTCAGCGTTTGCCTGAGACAGGCCCAAGTCATCCGCTTATCACGGCGGACCAAGCCTCCGCAGTGCCCAACGCTCAAGACTCTCGATGCATTCCAACAGACATTGAAACGAGAGAAGCCTTGCTGCCATCTGGCTTCAGCTATGGCCCGCCCCCTCAAGGTCCCTCGCGAATGGAATGGGCTCTTGTGCCGGTGTGGCGATCGACGCAGCCTGACCAGCCGCCTCCGCCCTCGCTCGTGCCGTCCTCGCAAGGATTCGCCGCTAGCAGAGGGGCCGGAGCCATGGCTATTCCACCTCCCTTGATGAGCGGGATCGAGCGTGTGACGCAAGATCTTCAGACACCTCAGCAACTGAGCAGAATTTCCGGATACTCAGCACATTCCCTGGAGGACGAAGGCCATCTCGGTGGCCTAAGTGCAGCGCTGTTTCCAGTCCAGCGGCCGATCTATCGACCCAGCAGCGCAGAAACGATGCAAACCACCGGCTTCCTCATTTCGGAACAAGCTATGCCAGTCCCACAGGCTTATCGGTCCGAGGCGTCCTCGACAACCGGCACCTCGTTGAGCAGCAGCCATGAACATGTCGGCTCGATGTCAACCCATACCTGCTCCTCGACTACGACATCGCCCCCCTACACTCCGCTGCCGCCCAGTACTGGCGGAACTTCTACCCGCTCATTCACTCCGAATGCACCCCTGAATGCTGCTCAGACATTCGCGCCAGAAGAACTCAAGCACATATACCCAAATGCGCCTTTAATGTTCACGAACGTGCCACCCACAACGCCCGGATTCGCTATACACAGCGACACACATATTCGACCTCACATGCTTACGGATGCTGGCACGGTTGGGCTCGGCATTACAATGCCCGGCATGTAAGGACTGCAGCACAACTCGTAGACCTGACCCAAGGACACTGCATTGCGCTACGGACTCAGAGCATATACCAGAAATATAAAACATGACTTTGTAATCCCATTGCAATGTTCTTATGGATTCAGTTGCCCCATAAAGCCATCACTGCCAACTGCCGCAGCACCGACCCAGTTGGATGAGCAGTTGCATTGAACTTTATCTCCTCAATTGCCTGCTGCCACGTCCCTCATCTCGCCGCTTCTCCTCTTTGATGGCCCGCGCCTTGGCTCGGGGATCAATGACCTTGATGAAACCGCAAGTCAGGTCAACCCATCGCCAGGAAATGTGTTTCGATACGCACTGTATAATCCGTTTCCGCCCGTCGTGTCTGATCCGCGTTGCCGTCATTCACTGCTTTGAGCGCGTGACTCATCCATCCCACATCGTCGTCAATTTCTATACCCTCCTCAGCTTCTCTGGGCTCATCATCTCCCTCGTCGTCCTTGACCCGCTCCTCCTCCTTGGCATCTGAACCATTCTTGCGAATCTTACTCGTAAATGATGACAATGCAGAGAGCACGTCGTCCTCATCCTTCCTCGCACCTTTGCGGTTCCCTCTCCGCCCGGCAGAGTATTTCGCCAACTCTTGGTCCAGAAAAGATGGTCCAGTCCGCTTGCGCTTGGCGTCGTGAGCGTCGTCGCTATCCGAGGAATCATCGTCCGAGCCTGCCGTTCTTTTTTCTAGTTTCCGAAGCTTTGCCTGCATGCGTTCGATCTCCGCTTTGCGGGTGATTCTGATGATGTTATGAATGAACGGACAGGCGAAGTCAACATGAGTCAGCCTGGCTTGATAAGCCGCGAGACTTACGCAGCAGCTTCCTTTTCCGCGGCGTGGCGTTCTCGGATGCCAGCGAGGTCCGCCGTCTCCTCTGTCTGTTCCCGAAACAAAGGAAGCTTTCAGTGAGATTGCAGTAAATCCAGGACACTTGGCGGTAAGCACCTCTTGCGGTTTATCCTCACGGGCTTTCGTTTTGGCAGCCGATTTGCCCGACGTGGATCCTTCTCCCGACTTTGACACGCTCAGTGGCATGGGTACGCTCGCTCCCGAATCGATCACTGTCGACGAGGCATTAGCCAATGATATGCAACTTACAGGCTAAACGTACAGTCTGGACGTGTGATATTTTTCCGCCTTGCAGCGGCTCGCTCCGCAGCCTCCTGCGTCTCTGCTTCCTCGCCAAAAGATAGTAATCCCGTATTCCTTGGTCACGTAGACAGATCAGCCCAAACTCTTTGAAATTTACTCAAGCCTAGACGATGAACTCACTTCTTTGCCTTACGTCGCTGCTCCCGCCTTTCATTCTCCTTTGCGATCTCGATTCGGGCTTCATGCTGCGCTTTGCGTTCTGCAGCGGTTATACGAGGAACGATATCGGTGAACGGGTTTTCGACGATCCGTATAGCTTTGATTTTTGGCGGACTGAGGGATGCGAGATGATCAGACATACCGATACATGAAGAGACTGATTGGGCGTGACGGACTATAGCGGACGCTCCTGTTTGTCCAACTCCAATTCACCGAGCTTGAGCACATCTGGTAAAGAGAGCCGGCATGAGCATTAAAACAGGTGATGGCATTGCGATACCGACTATAGATGGTAGGTCCTACTACTTTGCCGAACAAAGTATGTTTGTTTTGCAGTTCATCCGCGCGATCTGCAACGCAAACAACATGAATGAACATGAACGCGGAAACGAGATTGATTAACGACTGACCAAGCGTGATGAACCACTGTGACGTGTTTGAACATTTGTCCCCGTTGTTGGCGAATGCGACCAGTCCTCTCCTGCATCAAGACATGGTTCAGGAACGATGAGTCACAGAGAGTGACAGCAACTATAGCTCAACGAACCTATTGAACTTCAGTCTTGAATGGGTCTCGTTCTCGAACGGCTCGCCATAATAGCTTTCTCCCCCCATCCCTGTACCCGAGGGGTCTCCTGTCTGCGCAATGAATCCTGGTACGACCCGGTGAAAGATCACGTCGTCATAATATCCTGTCGGAAGCCAAAGTGAGCTCGAGATCGGAATCCGGATGGATAACGAACCTTCCATAACCAGCGCAAAGAAGTTCCGGCATGCTTTAGGTGTCTCTTTGCACCATAGCTCAATCTGATATCCACGAAGGTAGTCGTCAGGCGAGTAAGCTTTAGATACGCTCGTGTACACTTACCTCGATTTCTCCCAATGTCGTTTCAACAATCACTTTTCCCGTCGTCGCGGGCTGCGTGACATGTCAGCGATGCGATATGCGCGCTCGAGTTGAACGTACCTCCGTCATGTAAAGGTTGCTCATGCCGCTGGATGGTTATGATCTGGAGAGATCAAGGTGAAGGATGGTCCCGAATGAACGATCCCTGTGAGTTGAAGACCAACGCTTCCTGTCGAAGGTGGAGGGACACGTTCCGCTCGATCGCACATCCACCCACGGTTGAGCAGAATTCGCGGTGTCTTCTGCACCTGGATGTCTTCTGCTGTCCGCCATCCTTCACCATGGCTTCCCATTGGTACAGCATCTCTCCAATGACACGGCCGCTCAATCTCGAGATTCTCGAGATCACACCGCTGTCCCTGACGGTCTCGCTTTCACTCGCACCGCAACCACGCTGGGCATCGTCTCTTGCTGCATCCTCTTCGGCTGCGCAGAACGATCTGTACATTCAAGGACAGCAGCAGTTTGGGATCCCGGCGGCGAAGCAACGCAAATCGAGGTCAAAAGGGGGAAATCGACATGGGCAGAGTCATCAGGTAACGGGATCGACCGGAGGACAGCATGATTCAGAGGAGGACATGACGGCATTAGAGGATAACGGGGAGGGTTCAGGTCAACTCCAGCCGCTCCATCATGCCACCGCGAACACACCGTATACTTCCTCGTCACTCCCCGGCTCCTATCCTCGACGACTCCCGCTTTCGTCAACGCATCCGGATCCATCTTCCCACATCCCTCCGTCCTTCAAGGAGCTCTTATCCAAGGGTATCGTTGTTACAGTCAATGGTAATCCATGGAATCGCATCGTCGCTCACGTCAGCGATGACGATGTTCCAATTCCGACATCTGCTGCGACTTCCAAAGGAGCGGATACCGAGCATCCAACAGCGAACAACAAGCAGGAAGAAAGTCAAGCTGCGACATCGCAATCAGCAGGAACTTCAGCCTCGTTTCCGACTCCTACCTTGCAGACGCGCTCGTCCGCTGCCGCTCACAAAGATCGCGCTATTGTTGTGGTTTACGGCTTGGAACCGGGAAAGGAGTATGAAGTTGACCTGAAGATATTAGGTCAAATTTCCGAAGTAGAAGCAAATGGTGAGCACGGTTCTCCCGATTTACGTGTCATATACTAAACCGTTGCGCAGCAACGGCCACCACCAGCGTAACAACGCCCGCACATCATGTCGGAACGCGTTCTCGCGCGAATTCGCTTCGCAGTCGCCCACAGGCCGGACGATCTCGCTCGAGTTCGCTCGTTCAATCCGCTGCGTCTTCACAGCAACCTACAGTCAGCTTTGCCGCGACTACGCCAGGTGACACAGGATCCAGTGACAAGGTCACGGCGCCCGTCGCTGCTTTAGGAGACGGCGTGCAGAATCCGACATTGAATGGCTCGTCGAGTGTGGTAGATGGCACGTGGACCGGACCTGCCGCCTCACAGAGTCCCCATGACGCCCATCTCCGCGACCTCGGACATTTGGTCACCGTCGCTAACATGGAAAAAGAAGAGCTTGCGGCGCAACTCAAGAAATCACGTCGCGAGTCTCAAAAGGCAGAAGCGTCTTTGCGATCCGAAGTCGAGGCGCTGAAGCGTGCGATGGAGAAGACGGCGCTGCCGGATTTGCGTTCGCGGCAAAAGAGCCTGGCACTGCATGAGCAAGTGAAGCAGGCTTTTCACGGTGCCGCCGAAGCTGAGCGAGAACATGGAGAAATACAAGAACGCTTGGAATCGTGGAGATCGCAGGAACGACAAGTTGAGGAGGAATGGAAATCCTTCCAAGGCGCACGACAGACGGCACTCGATGAAAAGAACGCCGTCGTGGAGACGGAGAAGAAGGCGCTCGCAGAGCTCGATGCACAGCTTGCGCAACTGAAGACACGTGCCGCCAAACAAGCGGGCAAGCGTGAAAAGCTGCAAAAGGAGAATCAAGAACTTCGACAGAAACTCGAAAGTGTCGCTAGCGCTCGTCGAGAGGTGGAAAAGCGTAATGAAGCGGTACGACAACAACAAATGATTGTGGATGACTATTCCGCATCAGGCTATGGTGTACGTCCGGCAGCTGGAAGCGGATATTGGGATCCCGACAGCATGTCGTCTGGCTGGAATCCGCGTGCAGGCGTTCTCGGCATGAGAGGGGGCGAACCCTACGGGATATCACAGGACGACCCCGCATATAATCCCACTGGATTTCCCGGAGCGTTCCCTCGATCAAGACAGGGCAGTGTGGTATCTTTCCAGCCTCGAGGCAGTACAAGCGGCGCAGGGGCGTTTATCCCGCCATCACGCCCGAATTCTATGACAGCATCGGCAAATTCCGCAGCGGCGGCATTGGCTACACAGGGTATTCCTCGCTCGGCAACGGCGGGGATCTCGCATCTTGGCAATCCGACAGGCTTCTTCGCTGCAAGTACTCCCGCCCCGAATGCTTTACCAAATCAGTCCATGAACGCACGTGGCGTCAGGGGAACACTTTCGACGAATGTCTCCCCAATGATGGCGAATGTCACAGCCGCACCTTTTATGCCGGCTTCCACCCAATTTGGTCGTCCTGCATCAACGCCTTCCCCGCCCGAGTCGCACCACGAGCACACAACGTCGCTTGTGCCTCCTCAACTGCAGCACCGCATATATCTTCCAGGCAACAGGGGAAACCGAGACATGTCAAGTATCAGTCCCAATGCGCCGTCTCTTTCACCCGGCATGGCACGAGCTGACATTGCTCCTACCGAGGGTTCAAACCTCTCCGCGCCATCGTTCCCTCCGCTGCCATCACAGACGACTAGCCAACCCGCCGTTCACGGACAAAAGGCACCTGCAGGGCCATCCCTAGCTTCCATCGTCACACGTGCCATCATACCTCCAACATCAGCGTTGATGCACAACAATCAACTACAGAAATCGCCTGCGACGGGATCGGACGATGGTTCATCCACGTTGCGCAATGCTGGACCGACCACAACTGGTCGACCCTTGTCATGGATGAACCGCTCAGACTCGCTCGACCGGACATCATCGCCGGCTCCGGATGACTTTCCATCGTTGTCGCCAGCGATTTCATGGGCGGTGGAGCAGGGCGGACTTCAGCAAGCATGGGGTCCACATCGCCCGACCTCGAATCCCAGCCGGAATGCGAGTAGAAGAGGAAGCCTCGCCGCGCTGCCCGAAAAGGAGACCGGCGTTGAGCAAGGCTTGTAAAGCTATATTCGGGTGATGACCAATCGTTCGGCGTTAGATTTTGTTCTCGATGGGTGCTGTCTCGCGCAGCATGTCAATTGAGGCCATCAGGTGTCTTAACCTCTTCTGCGCTAAGTTAACCTCTTCTGCGCTAAGAGGTTGAGGTGACCTGATTGCCTTAAACCTTTGAGATGAGTATCGCGCAAATTATAGATATACAGTCCGGTTACAACACTGCCACATTCGGCCCTACCTGAGATGCTCGGGCCACTCTTGACGTTTCCGACGCTCTCCGTTAGGTCCAAAGCGAGGATTCTGCTCCCACACCACACCGTTACCTTTTGACCGTCCGATGGGTACTGAAGGATGAGCCATTCAGCTGGCAAATCTACGGTTCATCAAGACTCGTGACTCACGTATCCAGCCTATCGGATCGTCCCCCATCAACTGTCTCCACTCGCGTCCTGGTCCCCCGACATACCACCGATTACCCTCTGTCTTCAACTCGCCGTACTCGTGGTTCCATCGTTTCAGGGTCCGATGCTTTGTGCGCCATTTGAAGAATCCGTATTTCTGCGCGAGCAGATGAGATTCGCGGTCGCGCTGGTCGCGGATGGAGAAGGATTCGATCGTCGTGAGAGCGGAACAGGCCATGGCGATGTGAGAGAATGTCATCGCGACGGTGAAGACGGTGAAGAAACCGCCGCTGATATCTAAATTAGGATGATGCAGACATACGCGATTCGGACAAAACATACACGATGACAAGCGCCAACATCTGTCCATCGAGAGATCCCTGAGTGCCCATCTTCACGGCCAGTACGACGGCGATGTAGGCTGTGAAGAAAGAAGACCAGGCGCAAAAGGTGATAAAGAACTGCATCGAAACGCAAGTTCATTTTTGCATCAGACGAGAAAGGAGCTGTTACGCACCTTGTGGTTTCGCCATCCCACGCATTGCCCGATCCAAGGGCAATGGTGACTAGGAAAGGTGCAGCATAATGAGCAGGGTTCTTGCACCTATAGACCGAAACGTACTCCATGGCGAGTACACAGGTGCCGCAATGACGACAATGGTGTGTCCGTTCCGGCTTGTAAATCTTGCAGTATCTGCAATACGCCAAACCCGGATACCACGGTGGCAATGGTCGGTCATGAAGCCATTCGGCTGCGGGTGGTTGCTGTGCCGCTATGGACTTGTTGGGATTCGCTTGTGCGGCGTTTGGATCGAAGTCACTTTGTGATCCGGAGGGGTTTTGGTCCGGGGTCGACGAGTCTGTGGCGGGGATGGGTTTCAAAGGCGTAGAAGAATCCAGGGTTTCCGCCTGACTGAGCTCGGACACCCGATGATCAACCTCGGCCGTCCCGGTGATGCCTAGACCACGAGGTGTCGCAGGCATACCCCGCGAATCGGCCGTTTCCTCGCTTTGCGAATTCTGACCAAAGAGCGGAATCTCCGCCGGCAGCATGTTCCGCACGGCATCCAAGTCTGTTGGATTCCGGTCGCTGAGTGACGTATGCGACATGAGCGATGTGCGACTGCGGGCGTGGATAGATGCGTAGCGTTGTGCCGGGGTCATGGTGGTGCTTTCGTCTGTAGGGTTGTTGGATGGTTGGACAGGGGTGGATGCGCTGGTCTGGGTTTCAAAGTATTGGTACGGTGTACCCGTGTTGGTGGTTGTGATCATCGAGTCTTCTGGTTCTGTTGCCTTTGGCACGGCCTTGGGCACAAGTGTCAGCTGAGACAAAGTAGCGAGCTTGCGAACACATACCTGAGTCGCCCAACCCGGGCTGGTGAATGCAATCTAGTATTGTCACTTAGCTCAGCACTTCACTCTTGTCGGCAGAAGCTTACTCTGCTGTATGTCCAGATGAACATCAACCACAGCACGTGAAACCCGACCAACAGCCCTGCTCCTTCTCCAACGCTCCCACGAGCGTTTCCTTTCCGCTGCAACATGGGCACGCATAACCTTCCGACAAAGACATAGTAGGCGTAGATGACGAGGGCGTAGACGGCCCTGCGATGTCAAATGTCGCATTAGCGGTCCGCACGCAGAAAAGTTGCGAAGAGGGCCCAGGGCTCACGCTACAAAGAATTTCCGAGATATCAGGGGATCGGGTCTGCCTGCCTTTGCGCGTGCGCGCTGCTCGTTGATCTGTATGCGCTGCTTGAAGCCTATGAGTTTGCGCTTCGCGGCGGGCGAGTCTGGCATCGTTGGCGGGGAGGGTCGGCGTGATGGTGTACTATGACGCAGGAGAAAGCTGTTGTACCCATCCTCGATCGCGCGGGCTTCCACTTTGTAAACACGAGACACGAGCGAGGCCCGTTGATGCCATTCCTATCCCTCGTCGCCATGGCATTCGAAACAGAGTCTGCAGGTACGCTCTTTTATCCTCCTCGCATCGTGCACAGCGCACGCTGACAGCGCACAGATATCGGTCACCTGGCCAAATGGGCAGTCTCATCGCACAAGTATGGCTTCAGCGTCGCAAACTTGCGTGATGGCAGGGATGATACGTTTTGGCAGTGAGTCGTGTCAAGCTTAGGCCGAAGAAGTGCTCATCTCTGCGCAGATCCGAAGGGCCTCAACCACATTGGATAGATCTAGCGTTTCCAAAGCGTGTCATGCTCACCGTATGTACAGTGCGGAGATGCGTGGTCTGTCCTAATCATGACTCAGGCCATCCACATACAATGCCTGCACAGCCAAGATGACTCGTATACGCCTTCCAAGATTGCCATATCGGCAGGCACAAGTACACACGAGCTCGTCGAAGTGAGCCCTCCGGATCGGTCTTGCATTCCAAAGTGATTCCTGATCCCTGTCTCAGATCCGTCAATGCGACCTCGACAAACCTGACGGCTGGATCCCCGTCCCGCTCCGTCCCATCACCATTGACGATCCAGCCCTTCCCGCGCCCATCAGCACACCCGAGAACCCAACAGCGGGCAAGATCGAAGTCGCCGGTCCGCCCATCCCGGCGTTTTACCTGCGCGTACACATCGTACAGAATCACCTCAACGGAAAAGACACGCACGTCAGGGGTCTTCGGGTGTTTGGACTCGCGACGGCGGGTGCCGTTCCCCTGCAGCAGCGGGTATCACTGCCCGTACTCGTTTCGTACTCGAGCGCAAACAAGATGCACGATCCGCGGCATCCGACGAGTCAGACGACGGCGGTGACGCGCAAGTCGAGTCTCGTGCACGGGTCGAGCGTCGTGTATAGCTCGACGAAAGGGGTCGCACCGCCGTCTGCCAAGCTTGCGGCCAATGCGCAGAAGGAGGTGCGCGAAGATGCGGCAGCGGTCGCGAGAGGGGGGAATCAGGGGGATAGGGCTACGCCGGAGCGTTTAGCGATTCATCCGCCGCGAAAGGTGCCGGCGCTGGCGTCACCTTCGCCGCCCGTTACGGAGCCGCGGCCGCCATCCCCTTCACCGGTCCTGGATCTGCTAGAGAATCCAGATCCGCTCGACGATCCAGCGGTACAAGAAGCGCAGCGGATCCTGGAATGGGGCGATGACGGACTGAGCGAGTACACGTCGTTGGAAATGCGCATGCTTCGTGGGATTCGATAACGGGGATTATGTTGTCTGTCCTGGAGTGACCTGTCTATCATGCATACATCTTCCAGAGCTAGTCCTTTGTCCGCTTGGCAATCTCCTTGACGCGGTCCGAGGCCTCCTTGACCCGATCCTGAGCCTTTTCCGACGCCTGCTTGACTTTTCCGGATGCGTGTGTTGCCGCACGCTTGACACCCCCCTGTAGTGATGGTCAGTAGAATGCGAGGTCCACGTAGTGCAGTTTGGACGTACCTTGCCGACCCATCCCCGCGCCGTCAGCCAATGCACCAACCGCGGCGTGACCGCTGCCGTCGCGCCCACCCGGACAGGCAACAACAGCGTCTTGTGGATCCCGTACGCGAGCGCAAACTCGGCCCACAGGATCGCGTTCCCCTTCTTCTTCTTGCCTCCCTCGGCTACCTTTCCCCCCGCCGCATCCTCGGCATCTTTCAGCCTCTGCTCCTCCACCTCCAATGCACGCATCTCGCGCGCCTGGTCGGCACCATACCGCGCGACGCGCCACTGCGCGACGGCATAGTCCTTGACCCATTCGATCTTGTCGGCGCCGACGAGGTGAACGCACAAGAACGTCAGCCCTAAGTCGACGGCGGAGAGGGCGAGGTAGACGGCGAGCGCGTGGCGGCCGTATTTTGTCATGAGGTCTTTTAGTTTACCGGCTATTCCTGGGCTCGGCGGTGGCGGTGGTGGTGAGGATGAAGAGTCGTTTGAAGATGACGATGATGATGGCGGGACGGTCGTCGTTGCGAATGCTCGAGACGAGCGTATACGCGTTGGTTGCGTTTGCGCGTGATGCGTCAGCACGGGCTGCCAAACGGCGCGGATGCCCGCATGGCGCACGGGGCGGAGAGTGGCCGCGGACACGGCTGGGAGTATCCTGGAGAGCGAGCGGTTCATGGTGTGCGTGGATGATCTGGTCGACGGCGCTGCGAGGTGCCGGGCGAGTCTGCGTGAAGAGCGTCGTCGTGCGGCGGTCGACTGCCGGGCTGAGACATGCATGATTTCCTCTTTTGCATCCGCCCATCCTGCCCGAGGTATTTCTCACAAGTTGCGACGCGGCAGTCAGACATCGACCACGCAGAGACACACCACAGCCATCCACCATGCCGCGCCGCACAAACCCCTCAAACAATGGCGTCCTCAAGACAAATCATCCTAAGCGCAAACTCCACCATCCACCGCAGCCCGGCGCTCCGGCCGCCCCGACGGCGGCCCTGCCGATCCACAGACAACCCGCCCTCCTCATCGAACGCCGGCTCTTGACGGCGCTCAGTCTCACCCTCGAACAAGCACTCGCAGATCCAAATCTGACCGTCAAGATCCAACAGATCAAGGCCTTGCTATATGCTAAACGATTCCTCGAGGTATTTGAGCGCGAGCAGTGGCTCGATGTGTATGCGGCGCGATGGGTACCGAGCCGCGTGTTGGCGTTTCGCGAGATCTTTTCCGAGGTCGAGTTGCTGGAACGACGCCAGGAGATTGCCGAGATTCTGGGAAGGGATGGAGCGGATGCTGGGGAACGAGATGGCGCGCAGAGTGTCGTTTGTCTTGGCGGAGGAGCCGGGAGTGAATTCGTCGCGTTGGCGGGGATCGTCGCCCAGCGGATGGAGTCGCTAGCAGAAGATCAAGACACACCGCAAGAAACATCGTCCGAACAGCTCGAGGTGCATCTCGTTGATATCGGACCATACGCACCCCTCATCGATCGCTTTTCAACGTCCACGATTCCCCGACTCATCACCGCCTCCAACGCAATCACCGGCACATTCCACCAAACCGACATCCTCTCGCCCGCGGCCGAGCCCGTCCTGCGGCCACTATTACAACCCGGAAGCTCTGCACCACCACCGATCATCACCCTGCTCTTCACCCTGACTGAGCTGTTCCTGCAATCCCGCCCCGCCACGATCGCCTTCCTGCAAAAGATCACATCCCTCGCGCCGCGCGGGACGCTGTTCCTCATCGTCGATGCCGCCAACGAGGAAGCGAGCGCCGTCAGTGTCGGAAAGGAGGGCAGGTCGTGGAGTCTTGCGACCGTGATGGATGGCGTGTTGTGTGCTGCGCCGACGGCAACGACAGCGGGAGACTCATCTCTGCCAGGGACGAGGACGCGCGCCGCGTGGAAAAAGCTCGAGGCAGAGGACAGCAAGTGGTTCCGCCTGCGTGAGGGACTGCAAGACCATTATCCGATAAAGCTGGAGAATGCACGGTATTGGCTCAGGTTGTATCGCCGCAACTAGTCATACAATGATATGTCTACTCTATGACAGGTCAAACCCGGCGTTGCTGGTGATGGCCTGGAGCAGCTTGGCCCGCAAGGTGCGCTCATCCGTGTATCGCGGTAGCTTGAGCAGATTGGCGCACGCCGAAGCCGAGGGCAAGCGCGTCGTGTCATTGCCGGCCAAACGAATGCCAAAGTTTGGGTTAAGATATTTGAAGCCAAGGAGCGGTGGGTTGGGAGTCGACGTGACAAACTTCAAGAGCGCCTTGAGCTCGGATTGCGAGAATGAGCGGATAACTTTCCAGAACAAGCGGATCGTGATGTCATCGGAGCCGTCCGGCATGGCGCAGTTGCGCTCGAGATCGTCCACGTCTACGGGTGAGAGTGTACCGCCGATCAGCGTTTGAAGCTCTGTCTGATCGTACATTCGGAGCCATTTCGGGTCGATAATGTCGGAGAGGCCGCTGAAGAAGGCTTCACATTGCGGCGCGATTTGCCGATTGAGTTTGTAGTCGCAGACCAGCTGGATGTCTGTCCCAGGATCAGCGCTGAGATACATCCTCGACCGCCACGAACTCACATTCCATCCGGTTTAGCCTCGTCACCGCGATATCAGCACCGCCGGGCACCAAATCGATCGACCGAGTGACGCCAAACTCTTCCTCGGCCACGGTGAAATTCAAGGACAAATCCTCAGGGTTGCCCGGATAATTTTTCAGCTGAACAAGGCCCTTGTATAGTTCCGGGTCGAGCGAGGCAAGATCGTCCAGGTAGGATTGACGCCCGAGCCATTTTGCCACTGAAGGGGGGTGAGATTGGTTACCTTCGCTTGGCCCGATCACTTACAGAAGAATCCCGCAAAGGAAACGTCGACCAGTACTCCTTCGTAAAGGGCCTTGCCTAGAACCCGCCCAATCTGAGGGTACACATGAGGAGCCGTCCAAAAGGCCACAAAGCGTGCTTACGAAAGTATACCAATGCAGCTGGTGCGCTGTGACGAGATCTCAGTCGCGATTCGGACATCGACGTCCTTCGACTCACCCTCCTTTGCGTAAGAATGTGGATTCGGATACAGCTCATTCTGCGACGTAGCTAGCCACAGCCCACGATCGGTATCGAATGCCTCTTTGGACAAGCTCGTCAAGAATTCCTTGAAGAGGCCTCCTCCGTCGATACCGGCTTCTTCCTGTCCCCACCTTGATGAGGGTCAGCACAAACTCGAGAGGGTTCCGATATGGACTCACTCGTCAATGAATCGAATCTGGATAGTACCTTTCATCAATGGCCCAAGGTTGTAAAGTTCGCTGAATCCGTCTTCGCTGATATGACCACGGCGAATGGTCGCCTGATGATTCATCCGTCGTCTGCGCATGTACCTGTCGATTCCCAGCTTTTCCCTATCATTGCTGAAGTCGAGTCAGCGAACTATTCACTGAACGCTCGGGGACTTACTAGATAAACTCGTTGAAAATCTCGACACGAGCAGCAAACGGAATCGTCATAGGCAAGTTGTTGAGCAATCCCAATCGGGGTGAAATGAGCGCCATCTGTCGTTTCGAGATCTGCCGTCGACGCTGTATCAGAGCCAACGGCACCCTCTGCTGCGCGTCACCCTCGTCATCCTCGTCCATCGCATCTTCATCCTGGTGCTCGAGCTGTTGCTCTTCAATACAGACCGCCTCAATGAAGCTTGGAAGGTCAAAGAGGCTCGTCATGTGCCAAAAGTCGGGAGGGGTGAACCGTCGTCGAGCGCTGTCGCGGCGTCAGCGAAGTGAAAATCTGGACAAATCGGAACCTACTCTCGGGCTGTGATAGCCAACACGCCCCTTGTCATTAACCCTCGAATCTCCTCCTTTTGCTTCTCGACAGCATGTCCGCCACTCCCCAGTCCCGACCAATATCCCCAGAATGCGATATCCCGCCATATCCCCGACAACTCGGTAACCTCATCGAGTGAGAGCGCCGCGGCCTCCCGTGAAGCCGGCGCAAAGAATTCCTCGTCGGTGACGGTCAGCAGATGGTGAATGTATATTTGCGTAAGCAATAGCAGCGGCGGCAAGCGGTTCGCGAGCTCCGCGCTGGCAGGGTCCGCGTTCGTTGCGAAGAGTCGTTCCCACGTCTGCCGCGATCCGGCCGACGGCCATTTCCCGCGAACCTGGTTCCGCCAGAGGTCCCGGACGAGGCGCGTCCCGTGTTGTCCGCCGAGGACTTCCATGATCGTATCGTAACGAACGGATCCGCGGAATTTCGTCAGCAAGGCAAGCATGTACCGTATGTAGGGCTGCGACATGGCGGGTTGTCTAATGTACGTGGCGGTGAGAAAGGTAAGGTGGTCTGTACCGACGAGCGCGAGCGCGCGATTGACGACGGCAACAGGAACGTTCCCGCGCGCCTGAATTCGCCTTTGCCGAATCGTCATGCGGCTGTCGTTTTCCAGGTCGATATCATTCCCCTCCATGCTATCCACGACGTCGGCCGCCTCGATGGCCGCCTGCTGCGCACGTTCGCCCCAGACGCCCTTGGATTCGAGCCAGAGACCCCATTCGTCGTCGACGGCCGTGAGGAGGGTGGTGATGACCGTGACCCATGCGACTACGCTCTTCCAGCTTTGCGCCTTGATAGCGCCGGTTTGCACAACCATGAATCCGAGATTCGCAAGCAGGTGAGTTTTGCCGAGCTCAGTGGCCAGAGCGTTTTGGGACAAGATGTCCGGATGACTCGATGCGTAGGGGAGTAGTTTCGCGATGATCGGAAGGGTCTTGGTGAGATGCGTGAGGGATGAAATCGGCAACGAGGATGGCAGTTGAGGGAAGGGCAGAAGGCGATTGACGAGTGTCGGGTAAAGGGCTGTTTCGATGACGATGTGTTGGGGGAATACTGTCAAAGGACGTGTCAAGAGACGAACAATGTGCGGCGTGGCTGGACTTTTCTTGCTGTTGGCGCCCTGGAACCAGCTTTAATGCAGTCCCGCTCCCGTAAATTACCTCGACTTACCAAGCTCTCCAATCCTGACACGAGAGACTCTACCCATCCACACCGCACAAGTTGCATGACAAGATGCTCGAGCAGTCTCGTTTGATCCGAACCAAGAAACGCATACTGATCCGCATCCAGTACCGTCTCCAGTAAAACCATCAACGGTATCACTTCAGGTAATCTGGCGTGAGTGAGCAGGTCAGCGGGAAAGCAGCAATCTGACGAGGACTCACGAGCTGTCTCTGGCGATGAATTGGAGTGAACGAATCGCCAATTTTGTGAGCGTTGACAGATAGGCCTTTTCACGAGACAGCGGCTCCAGCAGTCCAAATGGATCTGCGGAACGAATATCTCAGGCACAAATTTCTCTACTCCTCGGAATGCAACACTCACTGGCATTCTTGCACGACGCCTCAGCCCACGCTGAGAACACCTGCAGCACTTGCACATCTCTTTCTGGGCCAATGCCATTCCATAAAACAATCGCCAAGGCCCTCGCCCCACCTTCTCCCCTCCTCAGCCCCTCGAGCAACGCATTCCTCACCCGACCTGCCTCCCGCCTCCCGCGCCAAACCCGCTGAATACGCCTCGCGGCGACTTCCTCTTTCCGAAGTCGTTCCCTCGCTTGTCGTTCCGCGCGCGCACGGGCGATGACGCTGTCCGGGGACGAAGCCGGTGCGGTCCCGAGGTTGATCCGGCGTGTCTTCTGGGCGCCCTGGAAGTTTGTGAAGAGGGACATGGCTGGGGGATCCGACGGCGAGAAGATGGCGCGCCAGGACTGGAAGTGGATCTCCATCATCGCTCGCCTCAAAGCCGTCGAGCGGATCGGCGTGATTCGTAATCGTCGGACTCGTCCTGGAGGTGCGCCCGAGGCAACCAAGGGGCGATTCGAAGCGAGTACAGGGGTGCTAGGCTAGGTATCCGACTCGACGAATGTCTATGCCATGCGCACAGTGCACGGTGTCCCTTGCATACCACTCCCAGCATGGATCTACGCTTCGGAGAATGCGTGGCAGACCGCATGATGCGCGCGACTAACATGAAACGACTCCGTTGCCGGTAGTATTTCCATTGTTGTCGCTGGGAAGGCTCATTCACCATACGCTGAGGGCATCTGCGCCTTCATACAATAGATCGATAGATACTTACTCTGCCATCGCGAGCCTCGCGATCAGAGCTAGCGGTGAAGCATTCCGCCTCTTCTACTCCTTGACCTTGTACATATATGCATATCCAGCCACGATTGCGATCAGAACGACCGTCAGCGGTATGGGCTACACCAGAGATAAATCAGCCCAATCTGACAAAGACCATGAGAGTTTAGACTCACATAGACGTTTAGCGGACCTGCCACCTCTCTTGGTCCCGCCGAGATCGTCGTCGTATCATCCTCCACCTTGCCACGGCGTTCCCGCGCTCCGCCGTGCGCCGTCTCGTCACTCTCGGCGCTCGTGTTATTGCCGTCGCTTCCGCGTTCTTCGTCCTGCGTTTCGACAGGCGGCGCATCGACCTTCGAGTCTTTCGCGGCCGACTTGACCCGCGAAGGCGACGCCTGACTTGACGACGTAGCCTTCGCGTTATCCGTCACGCCAGTCGTCGGCATCTGGCCCCTCTTGCGGCCCTTGATCGTATCCGCGCGTCTCGGTCGACCCGCCTTGACGCGCAACGACTCCAGCGCCCCATCAGCCGCCGACGGGCTCCCCGTCCGTGGTGTCCGATCATCGCGACTCGATTTGCGCTGCTGCTCCGGCACGTCGCCGGCCGTTGCGCGAAGTGCTCGGATCGCAGGATCGAGGCGGGAGGACGATTCCCTTCGGCTTCGGCGTGATGAATCAGGGCGGGACGTCGTCGGTGATGCCGAATGCGAGCTTTTGCGCGACGGCGAGCGAGGCGCATCTGCATCGTCGTCACTGTCCACCGCGGCGGAATCCGTCCCGCTCGTGTCGGCCCACGAACGCGATCCCACGGCGCGTTTCCCGCCGGGGGACCTATCCGACACTTGCTCGTTCAAATCGCCTTCATCAGAGTCCCCCTCCTCGTTCATCCGTCCATTCATGCGCCGCTCCTCTTCCTCCTCCTGCGCGCGACGGCTCGCCTCTTCCCATTCCCTCACCACCCCACGCAACCGCTCCCGCTCCAAGTCCCACCCTTCCTTTTCCTTGCGCCAATCCTGCTCGAACCGACTCTTCCATGCTTCCCACTTATCCTCGGCCGCCTTGCCCGCCTCGGACGCCTCGGTCACGCGCCGCGCCATATCCTTTTCCAGCGACTGAACACGTTCCTCGAGCGCCTTGACGGTGGACGTCGCCTCGGCGTGCTGGCTCTGCAACGAGCGTGACAGCTCGAGCGCGCGCTCCAGCTCACTCGACAGCGCGTCAAGGCGCAACGAAAGCTCGGTATTCTGTGCCACGAGCTCCTCTTGTCGGAGATGGGCCGTCGCGGCATCTGCCGCAGGCGCCTGGGCCCTTTGATCACTGCGCGACGATCGCGCATCCTCGAAGTCATCCATGATCCCGTCGGTGATATCGCCTTCGTATTCGACCCCTGTTGAATCCGTATCTGACGGCGACGAAGCCTTGACCTGCTCGAGCGCCAACTCGCCCTTGCCCTCGCCGTGCACCTGCCCATTCACATATTCGCGACTCTCCCTCAGCAAACCTTCGTACTCGCGCTTGCTCTCCTCCAACTGCTGCCGTATCCCGAGCACTTCATCTTTGATCGCCTCTTGCTCACTCAACAGCGTCTCGAGCGCGCGAATACGGTCCTTGTGGCTAACGAGAATGGACTGGGTGCTACTGAGCTGTGCTTGCAGAGCCGCGATCGTCGCCGACGGGTTGCCCATCGCGGCGTCGGGGATGCCGTTGTCTGGCAAGGGCCGGAATTGGGGGGGGATGAATTGGTTGGCGGTGCCGTTTTCGTCGGGCGGCTAAGCGACCGTCAGCACGCGGCCTCCTCCTGGATCGCTCAGACTCACGACGTTACCGCTCAACGTATCCTGAATCTCCGTCATCGCGCCCGCCAATCCCTGCAACTCGCTCCCTGTTTCCTTACTCTTCTGCAACTCGGTCTACCCGCCCATCAGCCCCACCGGCGGTCATCCATCCAGAACGCGACTCACCTGCAGCCGATGCAAAACATGATCGAAATTTAACCCGGCCGCTTTCCCGCCCGCCGACATCATGTTCATTCCGAGCGGCTGCCCACCGGGCGCGATGCCTTGCTGCAGGGGCCCTTGGTTGCCGTTGCGTCGTTGCGGGCCCATCGAGGTGCGCGGGTCGTGTGGGTAGTACTGTGAGAGTTCTCTGCGGACGTCGTCAGCGCGTGTCTCTCCGAGGAGTCGGGGACCGACCTTGCGCTGAGTCCCGCATCGTCCACGTCAAACACGCAGTACGCCTTGGCCGACACTTTATGATGCACGATCGTCTTGTTATCCTCGCTGATAATATCAATCCCAAACTCGACCATATCCTCGCTCTTCAGCTCGAACGGCTCGCTCTCGACACCCTCGGCGCTCAATCGATCCCCATTGACAAACGTCCCATTCGAACTCTTGACGTCCTTGATGTAAATCTTGCCGTCGTGCTGCCACACCTCGGCGTGCATCCGCGACAGCACTTTACTATCAAAGTACCCATTCCGTTCGCCCGGCTGCGTTTTGGCGTTCGTTTGACGGCCGATCTTGATGCGTTCGTTTGGAGGTAGGTAGATCATCTTCATGATGAATGTCTCGTTGAGCGGCCAGAGGTGAAGGGACGGGAACGGTCCGCCCCAGGGTTGCTGTGCGGTTGAGGTGGATTGGTTCGCGGAGGCGTTTTGAGGGTTTTGTTGCGTGGCTGGGGGTTGCTGGTGTTTACCGTTGCTATTGCCCGTCTGCTGTGCCTGTCCAATGGCATGCCCAGCGGGCGGATACCCGGCATGCTGCGCTTGGTCTGTTCGACCTTGCGCAGGACCATGCGGATTCTGGTACTCTCGCACGCCGCCATTCCTTGGATGAGGCTGCTGATACGATCTATCGATTCGTGCACATGAGTAGAGCTCGAGAGGGAAACGCGATAGACGTACGTGTTCTGGTAACGCAGTGTTTTCGCGTTCGGGTTCGCTGATTCACGGTCTGCGTTGCCCGTGACGGTCGCGACGGAGCTGTTGGATGTTGTACGCTCTAGTGGATGTGACATTGTTGCGGATGATGATAGTGGTGATGCGTGCGGAATTGCGGGGACATGCGAATGCGCGGTGATGGGATCGTGTCGTGTCTACGCGTGGATGTGGTGTGTTGTGTTTCCGTCAGTCTCGTCGTGTCGTGTCGTGTCGTGATCGTCCCGTCTCCTGCCGCCGTCCATGGAACGCGTGAGCCCATGGATCAACATCTGGGATACCGAGGCAAGCTCGTGAGCCTGATGACGACCGTCTGGCCCGACTCTGGCGGGGAGGCGGACATGACACCCGCTAATGTCCGCTCGCCATGTTTCACCTTCCGACGGCTTCAAGCTTCACGACGAGATCGATAGTATTGCACGGACAGCCATTGGCAGGGCCGTCGATATCGATATCTCTCCCACCGCACGCAGTCCCCCATGCAGACAGCGCCACTCCGCCTCGCCCACTCCCTTCCATGCGGCGCACCCTTCCCCAGGATCCTCTCACGGAGAAGACACCCACGATCCAGCACGGTGTCATCCCTTCGAGGGCTGACGGGCACGCAAAGAGCATCGTTTTCGACGACGAGCGGCAGGAGGCATGATTCGACGGTGCGCGGGCCGCTGAGGGGATCGATGGGCAGCGATGTGGGGTTCTTTGGAAAGAGCAGTGGATTTGATCATGGCAAGTCGTCCGATTCCGTCATCGCATTCGCTTTCTCTCACACCGTCCCTCAGGCTCAAGCTGGAAAGGCAAAGCCCCCGAACGACCCGACGACCGTCCCTCCCTGCTCGCGCTCGAAGCAGAGGAACACCACCGCCAACAATCCCTCGCCCGTCAATCACGCACCGCAGCGCACCGCTCCCACCTGCCCGGCTTCCCCTCGATCACCCTCCCGGCTATCCATCCGCCGATTCAAGACCCGGAAGCATACAAGCCCTGGCCGCCGCTGACTCCGGCGCGCCTGTACGGTCTCTACCTCCAACTGGCGAAAAACCGGCTCAGCGTCTTGGTCACGTTGACCTCCACGACGGGACTCGCGCTCAGTCCGCTGCCGCTCAGTTTACCGCTCCTCTTGTCGCTGACAACGGGGACGTACCTCACCTCGGCCGCCGCCAACACGTTCAACCAGATCGTCGAATCCCCGCTCGATGCGCAGACGCCGAGGACGCGTAGTAGACCATTGGTGGCACGGCGACTCTCCAGCTGGCACGCCGCCATGTTCGGCATCACCTGTGCCCTCCTCGGCGGCGGGATCCTCTACTACGGGTGCAACCCGACGACGGCGGCACTCGGACTTGGCAACATGGTTCTCTACGCGGGCGTGTATACGCCCATGAAACGGTTCAGCGTGTTGAATACGTGGGTGGGGGCCGTCGTGGGCGCGATCCCGCCGATGATGGGATGGACGGCGACGGGTGCCGGGATATGGCCGACGAGGGAGGAGCCGGTCAAGGTGTTCGGGCTACCTTTGTGGATGAACGGGTTGTTGGGATTCAAGGAAGAGGAGGAGGATGACGACGTGCGGGTGAACGGCGAGGTGCGGAAACCCTTATGGATGTACCCGGCCGATGCGTCCATCATCGACTACGCCACGGGAACCGTCACCCCTGCAAGCGAGGTCCCGACACCGAACCCGCTTGTCCCATGGACGCTCTTCATGCTGCTCTTCTCCTGGCAATTCCCCCACTTCAACTCGCTGTCCTACCTGATCCGTCGCGCGTACGCACTCTCGTGCTACCGCATGCTCAGCGTCACCAACGTCCGCCAAAACGCCATCGTCTCGCTACGGCATTCCTTTCTCCTCTTGCCGTTCTGTTCTCTCGTCGCGCCCATGACGGGCGCCGTCACGTGGACGTTTGCACTGACGAGCGCCGTTCCGAACGGGGTCATGCTCGGCCGGGCGTGGCAGTTTTGGCGCCGGATGAATGACCGGACGGCACGGAGGTTGTTCTGGGTTAGCTTGTGGCAGTTGCCCGTCGTGCTCGTGTTGACGATGGTGCACAAGACGGAATCGACGTGGGGGGAGGCGCTGGATGTGACGCGGTGGTGGCGCAGGTGGATGCAGCGGGAGGAAGTAGACAAGGTGTAATATCATAGGCTATATCGCCTCTTTGGCTTGTCTGGCCCGCTCTATATACTCGGCAAGGCCGGCGACGACCTTGGGCATGCCCAGGCCATACTTTGCGCTGACCGTCACGATCTTCTCCCCCGTGTCCTTGACTGCCCGCGTCAGCTCTGCCAGTCGTTCCCTTCCGACATGCTCGTCCACCTCATCGGCCTTGTTGAGCACAACCATCATCGCCTTGTCCGACAACCCCTCTTTGTACACCTCGAGCTCGTGCCGCAGCGCCGCGAGATCGGCGGCGGGCGAGACGCGCGTCATGTCGAGAACGTACACGAGCGCGAGGGAGCGTTCGATCGAGCGCAAGAACGAGTGCCCGAGGCCATAGTTTTCGGACGCGAGCGGCAAGAGTCCCGGATTGTCCGACATGGTGAACCGAACGCGCTCGATGCTGTCCCCACGTGCGGGCTTTTCCTTGCGCTCGTCCGTCCCATGCTCACGCTCCCGTTCGCGCCACGTCTCATCAATGATATCCCCCTCGCCGACATCCGACCGCCATGTGCCATCATCCATCACGCGCACCACCCCAACCTGCGGATTCAACGTCGTAAACGAGTAATCCGCCACCTCGGCCCTGCGGCCCGTGAGCGCGCGCAGGATGGTGCTTTTCCCGGCATTGGGAAACCCGACGAGGCCGACGTCGGCGATGAGTTTGAGTTCGAGCGCGAGCGTGATCGTCGACGGAGTGCTCCCGCGCGATGCGAGTCGTGCGGCGCGGTGCGGGTTGGAAGGATCGATAAAGTGCGGATTGCCGAGCCCGCCGAGGCCGCCCGAGGTGATCAACAGCGGTCGCTCCAAGGGCCGATCAATGTCGATTTCAATCTTGGCCTTTGCCTGTGCCGCCTCGTGCAAACCCATCGCGCGTTGTTCCTTGGCGAGCAACCGCTCGGCATGACGGTAATCATCCTCGGTGATCTCCCCCATCGGATGCTTGATGAACATCCGCGCCCGCCGTACACGCACCCGTTCCTCCTCGTCCATCTCGAGCGCCGCTTCATCCCTCTCGATCTTTTGCGCCTCGCTCTCGCGCGAAATCTCCTTGATGACCGTTCCTACGGGGATACGCACGACCGTATCGACACCGCGCTTGCCATGCCTGTACGACCCTTGCCCATTGAGCCCATGGCCGGCGCGTATACGTTTCGGCACGGCCGCGAGCGACGTAACATGGGACGAAGTGGCAAAGTAAATGTCCCCGCCTGCGCCGCCGTTGCCGCCGGAGGGTGGGCCCATCGAAGATGATTTCATCGGAACAAAAGCAGCGGCGCCGGAGCCGCCGGTGCCTGGCGGACGTCAGTCAGCGAGCGTCCTATAAACGCACCGAGCCGGGAAGACTCACCTCCGCGAACGGTCACCACCACATGATCCAAAAAGCTTTGACCCTGCACATCCATCAGCACGCGGCCCGATGATGAACCCAAGATACGCACATGCTGCCGCCGTTTATAGTCCGCCTTGCGTTTCCGTCTCTTGAGCTCGTCGGCATACGATTCAAAGGACTCGTCTTGGCCTGTGCGTGCGTCCGCGTCCGCGTACGCAGGACGACATGTGGAAAAGGCGCGGCGCCATAGCGGTGCGGAGGATGGTGGGCGAAGACGTGTGAGGGACATCTGGGTCAACTGCCTGTGGTGGACACCGAGGCAGTGGGAGGCGGGGACGGCAGGACAAGCAGCCATCGATTTCTGAAAAGCTGGACACGGAGCGATCGAGCGTTCGGCGGAGGCCGATGCGGCGGGGCAAACTGACGGGCGGGTTCCGCCAGCTGTTGACGCTGACAGGTACTCGGGTGACACTGCACGTGAGCAACGCAAGAGGGCACGGCGCTCACAAGTGTCTATAGCCGCGGTCAAGGAAGAGGACACCTCTATGCAGAACGACGATGGGGATGGATCGCACCGCATTCTCTATCTACACGCGTCAATCCATTCTCCTATCCCTCCCACCATCCACATGGCATGCCCAAATCTCACTGCCCGCCCCTCCGCTTGACAAACGTCTACCAAACACCGACCGTGTCAGCACGCACTTGGCGAAAACACCCCTGGGCAAATCCCTCCGGAAAGGCTCACCTCGAGATCATTCCGCGTCGCAACCGCCAAGACCCACTTCCTGCCGGCATCCGTCACCAACGCAAACTCATGCCCCTTGCCCTCGGCTTCATCATCCCACTCGCCACCACCACCGCCGCCGCCTGCCTCGGGCGTCGGCGTCGACTCTTTATCCGTCGAATGCCGGCGCGCGTTGCGTTCCGCCGCGAGCGCGGACTGACGGTCGAAGAATGCCTCGAGGGATTCGAGCGGGGTGAGGGGATGGATCGTTTCGTATGTCGTTGATGGGGATGTCGAAGTGCACGAGGTGGACGGGCGAAAGAGGGTTGTGTGTTTGCGGATCGGGTCGTTCTGCTCGTTCAGTAAGACGGGTTGTTAGCGTTAATGTGGGCGACGGTACGTTACGCACGGGATCCGCCTTGCCTTGCTCAAACCTGCGCTTGAGCAACTTGACATCCAAATACCCGATCGGCCGCCTCTGATCATTCAACACCCTTATCCACCGAAGAAGAAAAATCAGCTATCCCCTTGCTTGGCATCCATCCCAAGCACACGCCGACACACGGAAGTTGATCGAATTCCCGTTCGTAGGCCGCTTCGAGCGCTTGCGAGAGGGTCGCCGTCGCCGGGAGGCAGAATGCCGGTGCGAGTTGGAGGTCCTGGCGACGTCGCGATCCTTAGCTACTGGTCGGTGTGCACATCGGGGGAAACGTACCTCGACGACTGCTCCGCGGTATTTCGAGGACGACGACATGGCCGAGCGCTGGGTGATCCTCGCACTCTCTTGAACACTACGTGGGCCATCCCTCGAGATTTATCCCGTCGGGAGGATCCCTCGCCGGATCACGCCATCCGCCCTCCCCTCCCCTGGCTGGAGACCCCGCACGGCCATGGCGGACTTGGAGGGCCCGATGCGCCCGGCCCAATCCTCACGCGCGCGCGGGGGCCGCCTGCCTTGCCAAAAGCGCATCCCGGGCGGGGCGCGCGCGCGGTCGGGTCCTGCCTCGGTCGCTATCTCGGTCGGGCCCATCCACGCCGTCCTGCACGGACACGCGACGGGGAGCACAGGCGCTTGCATGCGATTCGCACTTTTAGCCACGCATACCATCCTCCGTCCCCTCCCGCGTCCGCTACTACGTCGTAACCCGCCCCAAGCCATCACCCACGCGCCTGCCCCGCCATTCTTCGCACACACCCACGTCAGGCACTACAAGCGCAGGAAATCATATCCCGTCATGGCGGCCGTTGAGGATATCAGTACGCGGCTGGAAGCGTTAAACGTCAGAGGAGGCGTCAAGGAGCATGCGAGCGTCAAGGGCCCGGAGGAGTGGAGGCGCGAGGCAGGCGAGGGCGTTTTTACCAAGACGGTGAGTGGGCGTCTCGACGAGCGCGCAGGGGGACGACGGAGAGGAGCAGTGGGAGCGCGCGGCGTGGATTGCCGGACTCGGGCAAGAATGTCGAGCGCAGCGAGAATACCATTCGTTGCAGACGGGACATGCTCTCGATCACCGCGATAGGCCTCTGGCCGTGAATACCACGAAGCGATCCAGCCGAGAATGAGAGGGAAAAATAGAGCGCGAGCGACGATAGGAGGCAGCTGCTACGAGCTTGTTATCGGGCTCGCTACCGAAGACTCCTCTGGGGCGGCGATGCCAGACGTTTTTCTCCTTTCGACCAACTCGATGAAAGCTCTAGGTCCTGTCGCGGGAATGCATTATCGCACCCTAGGGCAGTTTGTGTCTGTCGAAGAGAGGATCTTCTGGGCAGAGGAGAGAGCTTTTGTACGCCGGACCGCGAATTCTGCTACCGAACAGAGCGAGGATCCCCTCGATGGGACGGATACGTCTTACTCAGCGAGAACACCGTGTTAGATGGTGCGAGGAATTCTATCGCTGAAAGGATCTTTCTCGTCATCGTGACGGAGAGACTACCGGCCGGTGGTAAAAGCTCTCCTCGACTCGCGTCCTGCATTTGACATGCCCGCATCTTCCTCCCGTGTGGATCCCGCTGACCCTTCCTCTCAGCTCCTCTTCAAGCCCAAGACAGCCAAGACGGCCGTCCCAACGCCCGTTCTCGTCATCGCCAAGGACGACACCGAAACTTCGGCTGCCGCCATCGGCAAGCTCTTGAACTTGAAGGAGCTCCGAGTCGCCAGTGAGGATCTCATGAAGGAAGTCATGCCCGGTGTGCAGAGCAAGGATGATCGTCAGTCGGCTTTCCTCGCGACCGTGAGCCGTTCCTGACACTCTGCAGTCTCCATCCTCCTCCTGCCCGCCCCGCTCGCGCCAACGCTCCACGTCCTGATCGATGAGGCCCTTGTATCGTCCTCGACCCCGGTCGCCATCCACGGCTCCTCGAGCGCCTCCACCGTCTTCCTCACCGGCGCCGAAATCAAGTCTTTCCTCGAATCGCTGCAGGATGCCCAGACCAACGCCGCCGAGGGTGCCGTCGCGCAGATCCGGGTCGTCGATTTCACGGCAATGAAGAAGGACGAGGTGGCCGAGAAGCCCGTCGGTGCCGCGGCATCCAAGGAGGCCAAGGAGGCTGCTGCCCAGAAGAAGAAGGACGGAAAGAAGGAGGATGCGTACGAGATGGCCGTCGCCTACACCAAGGAAGGTGATTTCCCCGGATGGTACTCGGATGTGAGTCGCGACCCTCTCCGCGCCCTTCTATGCTGACCCCTCCGCCCCTTTCGCAGGTCCTTATCAAGGGTGACATGCTCGACTACTACGATGTCTCGGGTTGCTACATCCTCAAGCCCTGGAGTTACAGCGTCTGGCAGGCCATTCAAACTTGGTTCGACAGCGAAATCAAAAAGCTCGGCGTCGACGACTGCTACTTCCCCATGTTCGTCTCTTCGGCCCGTCTCGAGCGGGAAAAGGACCACATCGAGGGTTTCGCGCCCGAAGTCGCATGGGTCACCAAGGCCGGGTCCAAGGACCTCGATGAGCCGATTGCTATCCGACCGACGTCCGAGACGGTCATGTACCCGTACTATGCCAAGTGGATCCGGTCGCATCGAGACTTGCCATTGAAGCTCAACCAGTGGAACAGTGTCGTTCGATGGGAGTTCAAGAACCCGCAGCCGTTCTTGCGGACGCGAGAGTTCCTGTGGCAGGAAGGCCACACGGCGTTCTTGACCGAGGAAGAGGCTGGCAAGGAGGTGCGACAGATCTTGGACCTGTACCGACGTGTCTACGAGGACTTGTTGGCCGTGCCCGTCATTCCCGGTGTCAAGTCGGAAAAGGAAAAGTTTGCCGGTGGATACTATACCACCACCGTCGAGGGATACATTCCCACCACCGGTCGAGGTATCCAGGGCGCCACCTCGCACTGCCTCGGACAAAACTTTTCGAAAATGTTCGACATCACCGTCGAGGATCCCCGCAACCCGGGCCAAAAGGCGCACGTCTGGCAAAACTCGTGGGGTCTCTCGACGCGATCGATCGGTGTCATGGTCATGATTCACGGTGACGACCAGGGTCTCGTCATGCCCCCGCGGGTCGCGCACGTCCAGGTCGTCGTCGTTCCCGTCGGATTGACCGCCAAGTTGTCCGAAGAGGAGCGCAAGCAGATCTACGACACGTGTGACAAGGTCGCCGCCGACTTGAACGGCGCCGGTATCCGAACCAAGGCGGATCTGCGGGAGGGATACACGCCCGGATGGAAGTTCAACGACTGGGAGTTGCGCGGTGTGCCCGTGCGGTTGGAGGTCGGTCCGAGGGATATCGCCGCCGGCGAGGTCAAGGCCATCCGACGACACAACAATGCAAAGTCGCAAATGTCCATGGCCGACCTCGCCCAGTCGATGCCCAAGGTTCTCGATGAAATCCACGATGCCATGTTTGCCAAGGCCAAGACGGCGTTTGACGAGCACTTGTACAAGATTGACAAGTGGGAGCAGGTCGTTCCGGCGCTTGACAGCAAGAATGTCTTGATCTTGCCGTGGTGCGAGGCCGAGGAGTGCGAGGACGACATCAAGGACCGAAGCGCAAAGCAGTGAGTCGATTTTCAGTAAGCAGCGCGGACATGGGCTGATCTGCTTCGCAGGGCCACCGAGGGCCAGGTCGTTGATGAAAAGGCCCCGTCCGCCGGCGCCAAGTCGCTGTGTATTCCGTTCGACCAGGATCGATTCGGCAAGCTCGAGCCGGGCACGAAATGTGTCGGATGCGGCGCCGATGCCAAGCGATGGACCATGTTCGGTCGAAGTGAGTCTGCTTGCGCAACATCGCGAAAGCCCGGCTGATCACCTCCTCGCAGGCTACTAAGCGGCAAGCGCTCGAGGGAAAGACACGTCATCGGATAGACAGTCACGGCATGCTTGTAGAACGGGGCTCATTTCACGAGGTATATCACATTCACATTTGCATCGCTGCTACCACTTCCATCGTACAACGTTGATGCCTAACCGATACGCTTACTCGCTGTCATCTATCACTATCAATTCCCCAACCAGCTGTTCCACGACCGACTGTTCGTCCTTGGCTTTTTGATCAGAAGACGTTGACCGTCTTTTGGGAACTGGTCGGGGGCGGGCGCTCTGTGTCGTGGATCGAGACAAAGAGCCCAACGTCGATGACGACTTTCGCAAAGATTTTCGCTTTTCATCCAGCCACCTTAGCCATTGCGTCTAGAGTGTATGTTAGCTGTCCGAACGTCGACCCTGTAGGTGATGTGCGAGCTTACCTTGTCCGAGTCCGTGCCTTCGGATGTCTAAAAGGTCGTGTAACACTTCAATAATCGTCGCCTTGGCCGTCGCTACCAGGACTCACGCGGACTTTGTTCGAAAACTCTTGGATCTTAGATTCGGACTTCAAGCCGGGACAACTAGTCGTTTCATGAGCCGCCTATATAATACCGCTGAATCAGCTATGGCACGATGTTGATTCTTCAATGTAAACTTACAGAACAGAAGAAACATCCTCCTGTCGCGGCAGAGCCGCCTTTTGTGGCGGCGTCTTCCGCTCGCCTCTTTCTTTCCGCTGCTGCTCCAGTGGCGCCTTTGCCCGCATCTATAGCTCGTCTCTTCGTGCCCATTGCTGGCTTTGCAGCGGCCTCTGTTGCAGATTTGCGTTGCCCAGAGGCGCCCAGAGTGTTCAAATTGTAGGTAACGCCCTCTTTGGCACCTGGTGTTCCCGAAGTCGGCGTCCCTCCTTTACTGGTTCGCTCTGACTGCAGATTTCTGGAGCTTTCAGCAACCGGCGCGGCCGTGGACGAGGAATCTGCAGGCAAGATCCGTTTGAAACGCGGAGACGAGCCGTTTCGCACGGGTAACGCGGGACTTGCTCCTGCCTGTGTCTGCTTGAACAGCGGGAGCAGTGTGTACATAACTGAAGACTGCATGAAGACTGGGTCGAGGCCTCGCTGCTTCAGCGCCTCGTCGACTTCCGAGGCAAGGGCCGTGTACCTGTTCCATCGCTCATCGGGATTGAGCTGTGGACAGAGGATCATGGAGACTTTCCCTGGATAATCCGGTATTTTGAGATCGGCAGCGGCGTACCGTAGGCGGATCATTTGCGTCTTGGCGAGCGCGAGTTGTGCCTTCACGATTTCTGTGCAGTCGCCCGGACCAGCAGCCGCTTTCGCCTTCCCTGTCTCGGGGGACTCCCGCTCGGTTAAGGACAGTCTTTTCTTTCTGGGTCTGCCCCTCTTCTTTTGACCGTCCGAATCGACGTGGTCGCCGTTTTCTTTGCGACTCCCGCTGTCGGATCCCTCGCGCTTGTCGTGTGGGGGAAGAGCCATCCTTGGAGGTTCCCGTCGGCGCCGCTTGGATTCGGAATGTATGAGCTCCTCGAGCTCAATTCCGACGTCCATGGCGACATCATCCTTGATTCCTGCATCCGACACATCACTCCTGTCAAGTTCAGAATCGGATTCCTGAGACCCGGCTTCATCGTCCGAGCCAGGTGTTTTGCGAGTCTTGTTGCCTTTGCTTGTTTGTGCGGCTGGGTATTGTTCCAAATCTTGCCCTGCGGTGTAGGAGACCTGCAAATATCACACGATGAGCAACTTGCTCAGAGAGGTCTTGACTATAATGTATTCACCTGCTTGCCGCGTGATCGTTTGCCGGCGCCATACATCTCTGCCTCCTTCGCGCGTGTCTCGTCCTGAACTCGACGCAGCACGTCGGCCCAGAAATCGCTATCTTGCTCTCCGGCATCCCCCGGTAGGTCTGGCAACTCGTCAGCGGAGTTTTGAACAGTGTCGTAGACAGGTGCAAAGGTGAAGCCGACTCCTTTGCCGTCATTCTCGGGCTTTTCACGGGATTCGAGTTCGGAAATCATGTTGTCCAGAGCTTCGCCCGAGTAGACAATGTCGTTTTCGTCCTTGTCTTCGAAGACTGCTTTTGCCCCATTAAGCACAATGGTTGCAAAGTCGTCTTCCTCCTCTTTATTTTGTCGCAAGCTCTGTACCTGTATTTCACCTGATTTAGCCGTGTGCCATGATTTTCATGTCCCACTTCCACTTGCAATCAGATGGTCGAGCAGAAGCTTCTTTTTGCTAGCCTGCATGATATTGGCTAGCAAGAGGGTAGATTGATTAGCACTGGCAAACGCGGTAGCGAACCCATAGGCACCTTCAACTGTCTGGGCCATCATCAATCGATACACCATGACGGTCTTCTTCTGGCCGTATCGATAACTTCGAGCAATAGCCTGGAGGTTCGATCGTGAGCCACACAGCGCATCTTCTCGAGACTGTCTGCGCTTACTTGCATATCCTGTGATGTGAACGTTACAAGGTTAGAGACGCAACGCCGGTAAGGCTGCGGGAAACTCACCAAATGAGGATTGAAATCCAGATCATGGATGATCACTATGTGAGCAGATGGTAAGGACACAGCCATATAATGCCCAGTTCAAAAATACTTGCCGGTATCTGCAGATGCAAGGTTGATGCCTACACCGCCAGCACGCGTGGAAAGCAGGAAAACGAAATACGGCGAATCAGGGGCATTAAATGCGTCGATATCTTTTTGCCTCTTTGCTTGAGGAGTGTCGCCGTCCTATGATTTCTGTTTTTAGCGTTGCATCTGCAAGTTTTTCGGAGTCGTGCTCACCAAACGAAGGTACTTGAAGTCTTCTCCGTCAAAGAACTGCTCAACTGAATCGATAACATGAGCTTTCCGTTATGGCGTGGCAAAGAATCGGCTTACTGATATCCAGAGCGATTTTAAACTGCACAGCAACCCAGCAGTGTCCCCTTAGCTTCTTCACTCGAACAATCCAACCGGCCTACCTGACTGAAAAGAAGCACCCGATGCCCCTTCGCCCTAAGCTTTGGTAACATGGCCTTCAAGAAGCCCAACTTGGCTGACCCGTCTATCAACGCCTGATGTCTCTCCGTCGGTTCCAACGAGTAGTCCTCCAATGCGCTGTTACAGAGGAATGGATGCTGCAAGCATCTGACGACCAGCTAAAGTCAGATTCGAATGAGGATCCGGCAGGAGATGGTAACGAACTTTCTCATCTCCATCAGCACGTTGTGAAGTGAACTCCTCTTTGGCTTCTGCTGGTTGTTGTGCTTGTTAATCCTCGCAAGTACCTCCATCAATTCCGCATTTCGCTCCAGAATGCCTCGATATACCTGCTTCTGCAGCGGTCGCATTGTAAGGGGAACAATGATCTCATTCTGAGATGCACTATGTTACCGGCTGCCAGAGCTTTGGCATTGATCTGGGCTTACCTTGGCAGGCAGATCCAGAACCTGATCTTTACTTCTACGCAACATGTACGGAGCGATCTTTGCTCGCAACTCTTTATACAGCTGCTCATCCGGTTCCGAGTATCGCTTTTCTAGGATGTCTAAATCCTTGAACTCCGTCGGATCCAGGAAGTTCATGAGATTTAGAATCTCCCTGATAGTATTATTCATCGGAGTACCCGTGAGGAGGACTCTATGAACTGCATTGAGCTTATTGAGCTTTTTGAATATCAGACTAGTACCGGCCTTGACTGTCAAACGTCATGAGATGAGCTTGATCGACGCTTCAGCAATGTCACTCACGCCGTTGAGCCTCACTGGAAGGGAAAAGCAAAGGGACATGAATCAGCGAGGACGAACCCTCTATGCGAAGAGCCGACATACTCCACAATTAAAGTCTCCCATCGAGGTATCCTAGCGAAGACTGAGAAGTCCTTACTCGTGATGCATTCATAGGTAGTAAGGATGACGTGTCTGAGCGGCACGTGAGGTTAAGCAAAGGGTGAGGCACTGGTAGTATTCTATAACGCACGTTTTAAGGGTGTTGACGTCGCGGGGGTCGTGATAGAGTTCAAACTGCTTGATAACGCTCTTCGAATCTTTGTAGCCGAAATAAGGCACGACCCGGAGATGAGGAGCCCACTTCCCCAGTTCACGCGACCAATCTATTTAGGATGTCAGTGACCTTGAGCGAATATCAGACTTAGCCGGCTTACTTTGAAGGGTACTGTTAGGTACAACAATGAGGTGCGGGAAGACGTGATATTGCGGGGATCCCAAGAGTGCCAGGAAACTGGCAATCTGAACAGTTTTACCTATGACGATAAGGAGAGTAAGATTAGGAGAAGGAAAAAGGGATTAGACCTCACCTAGCCCCATATCATCGGCTGAAGGATCTGAAGGTCAGCATGGAAACAGTTGATAAGGGCCAGACTTCTCACCCAGAATACAAGACTGTAAATTATGCCACTTCGACATAAGCCAGTTCAACCCTTCAAGCTGTGGCGGATATCAATCAGCGTTCCATCAGGCCATTTCCTGCAACGTCCGCTTGCCTGGAAATCCATCAATTGCTGGACACGCGCAAGACAAATTTAGTACCATATTTCTCTTTTGCATTGAAGTCGAGCGGAACTCACACCGCCCTTCACACAGGATGGCTGATTGGCCATCCGCAAAAATCCGTTGAGAACCCGACTATCCCGCTTCTGTGCTTCGAGTGGCTTGAGCACCGGCACAATCACCGTGCGTCCCCAAAGATATGCGTCAAACGCGGCGAGGAAGGCAGAGAAACCAGGAGATTGTGGCGGTAAGGGTGTATCCCACGTAGCTGCGATTCATGCTCCCAATTCAGTATCACGGTTCACCGCCTTTGACGCTGTTCTGCATACCGGTTTCGTATTGCAAGTCTTGCCACTTAACATAGACCCAACCGAGACAGTGAACCAAACTTTGTGCATCCTCCCTCTTAAATTTCCTTTTCAGTATTCTTTCGGCCGATTCCACGGAAATCAGCTGATCATCTGCTGGCCGAATGCCATCTTCTAGTTCCTTCCAATCTTTGGTATCGAGTACGGGAACACTTTCAGTCCTGGGCGTTCCTTCTTTGAGTTGCTTGACTTTCAGCGCGTGGATAGCCGATCTAAGGAAGAACACATCCAGAATGCGATCAGGAGTCTAACGAAGGGACAATATCGCTCAGCCATTTTCTCGACAAATGCCTACAAGGAACTTCAGCTTACAGTCCATGCTATAGGGATTTTTTCCTGTGCATCGGGATCGGCTTTTGGTGGTCCCGGTGACCAGGACGGTATCGCGCCCTTGCTGTCGTCATCCACACCAAGCACGGCCTCTGCAACATCCTCACCCAAAACGCTGTCTTTTGTAGCGATCTTGGACTCGGTTTCCAGAGTGACTCGAACGCCGACTCGCAGGAAGGCGAGTAGCAAGCCTCGACTGACCGATGACAGAAAGGTGTGGGGCACCCAGGTGACCTGTCGGCAGAATAATGCATACTTATGAGCATTAGAAAGACGACCGCTGCCAAAAGCTTACATGGCGGAAAGACTTGTTCTTCCATTTGACGAGGTATTCCCTCTTCTGTGGTTTCTTGCAGTCTTCCAAAGCATCTTCCTCAAAGTCTTGCTTCTTCCCCGCCGCCTCGTTATCGACAGATCGCCACCCGAGAATCTGGATGATGATGCATCAGGCACTTCGGATTCGTTTGCGCGGAGCACAGAGTCTACGCTTACGTATTCCGGTACAGTGTCCCAAAGTCGACAGTCTAGACATTTGTATACCTGCGAGAGTGAACCTTCCTGATACCAAGCCGCGATCTCTTCGATAGTCATATCAGATCTGCGTTTTGGCGGTTTCGGTACTAGGGAAACACGTCGGAGTTGAGGATTTTGGCATTTCGGTTTGCGAAGCTGAAGAACTCACAATGCTCGTGATGTGCACAGCGCTTGCAAGCGATACACCTGAAGAGTAACGGCGGTTCCTCTTCATCATCGCTCTCCATGTTCTCCAATTCATCAACATCCATACCATCTCCTTCGTTGTCGCCTGCGCCGTGTCGTTTCTGTGCCGCTCCTGCTTGCTGCTTCGGAGGGACAGGATCTTCTTTGTATTCGAGATGAATAATATCGAGGTCCAGCCCCTGCGATCCGGCGGAGTGACCATCGTCAATCTTGGGAACATCTTTCTCGTCTTCTGACAATCCTTGTTCGATGCTGGATTTACCGACCTCTGTCGGTTCGCTATGACCGGTCAGTTCGGTAACAATCATACCATTGCCCGCCGAAGCCGGATCAGGAGGTACTGTTCCCACTTCACTGGTTTCCGCCTTGTCGACCGATACAGCATTTGGAGTGACGGCCCTATTCTGCTCTTTCGTCTTGGCCTTGACCGGCTTCGGCAAAGGCTCTGAAGTACCACAGGTCATGCAGTTCGCCAATAGGTCGTTTTCGCAATGCGGACAGAGTAAGAGAAGCGTATCATCTCCTCGAGGAGCATTCTTGTAGAAGATCCTATCGCTTGGATTTAACTCCTTGTCAGCGTTGAGGTGCTTCTGCCGGATATTTCCTGGCAGACACGCCTGCAAAGCGGGGAACAGGAGACTTAGTTGACATCCGGGCAAACCGAGCCGATGTCGGGACCTACCCAGTGAAACGCGACGGTACACTTTTCGCACTCTATCCAGCCCATCAAGCGCTCCGCCTCGTCATCACTTCCTTCTTCGGATTCTGCCATTTTCTGTTTCCTCGGGCGTCCTTTCTTCTTGCGTGCTTTGCCCAATTCTTTTGCAGAAGGGCGGAAACACTTGTCACAGAGCTGTGCAAGAGCATTATCAGTGGCAGTCTGGATTGGCCAGGTAAAGAAACGGACCTCTCGGTGATAAGTCAAGACATCCTCGTCGATGGAATGCACAGACTCTGACGACTCGACTGCCCCTACGGGCTCGAAGTCTTCGTCGCTCTCGATGACTCTCTTGTTCTTGCCTTTACCTCCCTTGCGGCCTTTAGAGCGTTTGCGACTTGACTGCGCCTCCTCGCTGAGCTGCATACTGTCTTCCGAGTAGGATCGAGCCAATTCATCCATTTCACCGTCATCCTGCAAGATGACCGCGCGTCTCTGCCTCGGCCTCGAGTGATTTGTGCTGGTATGAAACGGGTTAGTGAGCGCCGTACACGGAAAATGCGACATACGGAGAGGGGAGATTTGCACCGTCCATCTGACGGAACAGACTGTCAGAGACGAATCTTGTACTTTCGGCAGATTTCCAGACTCACCTCGTCATCCTCCATCGCGCTCCAATGTGCGTGTTTCGCCTTTTCCGAATTCCTCCAGCTTCTCCTCCTAGGTTCTACGGTTTCCCGCTTTCGACGTTTCCGATCTTCCGAGCCGGAATCAGTGTTGCTGTAATGATCCGAGACGTCTTGGTCTTGCGGACTATCTTCCTCGGCGGGTATCGTGTAATCCACCGATTCGGATACCTTGCGACCCTCCGAAGTTGGCGCTTCCGAAAGCGAAGAGACCTCGGTTCCTGTGTCTCGTTGTTTGCCTTTGCGTTTTTGCGATAACGCCGTACGCCGCCGGTCGAGAATGTACATGTCCTCGTAATAGGATTTCTGCGGCCGACGGGTCTTTCTTCCAGAGCTCGTGAATGTCTCCACCTGCGGTGGCACCTTGACTGGTGGAGGAGCTTGCGGTGACCATCCATCGGGTCTCTTGATCGTAATCTTTAGCGAAGACGGCGGATTTTTCACTTCCGGCGCTGGGACGTAATACCTGAGCTTTCTTCGATCGGGCACGATGGGCAGGAAGACTCCGGCGAATCGGCTGTGAGGTGTACTGTAATCCGCGAGCCCTTCTTCATCCGGCTCTTCTGGTGTCGCGCCAGATATTACAGGGAATTCAGACAATCCGTCAAACCCTGCTGACATGAAGCCCTCGTGCGGTCCCAGACTCGTCAAAGTCGAATCCTCGGTGAAGGTCGAGAGAGCACTGTCCAGAGGCTTCGATGCCGCGGGCAGCTCTGACTCATCGTGTTGCAGAAATATAACCTGGTCTTGTGGTTCCTCTTCCGGAGAATCCTGGGAGTCCCGATAAGCCAGCGCATTGGTGAGAGCGGCTAGGACCTGTTGATTATCCATGTTGGAGCCACTTTGGGATGCCGAGTCATGGTATGTCTCCTCTGTGCCCACTGGGATATCCTTGTGATTTTTCTGGACAGGCAGCTCGAGAACACGTGGCGGCGATTGACCCGGAGATTCGTTTCCGTCATTCGCAGCGAGAACATCGCTGACGGCCCTAGGACCCTTGTCCCCGTTGACAGCTTCGCCAGGCGGTTGTCCCACGGCCTTCGATGCGTTCGTACTGGATTCGGACATCGGCACGGCAACTGGCTTGGCCGCTAGAGCCGTGACCTTGAATACTCCTGATTCCTCGTCTCCTGACACGGGCTTCGCCAGCGGCTGTCCCCCGATGCCTGACGCATTTGCTTCAGGCTCAGGAACAGCTTCTCCAGCAAGGTTGGGAGCGTTCAGTGCTGCTTCATTGTCATATGCAACGGCCGACGCCGCCGCCTGTCCTTCTGATCCGACCGTCACTTCATACACATTCTCGGTGGCCGTTGCGATGACTGGCGATTGTTCAGGTTGAGCGGCTTCCTGTGGTATTGTATCGGCTATAGTTTCGATCTGAAGCTGACCTGCTTGAGTTTCGGTCGGCTGCATTGCAGTCGGCACGGCGGTCTCCGGAATATCGACGTCCATCGCATGGACCTCTCCCGCCGCAGTATGAGGGTCCTCCGATTCCCCCATCGTGAAGGTCCACGTCTCAGACCGTTCAGATGTAGCCTTTACTGGAGAGGATAGCGACGAAAATCAACAAGGCTCTGAAAAGAAGGGCCTTACACACACCACTTAGCACAATTATCTGCCCTTCGGTCATGAATGCCGAGTGATCGACCGGCTGCTCTACGCGTTTCCGCCTTCGATACGCGTCCAGATTGACCCCTCAAGAGCACTAGGCGACTGCGTTTCTTTCGGGGTCATTTGCCTTCATGTGAAGCGGCTTGATCGTGCGGAAATGACGCCCATAGAATGTCGCTCAACTTGACATCCGAGATTGACCAGGAAGGACCGCATCAACGCTGACCAGACTGCCGGAGGCACTACAATCTTCTTCTTCCTGAGATACATCGTGTACCCATCCCTCAACAACGATCATTCCTCACAAGTCTCGTAAGCGCGCCTGCGAAACAAACAGGATGCACCGCAAATCGCAATCAACATCGGCTCTCCCCGTCATTCTCTCTACCGATAATGCCAGTTCTTCACGCATCCCGCTATCAAATCAACCCCTGCCATGTCTCTCTGAAGGAGAAGCGGTAGATTCTCCATATACGCCCTCGAAGCGGACTCAGGGATCGCGCATCAGCCATTCCAGGACAAGGAGTGATCTGGGATCGCTCGTTGAGGAGTCTCGGGACGCCGTGCGTAAACCAGTCGCTTCAAGGAGGATACCCGAAGGTTTTCCTGCTTCGTCTCGACTTTCTTCGTCAGGGATAACTCCGCAACTAGAACGAAGACAGGCCGCCCAAAGAAGAGAGACGAAGCCTGGATCAGCGGATGACTCGTCGGACACGTCGGATCATGCAGTCAGAGGATCAAGCACAAAGCCAACCGAAGATACCGAAGGATTGCGCTCTGGAACACCTCGCAAAAGGTCAAAAGCGGACGATGTGCGGCCAGGTCCCAGCAGGCGGACGCTAAGAAAGGGTTCAGAAACGCCGAAACGATCTCGTTGGAATAATGGTTTCGATGACTTGACTTTGGATCGATGTCCGTCTCTAGTAGGTCGATGTCCACGGCTCCTTATGAAGACTCTTAACCCCTGTGAAACTACAGCTCTTGTCTCTGCGCACAACACCGTCGGAAAGACTCAGAGTGCTACGATTCATCGAGCGGGAATTCGCCCAAGCCTGTCAAGACGTTGATCCACTAGGTACTAGCGTACAGGGATTCCTTTCCAGACATTGTGAGTACATTGTATGCTGCGCTTTCCGCCATGCTGATTCCCGGTCTTGGAAACAGTACATGTCCCCCTGCTGGTGACATTCCGAGCAGAAGCGCAAAACCTTCTTGGGCGACCACAAGGGGATGGCCTATCCGCTGCCCCGATACAGGATAACCTCAGGGGCATTGATGTCTTGCTGAATGTGCTGCAAGGCATCTTGTTAGTCGGTCTCAGGGATAACCTAGAGCATCAAGGGAACGAGAACATTCATAGGGACATTGAGGCAGCGTTGCAAGAAAGTTGGTTTGTCGAGGTAAGCTCGAACGGCGTTGCTTTACCGCGATGTTGATCGTTCCTTCGTACAGGCCTTGGTAGACGTTTTGGCCTGGACGCAAAATTCCTCCTTCGATCGACTGCCAACAAATCAGATCCTGAACACCTTGTTTGCACTACTCGTAAAGCTTCCGTCTACGTTGCTGTCGTTCTCTGCGGCAGGAGGGTATGAGGCAGTAGCCGGGCTCTTGAAGAGGGCGGAAAAGGAAGTACGCGTCAAGGCAATCGAGTTTCTCGTATACCTGGGCACGCTTTCGGCAAACAGCTCTTCTGAACGACCGTCGAACAGTGAAGGAAGAGGACGATCCGAGGAGGATGTGTTTACAGCAGCCCCTCCAGCGGAACCGCTGCCTTCAACACCTAAGCGAAAAACGCCATGGGCTGAGTCGGTCTCGTCTCATACACAGGGCTCGGGCAGAACATCCTCAGGAACGTCCACCGCGTCCCTGGATACGACTTCTGTTGATATCCATCTGCTACGGACGCCCGTGGTCTCAGAATTCGATTCAGACAACGACGTTTGGTCTCAGAAGCGGGATAACACGTTGGGGCACGATCGGGCGAATAATGGCAACCTACAAGGAGGAAAGGGTGAAGGATTTCAGTTTCCCAAGTCCGAGTCGTCGAGCGCTCTGAGCTCTCACGGCTTTTACACGCCTCAGCAACGATCCGAGAAACACTACGCATCCCGCTCATCTACTTCGGCATCCAGTCAGGGCTCTCAAGAGGATTCAGCGACATTCAGACCAGTCGGCTCATACACAACCATGCGCCGTTCGTCACTCTCCGTCCGACCGAGTACAGTGCAGCAACGCGTTCCTTCGCTACGCTCGCTCGCAAGAGTAGAGGAAGAACTAGCACTCACGCCGAAAAAGCTAGTAGACATGAGTCCAGCAAGACTCAAGGCCGATTTTCAAGAATCCGAAGTCCGGAGAGAAATGTGTTCGACCGTCAAGACGCGTACATCCAGCAGGCCCTCGTCAGGTTTGCGGTCTCCCAGAACGCCAACTACCAAGAGGAGCGTTGTCGGCGGCTCGGGTTCGGAGACTAGTGCGGCGACATCGTCCACGAGGGGACTGGTGCGCGATAGCAGTAGGACATCACTTCACACAAGTACATCTAGCAAGAGCACAGATCCAAAACTTCTGATCCCCTCGGCGAAGGCGAACATCGGACTAGGGTTTCCTGGAAGTCGCGTCGGAAAGACTACATCTACACTACTTGCCAAGTATCCCCTGGAGCTAGCAAAGGACTCGCGGATAAGAGGTTTGACGTCTACTCGGAACGCTGGAGCGGAAAATCGAGTAACGTCGGGCGAATCGAGCGCATCACAGAGTAGCGAGTCTTCAAGGGGCATGAGGAAGAGTCGGACTTTGGCAAGTCTCGCTGGAACAGTCGACAACGGGCGGGAGGAGGATACCGGGACGATGCGCAGAGGGGTTTACTAGAGTCTGACTGTACAACCTGCTTGCGCCATAGTCGATGACATGTGATTGTTGGGTCAAGGACAAAGTAGCCACCTGATCTTTACGCTGCTATCGCAGTTTAGTTTCTCTGAGATGGAGGTTGAAACAAAGGGGCAGGATAGTGATCGTGATATACGCTGATATACAGGTACTTCTCGGAAGTCATATCGATGACTTGCCTGCATCTATGCGACCGACGTCATATGCCCGCTCTGGATTTCCCAATTGCCCGACGATGCTGCTATCCTCGGGCTGCGGGGCAATACCTGGCAAGACACAAGCGACATCTCCACCTGATGCCGAGGGAAAAAATCCTGCTCAGGACCACTCGACAAATGAATCCCATTCATCGCGCACAGCCACAGTCTGTACATAGGGCGATGAGGAATCGACAGGTCGAACAGATGCTATCGATGTTCACCACCATACATATATCCGCTTCTTGGCGATACACGAGGATAGTATTCACCGTCTTGGCCTGATGACTCCCCCTGGCGGCATACAAGAGCGACAATTTGGGAACGTGGCAATGGCAGTGTCGAGCAATTGTCGCCACCGCAACCGGGAATGTCGTGCCTGCATATGCGTATGGGACAGATTATCGAGCTATCAGCTCATTCGCGATGACACTGACAACACAGGCAACGTTTGGCGGTTCGTGTACAACGACCGAGCTTGATGAATGCTGCAATATTCCGATCATGCTAGACATATGCACATCAAGAACATTCATCTTCTTCTTGTCTATCACTTGCGGCAATCCCGCTGGTAGCTTGAGCTCGCATTACACCGTAGGGAAGTGCTGGACTCAAGGAGTGTGTCTAAACGGCATAACGGCATCTCTGGCATGATGTATGGCCTAGTAGGTTGTGTGACATGCGCCCTCATCCGAAAACGGAAGCAACGATATCATCTCGCTCCTCCTCGATGAATGATCCTCATTTGCAAGGACAAGACTGTTTGGCATCTCAGGATCGTGTCTTTTTGCTGACGCGCAATCTGAGTATACATATCCGCTTGTCTTTTTCCCTATACTCACGTCTGCAGGGTTTGATATGGGTGTCGTGAGTAGCAGGTACCTCCGAGTGATCTGTGATTTGCAGCGAGATCCGTTTGAAAACCAGGGGAGGGCACGTCGCGAAGTGCGCCTGATCAATCATTCCGGGGGAAGGAGATTGTTCGCGCCATGGAATCATTCCAGAGAAGAGATACAGTCCAGATGACGGCAAGGCATCAGCGTATGATATTGTCAACGGAGCCATACATGACGTGTACGACCAGGAAGACATCGCGTGCACTTCCGGGAGAACTCTGTTGAGCCATTTTGACTCTAGGAGTCTCGATATCCCCTCAGTCTTCTTGATTTTTTCCGCATCCCTTGCACAATGCTCTGACAATACAGTTTGAATCCATAGTCGTGCAGAGGTCTTCTTTGCTTGCAGGCGAACGGATATAGTAGCACAGCGATTCAAGCAGTCATTTTGCCAAACCATACACTTGCGACGCGGACCCTCCCGCGCCCAACAGCTTTGACTTTTTTTTTGGCATTCCGCCGGCTTTCGTGATAAGGACGAGGGAGAGGGCCATGATCTAGACATAGTTGGCGCGAAGGCAAAGATGAACGCGATGATCCTGGACAGATCCGAGGGTAGTTGCGTATGCGGGCAATACTTATATGGCGAACAATAGCCGACTGTAATGACCTTGCGTTTTAACTTGATCAGATGCACACCGCTCTAAGCCAAGTTGCAAATGGAGTACGCCGAATCGTCGTAGTATAGTAGACTTCACAGCGCAGTGGCAAAAGTCAAGCCGTGCAACGGATAGAAAACCCGGTCCCATTGATCGGAGGCGTCCTTGCAATACAGTCATCTAGTATACAACGTGCTGTAAACCATGCTCATCTATAACATGCCAGAGAAGCGTTACATTGCAAGCCCATGCAGCGCGAGCAGTCTTGCGGATACCATTGGAAAAATCGTTGCGGAGTCGGTAACTTGAAGCGGATAGCCAGCCGCGAATTGATTTGAGAAACAGCGTCAGCGGTCGGTCGTGCGAACGCATAGTGTGGCCTTCCAAATCGCAGTCCGTGCCAACTGCACGTTCACATGATTACACACTTGCACCCTCCGCCCGATGAACCAGTCCCGTGCGTTCCGTCGTCGATTCCGCCCGTACGTGTGCGCGTCTGCGCTGCGACTGCTGCTGGCTGATCTGATCTTGTAGATACCGGGGCCGGAGTTGCAGCGGCATTGCTCCGCTGTTGTGGTATTGAAATAGGTGCTGGCTGACTGATAGGACCTGCCGGATTACTTGGCTGATTTGATGTCAGGCTTGGGACGCCTGCAGACGAGTTGCGGCCCCTTATAGATGGACGTAGCGAGAATCCGAGAAGTGACTTTTTGTTGCTCTCTGTGGCTACGCGGTCAGCGGTCACCCAGAAGAATCCCATCGGCCGATGCTCACCCTCTTCCGGTGGTATCGTTCGGACCGAGAGATGTATTATGGTTGTGGCTGGCGCGAGCTTCATATCGAGTCCTGCGACCATACTATCAGTACGCCTGCATGTAGTGGACTTAGAATACATACCAGAAAGCGTTTGTTCATCCGACAGCATCTTCCCCATGTATAACAGCCGAAAGTACGCTGGCGATGGCGGTCGTGCAGGATCTGAAGTCCATTCTGTCATGATGGGCAGAAACAGGTAAGGCAACTGATTGTACGACAGAGGTCTGCTTACGTACCTGCTGGCCAAAGATGCCACAGTGCCTCTTTCTGTATTTGGGTTAGCGATGAGCGATCCCCATCTTCAACATGTGCACATACCACACGACCGATCGGTGTCTCCGGCTCAAACGTGAACAGATGATTCTGGGAATTCATCAGAAGGATCTTGACTCGAATCTGTACGCAAACAATCAGCCGCAGATAAAGCCACAGGCACTCGCTCGACTTGCCTTTGGTCCGGTATGCTCTGCCATTCTCTCCGCTTCCAATGTTATCGCCTTCTTCACTGGGTCGACATGTTCCACAGATTCTTTGACATCGACGACGGGAGCCAGAGAAGCCTTCTCAACTCCCGAATGAATGACAGGCTCCGACATGACCTCTTGCTTTTCCCGTAACAGATATTCTCGGTCGTCCGACACTGCTTGCGGAACGCTGCCGAGGGACGTGTGATGTTGCGGATCGAGGGTGTCTTCGAGGCTGGGACGAGGTGCCTGATCGTGGATGAGACGTTCGGTCGATACTGACATTCCGGATGGCGTCAGGTGTCGATAGCGTATGCAGTGTCCAAGCGCGAGTATGTAAACAAGGAGAGGCGATATGCCGTCACCCGATTGAAGCAAGAAACGATCTGCGCGCTATCCGTTCGGCTGCCAAGTTTCGGAAGCGAACGGCTTGCTGGCCCGGGAAGCTGCTCAGGATTTATATACCGCTATCGTGTCAGCAGGTTTGCGTTTCGCATCTTGTATGGGCACCGCCGCTGCTCCTTCTCATATATCAGACCGTGGCTGCATCGAGACGGAACGTACGTCAGGCTCTGCTGTCACCAGATCGAGAGGTCGTTCTCGGGGCTGTGAATAAGGAGCCCTCACGTTTCCGCGGACGACGTATGTAGATCAAATCGACCGGCCTGAGCGATATTAAGGGAAGCCGAGCAAGTGGAGGGCCTTAGGCGTATCAGCAGAACCTCTATCCGTCGTTCGCATCCGCTCGGCCTCGGCGGCTTCTGTCAGCTTGCCCCAGTGCCCCCCTCTCCAGCTCCCTCTCCCTTCACAATTCGCAGGGTCAGAACCCGCCACGACCCTTGGCGGACATTGGCCATTGTGCTGATTCGGCGGACTGGCAGTAAGGGGATCCAGATGTTGTACGCCCGTGGCGGAACAATCATAATCAAGAGTGCGACATGAATTCTAGACAGCGCTCATGGACAGCCACGAGAGCAAGTAAGTATGAGCCTTGGCGGAAGTATCCATTCTGTAGGTCTGCTCAGACTTGATTGTTGCTTCCTATCCCTTTTCTCTATGGATCCGGCTGTACAATGGCGCAGTGGAAGGCTAAATCATCATTCACGGATCCTGCTAGGCGCACCCTATGGAGTTTCTCTGGTCTCTCTCCTTTGATAAAAGCCAGCGCGCGGAATGTCTCCGTCCTCCTCGCATCTGCATTCCGCTGCAACCACGGAGTGGGTCGAGACGGCCGACATCCACGATCCCAGAGCGCCCGACCGAAGGGGACTCTAGAATGCCAAAAGACATTTTACCCACGCTCGGAGCAAAAAGGGCCGAATCCCGGAATCGAACCGAGAACCACACCCAAGCGGACGCTGTTGCAACAGCGAAGCCCTAAGGGTGTATCATACCACTAGACCAATTCAGCTTGCGGATGCTACACTACCTCAAATACAAATCATAATCTTTTGTAACTACCTGCCACCCACTCATTCAGTGCGACTAACGGGCTCTTTCATACTGCTTGACTGCCCACCGAGGGCGTGTAGACCCTCCTCAAAACGGCTTGATGTTGCCCACTGACGATCTCGCAACATCAGTAAGCTGAATTTAGTCTAGCGGCAAGATACCCCCGACGTCGAGCAGATCCTATGCATGCGAAAAAGCCTCGAATTACCGTCTCCGAGCAAGCAGAGAGTCCAAGGTGGGAGCAATCCCTTGCTTCTCACTCAACGTTGTCCGCATGGCCGCACACCTTTGGAAGTTACGCCCCTAAGCGACACTAGCCAGATCAAAGGAAGGAGCAGGCTCAGCGTCGATAGAGGAATCCTTCGGACTACAGATATACACCTGCTCATTTAGCGGTTCCCCGCACCTACAGCAGTTCTTATCTGTCCCCCTCCCTCACTCCACGCTACGCCATGCCTTCCGCAAACAATACCAAGCGAATCCGAGATGCTGCCGGCCTCGACGTGCAGTCCCACCTCAGGCAGACGATTCCCTCGACCGAGCCGCTGATCATCGAGCTTAGCACTGCTACGCATCTCTCAGAAGAGTCTCCTCCGAACAAAAAGCGGACCATTGTGCACCCAGAAGTGCCTGGCGACGACGTAGTCCTCGTTCAGCATGTACTTTGCGTGCGATGCGACCAACTTTTCACGCTGCAAGGAGACACGAATCGCCAGGAGACTTGTGTTAGTCCGGATCCTCATGAGCTTTACATGACTGGCTAACAGCGAACCTGACCCTCGTAGATCGACTGCGGCAAAAAGGCAAAGCTCAGGTTCTGCAATCCTGCTGCAGGGTGTGTATGCCTCAAGTCATTGTCCAAGGAATCCAGGGATTTATATTCGACGGCAATGAAAGTCTGAGAGGAAGGAGAGGTCACAATTTGAACATACTGTATAGTCTCTGGTCAATGTATGAAGGTAGCGTGAGACCATGTAGCCCAACAAGATCTAGTTGTGATTCCTCGGCATAACACGCGTACGTTCGAGGTATCCACCGCGATCCGTAGTCTGTCGGAGTAAACCGCAGTGTGACGTTAGGGAGGCCGGCAATACAAATTGTCGGGCGTACGGTTCGCATTCAGCGTAACGATTTGAATGCAAGTGCTGATGGTAGCGGGTTCTAGCTCGGGTTCTGCAGAGACCGACAGCCAGAAGATCGACAACCGCCACAATCCCCCTCCGTCGCGGTCGCGTTGTTCCCCACGCGATTTGCCCGGACGCACCCACCCTCGGTCCGGAACAAAGGAAACGGGATCACAACAAAGTTGTTCATCGAGAGTCCACCGGTCAACTCTACCAGCAGAGACGACCGTCCGTGTCCCGGTTGACTCGATGGTCTAGAGCCTATACCCGCGTCGGAGCACCTAGTGAGTCCCTGCTCTGCGGCAAAGGAGATCAAGTCGGAAAGGAAGGCACGGATGAATGGGCGCAGGAGACCGCATGACCGATGAACGCTCGTCGATCTCGAGAGCATGACTGACCGTTCTCCGTAGATCATCTTCTCTCATACCTGCAAACATCGCCGGCGACTCTTTCCTTCTCTCACTCATAACCGCTCTTTAGCAACGACCGCGATGAATCAACCTCCAAACCCGACAATACCAACCCCGACGGTTCCAGCCCGTATACATCGGCGCCAAGTGCTCCTCCGTCGAGCAGAAGTTGTCACCGTTACATCCTTTGCAGACACGTCCACCGCTGCCTCGACGGCATCGGCAGGCACCCATGTTCCGATTGGACCGATAGTAGGCGGAATCATCGCCGGAGTTGTGGCTGTATGTCTGGTTGGGGGGATATGGTGGTGGTGCCATCACAAGGCGGAAAAGGAACGCAAGGTGAGTCCTCTCGGCGCCGCGACGACTCGAAGCTGACCTGGGTATCAGGAACGGAAAGCAAGGCTGCTCGCCAAGGCATCAAAGTCAACAGGCGCTCTCTCTGCCCGTCCCTCGTTGACACCAAAGGATTCCGGCCTCTCAATGGAGACGCTCTCACATAGCCGACGCGGCAATCAGTCAAAGCCGTCGATGTTCGGCGATGCGGTACCCGCCGTGCCGGTCGTACCCTACGATTCACGAGGACATGAGAGGGAGATTAGCGAGTCAGGGACAAGACGAACGCCCTCGGAATCCTCGGGTCCACCCCCACGTCCAACCGACACATCCTCCTCTCGTCGCCACCGACACGAACGCTCACTCTCCAAAGAGCCCGCTCCGCCCGCGCCCGTCGCCCTCGCACCTGTCGTGCAATCCGGAACCCACCGCTACCAGCCCGCGCGTCCATCTCCCCTCGCACTCGCCGCGAAATCCCAAACTCCTCCATCAGATACCCGTCCGCCCATGGTCTCGCCAACGTCCTCTCATTCACGTTCGCGCGAGGGCTCGCTCTCTGCCTCGGGCTTGATAGCCGGTGAACGAAGAGCCGACGACAGTGCGCCCAAGTGGGGCCAAAAGCCGTTCCGCAGCGCCGTGACGACGTCATCGGATCCGTCCAGCCCTACGAGCGACCTCAACGCCGTCGAACACGTCGCACACGAAGACTCGGAAGACGATGATCCGTTTGAGCACGCAAAATACGACCGTCATCGGTCTACGGCTTCGACGCAGGTGTCGTCCATCGCGGGCAGTACGCACAAGCGGGATACCGTCAGACAGAGTCGCGATCGGGATGTCATGGGCGGGATCGCAGAGTGGCAGGAAGAGGTCACAGGCGGTCGCGAGACGTCGCACCAGCGCGGGCCGTCGTATCCGTATCCATCACAGCAAGGCTACGCTCAGCCATACCAACAAGACGGGAATATGACGCCGGGGGCCATGGATCCGTTTTATGGTGACGACCACCGCAACAATGAATACCGCTAGACTGTCGCCACCTTGCTATAATGGACGCAGAATCTGATTGACACTATACGAAAAGCGCAGTAAACATGGACATAATTCCGAATATAGTGGGCGTATCGCGTTGCCTGTGGGTTGTACTTTTACCACTCGTTTGATTCGAATCAGATGCAATATGGATGAATGAGCGACGGTGTTGCCGCGTGTGATGCAGTAATGACGATACATGCGAGGCTAGCGACATGATACCACAGGATGCGCCTAGGCTTCCCGAGTGATGGACTTGAGGCCCTGGAGAACAGCCGGCGAGATCTCAAACGCCTTCATGTGTTCCCCAAACACCTGCTGAACATTACGCACGGCTTGCTCGATCACTGGGACGACGTCAGACGCCTCCCTCTAGTGAACGCCCAGCGACTCACCTAGGTTCAACACCTGCACCTCCTCAGCCCAGACCGACTGTGCCTCTTCCACCCATGCCTCCTTTCCCCCCGCCTCGGCCTTTTCCATGTATTCGCGCCGGTACGCGGCGAGCTCGGCGTGGTACTTGACAAACATGCTCATAATCTCGGGCACGCAGTTTTGAACTTGGCCGTACGTGTCTTCGTGCAGCGAAGCGGCGACGTAGGCGGCGAGCGCTAGCGCAGCGCAGGGATCAGCTCGACATCGCAGAAGCCTACGCGCGATCGGACGTACTCCTGAACAAATCCGCATCGATCCGCCGCCGCGGAAGCACAAACTCGATCTCATCCGCCGCCCAGCGTCGCGCAAACGCGCCCTCGACGCGGCGCATGAACCACTCGGCCCAGCCGCGGCGCCAGCTGCCCGGCGGCGCGATCCGGTTCGTCCACCGATCGACGACGGGCCATAGTCCCTTCCGACGCCATTCCTCGTCGGCGGGCTTGGCCACCTGGGCGGCAACCGCTTGGACGCGTTCCTTGGTGACCTCGAGGGACTTGTGCAGGCTCTCGACCCCCTGACGGGCCGTTTCCCCGGCCTCGGTCAACGTCTTGACCACCGGCCGCTTCATATCCTCCGGCACGCGCTTCTCGAGCGGCGAGATCCACTCGAGCGCACGCTCCCCTGCATGGCCAAGCGCGTCCTTGGTCTTGGGCGCCGCGCGTTGCCGGATATACGAGATCCCGGCCGAGGCAAGCTCGACCAGTCGCGCATCGGTCGCTTTCACCCCGTCAACGAGCGCCGCGGGCTTGGTGGCCTCGGGTGGAACGTAGAAGACGGACTGCACCTGTCGCGGCTGGGCCGTCGGGATGCTCGTCAGGGGTTGCTTGCTCGTATGAGCTGCCGAAGCGGACGCCGTCGTCGTCGCGGGCGCAAGCCGCCCACCGCGTGTCGACAGCCGCTGATAGCTTTTCCCGAGTTGGGCGATACACCCTTGGTACAGGCTCGTCCACGCCGTTGGCTTCGTACTGAGATCATCAAACACGCGTTTCCGGTTCTCGGCCTGGTGCGAGCGATCCGCGAGCTCGAGCGCCGTGAATGTCTGACAAGCCGTGTCAGCCGCCGGGCGGTTCCAGCAAAAACCAAGGACCACCGGGGTACCGGTGTGTGCTTACAAGGTAATAATCATCCGTCGACTGCAACGCCCCGATGATATACGCCTCCGCTTTCCGGCCCTTGGCCAGCGGCGAGAAATCCAGCCGCTGCGTGGCGGAAATGTCAAACACGATCGCCGGCAGCCTGAGCAGGACGGCGGTCGCGTAGTGGAGCGCGAGCAGACGGGCCGGCATCGTCCAGCCTACGAGACTCCTGTTTCGCGCCAGCTGGGCGATGAAGGGGCTGCGCGCGCGCGGGGGGGGTGGGGCGATCGTGAGACTTACTTGTCCTGAACAAGAAGGTGGGGGGGGAAAGACGTACCGGAACAAGCCAAACGAATGCCGGATGAGTAGACCGGAGACTTGACGACGGAAGAGCCAGAAGACGACGCTGTAGATGGACCCATGCACGGCCGCGTAAAGCGGGAACTGGACCAACACGCTGTGCGTCACCCTCGCGCTCAATCGCTCTCCCAACGACGCCTACGATGTGGCCCGTCAGCCACGTGACGAAACGAATTTACGAAGGGTTGGGGGGGGGGGGGGGAGAGGGAGGGGAACGCACGTTATCCGCCGGCCATCGTTCCTTGCCCCACGCGCCATCAAAGATATCCTTGTGGGCGAGCCAGAGCGCAAAGCATGCGTTGCCGAGGTACAGGTACAGCACGCGCTCGTTCAGATGGTACGGGTGGCGCGCCGTCGGCTTGAACAGCGAGAGATCGAGCGTGCGGGACTCGTCGTGGGATTCGTGGCGCCACGTCCAGAGGTGGGTGAGGATGGCGGTCGTCACGAGGGTAGCCCAGAGGTACCAGAGCGTGATCCGGCCCGCGTGGGGGTCGTTGATGGTGCGTGTGATGAGGGAGAGGTAGGTGCGCGTGGAGGGTGCCGCGGGGCTCTGCGTGGGTGGTGCATCTAAGGGGGGTTCAATATGCTTCCGCGGGAATGAGAGAGGAGACGCACGGTGCAGTGTCTTGGCGCGGAGGTAGAGGATGGGCGCGATGCAGAAGAGGACGAGGCCGAGCGTGGCCGGGATCGTCGCGAGGATCGGCCAATCAGGAAGGGACGCTACGAGGGGTGTCAGCACCCGCGGGGAGGAGCAGGGGGGGGGGGGCGAGCGTACCAAAGTCGGAGGGCGTGGTGGAGAGAAGTGCGACGAGCGCTGTGAGGACGATCCAGGCGGTCGAGGAGCGTCCGAGGCGGCGCCATCGTGCCCAGAGGTATTTCTGCGGGGCGGGGTGGGCACACGGATGAGCGGCTGAGGGAGGTGGTGGGGCGGGGGCATACATACGTTGTAGTGCTCGTCTGTGTCTGGCATCGTGACGGGACAAGTGAAACGAAACGGAACGCAACGAAGCGGGCGGGCGGGAGGCATGTTGAATGGAAATCTACGCGTGCGGGCGTCATCCGGTCCCCAGGGAGCGTATTAGGTAAGCCGGGCGCCGGGCGCCGGAGGAGGGGATCCCTCGGACCGGGCGCGCGGGATCCATCAGATTCGGCTCGTCGCCTCCAGTCCCTCCCCTCCCCTTCCTCCCCGCCCCCCCATCATCCACCATCCACCATGGCATACGGCGCCATCGCCCCGCCCCCGCTCACCGCGCCCCTCCCAACGCTCGCCTACGCCCTCCCCAACGGCCACCGCCTCACCGTCCATCCCGTCACCGCGCACTCCGCCCCGCTCGAGCTGGCCCAGTTCCTGCACGCCGTGTTCAATGACGAGCTCGCCAGTACGTGTTTCGCCGTGTGTTTTCCCTTCCTCATGGCTGACGGGAACGCGGCGGTTGCGCAGGTGGAAGGACGTACCCGCAGGAAGGACCACTGACGCTCGATGCCTTTACCGCCTACTTTTTCGGCGCGACCGCCCTGATCGGCGTCGTCTCCGAGGGCAAGGTCGAGGGGGTGACGGATGGCGAGGAGGTTGGGCTCGGATTGGAAGAGGCGTGTGCGGGGAGAATGTGGGAGGCGTGTGTTGGCGGGACGTATTATGTGTAGGTCGCCGAGCCGAGGAGCGGAGCGGCGAGCGCAGCGAGCATACCCTCGAGCGGAGCGAGACTACCTCGAGCGAAGCGAGAACACCCCGAGCGAAGCGAGAGTACCAGCGCCGCAGGCAAGGACCCCGAGCGCGCCGTAGGGCGCGCGAGACTCTCTCGAGCGCAGCGAGAACATCCCGAGCGGAGCGAGACTACCTCGAGCGAAGCGAGACTCTCTGCGCCGCAGGCGAGGACCCCCGAGCGCGCCGTAGGGCCCGCGAGAATTCCTGTCTCGTCGAGCGCAGCGAGCATCCCAGGCGCCGCAGGCAATGCGTCTTTCGAGGCCGTCGCAGGACGGCCGAGTGTCGATGCCACGTCGAGCGAAGCGAGCATCCCATGCGCCGCAGGCAACGCCTCTTTCGAGGCCGTCGCAGGACGGCCGAGTGTAGGTGCCCCGTCGAGGCCATCGCTGAAAGCAGGCAAAGTCGAGCGCGGGCAGATCATTCCAGTCCCTTCCGGGCGTCGACGACATTCCGTGTTCATCGAGCGTCCGCGACTGCAACGCGCTGCAGATACAAGTTCCGCAGATGTCTCGAGCGACGGGCGACATTCCGTCCGCATCATGCGCCATCCTCCGCGCGGCAAGGAGCGTCAAACCGGCGAGGATTGGCCAGGATCAGCGCGCTGCAAGCAAGAGCACTCCCGGAGCCGGGTCGTACCACGGCCCGACACTCTGTGACCCCGGCAAGCCGTCACCTGGCTAAACCCCTACGAGCGTCAGATCCGCGGCCAGGTGCAGAATTAGCGCATCGCCAGCAGAGATTCTTCGAGCTCATTGGACGATAGCCGTGCGTCAGTGCTTCGATGCCCCAACGCGAACCACTGTCTTTCCAGCGCAGGCCAGATCCTCAGTGAGACGAGGCGGCGCCGGTCGCGGGCAAATGGAGGATCCGTGATGTGGGAGCGGTGAGCCGAGCAATCGTTCGGGGTCTCCGCAGGGCGACACAAAGGGATATCCTGCGTCCATGTACCGAAGGCGGACAAACTTGTGCATCAGGCGGAAATCCAGCAACGCGAACTGCCCTCAGAACGTCGCGACGTCGGCCCGATACTGATTCCCCTTTCCGTGTAGAAAACCCAACTACCCTGGTCGAGCGTCACATGTGAGTCCCTCCGCCAGACGGTCCGACACTCTACTGATCTCTCACAGAACTGCGCAAGTATTCCTCGCCATTCCTCCGACTCTACATCTAACGCCCTCACAGAACGCAGGCTTCCTCATTCCGCCCACCTTTCGTGGCCTGAAAATCGGCAAAACGCTCGGCAAGTCCTACCTCTTTTACGGCCCGGCACTTGGCTACCGTGGGTCCGTGTTCAACCTCGTCTTCAAGAGTAGGTCTCTCTTTTGCCTGGAAATGAGAAACATGCTGACCCGCGCAAAAAGACAACTATGCGTCCCTCGCGATCTGGGATAGCCTCGGCTTTAGTCGGGTCGGGCTTATTCCCAAGGCCGGACGTCTCAAGACGGGACCGAACGGAGAGGAAGAGTACGTGGATGCGGTCGTCATTTGGAAGAGTTTCGTCGAGGGAGAGGAGGACAAGCCGACGGCATGAGAAGGAAAGGAACAAGGCAGTCTAGTGGGCTGTCGAATACAACACTTTTACGTTACATGACACATCTCGCTACATATCCACCTTGATATCCTCCGCTCCCGCATCGCTCGCCCCCTCGCCCAGGCCTGATCCGGGCAAAACCTTTTCCGGCTCGACGTCGCCGCCAAATGTCCGATTGATGAGCTGTCCGTGCCCCTCTTTGGCTATATGCGGCGAGATCCATTCCTTGTGCACGGACTCACCCGGCAGTTTGCGTCCCGGTGGATGTGAGAATGGGCAGTCGGCTGTGCATCCGCGAGGTCAGCGTAAGGCCAGGTCCACAATCCCTTGCACGTACCCTTGAAACACCGCACGCCGAAATTACACGGACGCCTGTTATCATGCGTGAAACGGCACTTTGAGTTCAGGCATCCTGCACCAAAGCGACACGGCACCGGTATCATCCCGTTCAGTGGCTTGCCTGGTATCGGCTTGGCCACGCCCTCGTCGCCCTCTGCTCCGTCGACCTTCATCGCAGACGAAGCCGCCAATTTGCGTGTGAGTGCCGGCGGCGGGATGACGTTGCCCTCGGCGTCTTCGTGGCGGTATTGGCAGTTGGGATTCGTGCATTCCGCGAAACGGCAGAGCACTTTTGCGGGACCGGTGCCTTCTACATGCTCGGATATCAGCCTTGTCATCCCGCACCAATACGTCGCCGACTTACCATTGACCTGCGCCGGACTGACGTGACTATACGGGCAATCCGGATCCTTGCACCCTTTCCCGTCCGGACACGACTCGGTACGCAGCACCATTCCTGTCGATTCCGTCGCGACAGGGCTCGGATGGGAGTACGGGCACCGCTTGACGGCGCAGCCGATGCCGAACTTGCAGATCTCGGCCGAGGTGGGTTTCTCCGGCAGGGGCGCTTCGTTTACGAGCGTGCGGTTACCGCGAGGTGGGCCCGGCGGTCGGGTAGATGGCGGCGGTCCGTTGTGGCGCCCTGGTGGCGGTGGCAGCTGTCCATTATTCTGCAGCGCTTGTTCCATCTGCATGGCCTGCTCCATTTGCTGCAGCATGGCCTGCTGCATCATCATTTGCATTTGCATTTGCATCATCTCGTCCGGTTGCTGTGGCAGTGATGAGGATACACTCCCCCGCGGTTTCGCCCAGACTCACCTGCATCGGACCTCCATTCTGCATCGCTTGCTCCATCTGTGCCATCTGCTGCATCATCATTTGCATCTGTAGCATCTGTTCCGGTGGCGGCATCATCATGGCCTGCATCGCCATCGGATCCGGCCCACCTCCAGGGAATGGTGGGGCCACGAACCCGGGATTTGGGCCACGTGATGGTTGATTCGGCCGCTGGTACGGGTGATCTGGAGATGAATTAGCCGCTGTCGTCACCTCGTCTTGACCATACCCACGAGCATTCGGTCCGTGGTGACCCCCACGTCCACGTCCATAGCCTCTCCCCCGCGCAAAATTCGGCCCAGGCTGGAACGCGCCCGGATGATTCGACGGTCCGCCCGCGCCTCGACTCATCTGTGGATTTCGTCCATTCATGCCGTCCTGCCTTTCATCCCGCACACCCGACCTATCGCCCATCTCCTGCTCCCGCGAATGCGCCGGTCCACTCGGCGGCACCGTCTTATCCATGACTGGCGCTACCGAGGCATTTGTCTGTGTCGGCGCATCCGTCTGCACATCCATGGCTTCCGACTCCGGCACGCTTGGCGCTGATGGAGCAGACGCCGTCCCTGACAAAATCGCTGCCGCTCGCGAGAATAGCCATGGGGTAAAGGTGGGATCTACAAGGCCGATTAGTACCCGACGAAGCAGCGTTCGACAAAACTCGTACCGAAGTCGGCGCCCTGGACTGTAGCGAGGAATCGATGAGCAAGGATCTTGCAAGCGTCAGCTATTTGCTTACTCTCTGTGAGCTCCTCGTTTATCTGATCTATCACCATCCGGTTAGCTCTCATCCGCTACGCATATCTTCCCTGTCTTTTGCTCTGCCTACCTGCAGTTTTCTGGTTGACTGAGCGGACAAGGATCAGTACGTTGCATACAGGTACCGCAAGATTGAACCCACTCAGCATCACAGCGACATACTCCGCCATCGTCGAGTCATCCGCTTCTGACATGCCCCTCACGACGAGCTCCGTCTGGATATCATCCTGCAGAAGACCATAGTGAGCTGTCCGGAACGATGGCACACGCGAGAACGGTCGTACCTGCAGCCGTTTTGCGTCCTGCGATCCTGCGATGATGTGGCTAGACATGGTGGGATCTGGGTGGTGCGCGGGGTCGCCGTCCTCGTCGAGATTACGGGCCTGAACGTGCCAGTCCAGGAGACATATGACGAGTCAAAGACTTCAAGAAAGGGAGCAGCAATCGGGGCGGCGTCGCGGAGATGAGCATGACAAGTCCGTCTTTTGCCACCGCGACTCGCAGCTCCTCGTCTTCTCCTCGGTAACTGCTTCTGTGCTCATCGGTTCCGACTTCTGGCATATGAGACGTTGGACAAGGAATCGAGACGGAGAGACCGAGCTAACATGCTGTATGCTACGGTGGTATGTATTACAACTGTTCCGGCAGATGCCAGACACAAGACATCTAACCCATCTCCACCTTGATATCTTCCTCTGACTCCGTCTTGACATTCAGCCCCGAGCCCGGCAATACCTTCTCCACCGCCGCCGATTCTCCGCCAAACGTCCGATCGACGAGCGAGCCATCCTTGGGCTTGTAAGGCGAGAATCCCTCTTTGCCGATGGATTCACCGCCCACCTTGCGCCCCGGAGGATGCGAATACGGGCAATCGGCTACGAATTAGATCAGCTGATGCTCGACGATTTAGCACGATACCCATCCATACCTTTGAAGCACTTGACACCAAAGTTGCATGGTTTCCGATTGTCGTGAATAAACTTGCACTTGGCATTGGTGCATCCGCCCCCAAATTTGCAAGGGACCGGTATCGTGCCGTTCAACGGCTTGCCCGGTAAAGGTCGAGCAGAGCCACTCTTGGCCGCTGTCCCGCCAGAACTCATGTCCTGATCCATGGTGACTTCAATGTCGCCCTGCGTGGTCGGCTCGTCCGTCTCCATGTCAGAAGACGCCGCAAGCTTCTTCGTAAGGGCTGGCGGAGGGATCGAATTGCCATTCGCGTCTTCGTGTCGGAATTGACATGCCGGGTTTGTGCAGTCTGGGTATTTGCACAGGATTTTCGACGGTCCGTTATCTCCTATGCGGGTGAGGTGAATGAGTGTATTTCAGCGTACAGAGTACGGACTTACCATTGACTTGAGCCGGACTGATATGGCTGAACGGACAATCAGGGTCTTTGCACTCCCTGCCATTCGGACATGCTTCAGCACGCAGGACCATGCCACTGGCCTGCGTCGCGACGGGACTGGGATGCGAATACGGGCACCGCTTGTTGGTGCATCCGACCCCAAATTTGCAAATCTCGACAGATGTCGGTGCGTCCGGCAATGCTGTCTCGTTTATCAGTGACCTGTTCCCGACGACAGTGCCGGCGGGTCTGGCGCTGATGGTGTGGTCGCCGATCTGCTGTTGAGGCTGCGCGCTGATGTGCCGCCGATGTGTTGACGGTCGCTGCGGAGCCTGCATTAGTTGCGGCTCGTAGAAAGGGCGTATTGTCTCACCTGAGTAGGAACGCCATTGCCCTGGATCGCCTGAGCCATTTGCTGCATCATCATTTGCATCTGCATCATCTGTTCCTGCTGCTGCATCATGATGTTCTGCATAGCCAATGCTTCTTGTCCACCTGGGAAGGCAGGTGGGAAGAAGCCATTGTTGTGCGGTCCGCGATGGTGCATAGGTCGTTGATAGGGATCTGGCGGTTGATCAGAGCAAGATTGCAAACCTTTCGCACGTAACTCACGACCATTTTGTCCGTGGGACCCTCCACGACCACGAATCGGCCCTCTGCCCCTCTGCGAACCTCCTGCGCCCATATGGAATTCAGGTGCCTGGTGATTCAGCGGTGGCCCCCCCAGCCTCTCCATAAGACTCTTCCCTGCCCCATTGGCGCCGTGGTGCCTGCTATCCCTCGCATCGGAATCCACGCCCATTTCTTCATCGCGCATGGCCTTTGGTCCGCTAGGTGTATGTCGGTTACCACCGAGAGATCTCCTCTTGTTCTCCTCGGACCGCGAAGCTTCGGGCGAGAATCCACGTTTCACGCCCTGCGGAGCATGCGTTCGAATGGGCTGATTACCGAGAGGTGCCAGTGCGTGCGACAACAGCCGCGGTCCAGCGTTGCCGACTGGGCGTCCAGGGCGGCTGAGCCCTGTTGTGCTGGTATCCATGGCGTCCGAACCTGTTTCCTCCTGTGTGGCCGGTTGCACCTCCGCTTGAGGGGCTGCCGGACCGAGGGCGATTGCAGCGGCTCTTGAGAATAGCCATGGTGTGAAAGAAGGATCTAGAGAGAGGGTCAGTGGGTTCATAAGAAGGGACGCAACGTTCGTACCGAAATCGAGTCCCTGGACTGGATGCGACACGGTGAGTGGTCGTAGGAATGCCGCAGAACGCACGATTACTCACGATCTGAAAGCTCTTCGTTGATTTGTTCTATTCCACAGGTTTGAGAGTCAATCTATGTCTGCACATCCTCGGCTTGACCATGAACATACCAGACGTTTTCTGGTTGACTATATAGACGAGAGTTCAGAAAAGATATCACGTTATCCGGAAGCCGCACTCACTCAGCATGACAGTCACGTATTCGGCCATCGTCGAGTCCTCTGCATCGGCCGTTCCCCTGCGCACCAACTCGTTTTGAATGTCATCCTATGCGCAAAAACCGATATCAGGCAATCTCCCCTTTGACATCCGCAAGACCGTCGAAGGCGTACCTGAAGCCGTTTTGCCTCCTGTGATCCGGCTGTAATTACGACCGACATTGCGATTTTTTCGATATGTGGTTCGAGATCGTCCTCTCCTTCCGTTGTCGCTTCACACTGATCAAGAAGTACACCGAGAAGTATAGGTGGCATCGAGACTCGAAGACATCATTCTCCCCTTGCGGAAACCAGTACATGCTCGCTAGAGACCCAAAGGCTGAGCAATCGAAGCGGATATCAAATCAGAATGTCCGTTTCTTTCGCCACCGTTCGACCACCGGGAGCTCTTAGTTGAAATGAATGCAAGTCGATAGTCACGATTCACAGTACACGCCGTACAAATCTACAATTAAATACATCGTCCGTTGGCTTATCAACATGTTCATCCCTACTTCTTCTGCTGCGCAGCCTGTAATGCGGTCTAGCTGTTAGCCACCGCTTTCCGTCACTGTTTTTGCATACTCACAAGCAGGGCCAACAGATCGCTCATCCCTGGAGCTACCGATGGCACGGATGGCACAATCGGCGCAGGCGCAGGTACAGCGGCGGGTGCCGATGGGTAAGGATAGGCCGGCGCGACAGGGGTGGCGGAATTCACAGACGCGCTTGGCGGGACACCGTTCGTGGGCACGGTTGGGGAGTAGGTCGTCGGCTGAGCGGGAAGAGGGTAGCGCCCATGGCCAGCCACAACATCTTGTCTCGGAAGCTGCGCTGCAGCAGGAGCGTTCCTGTACAGGGGATTGGCAGGAGTGGGCGGGGCAACGGGAGTTGCGGCTGGTGGAGCGTATGAGTTTGCACCGGGATACATATAGGCCGACGGATACGGGTACTGCTGAACAGTCGAGGGCGTGTATGCGTTGAAGTCGGATGGGTTGGAGGGAGGTGTCGGTGCGCTGGGTGCATGGGAAGGAACCGGAAATTGGGCTTGAGGAGCAGGTGCTGGCGCAGCCGGCTTTGCCAGACCACTTTGGGTCTGGCTCAGACTCGCCAACAGCTGCTCGTCGTGTTAGCCAACTTTCAGCCGACCGTTAGCTGACACTCACATCTTGAATCTTTTTCGCTTCATCTAGACGCTCGGAAGGCTGCTCGAGAGTCAGCATCATGTCTCGTTGGATAGCGTCTACTTACAGCTTTGTTCGTGGAAGGAATGGATATCATCGTAGAAGAGTCCTCTCCGCGCTTCATGCTTCCACCTGACGAGTACGGTGCCGCTAAAGACTTGTTCAGCATGTGAACATCAATCCGGTGGCTAATACTCACGCCTCGAGTACCCGTGATCTGGGCTTCGGTCGCGCTCATCGCCTCGATCTCCGCGTCCTCGACCGCGTCCGCCACGTCCCCTTCCGGCACCTGCCGGTACACTACGAACACGCTTCAGAGACAGCAAGCTCACCGAGCCCGAACGAGCTCACCCTGAACGAGCGATATCCGGGAAATCCCAAATGAAGCGGACCTGCATCTCGGAATCCTGGAACGGTCGGCCATTGAGAGCATCGAAAGCATCGACGGCCGCCTATGATCGGTAGGATGAGCGCAACATTCCATCCGCGCTGGAGGTGACTTGCCCTTGCATCAAAGTACTCGACAATCTTTTTGCTAAATGGCCCAGAGCAATGAGTATGTGTATCTGGAGTGCCGACGAGTGAACATACTCTGGCGACGGTCCATTTCGGATATCCTTGATCTGTCCATACACGGAGAATACTCGCTGGACATCGTCGTTTGTAATCGGTCGTCCATTTCTCAACCGAAGCTCGAGTGCACCCTGAGATTCGCCATCAAGTTAGATGTGACCTTTCCGTCAGTCCGCTCACTTGCCTGATTCTTCTCACGCGTGCATTCGCCGCTGACTTCTTCGGCTTTCGGCAAACTGAAATGCACATCGATCTGAAGCGAGAAGGATCAGCCGCCCGTTGCTTGCCGTTCTCACTGAATCTTACAGGTCGTCCATTCACCAAGCTGTTATGCATGCCCTCTCTCGCCTGCTCGGCACCTCTCAGATCAAACTGCGCAATGCGATGAGTCCCCCCCCTCCTCGGGCGAATTTACCTCAAGCTTCGAATACGCACATAAGTGATAAACGCCATGCCCCGGGTCGCAATGATATCGAAAAACGTCTTGATCTCGCCGAACCGCTCAAAGTCTGCTCGAATCTGCTGCGAGTCCGCGCCGTACTGCTCGCAGGGGCTTACTTTCAGACTTTACCCTCTAGGGCATCACCTCTCTCGAGGGGCATGGGAAACTCACGTTGACGTTTCGGACAAACAGCGTTCGACCGGGGCGTTCCTGCTGGACACGCGCGTCGACGGGTTTCTCTCGCCTCGCGGGGAAAGGAGCTGGACCGCTGCGGTCGTTGAAGCGGGATGGGTTGTGGTTGTCATATCCTGGAGAGAGGGGGAATGGATCAAGGAACAGGAATAAGTCGACTGTCGATGATGTGGGGCTAGTCACGTCGGTTGAGAGGGCGTTCCACTCGGCGGGAATCACGCTTGTTCGCTGCAGAACTGCACGCCCAAATGTCCATGTTCCCTCACGCATTGCACTCGGAATGGCTTTCAAGCTTGATCGTTGCCCATGATGCCCAGAGACACGACGAGCCGACAAACAGCACTTGAGGAAGCGCTCAAAGATTTCCATGATAGCGATCGCGGTACGGCTCAGTCGATCCTTCAAGTGACGTTTGGCGAAAAAATGATGTGACAAGCGATACGACAAGCCCTCATGCGCTCATCCGGTGAAGATCGCTCAAGGTGTATGCGCAAGGTAAACCTCAAGTCGAACTGATCTGATAGCTTGCTTATTTTGGATGTTGACGTGTGCGACCATGTTCTCATTGAATGAGCCGAAGACTCTGCGATGAACTGGAGTAATCCCCGACTGAATGATTCCCGATAGACCGAGAAGACAAGGCGGCATATATGCTTCTGCGATTCGATTGCCGAGAATCCGAGTAGATCCAATGTCTAGATTCGGAGGGAAATCTCTTCTTGTTCGACTGACGCTTTCCTGACAGAACGCTCCCTTACGATACTGCGAAATTCCCCTTCCGCAGGATCGGGCTTACGAGCGTCTCCACACCTGACCCTCAAGAGAGAACGAGAGAAAAGAAGAGAAAAGCGGGCTCACCATCAAATTCATTCCTCGAAGACGATGATCCAGGCGGCGCAAACCCCTGATTCTGGACATACGGACCGGGAGCGCCACCCCACGCTCCTTCTGGCGCAAACCCGGCGCCATGCATCCCACCACCTGCATATCCTCCGCCGCCATTCGCGGGACCACCCCATGTGGGAATCGTCACACCACGATCCTCATGCTCCGCCCGTCCGCCCTGATACCCATTCGCGCCGCCCCTTGGCGGTCGGCCCATCCCTCCGCTCCCGCCCCCGCCCCCGCCTCCGCGGGAAGGCTGCCCCGCGGATCGGTACCCGCCCCGTCGTGGTGCATTACGGTCTGGTCCACCGCGGAATGCGCCGCCGCCGCCGCCGTTTGTCTGGAACGAGAGCGGGGGTAGGTTGGCGGGGCGCATGATAGAGCTGTCGATTTGGTATGGCGGGATTTGATTTGTGGGAGGAGGGATCCCGTAGGGGTCGTTGTAGGCCATGGTGGACAAACGGACGACTGCTTGGATGCGATCGGATGAGGAGCAGGCGGCGTTGGAAGAGGCGCAAAGATGAAGAGACACGAGGAAGCGATGCCGCTATCTGGAGTGGGGTGCGCCCGCGCCAGCCCGCTTACCTAATCCCCCCTGCTGCCTCCCCAGATGACGATATCCTCGCGCCTCCTCCCCGATGCACCTGTTCAGCCCACTCGCCACCCAACCCACCATGCCCAAGACATCCTCCTTCAAGCTCGTCCTCCTCGGCGAATCAGCAGTCGGCAAGAGTAGTCTTGTCTTGCGATTCGTGAGTCAAGCTTCCGTGCCGAGGCGAGAGAGACACTGACGCGGAGGGACGGACAGGTCAAGGATGAGTATTCGGATTACCGGTCAGTCCTTTCCGTGGCGGGATGCGACAGGCACGGCTGAGACGATTCTCCTTTGTACGGTGTAGTGAATCGACCATTGGTGGGTCATATCGGTCCGTGGTGAAACGCATACACCAACGCAGGTCTTCCCAGGCGCCGCATTCTTGACGCAGACCGTCGCACTCGACGACGAGACGAATGTGAAATTTGAGATATGGGATACCGTACGTCTGCGCATGGGTCATACCAAGAGTCCTTTCTGACGATTTCCGTAGGCCGGGCAAGAACGTGAGCGTTCCCGAAATGCACCATGGGCCAGGATCTGACGACGCGCTCGTCAGGCTATCGCTCTCTCGCGCCCATCTACTTTCGAAATAGTTCCGCAGCGGTCATAGTCTACGATATCACCCAAGTACGCCTTCCCCCACTCCCTCTTCGACCCGAATCTGACAAACCCGTTCCAAGGCACCCGAGTCATCCTTTGAAAAGGCGAAAACCTGGGTGCAGACCCTCCAACGGCAAGCCGACCCGGGAATCATCATCGTCCTCGTCGGGAACAAGCTCGATCTCGTGCAAGAGGACCCTTCGGCGCGCCGGACGACGCGTGAGGCGGCGGAAGCGTATGCGAAGGAGGAGGGACTGGTGTTTCTCGAGGCGAGTGCCAAGACGGGGGAGAATGTCGGCGAGATCTTCATGGAGATTGGTGAGTGCCCGCGGGGGGATTTTTTTTGTGTTTTTCAGGTAGACGGCTGACGACCGTGTAGCGAGAAAGTTGCCGATGGGGCAGCACGAGGCGACGGCCAAGCGTGGCGTCAAGATCACGAATGGCCAGGCGTCGGCCTCGGCGTCGGCTTGTCAGTGTTGATGCTCCAGGTACCCCGTATTGTATTTCGATTCCCTGTTGTATTCCGGTATTATATCACGAGGTCCCGTTTCTCAATTGAATTTTGCCATACAACGTTCAGTCGTCTTTCTACGTGTCCGCCTCGGTAACGCCGACGCGCGCCTTCCACATCTCCTCCTTGAGTCTTACAACCTCGCGCCACGTCTTGCCTTCCCACGAATCCAGCTCTCCCGCCTCGTGATTCACCTCTTCCCTCGCCTCACCAAGCGACCCGCGCTTCTCCGTCCTCACCGGCAAGACCGGCGGTCGCGCCGCCGCCACGGGGGTAACCACCGGCTGCCCCTGTCCTTGCGCCGGATCCGGCGTGATCGGTACTTCCTCCGTCTCGGGCTTCGGCTCGAGCGTGAGCGATGCGGGACGCGCGCGGGATCGTTCCGGTACGGCCGGGGCCGTCGGTGGAGCGGGCACGGCGCGACGTGCCGGTCGTGGTGGGGTTGGAGTCGGGTCGGACGCAGACGCGGCGGGTGTCGAAGGTGTCTGAGGGGGTTCGGGCGTTGGCTCAATCCGAGGGGAGGAGAGGTCGATCGAGTGTTCGGCGTCGTGGGGCGCGGCAGAGTCCTCTGCAGCGTTTTCCTCGGTCTTGGATCCGTCCGTCATTTCCTGTTCTGGCTGAGGAGGCGAGAGAGGCGCGCTGGTAGATTGCGGCGTGCTGAATCCGTTGACGGGCTCGCTCGATTCCGAAGCGGCAGAGGAGACTACCGGCGTATCCTCCTGCGCGTCGACGGTGACGGAGGGCGTCTCGGCGGTTTCCGTCAGTGCGGCATCCCTGGCAGGGTCTTCTGCCGCATGGGTTTCCGACGGGACGCCATCGACATCCTTCTCTGCTTCTGGTTGCGTATCGGGCGCATCTTCAGGCTTGTCATCTACGGCCTCCCCACGCTCAGACGCGCCGCTCGGCACATTGCCCTCGCCCGCCCCTGCCGCTCCAAGCCCACCTTCCTCCTGTGTGCGCTCGCCCGGACTCGGCATCGGCGACTTGGACGTCGGCGACCCGGGCTTGGACAGCCCGAGTCCACGGCCCCCGCCGAGCCCCTTGAACCCGAGCGACCAGCCGCTCTTGCGCGGCGGCAAGTCCGGCTGCTCGAGCTCGCCCTCGGTCGTCTCGATCGTCGGCGTCATCGGCGCCGACACGGAACCATTCATGCTCGGTCGCTTGGACCCGGATACCGAGCGCGCCGAGGCCGAGTGTCCGTCGTCTCCGCGCCAGAGGACGTCGACCATGCAGACGCGGACGAAGCGCCACCACTCGCACACGGCGCGCAGGCGGGCGAGGCACCATCCGTTGGCGCAGAGGGGGTACATGCGCGAGGTGGTATCGTGCGTCGCGTCAGGGGTTGTGATCCGGAAGATGAAGAGAGATGTCGGCGCCGGACGAGGGGTCGTCGTGGTCGGCCTTGGAGAGGCAGAGGGGGAGGGAGGGGTGGCAGAGGGCGAGCTGAAAAAGGGCTTGAAGGAGAATCGCGAGGTCGAGCCGTTACGGCCCGTTCCCGACGTTGCAAGCTTTGGCGGCGGCGGCGGCAGCGGCGTCTGCGCTGCGTCGTGTGCGGGCTTGACGACGTGTTTCCCACACATCGAGCACGCGATATCCGCCGGATGGACGCCGGCGTATTCCTTGCCGGCGCGCAGGGTATTGACGCTGACGGGCTCGATGATCAGGTCCCCAGCGAGGATCGCTTGCGTGACGGACCGGCGTGTGAGCCAGGAGAGGTCGGGCGCGGCGTCGAGCCGGAGCGAGGGTTCGACGTCTTCCCTTTCCGCGCGTGCAAGGAAGGGCTGGGTGAGCAGCGAGGCGAGCGTCGGCGCGGGGAAGAGCACGAGGTGGTCCGGTCGGCGGGGCTTGTGCGTGCGGAGGTACGAGATGAAGGCGGTGAATTCGGCGTAGGGGATGTGCGAGGTATTGTAACTGCGTTCGCGTCCCGGTGTCAGCGCGGTCGACGACGACGGCGTGCGACCGACGTCGATGGCCGGGAGCAGCGAGGGCAGGGACTGCAGGTGCTGTTGCATGTCGCGCATCGCGGCTTCCGCGGCGGCCAGGTTCTCCTCGGCTTCACGGAGCCGGTTCTCGGCCTGGGTGCGTGCCATCTTCTCGGCGGCGACCATGGTGTTGGCCTGGACGAGATCAGAGGGGGTTGGGATCCAGGGGTGGGCGCAGGGGGAACGGCTCACCTGCTCAAACAACGTCGCCGATAGATCATCCACCTCGTTCTCCACCCGCGCTCTCCCTTCCTCGGCACTGCCCCGCCTGCGCTCCTCCTCGACGAGTCCCTCGACGAGCCTCTGCATCTCGGCCTTGACGGCCGTGCGCTCGACCAAGAGGCCCGTGTTCATCGATTCCTCCCACTGCGCCTTGGCGCGCTCCAGGTCGGCGATGCGCTCGTCCTTGTGCCGCTGCGTCGTCGTGTGCTGGTAGACGGTGTCCTCGAGCGTGGCGACGCGGTCGAGCGAGGCGACGAGCTTCGCGTTGAGCACCGCGGCCTGGTCGGTGAGCGTGGTGAGCTCGGTCCGGAGCGTGTCGACGAGCATCGTCGTCGGGGATTCGGGCGCGTGCGCGGCGAGGACGGCGTCGATGGAGGTGTCGATGGTGAGCGGCATGGCGGACGTGTCCGCTGGCGGGTCCATCGTGCTCGGTGGGTCGGTCGCTCGGTGGGTGGGTGGCTCGCTCGGTCGCTCGGTCGGCCATGCCCCCCTCTTCCACCGCGCGCGATGACCCCCTCGACCGTGCCGGGCTGGTGCGCCCCGCTCACCTCGCCCCAGATGAGTCAACCAGCCCTTCACGTCCTCCCTCCCCTCCCCTCCCGTCCTCCCTCCCGACCCCGACCGCGAGCGACCGACAGCGCGACGATGGGCATCCCCAAGAGCGACCGCGTCGACTTTCGCACGCAGGAACCCATCGGGCTCGGACTCGCCATCCCCGCGCCCGCGCCGACAGCCGTCCCCTCCGCCGCCGCCGCCGCCGCCGCCTCGCCGAGCACGGGCTTCAAGGTCCTCTCCCGTCCCGCGAGCCACCAGCCGAGCCCCGTGCTTCCGCTGCGGCCCATCGTGGATCCAGGACCGATCATGCCGGGCGAGATGACGCCCGAGCTCGGCGCGTCCGCGGAAACGAGCCGGAATAACTCGGGCAGTTCGACCCCGAGCAGGTTTATCACGCCGTCGGGGGGAAGCGTCTCCAACTTGACGAGCATCATGACGAGGCCGGCGTCGGGGAGGGAAAGGGAACGGTATGAAGACGAGGTGTTGATGTCGCCGACGACGACGACGACGAACACCACCACGACCGGCAACGAAACAGACATCGAGACGGAACCCACGCTGCAAAAGCAACACAGCCTGCGCAACCTGCTCATCGACAGCCTGTCCCACGGCCACCTTCCCCATCACCCCCATCACCGTCACCACGCGGACCCGCCTCCGCTCCGCACCACGGGCTACCAAGTCCGCCGCTCCCTCGACTTTTCCTCTCCCGCTTCGTATACCCCTCCGTCGAGCGCGACGACGTTTCGGCGACCGGCCGCGGTCAATCGGGCGCAGAGCGAGGTGCGCCGGGTGGAGCGGAGGATCGGTGTGGGCGATAGCGAGGAGGGCGATCGAGCGCCGTCAGAGTGGGAAGAGGACGATCAAGTGTAAGCCCCCCACCCCCCGCCGCACTCTTGCTTCGTTCTATCCAGTGCTAATGCGCGTGCCGCAGCCGAGAGACGGCCGACCTGCAATTCGCACGGGACGATTCCGGCCGCAAGATGATCAACCAATACGTCATCCTCAAAGAGATTGGCCGCGGACAACACGGCCAGGTACGTCTCGGCCAAGACATCAGTTCGCCCGAGTCGTCTCGCGCCGCCAGTGTCGCCGGCGGGTTCACCCATGGGGGCCATTCACGGAGCCAGAGTGCGTCGGGAGGGACGATCAGCGAGGAGATGAGCGCCGCGGCACCCGTCGGCGGCGCGGCTGGCAGCCTGTGGGCGATCAAGATTGTCGATAGGCAGCCAAAGCGCAGGCTGCCGGCCATGCGCAAGATGATGGGCTCCCGCGGCGGCGATCCGGGGCAGGTGCCGCCGTCGAGTTTGGCGAATGCAAAGTGAGTTCTCGCTCGAGCCGCGCGAGGAGGATCAGACGAGGGGGCTGATGGCATGGTAGGTTGAAGCGGGAGATTGCCATCTTGAAAAAGTGCAGGCATCCCAACGTCGTCAGGCTGCGCGAGGTGATTGATTCGCCCGCGTCGAAAAAGATATTCATGGGTGCGTCGTTCCCCGGTGAAACCAAGTGTGTCGGGCGATTGCTGCTGACAACGCCCCTTCCAGTGCTCGAGTATTGTAAAGGCGGCGAAGTCAAGTGGCGCTCCGAGGACGGCAAACCGCTGCTCACCGTTGACCAGGCGCGATGCATCTTTCGCGACGTCATTTGCGGGCTCGAATACCGTAAGTCTGGAATCCTCTTCCACCTGGGCAAGCTCCCCCCCTGACGGCCCTCGCAGTGCACAGGCAAGGCATCATCCATCGCGACATCAAGCCCGCCAACCTGCTCTACACCGCCGACGGGACCGTCAAGATCTCCGATTTCGGCGTCTCGCACTATTCGCACGTCTTGCGCGCCCAGAATCAGGACGGCGAGGATGAGGACGAGGACGAGTACATGGATGAGCATGATCTCGCCAAGACGGCCGGGTCACCGGCGTTCTTTGCGCCCGAGCTCTGCTACAATGGGGAATCGCTCATGACGGGCGGCTCCTCGGTGACCCCCGGCAAGGAGCCGGCCGGGTTCGCGTTCAGCGTCCAGCCGCCGAGTAATATGGGATCCATCGCCAGTCGGCTGAGCGTCGCGTCCGTCAACTCGACCACGCAGCAGGGCACCGTACGGCCCATCTCGCCGGCCGGGTCACTCAAGAAACGCCCGCCCATCACGAAAGCGATCGATATCTGGGCGCTCGGGGTCACGCTCTACTGCTTCCTCTTCGCCAAGGTGCCGTTCGACTCGCCGAGCGAGTTTCAACTTTTCCAGGTGATTCCGAATGAGGATTTCGAGATTCCCGAGACGATGGGCGCCGACAGGATGCCGACGGGCGGGCGAAGGGGTTACCTCAAGGGCCCGCATGGCACGCTGACGCAAGAGGCATGCGACGTGATTGATTTGCTGGATAGGCTGCTAGAAAAGGATCCGACGAAGCGGATCGCGTTGGAGGATGTCAAGGTGAGTTTGTGTGTCGCTCTCTTGCGGGATGTCGCTGAACGCTTGCAGAAACACCCATTCGTCCTGCACGGGCTGCAAGACCCCGCAGGGTTCCTCGCCAAGCCAGAGGAGGGATCCTTTGTCAACGTGACCGAGGCCGACGTGGCCGCGGCGCTCACAAACTCCAACTCATTCCGGACCCGGCTCAAACGCGGCATGCTCAGCTTTGGCCACAAGATGATCGGTGGTATGCTCGGAAGCGGCAAGAATGGTCGGTCACGGAGTCAGAGTATCGTCCAGACGGTCGAGAAGCGGCCATTGGAACCCTTGAGCGCATCGACGTCGTCGAGTATGCAGGCTTCGCCCGGGCCGGGAATGCTGTCGAGGCAATCGTCCGGATCCGTCTCAACGCCACGCATCGTCTCGGGCAGCTCGGAACAGTCATATCGGAACAGCGTAGATCGTGCAACATCTCCGCGACCGCCGCCGTCGAGGCGAATGTCATTGCTGGCCGGGACGCTGGCGCAGAAACCACCTGCAAGATCAACCTCGCCGCGTGAAGGCGGCTCGAGCAACGTCTCTTCACCCTGGACCCGCCCTGCACACATGCCGGAAGGCGACCCCCTCGGTCGAAGCGCCAGCGATCGATCGACAACGTTCCAGGGACATCAGCGTCGCACACCACCCGCTCGACGTCAGTCGACTCATTTGGTACCGCCAATGACGGAGCGCGAGGCACGCGAACCCCGGTCCTCGATGGATGCCTTGGCGCCAGGGACACTCGAGCAAATGATTCAAAACTCGATCGTCGATGCCAACGGCGAACGAGTCATGCCCAACTCGCTGCGTCGGCACGAATCCAACGACGTAGATAGGCTAGGAAGGGCACGGGCACTCAGTAATGCCAGCTCGGCCAACTCGAGCGGCTTGGGACACAGGATCGGAAGGATGTTTGGACGAGGCAATACGCAAAAGGGCACATCCATCGCGTCGTCGATCATGTCGTCATCACATCGATCAACAGATGAGCTACGTGCCCACTACATGCCTGCGGGTGACATGTCGGAAGTAGAGTCGCTCCCAGAGCATCACGCCGATGACCACGATCCGAGGTTGCGCGATCTACCGGTAACCGTCATGAGGAACCAGCCAAGTCGCGAGACCTTTTCGTCGCTCGGGGCGACGTCGTCGGTCATGATGGGATCTTCCGTTCCTCGGTCGAACGGCTTCAGTAAACGCGCGCAACTTCCGCCGTTGGAAATCTCGTCATTTGACGCACGCGAGGCCATCGGAATATCGCCAGAAGGACCAGATGAGAATCAAGAGTCTCAGGCCTCGGAACCCCGACCGCCCGTCATTGCCGACGAAACTGCGTCATTCTTCTCGCCAACTGGCGAACCCGCCAACTTGGCCGAAACCGCCGATTGGGACGGTCAGCTGAGCGATGACGACGATGATGACGATTACGGTCAGGAATTGACACACCGACGAACATTTGATCGACCTCTACATGACGTGAATGACCTGGAAACCGGAGTCTGGAAGCTTGACGCTGGTGGATGGAAAGGAATGAGTCTCGACCCTGGCAATGCCCCAAGGGGCCGAGGCCTGGGTCTGGACCTGCTCCAGCAAGTCGGTGAACCGCATGCATGGCAGCAGACAGGCTCTCGAGGACCATCGATCGATATTTCTCGAAACCAGGATTCACCCGATACAGTGGTGGCAGGCCCGTCGCGAAGGACCATCGTCGGCGATGCACCACGGGGTCGACATTCCCCCCGAACGGATTCAGCGCCACGAACGCCGGATCTTGCCGATATACCAGACGAGAGTTCATTGTCCAGCTCTCCAGTCTACCCCGCATATCCTGAAAGCAGGAGAACCTCGTTCTCCCAGTCCCGTGCCTCTCCACTACGGACCAGGAGCCCGTTCTCGCATCTGAATCCCGCAGCAAGTGGACGGCGTGCGTCGGTTGATCGGCTTGGAGTAAGCCCTATGCGCCCGTCTGGCTTGGCCGACCACTTCGAGAGGGAAGGGCGGACAGGCGCGATCGTCAGTGAGGAAAGTACGGAAGACGATGAGGACGAAGGGCTCGCGTTCGACTTGAGCAAGCGCGGAAGGAGAACTTCAAAGCTGTCGACGCCGGCAGATAAAAAGATGAGCTTGCCGCCGGTGTGATGCACTGCCATAGGTTGAGATGTCGCGGCAAGGATGTATCGTGATAGTGGGACCTTGTAAAGGGCAAGTAACATAGATGCTGTATCGAACAGGTTTTCGTGTAGCGATCGATTATTGTATCCTTATTCGCATTTGATATGCTTTGCTCGAGCGGATTCTTCGGTTGTTCTGGCTTATGCTCTGCACTGCAGAGACGACGACAGATATCCCGGGTTCTACCGGTTTGACCAGGTGGAGGGTGATAGGAGAGAGATCGAGGGCGGTACTAGTGAGTCTGAATTATCTCGTCTCCTCTCATACGCCAACCAAGTCCACAAAGCCGTCATTCTCCTCGTCATAATGTGCGCAATGACTTTGTCTTTGTCTTCCGTCACTCATGCTGCTTATAAAGCTCCGGCGTTCCAGAAGCGCCGGTACAGATCACAAGAGCAATCCTGCTCAGCGATAGGGTACGGTTGAAGAGGTCGATCCGATGAGCTCTGCACCAGGACTAGACACGACAGCCGGGTAGTGACGGATGAGGGATTGCATTCACGGGTGATGTGTTAGCTCGGTCCGATTCCTTGTCCAAGGGGTCCGAAGTCTTCGTAGATGACGTTTGGGTGTGGGGAGAATCACTCGTACTTGGAATCGGACGAAGATCCAATTGTTTCCTGATTCTTGCGCGAGGCCTCGATGGACGATCCTGCTTCTGATCGGCCTTCTGACCATGGTCACAGCCAAGTCGTCCGACAGCTCCTCCGACTTGCGTTGCGGCAGCGTTTTCCTTCGCGGCCGACGCGGTACCATCGTCTGGAACCTACGTCAATCCAGGAGTCGGGGCCACCCCGGTCTGATTGCTGGCAGTCCCCTTTCCTGATACAGGGATGGAGCTCTGTGTTTAACGAACAGAGTCTGTAAGCCTGAAAGGCTTATCTGTCGCTGAGAATGATTTGTCGAATGACATCCGTTCAGAACAGATGTAGACGGGTTGATGAAAGAGGAAGGCAACTTGCTGGCTTCAGTATGACTGCGCTGACTGTTGTCGGCGCACATTCGGCTTCTATGTACTGGCCTTCCATATCATCCGCTATCTCGTATATTTTCGGCTTTAAGGCACTCTGATTGAGGGCATAAATCCAGTGGAAACAGTATGGAGGCGGCTGGATCTTACCCGAAACCGGACGACTATGAGCTCGCTCGCTGTAGGGGTGACGGAGGGCCCATTTCTCCCTACAAGATGTAGAATGGGCCCTATGGGTCATACTCAATGGCTCTCAAGCGGAATAGGAGGAGTACTCAATGCCTTACGCAAAACGGGGACCGAAGTCTGGCGATGGTCCAAGAAGGGACGGGTTGCACAAACATAGGCTTTTCCACCCTCTCGGTTCATTGAAAGGTATCGTCGATGATCACCCGTATAGCATGGGTATTGCTGCTCCCAGCAACGCCCCCCCAGAACAACGGCCCATTGGTCCACGCCGGTCGAGATCAACGGATGCGCAGCACAAAGAAGCATTCAGGGTTCAAGCCAAGCGCTTGCAGGGGCCAGTTGAGGGGATCTATACTCCTCGTCCTTAATTTTTAGATCGACGCAGGGAGGCCTGAAAAAGACTGATATTCTTCTGAGGGTGGCATGATCTCTCCTTGAAGACCATCAGCTGTAAAACCTGAAACAGGCCTTGCGATCGAGTACTCTGCAACTCCTGCAAAGAAATCGATAGTTGATGGTCATCGGAGAGTCCCTTCAGATAGTCGCACTGGAAGCTGCGATACCAGCACAGGAGTGGCCTTCCCTTGCGTTTCACCTGTACAAGTTACATGATCGTCAGCCATCCGCATATCACAGATTCCGACTTACGATGCTCTGTCCGGTTCTCCGGTGGCGAGCGCGCACGAGATCCTCTATATCGCCTGTCAGGGGAAGAAGCCGTTTGCAGGGGGATAGAGCGGCGTTCGTTTCGAATCACGCAGGATCTCGAATGCGCCCGTGCGGCTTTGTCTGCTGCAGACGCACGCCACTATAGTCTGTCAAAGGACAGACAGGGGCTTGTAAGAGCCATTTGACAGAGGGGCCTTGGGTACTGAAATAGCCAAACAGTAATTGTGAGTTCTATTTGTTAGCAAACCATAAAAATATCAACAGGGGCTATGGCGCAGTTGGTAGCGCGCAATCTTAGCATGTCCCCAAGTGGGAACAGCGTGGTTGAGGTCTCGGGTTCGAATCCTGATGGCTCCATTCACTTTTGCTCTGCCTCGGGAGCAGTTCGCTTTTTGCCTGCTATTTCCTTTTTTGCCGTTGTGCCCGTTTCTTTGCCTTCCTGCATTTCTTGCGAATCACTTCCTGCTCGCAAGGCCATCGAACTGTTGCGATATCAGCCACCGGCCCTCCCGTTGCTGGATTCCGCCTCTCAGAGTTTTCGGACCCGAGCGCACTCAGCATCCTCCTTGCTACCACGTCGCAAGATCCAGAGCAATACTCTTCCACGGGTTTCCCCAGTAAAGCCTCGGGGGCATGTCTTGACACCAATCGTGATCAGCAACGCCTCTATCATATCTCAAGAAGTCTATATACCACTCTGTGGGCTAGAACCTCCCGAAGGTCGGCCGTTGAGTGGGCCAACGCCACCCATTGCCACCTGATCTTTCTACGACCGTCGAGTCCTCATCTGTAGGCCGCAGCAACCTGGGCTCTACCCTTCTTAGTACATTCAACATCTGGAAGGAAACATGTGTTCGAGCGCTAGGACACATGCTAGCTATAGCTAGGATCGGAACAAAGACGGACCGGCTCTGATGGCGCGCGCCTCCCTATCATTTATGGTTGATACCGCATTATTCTCTGCCCAGGTAAACTGGATTTCGTGGTGGCATTGTCGGGAGTGCTACGCATTTGAGCGAATGGAAACTTACGTATATCGTGTCTGCTCGTAGAGCTGCTTGTAGACTGCCCAGGTAGATTCTCCAACTGTCGCTCATGTCTCGCGGAATCAAACAGTACGCTCGTCCACGTCCGAGCGCGCCTCCCCCGTCGCTCGCGTTGCTGGTCTTGCTGGACATCTCCCTGGACATCGGCAAATACAACTTTCCCTGCTGTTCTTGAAGCCGCAGCATCGACCGTTCTCATCTCCTTGCAAATACCCTTACCGCGCGGAAGAGCGTTTGCGTCAGCGATCTCCAGCAACATGGAAACCGTACAATACCTCGTAAGTGCCGTTAAAACTCCTCAGAACAGGCAGGACCTGACAATCAGCGGGTCTTCAAGGTCACGAGCATCACTCGTCAGCTTCCTGGATTCATCAAGGAGCCTCTGACAGGACTCATTGGCAAGGTATGTCCGCAGATCACCACAACCCTTTATCCGTTCACGTCTGACGTCAGCTCCACATCGCTTCAGACCTGTTATGATTCCCTCATCTACAACTTTGATCTGTCCGACACCGACTGCGTCAAGTATTCTGTATCCAAGGGACTAGGACTTGGCATCGTTGTGGGAGGATCAATCGTCAAGCTTCCGCAGATTGGCAAGATCCTTAACAGCAAGTCCGCCCGTGGTCTGTCTCTTTCGGCCTATGTACATGTCCTTGAGCGAGACCCAGCTTTCTGCTCATCAATTACTTCGTAGATCCTCGAGACCGCAAGCTATGCAATCACACTGGCATACGCCTACCGCAACGACTTTCCGTTCTCAACATATGGTGAAAACCTGTTCCTCTCGATACAGAACGTGATCATCACGCTCCTCATCGTCTGGTTTGCGCCAGCATCCTCCAAGACCCTCAGCGGCAGTAGTGGAGGGATGAGCAGCAGAAGGAGGAACGTTCCTGGCGTCATGGCAGGATTGGCGGTGACCGTGCTCGTTGGCCTCTTTCTGAGCTCGTCTAAACTCTGTCCGCCAAGCACTCGTGAGCAGCCTTCTCCATAGAAACCGCCACAAGTCACTCATTTGCGATGCATTTCAGTATCTCTGCTGCAAGCCAGCACGGTACCCCTCGCATTGATCTCCAAGGCGCCCCAAATTATCTCCAACCATCGTCTTCACAGCACCGGAAATCTTTCCGCCTTTGCCGTCTTCAACGCCTTTATGGGATGCGTTGCTCGGTTGTTCACCACGAGTCAAGAAACGGGCGATGCCCTTGTGTGGTGGGGCTTTGCGCTTGCCGCTGCCCTGAATGCCGTTCTGGCAGGTCAAATGATCTTGTACTGGAACGTCAACGACGACTACAGATCGCGGCCGTTGACCGATACGATTCTAGGCGAGAAGCGCGCAGGTGATATTAGTCGAAAGATCGAGTAGACTCGGTGTATCTATACGATATGGGTATGCTCTTCACTCCATTATAGCCGCCACCTACATGTGGCGATCGCGAGGGACCTCCCAGCTTGCAGACTTTTTGACCAGACGCGATTTTCCCCATCTTCCGCTTTAGTTGAACTTAAACACGTCTTGAGCCTCTGCGACCCAATAGTGAGGATCTCCAGTGATCACGCCCTGAGACTCCATCTGGGCGGCGGCAACCTAGCTGGCGATCTCGCGCAGGCTCGATAAGAGCCAGACAGCCAGCTGCCCAGACAATCTGATCATTTCTCAGCTTAAAGTGAGCAAATCACAAAGTAAACAAAAAGCTCCACAAAGTAAACACGCAACGACACCAGCGTCAAGACCAGTCCAAAACTGAATGCCGCACTGCATGTCATGCTGGTCATTACGGCGCTGATCTTTCCCCCTCATCTGCGGAACGCTCGTGCTTGATCCACGGCTCCGCCGGAGTACTGGATCCCGTACATAAAACGGGATATATTAAAGTCGCCCTTACGGTCTGCGAATGACAACTGGCCCGACAGCGCCATGAAGGTCCTCTGCGTGGCGGAAAAGCCGTCCATCGCGAAGAGTATCACCGGGATCCTGTCGGGTGGCGCATCAAACAACGTGAGCAACAGAAGCATTGTTTGTGATAGCATGCTGACTCCATCGTGTCCCTTTTAGCGAGCATCATCACATCGATATATCCGAAACTACGACTTTGCCTACAACCTGCCTGCGCCGCATGGTCCGGCAAGAGGAGACTGTCAGTTTACGGTAACGTCTGTACTCGGACATTTGACTTCCAACGTAGGTCCCAATGACCGGCCTATTAAAGCTCTGGCTGCATTGATTGCGAATACCCTTCCAGGACTTTGCCGACGAGTATCGAAAGTGGTACAGCTGCGAACCGTTCGCCTTGTTTGATGCACCAATCAATACTTTCGTTAACAAGGTGCGCCGTATAAAGACAGTATCGACCTAACGCCTGACAATCATTCGCTCCTTGAACAGGAACTCAAGCAAGTCGAACGCAACCTTCTGCAGGAAGCCCGCAATGCAGACCTCCTGATGATCTGGACCGATTGCGATAGAGAAGGAGAACATATAGGCAGCGAGATTGTCGACGTATGTCGTCGGGCAAACAGAAACATTCGTGTCAAGAGAGCCAAGTTCAGTGCTATTATTGCCACGTGAGTACAGCTCAACAACATGGTACGACAAAGAGACTGACTTGTTGCGTTCAGTCAAATCCACAATGCTTGTCGAAACCCCGTTGACCTGGATATGAGACAGGCTGCTGCTGTGGAAGTCCGAATCTCGCTTGACCTTCGAGTCGGTGCCGCGTTCACGCGCCTCCAGACAATGGGATTACAGGGTCGATTGCCTGAACTCGAGCAAAAGGTGATCAGTTATGGTGAGTTGTTAGATTGAATCCAGCAAGAACACCATATGAACCTTCTTTTTCAGGACCATGTCAATTCCCGACATTGGGATTTGTCGTCGATCAATACGAACGAGTCCAGTCGTTTGTGCCCGAGACATTCTGGTACATTCACGTCGAACAACAACGTCCCGAAGGCTCGACCAAGTTCAACTGGCGTCGCAACCACCTGTTCGATATGGCGGCGGCGTTCGTTCTGTATGAGCAATGTGTCGAAGACCCACAGGCGACGGTTCGCTCTGTTACAACAAAACCGACGACCAAATGGTATGCCCTGATGCCTCTCGGTTGTACTACTCTCTGACATCTCGCGCCAATCAGGAAACCCCTTCCCCTCACCACCGTCGATCTGCAGAAGTCTGGATCCCGTCTGTTGCATATGACGCCGAAGAAAGTCCTGGATGTATGTTTGCCGCAAAGCGCTCGCATGAATGTTGATTCGCTGACCCGATCCGCGAAGACCGCCGAGAAGCTTTATCAGCAAGGCTTCCTCAGTTATCCCAGAACGGAGACAGATCAATTCGACAAAGACTTTGATTTTCATCATCTCATTCAGAAGCAGCACGTCGATCCTGCATGGGGCGCATTTGCACACGGGTATGTTACACCGACGATCACCGAACGATCAGAACTCATATTTCTCGTTTCAGCCTGACTGAAGGCGGCTTCCAGCGGCCCAGGAATGGCCAAAAGAACGATAAGGCCCATCCTCCAATTCATCCAACGGCACACGCTGCTACCCTCACCGGCGACGAGAAGCGGGTCTACGAATTTGTCACGCGTAGATTCCTGGCTTGTTGCTCAACGAACGCGGAAGGCAAGAGTACTACCGTTGAAATCGACATCGCCGGAGAATCCTTCTCTTCTTCTGGTGAGTAGACTTGAACTATCGCAAGCTCCATGATACTGAGGTTTCTTGTCCGTAGGTCTTGTCATTCTGGCCCGAAACTACCTTGAGGTGTACCCTTACGACAAGTGGTCGGACTCGGTTGTTCCAGACTTCCAACAGGGGGAGACGTTCATTCCTACTGTTTGCGAGATGAAAGAAGGTCAAACGTCGCGACCAAACTTGTTGACCGAGGCTGACCTAGTCGGTTTGATGGATAAGAACGGAATCGGTATGTTGTCGTACTCAATCCCCTTATGACACAAACTGAATTCTTTTTCTTGGTGTCAGGTACTGATGCAACTATCGCTGAGCACATTGCGAAGATCATCGAACGGGAATACGTGGTTGAAAAACAAGAAGCGCGAACCAAATACCTTGTACCTTCAACGTTGGGTATAGGTCTTGTTGACGGCTACAACCAAATCGGTTTTGATCGCTCTTTGACAAAGCCACATTTGAGAAGAGAGGTGAGTTGGGGAGTCAAGGCCCCGTGTCGACCGGTTCTGCTGCTGAGCACACGGATGCAAGACCGAACACAGGATGCAGCTCATTTGCGATGGAGTTGAAAGTAAACGAGATGTCTTAGAGGCCAGCTTGATGCAGTATCGAGAGGTTTTCATCAAAGCGAGACGAGACTTCGAGATCCTCTGCAATGTAAGCGCCTTCTCGTCTACGATGTCATTCCTTTGACTGAACGTATGTCATACAGTGCGTTGCCCAGAGCCTTGGTGGACGCGGTATCGCCGCCGGCAATGTTGCGCGACGACCGGTCCCACCAGGTGGTCATAGGCCAGGCGGTGGTAACGGTGGCGATGATGACGATGGACCTCCGGGCGGCGACGATGGCCTCCCTCCCGCTCCTCCGAAACGAGGGAAGACTGCAGCCGCCGGCAAGACAACAGCTGCCAAAAAGGCAGCTGCGAAACCCAAAGTCGAGCAAGCCGCCAAGAAAGCCCCTGCCAAAAGGACGAAGAAAACCGCAGCTGCGGAGATCGAGCCTGTTCCCGGTATGTCCAGATTGATCAAGCCTGTGTTCGTCGTTGATGGGTCTGACTCTAAGGTTTCCGTAGGTCCCAGCACTTTCATACCTGCTGCCACGCCGGGTGGATCCGAGAAGATTATCGTGTGCGGCTGTGGAGAACGGGCTGTTCCTCGGACCGTGGCGAAGGAGGGCCCAACCAGGGGCAAACAATTCTGGACTTGCGCAAAGCCGATGGGAGATTCAACCAAATGTAATTTCTTCGTAAGGCAATTCGTTGGCGAGCAGTGTTTCAAATATGCTGATCCGGTGTTTAGGAGTGGGATGCCGCCACAACTACCGGTTCACAAGCATCCAGCGTTCTTGCGGTGAACGATGTAGGTGGCTTTCTCTCTTCCAATGACTACCGCTGAGTTGGGCTTGAAGATTACGAACCTCCTTCCAAAGCGAGCGGCTGCATCTCAGGCGCCCGCCGAACCGACTAGTCCAGTGCGGTTCTGCCTGTGCAGGCTCGAGGCTGTTCGACGAATAACCCAGAAAGAGGGCGTGAACAAAGGCAAAGCGTTTTACAAGTGTCCAAAGGCACAAAACGAGCAGTGCGCTTTCTTCGAGGTAGGTTTGTCGTAATGAAGCTTGCCGACTTTCACATTGAATGGGCTATTGTTGTCTGGACGTTACTCTAGTGGGAAGACCAGCCTGACATCGCTTCGCCGACGAAAAAGAAGGCGCCTGCAAAGAAGGCCAAGACCCCAGCCAAGACCAAGGCCACGACGAGCAAGAAAGGTTATGAGGGCGGCCAGAGGAGTTATGGAAGCAGTTCGTACGGTGGTTACGGATCCAGCCAGAAGGGTGATGGTCGTAAGGCATGGCGCTGAATTACCGATTGGGGACCTGACCTTATCTGATTTCTCCTTAGGCTGCTTCAGGTGTGGCGAGTCCGGACACTGGGGTTCCAACTGCCCTGCCAGATGTTAGACCGGTCTGGATAGCCACAGTAGCTGTCTGAGCTGTCGGTGCTGTATTTCAGCCGGCATGCGATTTATGTTGCGAGAACGCGCGAGAGATGTGCGGTTGACCGACACTTTTTCGATTTCGTTTTTTGGTCCGTTGCGTCTTTCTTTTACGCTACATATTCCTTTTGTTTTGCCGCTCTGCTCCTAATGACATATGACATGAGCCTGTGTCTATGAGGGTATTGAACCACCAATGGATCTCTGCATGACTTTTGCCAGCTTTCCTTTGCCACTGTCCTTGAGCTTGCTTGTCCTTGCCACGGTGGTGGAGGCACCTCGTGCGGACGGACCGATCGCAGTCTCGCACATCACCTTCGGTCTTCAGCATTATTGTATCGTCCAACCTTCAAGCCAGTGTCTTCTTCTTCAGCACAGCTCTCATGCCTTGTCATTGAGCCCTGCAGCAAGACAGCAGGTACCTCTATCCACTTGATCACACAGGATGTCGTCGCAGGCTGCCTTGGAGCTATATCGTGGATCCGCGTGCGTTCCATGTCGCGGACTCTTATTCTCGCGCAGTTCGGCTTACTGACATCTCCACTTCCATAACAGGTTGGGACACACTCTCACAGATGCGCTGGATCAGATGATTTCTGAAGGATCCATTGATCCGCAGTTGGCGATGAAAGTCTTGTCTCAGGTTCGCCATTCCCAAGGCAAGAAAGGGGAAGCGAAATGGCACTGACCAAGAGTCCTTTGAGCAGTACGACAAGTACATGTCAGAAGCCGTTCAGAAGCAAGTCAAGACCAAGACGACGATAAAGGTTGGCATTGCACGGTCATCTACAGCAGTTCAGCTAACCGCGTCGTGGACACAATCTTTCAGGGCCATCTTAAAGAGTACCGATCCGTGGACGATGTGTGGAACTTTACGATCAAAGGGGCAGTGATGAAGCTCGAAGGTGGCGCAGACAAGCAGTGAGATACTCTCAGCCTATGCTGGCTAATGAATTGCGTTGACCTGTCCGCCTTTCCAGTGCCGAAAATGTCACGGTGGATAAGATCAAGATTGTCGCATGTAAGAGTGCTACGGCCACATAGACATCCTCGTATGGGCCTCGCAACGTCGGGTCTGTCAACTCTCTACCTTCTCTCGTCCGTTTATTTGTATCTACCGTTACTTTGCAACCAGCTGGAACTGTTGTAGCAAATAAAATCCGCCTATCATACATCGCCTTACGCGTCTCGTAGCTTTATGCAAGGATGGGCTCAGGTTGCGCTGAAAGGGCATGCATACATCTTGAAAGATAAGTGTACAGGCATACAATCTACGCTTAAGCGTAGTTGTCAATTAGACTATCCCTCATCTCGTTGATGACGGCTGATTGTGTCTGTCCCTGCAGCTCTGTTGAGGGGAAGATAGTCAGCCGCAAATCGCAGACGGCGGCTTGCGTTCAAGGACGTACTGAAGGTAGCTTCAATAACACTGATCTCGGTAGCGGTCGTATCGATACCGGTGAATGCGCACCAATCATTGACAACGAGTCCGGCGCCAATCACGTCAGAACCTCGGTTCACCGTACCAGCCTAATTGAACGGCAAAGCGGATCAGCACATCTTATACAATACGAACCCAAAAAAGGCAACATACGACTAGCGGCACCTGAAGCAACGACGACAACTCATCCTGTTCCGACCGCGACGTCTTTGGGTGGACCAGACCGCCCTGATTCGAGAGCGCACAGTATGATCCGACGAGGACGTTGGAAGCGACGGTTTGTCGGAAGACTTCGACTTTGAGGGTATCGGCGATAATTTCTTCTGTTTCACGGTCAATGTCCGGGTGGACGAGGGCGACGTAGTCGTTGCCTTTCAAAGGAAGTGCCATTGTCAGAGCAGCGAAAAGGAAAAGCTTGATAGGACTCACAGGCAATAACGTTACCAAGGGCACTCAGACGTTCCTCGATACGCTGAATCGCCACCTCATCCGGCAGGGCGTTTCGCAGATGCTGTAGTTCCTGATCCGTCGTTGTTGAGGGAACAAGGAGACCGTGTCGGTTACCTGCGAAGGGTTGCTATTATTAAGTGCTGTTTCACAAGACCTGCGTAAGGGGAAGACGTACCAGCAGTCAGTCGGCCGACGATTCGTGTGCCGGCAATGGTAGTGTGGATGACGGGAATGACATCCTGCAATTCTGCCTCGAAGACCGAATAAAAGTTCGAGGAAGATGCGAGCGCCGTCAAGCAGTATCTGTAGGGATGTTGCGTATTAGTCTTTGCCAAGGCTATGTAGATTGGCAGGAGCGAGCACGTACGAGTTGGTGAGCTTGGCAAAGACACCGATGTCGGAAGAGTTTTCGAATTGAGCACCTGGAGACATGCAAAACGTTTGCGTGAGTGGCGGGAACAAGAGGATATGCAGGAGGAATGAGGACTCACGGACGGCCATCTTAATGCGAATCTATGAGGTTCTGTTGAGTTATGTGTTGCAACGAGATGCTGACGTCCAAGTAATCCGTACTGATATAGAACTCCAGTCGAAGTTCGCCGTTGTCGTGTGGCATTGCACGAATTGTCCATCATCTGCAACTCCAAAATGTCGAGGGGAAAGTGCGATCGGCATAATTTCGTCACACTGACACCGCTGCTAAGTCAGGCCAGAGTCGGATCCCGGTTCCGCAGGAAGCGAGCTGAGTCAGCGCGATCGATAGACACGCCATTTCGCAACACGCGGTGTGCCGGGATGGGGTGCATAGAAGATCACCCAACATCGCCTTATTTCTGCTTGAGAACGGTCGTCATCTCGTTTCATCATCTGATTGACTTGCTCGTCCCATCATTCGTAACACTGGCTCTCGCCGCATCAGCGCATACATTCAGCCCTTTTCCAACAAGAAAACTCCACCACTCCTCACGCACGCACAACACGCTAGAATCCTCATCAACCATGGCTCAACAGACACCTGCCACGCCAGCCCCCGCTGCCGCACTCCCGGCGCATATGCAGGCAGCATCTATTGCACGCACACCGAGCCCCATTCTTTCGCCCATGCACGATCCAAAGCACAAGGCCGTCGTGCAGCCGCCTGTAGCACCACTCGGCGCGGCGAACCGTATGTTCGAGTTTCGGGCTCCCCATACGGAAAGCATTTCAGCTGATACCCCTCTCCGTTTCCAGCCAACCCCATCATTCCAGGCCAATCGACAGACCCATCACAGGACATGGCGTATGCCCACCCTGGTCTCGGACAAAAGGCACTACTGGCCAAGAAGTTTGCAAAGGCAAAGTGAGTCAAGCGATCCCACACACCTCAACCCATTTATATTGACCCTTCTTTCGCTCCACAGTAAAGCGACAGTCTCGCCAACGGATCAGATGCAGTCTCCGTGTTCGGCAAAACTCACGAGCGCAAAGAAGAAGCACTTTACAAAGTACGCCGTTTTCCATTTGAGCTCTTCGCCCAGAACGCGCCCAGCTCATTCACGATGTTTTTGCTTGTTCAGGGGCAAGCCCGCGTCGCTTGGGTCACGTTTCATGGCCGTCGCAGGCCCGGAAACAGAGCAAGACAAGGAGAACGCGTTTTGAAGCGCCGTCTTCCGCCTCGCTCTGTCCTTTCCGTGCCCGATACATACATTGTAGTCATTATCCCTTCTCGTCCTTCCAGGCCCCGACAACTGGGCCCTCGTCTCTTCTTGTATGGCTTGCGTGTCACCTGCTCTTGTCTGTACCCTGTGGTGTGATACCTTCCGAGGCACCCGCGGCGGTTGTTTGGAATAGCTTATGGTTGTTGTCCCGTCTGATTGCTCGTCCCGATTTCTTGTAATATCGATTTTCCATGTTTCCATACCTTCCTCTGCTTCTCACCACACTGCACTCTAAGCCCATTCCGCACCTCGATCTATACTCACATGGGAAACCCGGTACATCGTTCTTTGCGACTACTCTCGATTTCTACAACACCGACTTTAGGCTTCATTCTCGCCGATACCCATATTCCATTCCCCCATCTACGTTTGCAACTGGGTGTACGATCCAGGGAAGACGCCCGTGACGCCGTTCAATCGCCCAGTCCACCAATCGTCCTGAGTCTCGCTTCGTTCGATGATCTCGATTCGGTCGCCTTGCTTGAACCCGAGATCGCCTTCAGCCTACACAGAAAAAAGACAGGGGAAGAATGAAGCCGTCAGAACGCTCCGGAACGTTACGCAGAAGGCTTATCCTTACCTGAGGCGCAAAGTCGAACAGCGCAACGCAGATCTCAGGCTGCGGCACGGCCGACGCCGCACGCTTCATGGGAGGCGGAGGCGGCGGGCCCTTCTTGATCGATCCCGATGTACTCGCCAACCCGGACCCTCCAGCGGTATAAGGCGGCGGAGCAGCAGTGACAGGAGAGGTTGCGTGCGCGGGTGGCGGAAGGTTGTACTTCGCGGCGGTGCCTGCAGAGTAGGATGGCTGACGTCCGAGTCCGCCGGCGGAGGAGCCCGAGGCGATGGATGATTTACGGTCGAGCGGGGATCGGCCGGCGATGGATCCCGAGGCGGTTCGGTGGCCTGACATGAGTTTGGCTGTGGCCCGAGTCATCAGCGATCAAGTCCTAAGGCGAGAAGGCGCAAGGGAACGTACCTGTCGAGACTAGTCGTTTCGTAATCGTCAACGCGTCGATTTGCTCCGCAGCATCGCCACGCTGGCTAAAGTAGATTCCCTCGATATCCCTTTGCGAGACATCGTACTTTCCGTCCGCAAAAGACTGAATCTTGTCCTGCATCAGGTAGAGGATGTTGAGCCTTAATCATAACGCGTCAACGCTCGGTCGGGACGAGATATGGACGGGAACTGACTGCATGTAGTAGAAGCTGTGGAAAATGGGATCGGCAAACGCGGAAGCCATTTGGAGGAATGCGGGAAGTTCCTGCTTCAGGAGATTGTTCCAGTGTTCGTACTCTCCCGACGCGAGCTCAAAGTCTTGTTCGACCTGCAACCAGTGTGATCAGCGGGAGGGCAGTTGTGTCGAGGCCTGGGATCCAATAACATACCTTGAACAGGTTCTTCTCGTCGCTAAGCGACTTTTCCTTCTTCTCCCTCAACTTGTTCAGCGAGTTGTTGTGTCGGTCATAGTCGATCAACTGCGCATCACCGTCAGCCTGGGCACGTTCGGAGTGTCCGAATGAGGAACTATCGGCTCACCTTGTGATCCCGCTTCGTAATAGTCTTCCTGATTCGTTTACAGATATCCTGCAGCTCCAAACTCGGGGTAATCACCCGCGAATCAATCAACTCGAGTTCCGGCGCCAATGTCTCCCGCAAGTCCTCCATCAGCGTCTGATACTGGCCGATATTGTTGACGGTGACTTCCGCCTGAGGGTGTCGCGAGGTCAGGTCATATTCGCTGCTGCCGATGGGGCTGAAGAGGGTAGTGAAAGAATTGGCGAATGTTGAGCCGGATGTGAGCAGGGCTGGGAAGGCGCGGAAGGGTGAGCGAAGGCACAAAAGGAGCGGCTCAAGGGACAGCCAGAGGTAACGTACTCTGAACTGCATCTCGGAATACTTTGGAATCCTTCAAGATCTTCTCGGCGCCTTGTTCGATGACTTCAAATTTGCGGTGACTGATGAGGAGGGACGTCGAGGCATCAGCTATTTGGCGGAACAAGAGAGGAGAAAGCGAAGGAGATAAGGGAAGGAGGAAACATACTAGTCGTCGAATTCAGGATCGGTCGTCTCTGAAGTGGGGTTTCATCCAGTCAGCACAGCTTGAGCATACTACAGTACCGAATCAACTCACTCTTTGCCATCCCGATCCTGGATGTGAACTGGTGCGGCGTCCTGTAAGGACATTCCGGTCACGTCAGCTCGCAGCATTATAGAATTGGAACGGGCCGAAGCAGCTGTCACGGAGAACGGATAAGACGTACCGCGCAAAGGCCTTGGTGATACCCTTCATGGTGAGAGTGAGATGAGATGGATGAGGAGAGGGAGCGTGCACAAGGGAAGAGACCCGGATGAACGACTTCACTTGGAGTATGTACCTTCCCGGCTGCATCGCCCGCTGTCCGCGTCACCCGCTGCGGGCATGAATCATCTTGGCGCACGTGACCGAGTATAGAGGAGGGCACGTCTTGTTCGGCAAGTTGATGGCTCTATAGGTCTACGTGCATCTGCCTTTCCAGAGCCTCTGGAGGCATCGCAACGAACATGCATACACGCTCATGCTCATTTCCTTGACTACACTCATCGGCATCTGCGTCCTCGTCGTCCTCGCCGTCCTCGCCGTTCGCCGACTCAGAGCACTCCCACCACGACGTATGCATCTCCGATCGTTGCCGGTCGCACGCTAACGATTGTCATCTCATGCAGGAAGGTTACGAAGTGCTCGTATATCTTGGAAATGCTCGTACAAGGTCTTGCCGGTACTGCAATGGAGCATTCAGACAGACGATGCGGACTCGATCGCCTGGATCACGCACCACCTTGCGGGTGTTGAACCGCCTGCAGACGCTGTACTTCCACTTGCAGGACACGAATCCTGTTCCATCGTCGACAAACGTAGAGCCTCTGGCCTTCAGCATACAGTGCGGATACTATCATACAATTATGTCTCCCCGATTCTCGCCCTCATCGGGAGCATGCTAGCAATGGGAGTGCTGCTCTACCAGGCTGGATGGACCGTGAGCGCCATAGCGGGAAGGGTTCAGGCTCTTAATGGGGACTCTCCTTCCGCTTCAGGAGCAGGAGGAGCGCTCTCGAAGAGGAGTATGGGAATTGCGGACATTGGGACGATCATAGAGGAACCTATCGTCCTATCCCAAAATTCCAGTACCGTCGCCGGTGACGGGTCAATACTGCAACCCCTCGTATGTCCTCTCTCCTGCATACAGCAATCGATAGGGCAAGAACAAACGTCCTTACCTTTGCTTGTGTTTTACCGACCTCTACGCCCTGAAAGATTCCAGGAATCACCATTCCCCTGTCCCACACGATTCCCCTTCTCCTGGCACTCTTCGCCTCGCAGGTAATCCACGAGCTAGGTCACCTCATCGTAGCTGCGCTGTGAGCTTGATGAACCAATGGCCTCGGTGCTTTGACACTCATACCGTTCATGCTCTACAGGCACGGTATCACAACGTCCAGGCTTGTGGCGGGGATATATATTGTTTTCCCCTTTGCTGCGGTCGTAGTACCGACCACGATATCCGATGCGAAACCGTATGTTATCTCGCATCCTTAACTGTCAGTCGTCCCCTTCGCTTATCCTTTCACTGTTTCCATCCGCGTTGCAGGAAGGACCTGTTGAGGATCGCGGCGGCTGGACCGTTTCACAATTTACTGAGCTGGCTCGTGATTCTTTCCTTGCCGTTGCTGCATATCAGTGGATTATTTTACGAGGATGTGAGCGGGCGAGGCGTATACGTTGTACGAGTACAAGAGGTGAGTGGTGCCCGCTTAGAGCAGGACGCGCATTGTGCAGAGCAGATGATCGATTGCTCGGCAATAGCAATCGCCGCTGAGGGGGCATTTACCGGAACACTCCGTGATCGTACAACTCGATGATGTGCCCCTCGGCAAAGGGCAATATCTCGATCTCGGGCTCGACAACACCATAGGTGGGAATATCTGGACGACGTATCTTCTCCCGAATGACAAATCGGATGCTGAGCTCGAAAGGTGGAATCAGGGACGGGGATGGTGCGTAGATGAGTCTGCCGTAGGAGGTACGTCTCTGCACCCAGGGACATCGGGTCTCTTTCTGATCAGCGACATCGTGATCTGCAGATTCTCCATCGCCACCTTGTCCACCGTCAACCGGAATCCGATTCGCGCCTGTTTCTGACTTACCTGCCCTCTCGAACTCCACCCATACGGCGACGCAGCATCACTGCTTCTCAGCTTATCCGCTCCTGACTGAACCGACCGTCGATTGCTCGACGGAATGCACGGGGGATCCGACTGTGTTGCGTTCGTGTCTACGGCCCGTCGACGCTGAGAATGTCATCAGGATCCAATTCGTGCCGTCTGATGTTATCGAAGAGCGGGGGGAACGCGTTGTAATCTTCGCGGGCGACAGGGCAGCTGTGCATCGTGATGTGCGCGTGAGCGTCCGCCGACCGCGTGGCGGGACCGTCGGCCGTGTGGTAATACAATGGATGGAGTTACTATTGCTGTCAGTCTTTTCCACGCTCCAGTTACTTGGACACGCTAACCAGCGTGTTATCTCCAGGTACATCGCCACCTTGTCGCTTGCACTTGCGACACTGAACTTGCTGCCGTTACCTCATCTCGACGGGACGCATATCCTCTCTGCGACCCTTGGCATATTGATGACCGCTTCGCCTGACGAAGCAGCGGAAGACTTTGACATCGATGACGAGGGCGAGACCGGGATCGAAAGCTTTGGTAGGAGACGCGCAGAAGGACATCGATGTAGGTGGCATCGGGTCATCAGCGGGACGACAATGGCCTTTGCGGCCGTCTGTGTCGGAGGGGGAGTCATTCTGCAGGCGTTGTCATAAAGTCTCCAAATTTAGATCGATCACTCATACAATGGACATTCGCCAGGAAGCCAGGTGAAGGCGGCAGCTAGGTTGCCGTAGCGACATGCATGCCTTGTTGAAGCTTCATACATTATGATGCCATGATGCTCTGTCGATACAACAGGCGAGGTCAGTCGCGCCCGAGCGAAAAAAAGCCCCGCTGTCGGCTAGCGGTAACAAGCCACGCGACACGATCAGCTAAAGTTCTATGTCGGAACAGCCTCAGATTGTCCTTTCGCACCGCTTCAATTGCAAACGAGTATTTGATTGATCTTTCAGCGCTGTCAGCCGGGAATGCTGCAGCGCAGGGACTAGGATTCCCAATCACCTCACTACGCAGAACGACGCCGAGAAGATGGCGCCTGCGAATCATGTGCGGGACACACAACAGGACGAGCGCTCTTCTTCGCCCATACGCGAGTGGGATCGGGACGGCACCACCAGCTCGTCGCGCATAAGGTCGAATTCGTTCCGAGGACTTTCGGCTCCCAGTGCGACGACACATCGGAGACCGTCATTCACGTCGGGATCGCCCGTCACTACGTCACCGGGGCGTTATGTCAAGTGGAAGATACGGTGTCAGTCGTTGATTTGGCGGAATCACACTCCGCTAGGGGCTCTCCCGAGGCGCATATCGAGTGTACCGCGCTTGATCACGTTGCTAGTGGTAACGACGATTGTCATCCTGGTTGTCACCTTCAACAGCAGCTCGATACCCAATCCAATCAAACCCGGCAATCAGGACGGCCAAGCTATTGAAGCGGACAGGCTTTCAAAACCGAAAATCGATCAAAACGGGAATGAAATCATCGAGGACCCATACTTTATCCAACCGGACATTCAACGGAGCTTTGAAGAGCCAGATTACGCGCTTTTGAGCTCACGGCAGCCTCACGAGATTGGGTGTGATGTGCCGATAAGGTGGAACTGGAACGGAACAAAGGTGGAAGGAATGCCGCCAGATGCGGATGAGGAAGGGGTGTTTGAGCAAGAGACGGGCGTCTTGCTATTCTTGGGCGTGTTTTCAGCGGCGCAATCGGCTAGCAAGACATACGAGGAGATGAAGAAGAGAAGAGATATGTATGTCGTCGCGCATTTGAGCCTTTCCGGCGCCACCTGATTTCCCGATTGCTCAGTTACCGCGAAGTCTACTTTCCGCACTTTCCGCCAAATCTGGTCACCAGGAAATTCATCCTGGGTCTACCGGCGCCAGCGCCGCATGCGACGCATCCTGAGGCGATCGCAAGGGCACGGACCATGCGGTTGCTCAAAGAGGAGGCGGACGAGCACCAGGATATAGTCATCCTTGATGTAAGTGCGATATCCCTTTGCATTGTTCAACACGCTTACTACAGTTTGTCTCTCCTGTCAGATGGAAGACAATATCGATTCAGGCAAAACCTGGAAGTATTACGAATGGGTTGCAAAGGAGTATGGAGGAGAGGGACGCGTAAAGGGCCGCCCGAGATTTGTTTTGTGAGTAGTGGACATGGTCATCTTCTTGGCTTGTATTGACCTGTCAATACCCCTGCAGGAAAGCAGATGACGATGTGAGCGAATGGAATGCAAGTGGGATTTTTACAGAAACATGACTCTGCTTCTTTCCCTATGCAGACCATCCTGGTGATGCCGAACCTGATTCAAGCATTCAAAGATTTAGATTGTTCCAAAAACGTGTATTGGGGTACGAGCGCAGGCCGCTCAAAATACTTTGGCGAGTATTTTAGAGGCTTGGCATACGGCATGAGCTGGCCATTGGTGAGCAAATATCCCCAGGATTTCCGCTTCCTGGACCGAAACTGAAACCCTTATAGGTCTCGTGGATCGGATCAGCACAGATGCCTCTGGCGCATATTACCAAGATCGAGGATGCACGGACGGGCCAGTGGCTACGCGCCTTGGACCCAAAGGTGGATCCGATAACGCGGTACGACTTGGGATGGATGATGGGAGACTGGAATCAGCTGGATGTTGGTGTGGAGACTGTTGGTCTACGTAAGTCGCTCTTATATGATGCGCTGGGACGGGCTCATTGGCTTTCTATCGCAGACTGGCTGAAATGGGATGATTGGGTAATAGAGCAGCATGCCCGGATCTTGAAGGTATGGAGAGAAGCTGGTAGACCATACGAGGCAGGTCATGGAGTGGACCTGGATATCTCGGTTCAAAAGGGCAGGCAGTTGCCAGAGGAAGCCAGGAAGGAGCATGAGCGGCAAAAGGAGATGGGTTGGGATGTTGATGGCAATATCGATGCTTAGTAGACGGAGACTTTCATAATCTTCAAGACGTTGTACTATCTGCGAGCAGCATAATGACACGACAGGAGGACTCGAAGGGTGATGGCTGGTGTCAAGGATGTCAACGACTCGAGTTCAGTCGCGCTCCAAAACGCTATGACGCGCTTAGCTCGTAACCGGCGGTGATCGGCGGAAGGTCACTTCGGGTTTGGGTGTAAATAACGGTTGCAAGTAGGTATAGCAGTCCATATCCCGTCCACCAATTCCCCCAGACTGCCAAACATGCTTCGAACTCGACTCTCATCTGGCGCTTTGCGCGCTCAGGCCCATGCCTCTCTCCAGCTCAGTACCGCCCACCCTGTCCCAGCAATCCCAGCTCAATTCGCTCGAACTTCGCAGCGGGGCCTCGCATCAGCCGTCCTCTTGAGCAGCCGTGAAAACTGGCAGAGCAGGACCGTCAAGAACTTGAAGGAGGCCCTCGTTCAGCGTGGACTGCCTCAGTACGGAAACAAGAAGGCCTTGGTAGCCAGACTGGAGGAATACGAAGCCAAGTCAACCATTTCGGCCACGACTTCCAGTGCATACGCTCGCAACACGTCGTCGGGTTCCAGCGCACGACACATCTCTTCATCTGCCATCCGCAGCGCTGAGGCCTCGAACCCTGCTTCCGAGGACCCCGTTGGGGAAACGACTACGCCTACAGCCCAAGTCCTGACTGATGCCGAAGTCAATATCCAAAACGTTGCCAAACCCGAGGCTGCCGACCCCTCTACCGTGCCCGGTGTCCCGGAGGAGAAGGCTCAGGCTATCGATGTTGCTGAGCCTGCATACATCGGCGCTGTAGAGATTCCAGTATACGAGGAGAAGCCAGACCAGTTGGCCATTCCTGTGAGTTTCACGTTACATCGCAGAAAGTCATGCTGTCATACTGAATTCCCCGTCTTCAGCCTTTCTTGCCGGACAACTTCGAAGCTAGTGCCGAAGGCTCGCTGGCTCCTCCGACCCCTGAACCCGATGCGAATTCGATGCCAAAGGTCATTTCCGTCGCCGCGGATACTGCGGATAACGCTCGTCACTCGCTGCACGAGACGGTGACCAACCTTTCGTCTGACGTGTCTGAAAAGGCTGAAGAGGCTGTTGCAGAAGCTGACAAGGCGTCCCAGGACTTCCCCCCTCTGTCCGAAGTGCTCTCGTCAGTCAAAGTTCCGTCGGTTCCTCTCGGATACATCACCTCGGGCCTTAAAATGCCGTCGCTCAAGGGCGGAGAGGAGTTCAAGCAGATCGACCGACCCTTGAACAGCGAGGAGCGGCAAGGGGCCTACTTGCTCTTCGGTATCATCGCTGGTGGCCTTTTGCTCGGCGGCGGCAAGAAGAAGCACGATGACAAGGAAAAGGAGCAGGAGCACAAGGAGGGTGAAAAGCATTAAAGGAAGTACGTTAAGGCGAGTGCACTGAAATTGTATGCCATGGAAGCAGTAGTCCAATCGAGAAATAGATCCACTTAATGAATTCAGATAGGGATAGGAAAGGCGGAAGAGGCCGGTACATATCTCTGAAAAGGCGATGCAGGGATGCGATAGCGGTAACGCACTGAAGCATTCATGGGACAAAAACCCTGTATGCCGATGGAGGGAAGGCCGGAAATGCAAATGCAGTAAGGATACAACTCGAAATACAACTGAGGTAATTATGTGGATCTGATACCGGCGGTGGGAGTTGTGATCCCCTGGTTCATCTAGGACATTCCTGGAACTTGGGTGCCGGGCGTGCTCGTACCTGACATTGTTCTGTTTCTTCTTCAGACATTCTGAACAGGGGCGAGCATGAGAGGTGGATAAAGAAATACAGTCTAAAAAACCCACTCGACTTCGTCCATCCCGCGTTTCGACTGTACTTGCGCTGGGGGAGGCGCGCTGGATTCCGTGGCGATGAAAGCCTTCAGAATTGCTTCAAACTCCTGTATACGAGAAACACCCAAGGTGAGCATCATATTGGGATCTCAACCATGAGGAAGGCACACGTACCTTGAGCTGAGACATGAATGCCTAATTGAACATCGGATATTCGGGGTAAGTCCGCGAAGCTCTTCTGTATTTGAACCGTAGCAGCGACATACTGGGCTGACTGTTGCACAGTATCTTCGACCTTGAACGTGTGAATAGGCGGCGTTGGGATCTAGACGATAGGCAGCCATGAGATAGGCAGTGGCGAGCAAAGACGATGATGCTATTCCGGCTATCAGAGATGCCAGAAGAAGCGTTAAACGATACCGGACAAGGTCAATGATGAGCAAGAAGACTCACTCGAACAATGTGCGAATATCGTTCCTCCCTGTGCGATCACCTGTATCATCCAGCGAGTAGTGCTGGTAGAAAGAACCTTCAGTTAGCGCGTTTCGCAGCAATGATTTCGAGTATACCTACTCGACAACGTCTTTGATGAATATCGTATTCTGGAGCATTACGACATTTTACATGAGCGCCACACACCAGCATTTCGATGGGAGACACATACTGGGTTATCAGGGATATCGATTGAGCGATATACGAATGTCTCCGGGAACCTCTCTCTGACATAGGCGTAACCCTGTACATCTCTAACCGCAACGCTAAAGGACAAAAGGGCCACATCAGTTCTTGAAATGGCCTTGACTCAGAAAGGAGGTGTGCCGGAAACTCACATATGTGTTATCCCCATTTCTCGCAACATCGCTTGATTTCTTGCCACATCATTCGAGCCCAGGTAGAACCTCTCCGAAATCAATTGTGCACCATGTCTCATGTTGTATCTGTTTATACGCAAACGGTGCATCAGGAATGTTGAGAGCGTGATTGTTCGGCTTGCTTACGCCCAGTCCTCTCGCGCCGGTAGACCCATCGAGGAGAAAAGAGCCGGATACTCCTCAAGCTTTGGTCTCTCGTTGCTGACTACTGGATTATTGTAGGTTAGGGTTGAATTGCTAACAGGCATCGAAAAGGTCGCGCTCTCGCCCGAGAAGTCCATCGGTGCTATCGAGGTGTCCATGTTCGGGATGTTGCCGAGCGCCGCCTAGGAAAAGATTCGTTGCCGCTTCTATGTAACAACAGGATCTCAGGTTACGGCCCTGTTCCCTGACCGAGATGACCATCAGGGGAGTCACAGATACAGGTCGCTCGCAAGCACAATACCGCCAAACGGAGTCGGACTTTCGATCGCTAGTCCGCCTCCACTGTTTACTTTGTGCTGGTGTCTCACTTGAATTCAACTTTTCTATGCCATATACCCTGGTTTTCTGTTTGTCACGTTCTGTATCTCATTCGGCAGAACTCGAACAGCCCACCGCATTCGGATAGCATTCGATTCAGTAGGAGGACCTATCTCGCCTTGTCCAGCACAAATGAATACCAACGCAAGCTCATCCGGTGCCAACGCCGCCCATGCTTCGGTATTGACGCCATCGGAAGCGATCCCCGCGGACGCCTTGCACATCAAGGGTCCAGACTTCAATAACGCTATCACGCTGCAGGAGCTATTGACAAGCTATGAAAAGATAGGATTCCAGGCCACCGGGATGGCCAAGGCAATCAAAATCATTGAGGATATGGTATGTCTGTCCCCTGGCTGGACCTCGGCGACTGACCGGTCTATCGCTTTCGTAGCGAAAAGCTCGTCAAAATACGGAAGAACCCCTCACTTTGTTCCTCGGATATACGTCAAACTTGATATCCTCTGGCTTGCGTGAAATTATCAAGTTCCTCTGTCAGCACAAGATGATCGATGTCCTCGTGACAACTGCCGGTGGTGTGGAGGAAGACTTTATCAAATGTCTGGGAAGTACAGTCCTGGGGGAATTTCACCTGGAAGGTGCGGGACTACGGAAACGAGGGTTAGCATACATTGAGCGGGCCAGATGCGCTATTGAAGCTGACAGCGCGGGAATAGTCTCAATCGTATAGGCAACCTCCTGGTGCCCAACTCGAACTATTGCGCATTCGAAGACTGGGTCGTTCCGTTGCTGGACAAGATGATGGAGGATCAGAAAGGAGCGGATAAGAAGACTTGGACGCCGAGCGAGGTCATCCGGAGATTAGGGAAAGAGATTGATAACGAGGAGAGCGTGTACTATTGGTGCTACAAGGTTAGTCATATCACTAAGTATCCCACTGAAACTCATTCTCGCGCAGAACGATATTCCGGTCTTTTGTCCCGCCCTCACGGATGGCTCACTAGGAGACATGCTGTACTTCCATTCCTACAAAAACCCGGGGTTCATCATCGATATTGTTGGCGACATCCGAAAACTGAATGACCTCAGCATCCACGCAAAGAAGGCGGGCATGATTGTTCTGGGCGGAGGAGTGTGTAAGCACCAAATAGCAAATGCTATGCTTTTCGTAAGTCCGCAGATAATGCAGGCGAGGCCCGAACCTCATTTCCCTCCATTCGCAGCGTAACGGTGCCGATTACGCCGTCTACATTAATACGGGACAGGAATTCGATGGTTCTGATTCGGGTGCTCGTCCAGACGAGGCAGTATCGTGGGGAAAGATCCGTGCGGGCGCCGAGTCGGTCAAGGTGTGTGCCGTAAATCCGGCTTCTGCGCCACGCCACCTAAAACGATTTCTACCTGCAGGTGTACGCCGATGCGACATTGGTTTTCCCTCTGGTGGTAGCCGCTACCTTCGGCAAGGCTCACTGGGATGCGCAGGTGCGCGCAGCGTCCGACGGGCAGACCAGCGTTTAGTATTGTGTGCGGTTTTCCAGCCGGGGCAAAGTATCCTGTTTTCTATGGTTGTATGCGCTATGTCTATCATTCAGTTCGGACCTTTAGCCCGGTCATAGCGCATGCGAAGCGTCTAGAGTATTGCGTCGTGGTGTTTCTCATTTCGATCCCGGTAAGTAGAACGTACTCGGTATTTCCGAACATCGCTCCCGACATGTTTGAATCTTCCTGCCATATAGCTCCATGTCTGACACGCTCAGATGAAGCGCTCACAAGCTCGTCCAATAGCTCTTCAGAACGAGTAGATAAGATCCGATGCCGTTTACTTTGACTATTCGTATCTATAAAAATGCTATGGGATATGACCAATGAAACATCCGAGACGGCTTGAACCGCTGCCGATTCTATCGCCGCATCTGTTACTGTGTCGCCTTCGACGGTGTGATAGTAGTATTGATTGTAATCACCGCTTTTAACCATATCGCTGTCTTGTCTTGAATTCCTCCGACGTCGACTTATCGATCATCCAGCTATTTATCCCCATGCGCTATTGCACACTTCCAATTGGCTCAGCTGTTGGGTGACATTCTATCATACCGGCTCGGCAAACAGCTTCGCGCGGCGACTTGGTACTCTTATACTCTTCCACCCCGTGATGTTGACCGGGACGTGACGTCGACGAGAGCCCGCCACATGCGCAATTCCGGTTCATGTAGCTGCGTATACTGAGGACAGCTGGCTGGACAGCTCTGCACCATATCTCCTCCGTGGTATCTTGTTAACACTGCTTGCAGGAAGGCTCTCTAGTCATGACCTTGACCACTTCTGAGGACTTGATGTCTCTCCTGTGATAGCTGCTTACGCAGCACTCTTTGGGCACAGGCACCTGTGCAGGCTCGGTGCCGCTGTTGTACGCGCACTACAATTACTACACATATAAATCTTCCATAACGACGCCATATGTTGTGATAGGATCTGATTCGACGCCCGTCTGAAGCTGGAATGTGTGTCTTCAATGTCCCTGTCATAGGTTCCGGATGTCCATAGAGCTGTCCTGACGAAAGGGCTTGACGAGAACGGTGTTCCGAACAGCTCTCTCAACCTGTGTCGGCCTGTCCCGCCAACTGCGCATCGCTTTGCACGGCCCGGCTTGGCAAGCGATGCCAGCCGTGACGTGACGAGATTGGACTAGCGCGTCCTATCAGCTTTGCATCCGCGCGGTCTCAATGACTGACTGAATTGCCTGGGAATGAGCTCGAGCCCATCTTGCTATCTCGTTTGCTTCTCGCGTTTCGAGATCTGCCATCCCGGGGAAGGTTCAGCCATACTGGTCATCGTCAAACTCCTTGACTGGACCCAGCACAGAGTCACACCCATTGTCAGGGGTATACGTTGCAGGCTCTCATCGGTCGTGCATAACCGCGCCAAGGCTGCCTATTCGGATCCAACAACATCTGAGCGCAACCCCGTCAGCCGGTCGTCAGCTCATGTGCATTCAGTTCAGATCGTAGTATACTATCCTGGCCAATCTACGATCATCGTGACGGTCGTCTGTCACTTGGCCACAGTTACCCCATCACCAGTAACATCGAGGCCTCCCAAAAGGGCAACCGCGTGAGTTAAAGCTGCCAACCGCATCGTCTTCGGCAAAGCGTCGACGACTGCAAAGACCGCAGTATCAAACCTTCACTGTCAAGTCTTCCCGCCATGGCTTCATTCCTGTACGGAGAGCAAGAAGAGCCCTTTCAAGCTGTAAGATGCTTGATGACTATTCCACCTGCTTCGCTGATGAATTCACATCGCCAATCTGTTACGATGCTGTCCTCGCGTAGCAACAATCACCCTCGCCTCCCAGTTCTCCCACGAACCCGTATGAAAAGTCACTCGCTCGCTATCGATCAAACTCTTCTTCAGCAGGGTCGAAGAAACCACTCCACACAGCTTCACCCACCTCCACTGGACTTGCCAGACAGCCTTCGTTCGGTGCCGCAGGTCAAGCCGTAGGTGCTTCACCGCCGCAAGCTGGTCTGTTTCGAAAAAGAACCAACTCGACGGGCCCTCGACCTGACGCCAGTATAGTCAACACCTCGCCGCTTGTCAGCAAGCCGATTGTTGCGTCAGACCCAGCATTATTGAGCGACGACGTTTTCGATGGCACAGTCAACCACGAGACGTTTGACATCCCAGAGCGGGACGAGGAGTCACCTGCACCTCCTCCTGTCTGGGAACGACGAAAGAGCATGATTGTTCGCGCCGAGGAACGGGAACGGGAGCAGCGGATCCAGCGGGAGCTCCAGGCATATCAAGCTGAACAGACAGCGCAGCGGAAGGCTCAGGAGGAAGCAGCGGCTGCCAAATCCGATAAGGGACTTTTTAGGCGCTCAAAGAGTAAAAGCGGTCTCGACAAGCCCGCTACCAATACCCAAGGGACACCGTCGCGGGGCTCAAAGGAAATGAGCGCGAATCTGAAGATACCCGTTACGAGCTCCAGACGAAGACCGCATTCAATGCTTCAGATGACCTCTTCCTCTGGAAACAGCAATCAAAGCGGATCTTATCCGCCAGCGTCTAGCGATGCAGAACTAAATAGTAGGCTGCCCTCTCACGATGGGTTCGGAGCTCAGGCCGGCACACATTCGATCGAGGACCTCGATTCCCCTTTACCGATGCCGAACGCAGCGTTCTTAAACGGTGGATATTCCTCTCCAGGTCACTCACGACGATCGTCGTCATCATCTTTACGTGGATCACCTTCGCGTAGAACTTCGGCCTACGGATCGCCTCTGGGGCTTACCGGCGAAGGGCTTACCATGTCGCTGTCGCCGATTCCAGCTGTTCCCGATCAGTCGAACCCAACTCGACTGGCGACCGAGAGACCATTGGATACCGTACGACAGATGAGCATGCGTAGCGAGCGCAGCGTCGACCAGATATCTTCTGGAGCCATAACACCGCGAGACCATGGTTCACATAACAACAGTAAACGTCGATCCAAAGTTCCTGCCCCCGCTGGGGTCATACTGGACGAGTCGATCTGGCCGTCCGCGCCTGTCATGATGGCCGAACCAGTAGCCTTGGCGAAATCACTCAGGTCTCGATCGAACGTCTCCTTGGTTTCTCTCGGCAGGAGCAATAAGACGCTGTCGCGGTCAACGCCGAATTCGCCTCTGGTCAAGGGCAAACGGAGCACCGACATGCTGTCACCCGTTTCTTCCCGCTCCACTGTGGGCAGAAGCTCGGCGTACGGATCACCGGTAGCCACGACACGGGAATACATGCTCCCAATTTCTCAGCGGGAAGGAGGATATGCCATTGCTGCTACGATGCAAAGCGGTACGGGTATTGGATACGGATCACGAACTGGAAGTGTCGACTTTGGGCGTTCGACGGGATACAACCGCTATAGCGTTGACAGCGGAATGGACGAGGTAAGAAGTCCTTGACCGCGCTCGTCTGGGAGAGAGCTGATCTGGAACGACATCGATAGTACGGAATGTATCACAGAAGTCACAACGCTTCTCGACCATCACTGCCAGGACAGTCAACTTCCACCTCAACCACGTCTTTGTATCAACCCGAGTATCAGGGCCCACCGTCTGCATTCCCTGCGCATATGTCTGCGGAACAGAACGCTATATCAACTCCAGGAGCGGGCTTGAGCAAGACTCCCAGCCCGCTGTCAACAGCTACGAGTCCCGCTGTCGTTGTCGAGAGCGGAGAAACGCTTGAAGCAGATGACGCTGGGCTTCAGATGCGCACTCGTCAGCCGACGAATTCGGCAAACAATCGAGCTCTTACATCGACGGTACCACCCGCAGCTAATGGTGAGATGGCGAGCAATCAGCTCTCTCCGTTGGCAGACATGACTCCGACGAAGCCGACCGCTCTTGCCATTCCCGAGAAAACAACTCCGGTGAAGAAGTCCAAGAAGGAGCTGGCCAAGGAAGCAAAGGAAGCGAAACAACGGCGAAAGGCAGAAGAAAAGCAGAAAGCAATTGAAGCATCACGAGTCAAAGCCGATGCCGCCCGGGAGAAGAAGAAGCGAGAGGATGCGGAAAAAGCTAAGAAAGAAGCAGAAAAAAAGGCGGCAAAGCTCAAGTCAAAGCAAGAAAAGGAGCTAGCAAAGTCCAAGAAGAAGCTCGTCAGCCAGACCAAACCCGCCCCGTCGACACTGACTATGCCAGCCACGCCCCTGAAAGGGCGCACAAAAGATCTCTCGGCAGCGACGCCGACGTCTTTCCCGGCGACCCCTGCAACCCCTGCGGAACCCGTAAGGCTGCTCGACATGGCGTCTTCTTCGGGGCAGTCACTCAATCCCTCAGTCAAGCCGTTACCCCTTTCTACACAGGCAATACTTGGGTCGAAGGAACAGCAAGACCGATTGCAGACCGCCTCGAACGGGATGCAGACGCCGCAACGCGGAGTGCCCTCCAGTACCACCCCTCAGTCGCCCGCCATCTCGTCAGTGAAATCAAAGCGAAGCTTGTTCGGCACTTTACGAAAGAAGTTTGGCTCTTCCCCTGCACCAATTTCGTCTTCAAAGGCGCATAGCATGCACCGGGATGGCCGCGCGACACCTCTCCCGACCAACAGCGGCAGTGACTCCGTGCTCTCGATTCCGCCTACAAAAACTATCGATCATCCTCCTTCGAGCTCTACGGCTTCCCCATCCGCGGATTTGATTGCAAAGAACCCTGAAGGAGTGTCTGGCGACCCGACTGGGGTCGTAGGTCCAGCGACATCGACGAATGACGCACCGACTGTGCCCGTACTCTCTGCAGGAGTGACAGCGCAAATGGACAGGTCCGCAGCTGAGATGGGGAATAGTGTCCTTCCGGCGGTCAACGCCGCATCGGACCCTCTAGCGGAATCAGTTTCCTCGTCGGGACAATCGGACAGTCTTCTTTCAAGGGGTAATCCGGCGTCGAATGGGAGTGCGGCACTCACAGATGACGCAGCCACAATGATTAGCAAGGCAAAAGCAGGGGGATTGCATGTTGATTTGCACGTCAAGTATATTCAAGATCTCGACACTGTGAGGACCGTTTCCTTTTCGCTCCTTACACTTCGTTCTCATACTCCACCCTTCTCTGGCAGAAAACTGATGAGCTCGCCTACCACATGACCGAACATCTCCGGCTCAACGGTGTCTACTGGGGATTGGTCGCCTTGTGCTTATTGAATAGGCCTGAAGCTCTAAATCGGGAGGACATGATCAAATACGTCTTGTCTTGTTGGGACGAGGAAGCCGGTAAGTCTGGCTCATTCTGCTCCGATATGTCCGGCTCAAGTCTTGGTGATAGGGGCCTTTGGAGCACATCCTCGCCACGATGGTCATATTCTGGCGACACTGTCGGCGATTCAGATTCTGGCTATACAAGATGCGTTAGATGTGCTTGATCGGGAACGCATTGTCCGCTGTAAGTCCAGAATGCCCCGCTCTCGAGCCGCTCGCTGATTCACCCATATCAGACATCACCTCACTGATTGACCCCAAGACTGGAGCTGTGGCTGGAGATCGTTGGGGAGAGCAAGATACCAGATTCAGCTACATTGCTGTTTCGATTCTGTCCCTGATTGGCAGGCTCGACGTTTTGGATACCGCTCTTGATGGCAAGGCTCGAGATCTGCTTGTCGGGTATATTGCGAGATGCCGAAACTTTGACGGTGGTTTCGGGGCCACGGAGGGCAGCGAAAGCCATGGTGGTCAAAGTTAGTCAGGCTGAGCGCACTCCAAGGACTAAGCTGATATCTCTTTTCAGTCTTTGTATGCGTGGCCGCGCTTGCCATTCTTGACAGGTTGGATCTAGTTGATACGCCTACATTGGCATGGTGGATTTCGGAACGCCAACTGCCTAACGGCGGTATGAACGGAAGACCGGAAAAGCTTGAAGATGTCGGTTCCATTGAGTGTCAAATCGATACGTGTGTGCTTACCTATGCCTTCTAGGTATGCTACTCATGGTGGAATCTTTCAGCCCTCTCGATCTTAGGCAAACTCCATTGGATCAACCGCGATGAGCTCATAAATTTCATCCTAAAGTCCCAGGTATGCTCTTTTGCACGGAGCCTGGTTCCACCTTTAATCTTCGCTTCTTCTCGTTAACCAGGATCTTGAAAACGGTGGCATCGCTGATCGGCCAGGAGATTGGGTGGATGTCTTTCATACAAATTTTGGGCTCGCTGGTGAGCCCTTACTCTGGGCTCAGGCTGACGTTAAGCTGATGCCTTTGCCTAGGACTCTCGCTCCTCGGTTATGCCGGCCTACAAGACATCGATCCCGTCTACTGCATGCCAGTGAAAGTCATCGAGAAGCTAGGTCTGAAGAAGCGCTACCAAGCCTTGCTCAAGGACAGCAACGGCACATTGCAGCCCAATGCCTCCGGCATATTCAATCGATCGGAAAACACGCTGGTCGAAGGCGATAGGGCAGACTCCTCTTCGGCCCCTGTGCTAGCACCCGCTTTGCCGCTGTTGAAAGATGGCGAAGTCCCGAAGAATTTGACTGCTGGACAGTCGTCGAATCCAGTGAACAAAAACCTACGGATATCAACGGATCTGACCCTTGGTACAGCACCTGTGTCTTAAAGCAGCTGGGAACGACCAAACGAAACAGTAAACCGGGCGATATGCTGCTATCAGAAGTAGATCTATCATGATTAGATGAACTACAATGTATCATCCCTAGTAGATAATGTAAGCTGTTGTAAGGAGATTCACGGCCCTGTGTACAGGCAACAGCAAGTATAGTAATGCATACTGACGCGCCCATGCACCATCGGTCCTTCTTCAGAATCTCAGACGCAAATGAAAAGGAGATTGCATCGGCATGAGCTCAGACCGCCTATATACACGTATACAAGATGTTTGACAATATAACCCGGCACTATCAACCCAAAACTTCACCTGATCAACGAGCGTCGGAGGCGGAGCAACTTCCACCAACAAGAGTCTGACCGGAAACAGTATCAGAACCTAAGTAACGGAGATCGTCATGCAGAGATCGATGAGCCCTATGAAGGACTGTTATACTGCCATTCGATTCAAGCTGCACGTGCATCTGGCTTGGGAGTAGCCGACCAAACGTTGTTTCTGCAGGGACCGCCGCATTTTGCCCCTGAAGAGCTAAAGATGACGCAAGAATAGGTTGGAACTGATTTTGAGGACATGATGGATGGGGGCTTACCAACGGATATTACACTCAGATGCAGGTTTGTTGGGGCCGAGAGTGGCTTCAGAGTAAGCTCCATTGCCGCACCAGCACTCCTTGCCCCATTGCAGGCTATGGTAAGGCCACATCAGACTTAGTAAGGCGATAATCTGTTTCATTCCAAACCACCTACCCTGCATATACGTAGCCAGCGCTCTGACAAGCTGCGATACAGATGTCGGGTGTTGAAGCGGTATTGTTGAAGTAAGCCTGGTAGGGCAAGCGTCTGCCCATTCCATCGTGATGCGAGTCGTCGGAATAGCAGTCGGCATAACATCCGTAGGAGTACCATCCAGCGGAAGACCGAGTGGTCCTAGCGACGATGAGATGGTCTTGACTAGTCGCCGGCGCTGCATTCACTTGGCCAAAAACGGTGGCGAGAGCGAAAAAGGAGATGGCGGCGATCTTCATGTCGAGAGACTTCAGATATAGCGGGAGATACCAATTACGAAGGCAGTGGGCTTGATGACTTGAGGTGGGGCGAAGCTTCAGAGGGCGGAAGACCAGTCGAATTTCAGGAGAAGGGTGGGATCGAGAATGCTGAAGAGGTGCACAAATACGCTCCCTGCGGAGTCGCCAGATGTTATATACCTCGTATTTGGAGCAGTCTCAAAGCGGTGTCCGTCATGATGAGAGTCTATTCGCTGTCAGAAGGTGTCGCGAAGCCCATCAAGGCCGGATACATGGGCGAAGGAGCAGGACTGATGGATCACCGTTCGGATCACGCGAATCTGATTGACTCCGATCCGATCAAGTCGTATAATAATTTGGTAGTCTAGCATGCGATGCTGAGAACCTGAGCTGAAATTGCGAGAAGCGTATAGAGGTCTTCTGTCATCACATCCAGCGGCTCCCCCGACGAACACCTGTGTTCGATTCCTGGAACGATGTATGAAGATAGATGGCCCGACGCCGAGTGAACAATGTACATGCCTAGCATTTACAGTATTGCTTTTCTGACGCGTTCCAGAATCGGTCCCAGGCGGCTCATACAAGAAAGATGAGTTCCTGGAAGCCTTCCTGGAAGCCCTCTCAGGGCCGCTCGCCAGCGCAAGTTTCCTGACCAACGCTGCCGAGCGCTGTCTGCCGTTCTTTGAAGAGGTATAGAGAAGAATCAAGAGGTTGTCGAATTCCCATGTACAGCTTCTACATTCTACGTAAATGATTCGTCACTGCTTCTGCTCGTATTCTGCTAGCTATTCTACTGCCACGTTGAGCGCAGATTTATCATGACATGCCGTTGCTGTATGTGACCGAATGGGAAAGCTTGAAGAACGCTGTTGGGCTTCCCTACGGGAGCCGAGTCGAAAAGCTGTCCAACCCTATTCGGACATAAGCTCGTATACCACGCGGCTTAAGCTCGTTTGTCACACGGGTCACGAGCCCTGAGGCCATTTATCTGCATACTCAGGACATAAATGTGGACAGGGTGTGTTGTATGACAACGATTAGTCTGTCGTGGCTCTTTGTGAGCGCCACAGGTGATTCGGAGCATATTCGAGTAGACTTCTGAACATCGTGCCTTCCTTGGAAAGTATCCCCATGCCGCTGGCGGGCGGACTACAAGGACGCGTCAAAGGTGGACTACCAGCGTTCATTGAGAATTCAAAGATCAGCTTCAGGCGATACGCGACAGGTTTCCATTATTAATGACATGTGCTTTTAGAAGGATTATTACGATGTCCCAGAACAAGCTTAAGAACATATAGAAGGCAGAGCCATCCGCAGCCGTTTATTGATGCCATATGCCCGGCCAACTGTCAGAATTCACACCACATTGTGATCAGCTGGTTGCAGCTGGTTGTGGGGCTCGGCCACTGCCGTATAGTACGGTCTCTGGGAACGGGAAAAGTAGACAATTGCGTGCACGCAAGAGATAGAGTTCTGATGCGACTGCTCGAAATGGCTGGTTAGCTCGAGCGCTGATTCATGATACTGCAGATACGAATGAGAATCTACAGTGTATGGCTCTCTAAAAAGGTCTGATGACGCCCAATCCTCATGGTCATATTCCCCACGATGGCCTAGATGGTCATGGTAAGATCGCTCCAGAAAGCTCTACTAGCTGACAGCGCGCAGCACTACATGTCAGCTTCATCCCACTCACATCGCTACAGTAAAGTCGATACATAGATATATGGCCGATTGACTATTCTCCACGTCGGAATAGCTATCTGAATGAGATCCGGACATCCGGTCGATTCGACTCATACTCCTCCAGGGTAATTGAATCATGCTTTGGTATACGCTGCACGACCCTGGATTGCTGAACTCCGAGCATATGACAGAGATCAGGAACAGACAGCGAGTCACCAAGTTGACAGTCTATAAGACCGATGTAGATTACTACGTCGGGCGCGTTGGCTGAGTTGATCGCTGAGGTCTTCCCCCGTTGATCAATCTCAGCCTAAGCCAGGCGGTACACCTTGGCAAGTAGCGATGGCGAACGCTCTGAAGGAGATCCGAAGTCGAGCTTTCTGTAACTCCGCTGGTGCATAAGGGGAATACATACCTTGCTTCGAGACCCCCGCAAAGGAGGATTGTCGCAGAAAAGTCTTGATGACAGTGTACACTATGATCAATGACCGGGCCGAAGCTTCTCACGGAACCCACGACTCGCAGCATTCGATAAGTCAGACTATCGGGATCTACCCTGATCATGAGTCGCTAGACATCAAGCCCTTATCGTACTCGATACAGTAGAAACAGGCTCTCTCTGAGACCTGAGAGTCTGTTGCAAGCGCTCCTATACGGCATCGGATTCCTCTCATTGTGCTTTTACGAACGTTGTGGGTGAACGAGGACTTGATGATTGACTGACGTTCTTGATCCAAGCCCCGATTGATCCCCTGAAAACAGCAATGCGTGAGTAACCTGATGTAGACATGTGAGATCAGCCTCACAGGAAGCCCTCGTGTCTAAGGAACATGGCTTTGACTGTGCCTCGACTCCAAAATCGAATTGCATACGACAGACAGGAAATGGTCGACGCATGACCTGAAGACGATGATGTGAGCGCACGGGGGCTATTCTCCTGAGAAATTCCAACATACCTCGGATAAAGCATCCCCCGAAGTAGATCCTGTCCAATCCGTACTTTTCGGCATTCATGTACCTGGGCAGTGGAATAACGCGTCAACAGTCTGTCACCGCGGCTCTCGTTCGAAAACGAAGAAGCGCCGGATACACAAAGGCCCCGCTACTTACGCAATCTGACCGATGTTGTTACTAATGGCGTAAAGAAGACTTTTACTGATATCCTCTTGCCGGAAGCTCTTCTTGCGCCCGGCTGCTCCCTTTTTGAACACCTTGCCAAAGGATGATGCAATAGTGGAAGATTTAAGGCCAACCTTGGAATAATCTGATCCGTAGATGTCGCCGACGAGCATATCCACCGCGGCGTTGTCGCCCTTATCGGACAGGGCAAGCATTTCTGCGACGTTAGAAGTCAATGTCAGTCAAGGGGTATCGTCCGGGATGTCAGTCACCAACCATCGAATGTTGTGGCATCTGTCATGAGGCTGAGGAGGCCCCAGAGGGTACCTCCGCCCAGACTGGTTCCGCTCACGCGTTCAAAGCTCCCGTCTTCGTCTACCTTCACAATAGAGACTCCCGAGCCAATATTGACGAGCAGGCATGGGAATTGCGGAGTGCCCGAAGTATCAAATGTCACTTGATATGCTGGAGGATTTGGCGATGGCCTCGGTAATTCTTTTGTCTGCTGAACGGGTGTTGCGTCGCCATTTTCAGTGATCGCAGGCGGGATACCGTCTTTTGTTTGATGGGAGATTTCGTAGACGAGTTCATCCGAATACCAGAATACTTCATCGGGGATGCACGTGATGAATCCCAATCCGGTGATCAAGCATTCCATTTCGTCCTCCCTGTTGACTCCGATTCCAAGTTCCTCTACAAGAAGATCGTAATACTTATGCGCGCCGCCTCCTGTTGCGATTATCTTGATCCCCTTCTTCATTTCCTCCTCTGTCACCTGATTTGTGGTAGCCGAAGTCGATATCAATGTTTTGAGAAAATCCACCAGTTCGTCAACCTTTTCCGTTTCAAATCTGGCAAAGTTCAGGGTTCCGCCGGGGAAATTTGGCGGCAACGAACTACGTCGAAGCAACGAATGGCCGCGTGGGTGTCCGGTCCTTCCTTTGGCGCCCCGCGAACCTCTGATTCTTCCGGCCATTGCCTTGTCGCTAGTGCTACTGGTAGGTGTCGCGCTGGCATCCGCTTCTGGTACACTCTCTGTTGAAAACTCGCGACGGTGACCGCGTTCGAATCCTCCAGATAAATGTTCTAATTCGAAAGTACGGTCGTGCTCCAGGAGCTGGGGAGTAAGTGCACCATCGATGATAGGCGTCCATGATGATCCCTCGGCTTCGCTTGACCGGCTGCTTGTATCTTGTGGCTTGTGCTGTATCGGGACACGTTCCGCATCCTCGTCTGCGCGGCTGTCAGTCGTTTCTGTATCATGCGATGATCCTTCGCCTTCCGCCTGATTTTCCAATGATAAGGCATTCAATCCCGTTTTCAGGCCTGAGACTTTGGAATGTCCATTAGGCGGATTCGGACTCCGGGTAAAGTAGACGACCTTGGCCAAGCTTCCCCCGATATCGATTGCGATATGGCTGACTGGTTCGATGTAATGAGGAAGATAAATGCCTCGACTATCGCGAGTGGCTGGTGACTGCTCCTCCACTATCTCAGCACCTGTCGTGTCAACCAAGATTTCCTTGACTTGGGGAATTTGGACCGGCGTCGACATGGCGAAGAATGAAATTCACGAGGCTGTCAAAGGGCAGACGGTCAATTCCAGTGGATAATACCATCATATACGCACATACCGCTCCCCAAGCCTCAAGCTCAAGGGTTGGAGATCTTGACTTGGCAGGTCGTTCGAGGATCGATATTTGGCTGAGCCTTCAAAATATTGTCAGTTTCGATAAGATGCTCAGTCTGCCACGGGACCTCGAAGGAAACTTGATAATGACCCGTGTTGATGGATGGGTTGTCGTCTGGGCTGTCTAGATTAGACAACGGCCGCTTCAACCCCAAACTCGGACGACAACTTCAACATTCGCATAGTTGGCACCTCATACCCGCTTCCAGGTGACTAATTAGCCGGACCGGACATGTCTGGTCGAGGTCCGCGCACGGCTGAACCAATCATTTCTGACTCTGCATCCATGACTACAGCTTTACCAATTTGGGTTCTTCGTCCCTACGACTCAATCCACATATATCGCTTTCATTTCTGCCAGTGGAAATTTAACGAGGTCAGGCTGGGTGTTGTACGAGGGTCAAGACCACTGATCTGACGAGTCACATCGGCATTAGCCAAGTCCGGCCAATTTCCTGCTAGTTGTCAACTTTCCATAAATCGATGTGGCGCGCGCGCTTGAGGCTTGGAACGCCGGCTTCACATTGCGAGCTCGTGAACGGGGCGCAGAAGGTATTGGGAGCAGCGATTTGAGCGAGTTCTTGGATGCTCTATCTCGCGGATGTGCAGCTCTTCACACCACATATGCGGCTGCATCGTTGCGTACACAATGTTAGGCTCTGACAATGCGAACTTGAAGCAAGGCCTCCCGCCAAGCCTGCCGTGCAGCGGATCTTGCGAGATCCTTGCATGGCAGCGATAGAGACGACAGCGTGTCCATTTGCCTCTGAAGTCAGTGAAAATGCCGCCTTCGTTTCCGCCAAGGGCAGGAGAACAGCAGAAGACGACATGCGCTGTGGCGCAGTGTGGGACGGAAACTGGAGTCGTAAACAGTTCTTGCTCAACGAAAAGAGCGCGACATGCGCCTGTGTGTGCACTGACGGATCTCAAACAACTGGTTTTGAGAACGGTGTCAGGAGACAGTGCACATTCCCGGACTGTGGACTCGCCTGGCGGAGATGACGTCCACCGGCCTACGTTCTAGCATTCAGTGCGTGGTGACACGGCCGCTTGGCGCACGCCTGAACCACGCCCCGAAAGTGGCCTCCAATCTGATGCTCGCCTCGCTGATTGAAAGGGGTACCGTGGTGTTACATAGATAGCTGCACCTACGGATATGGTGGTGGGTAGCATTTCTAAGGCTTAGACCTTTCTGGAAAAGACTTGCCGCACACGCCATAGCCGCGTTGCCGATCGTCGGAAGTTACTGCAGCCATACTAGGGAATGCATAAGGAAGCCCAAGGTGAATTGAAGGTGCCGTTTACTTGCCTCACAGCGCTTGCATTGGGTAAATGAGCAGGTCTTCGCTCTTTCACATCCTCGCCATGCTTTGGGCAAGTCAGCTGGAGAAGGCTGTGAACGTGCGGACAGGGCTAAAGTGGTAACACGAGACTGCACCTGATGTTTCTCGAACGACTCGACGCAGACGATGTGTTTGCGACAGTAGAACGGGCTTTCGCTAGATATTCCCGAACGTTCTCCTCCAAATTCGACATCAGCGCGTCCCCAATGGCACCAACCACACAGGATCGACAAATAGCCGTTTTTCGAATGACGACAGAAACTATGCATTCATCGCCAGTGTGAGAGTGAGCTTTCCAGCCAGTCTCATACATGTAGCATAGAGGCGAAGCGCTGTTGGTAGACTGGTATGGCTCGAGAGCCGTTCTTAGCTTGGCCGCAAGTAGCGTAATGCAAACGAATAAGCAGGTTGGAACTGTGAAAGTAGATGTTCCAACTTGATACAAGATTCAAGACTTGCTGGGAGAAGGCTGTGCCTATAGCCCTGAAAAGCTGCTTTTTGTGAGCCCTCTGTAGCTCCCTCTGTGGTTGTTGTCATACCAAAGCCCCTTGAAGCATTTATTGCAACTACTTCTACACCAGTAGTAGCTGCTCTGAAGTAGCTCATCAAGTACTCCACTGCACAGCAGCCAGCTTACTCAGCAACGAGATAGCTGACGGAATAGTTAACGGTAACGGGATAGCTGCCGAGATCGTCAAATGCTCTGTGCGTGGTGAAGCAGAAAAGAAGTGTTTCAAGTCGGGCCCGCAAGAGGTCAATTGTGATTGTCTCGGCTGATGTGATGTTTCAGATCTGACGGGAAGAAGCTGAAGAAGCGCGGCTAGAAGAGCTGGAAAGCTAGATGAAAGATGGTCGGGAAGGCAGGAAGAACTGCAGGAAGCTAGGAAACGGATTCACCCGGATCTGCAACTTGATCTGTGTGCTGATCATTTTCGTGCCGATCGCACTTTATCGCACCGATAGAAGTAGCTATAACCGCTGCAAGTTTCGAGCTTTCCTCGAAGAGATTCACGATTCAAAGGCCAATCGATGAGATGTTTTTTCGAGAACGGCCGGTGCAAATTGAACAGAGCTTGAATCAAAGCCGTTGCCCACCTTGTTGAAGTCTAGAGACATTGCTATGAAGTTGTATAGTCAGACGGAATTACGCATGCAGACAAAGAACCTGTTGATGAGAATAACAGCCGAAAGGTTGATTTGAAGGCGCACAGCGGCATCCACATAGCTATCCACAGTGAATGAGACGGCTGGAGGACCCGCTGAGAAGAGCTTTGAGAAGGCTCTTAGCAAGAGCTTTTGCAAGCGAACGGGGAAGTACTAGTTGTTGAAGGCTGTTCGGGAGAATCGCGGGAGAAGCTGACGATCGCCTTCTGTCTTAGACATCTCGTATAACGCGACTGAGTCTTCCTTCTCCCAGTGGCTGTTGAAAGCTGTGTGGCAGAAGTCGTTGCATAGTTAACTCAGCTGGAAACCCTCAACCTGATCAACAGCGGCGCTTTATCGGAGTTCGGATAAAGATACGACTATGTGCAGCTGGTTGACAACTGTATCGGCTGTCGAGTTCGCCAGTGGGATGATGTACGTGTGATGATGTACATGGAAAGCTTGCCGCGCATGCCGAAACCTATGTCGAAGTTGTAGCAGTGAGGGAAGCCAAGGAGGTTAGCTCCCAGGTCGAGGACTCGGGACGGTCAAGCGTACACCCTTCGAGAAGCTCGCGTGGGATCGCTAAGCGAGCTGCTCATGGGCACACCGGCAATGAACCCCGCTCAACAGTTTCATTGCATGCTTGACACCGCCTACAAGCCGAGCACCAGGTCAGATGCAGTCGCCAGGCCTCTCGGATCCCTGTTAGAGCGCTCCATCGGAGCATCCGGGTTGATTAGCCGGCCTGCCTTGCAAAGGAACATGAAACCAGAAGGATATATAGCAGGCCCGACCCATCTTTCACCAGTTCCATCCCTCTACTACTCAACAATCAACATCACTTCTTCCATCTCGATCAAGCCCTTCTCCAACGCGCATTCCTCTCCACAATCACAATGAAGTTCTCCATCATCGCCGTCGCCTTGCTGGCCGCCATCGCTAAGGCTTCTCCTATTCCCGACACCGAAGTCGCCGCAGATGAAGTTCGACCGGTCGAGAACAGCGCCACGTTGTCTAACCCTGCCGCAAGCAACAGTGACATGCTGGTCGTGAGTGACAAAGCCGAATCCTCCAGACTTCATTGTTCGCTAAACTTTGCTTCGTCTTCTTCGCACGCAGTACACGGATGAACTTACCGATCATGCCGAGCGACGAGGAACGGCTTGTGCCGCCGGATTGAAGGTGTCTGGCTTCGCCCGAATCGCCGACTACACTGTTTACGGTCATGACGTGAGTACCGCCGATCGTCTGCTCGGAAACACGCGTGCCGACTCCTTCTTCCGCCACAGTTCTCTGGTGATGCCCTCGCAACGCTCTACAACGAAGGGCTCTTCGATAACTACGGTGGGCCAATCACGGGAGCGGCGTACATTCGTGCCGGCGTGCTTCCGGGGGCCAGCGAGGCCTTCGTCCAGGCGCAGAACGCGAATTACTACTGGCACAAGGCTGGATCGGCTTCCGACATCATTCCCGCCCTCGCGCCCAACACCGGCTATGCTACGTACATCAAGGGCGACTGCAGCTTGTTCCCGTCTGGCTCGGACATCCACGCCCACTGCTGTCAGTAAACCGGCCATGGCTTTCCCGCGGCATGCTTCGATCCCGTGGTCACGCTCTTCACGAATCTCGCGAGTTGTATAAGGGCATTCAGGTGGACTAAGTATTTTCAGAGAATGGGGACGTTAGTATACGAAGTGCGAATTGTCAGGTGAAATTGTAGTGTATAGTGACTGGAGAGCAATGAATCTAGTTTTTCTCTGCCTCCCCTCCCGCCTTCCTGAGAAGCATGAACACGCTCTTTTCGTCGCTCGTCGCTCGTCGCTCGTCGCTCTTACTACCGATGAGATGCCTCCTTCCAACTTCCCTCCATCGGGATTACTTGCAGGATAATGTATAAGAATCCTGGAACCACCTTGAGATCGAATACCAGCGAGGTATCTGATGAGAGACCAGCGACTTCCTATACGACGGGAGTGCTCGGCTCTCAGTCGTCGTGTCAGCTTGAGCAACTGCATCCTTGCGACCGCTGAAGGTAACAATTTTCCAGTCGTGGTTGCAATGCTTGAATGATAGAGAGGAAGCGAACCTATGGTCTGAGTGTCAACCGAGTGGTATATGGTCCAGCAAGCACCGTGCGCTTTCGAGACACTGCCTGTCTCTCTCTATCGCGCAAGGCAGGCGACTGGATAGCGTGTGCGCTGAGAACGCATGAGGTACCACTGCATGACATGCTCCGCAAGAGCCGAAGAAGGCATAGTGAGTAACGAATGCAATGGAGAATGATTCGAGAAAACGTCGGAGCCACCCATGAAATAGTTTAACAAATCCCGACACCCACACTACAACTTGATCCAACCATACCTCCCAAACATTTTAGCTACAGGTTCGCTCAAGCCGACTGTAGCATTGCGATCCACTCCCTTGTGTATTCGCACGGTGCGGTTGATTTGTGGTCAGGTGGTAAGATGGAGGCCAGAATCTGCAGAGCTTCCCAAAGGCAGTCCTTAACGGAGTCGTCTGGAGGGAGGCTAGGGGTTAGCATTCTGATTGTGCGGGAGCTCGGATTGTCGCGGCCAGGACAGCGTCGTCTGATGGATACGTCGAGGCTCGGCTGAACAGCAAGCCTCGACCTCGATCACCAAGCGCGCACCATCCCGACTGCGACAACCGAATTCAGAGCCGACACTAACCGAGCCTCTCGTTCGGATTCCAGCAAAGCCAAGATGTCGTCAACCTTGACGGGGCCCTTGACGTTTCGGACAATGGATCGCGAGGTGTCGTCCATGAACTCGACTCGGACCTGAGTGACACCACCTCGGGAACCGGTTCGGCCCAAGACCTAGAAAGGAGAAGAGGATTACTGTCAGCAGACTGTTCTTCTGTCGAATTTGAACGACGGAGACGGGGCACGACGGGGGATCATCATGCTGGTCTGGTACGATTGTGGGTGAAAGAGTGCAGAGCGGCTTGAAGTTGTGGTCTCAGTTGTGTTGTCATTCAGCGAATTGTGGACTTCCGTACGCCACCGCTGGCACATGTCGGATGTCGGTTGACAGGAGACTTGATGCAATGTCTCCCGATCATTCTTCGAGCGGATATTGCGTTTCTGGCGACGACCTTCCAAGCATGACGACCCCTCTGTTGCCCTCTTGCCCCATATCTCCATTTGCATCCATTTATCCCAGCGTTGTCCATCCTTGACACTGACCTTGGTGACCTTGGCGAGCTTGACGGGCTGCTTAGAAACGTTTTCCTGAAGAAGCAGGCGTATAAGCAAGCCTTCTCCCTACCGTCTCTGGCCAAGCAGCGTCTCGACATACCATTTTGACGACCGGTGAAGCTTGCAGGAAACAATGTCACGAACGCGGTTTGCTGATCAAGAAGAGCACAGCGTTTACCCTCGACGGTGACACCGCTGAACACGACGATGGATCGGCCAGTCGTGACGGCGACGCGAGGCCCCTAGGGAGTAGAATTGATGAACACTCTGGGTGTAGGCCAAAAACCTTTCTGTTCGTGCTTTTTTCTCGAGCGCTTCAAATTGTCGGCGCGCTTAGCCAGAATCACAAGCTGGCTGGAAAGACCCCTTTCCGGTTTGCTTCCGCAGGTTTCGGACCTGCCTACGAGCTTCTGGTTTCATCTCGTTTCCATGCGACACGACTGAACGACTTCGCTTTAGACCCCACATATCTGTCCATCATTTTGCAGACCGATACGCAAATATCAACCTGTAGAGATGGTACGTTTCGCGCTGGTGTCGAAGGCAAATCGCAAATGCTGATGAATACGTTGTTGATTCCTTTTTGGCTGCCCTGAATGCAATTGTCTCTATTCAAAACACAAAAATCATAGCCTAAAGCCACTTCCTCCACTGCCAAGCCGGCCCACAAGTTCGTCGTTGACTACTCCGTCCCCGCCGGAGACAACGTCTTCGATGCCGCTGGTTACGAAAAGTACTTGCAGGACCGAATCAAGGTCGAAGGCAAGACTGGTCAATTGGGTGAAAACATCAAGTTGAGCCGAGAGGGTTAGTGCAGATGGATGGAAGGTCTCGGGCACGGTGTTGACGATCGTTTCTAGGTGCCAAGCTCGTCTTGACCGCTACCACTCCTTTCTCCAAGCGATACCTCAAGTACTTGACCAAGAAGTACCTCAAGAAGAACCAGCTCGAGGTAAGTCGAGAGACCTACCCCTCCAGAAACCCTGGCTTATCCGCTCCTCCAGAACTTCTTGCGAGTCGTTGCCACCAACAAGGACACCTACTCGCTGCGATACTTCAAGGTCGACCAGGACGAGGAGGCCGACGAGGAATAAGCGGATCTTTATTGATTCTCTCCTCCGTGGCCCTTGCCAACAAAACGCATCGATGTCTTGGCTCATGTTCTCGCTCGCTGTCAAGGGCATTCATCAACATCTGAGATCAGGTTGTATGGAGGATTTCCGGCTTGTGATAATCATGGCATAAGATGGTCGGTCGCACAGGTTGCACGAGTTTCAGGTCAGGTGTCACACGGAGAATACTTCGCTGTGGGATGCTCGCACACGAGCCTACAGGCACATGCGCAATCGCGTCAGCGATGCGGACGGCAACCCTCCGCATTGCTTCGGGTAGCAAGCACGTTCGCGACTGCTCACGGATCAGAGCGAGCCGGATTCTCTGTTCTAGTCTTGTCGGTTGAGTTGTCGGCTCCCTCTGAATCTACGGACCGTGGTCAAGGCAAGCTTTCGAGCCTCTCACATCTCGTCGGATGTGTCGGGCGTCACGCCAGGGCTTGATTATGCGCTGATGGGTGCCGGAGAAACCATGCGTCCGACACGAAGTCCGCATGTGCTACCGATACAATCGATCGTGTGTTTCTCTTCGGTCTCAGACTGGGCTTAGACCTCTTGCCGAACTGTTGATACATACGATATTTCGGAAACTAGGGGATTCCTCCGAAGGCCTCTCATGTCCGTCGCCATAATCGCACAGCATCCCCTTCGATTCACGGTTCGCCTGGCTGTTTGCCCATCACGGCGCTGCCCCATCTCGTCTAGGTGATCATCTTATCTTGGTGATTCCGATAGCTATTCGGATCTAATCAGCCATATCTATTCCCGCCGATCGTTGAAATTCGCATGGCTACCCAGTTGACTGGTTCGAGTAACTAGCTGAGTAGCTGTGCAAGTGATAACTCACCGGAGGCAAGCGGGAATCGGGAAAGCTGTCGGGAGCGCTAATGAAGGGATGTTTCAAAAGCTGTTTCAAGGTACAAGATCTCGTATAAACAAGCTTGCTGCCGAGTCAGTCGCGCAATAGAGGGTCGGACAAGTTGCCGCAGAGTGCTTTGGACAGGACGGTGAGTTGTCATAGCTGCCATCATGTTGCTGCCATATCCTTGCACATGGCTTGATCGCCGCCGCAATGGTCGCCTGAGATGTCGATGACAAAATCACGCCTACAGCCACGAGCAATAGGACTCTTGAACTGGGCGGGTTGTCGCAGCTCGGGCTTTCGGCATCCTGGACCACACTGGGGCAGCTACTGGGGCGCTGAAGGGTTACCCCAATATGTGGAGGGAGAGCTCGGGGCCGAGTCTCGGGAGAGCTGCATTGCTGATCAAATGTGGTTGCTCGCTTCCGACGAGCTTTCGGAATCCCGGAGTCACCTCGCACATGATACATGGAGAATGCATCGAAACCATCGAAGCCGGGTCGGGCTCATTGTCGGAAGGCATGAGTAAGCTATCGCATTCCAACATACTGTAACCTCAGCTAGCTTTCATATTTCGAGCAAGTTCGACCGCAATGCTGTGTGCGACTCTTCGCTCAGTCTTGCCGACACTGTAATCCACTCAGCTCCGGCCATCCAGTATGTGGAGGAAACTTCCCGCTCAGATTCCCTGAGCATGTTGTGCATCCTTGCGAGTTATGCAAACATCGGCTCTTGAGCTTGGCGTTCCGAAGACAAGCCTGGCAGCGTCGAGCACGGGAGGACGGTGGATGATGCAATGGAGTCCGGCTCGTGTCGGACGGGAATGCTCGCTTGATAGATTGTCGTACAGCTCTTCGCGCCATAGTGCTTAAACCATGGAGTCTTGAACCGATACCCCGATGACGAGGTATATATAGAGCCTCCCCTCAAGACCTGAAAGCAGTCTTTGCACTTCCCCAATCAACCCATTTTCATCACAGTCTTAGCTTCAAGCTCCAGAGCTTTCGAACTGCAGTACAGCCAACAAACCAGAACCAACACCACAACTATGAAGCTTTCCATTGTCGCCGTCGCCATCTTCGCCGCTATTCTCGGCAAGGCCTCTCCCGTCAGTCGGGACGATGCGACCGATGTCGTACGAACAGAAACTGCGTCGTCTTTGAGCAATGAGGATGCTAGCTCCAGTCCTTTGCTTGTCGTGAGTCGCATATCTGGGCATACTGTACAAGCACCGCTCATACCCCTGGATTCCGGTGCAGAAAAGCGATGATTTGTCTGATCACTCAGAGCGAGCTGGTTCGTCCTGTGCTGTGGGCTTGAAAGCCTTCGGATTTGCTCGAATTGCGGATTACACGGTTCAGGGCTACGATGTAGGTCGTCGCGGGGCAGTTGGAAGAACGCATTCTAATCTCGTCTCTTTGTCGCCATAGTTTTCCGCCAATGACCTTGCCACTCAATATGCCGAGGGAAAGTTCGATAACTACGGTGGCCCAGCCGTCGGCGCAGCTTTGATTCGCGCTGGACTTCTTCCCGGACACAGCGAGGCATTCGTTCAATCGCAGAACGCCAACTACTTCTACCACAAGCAAGGCGACAAGGCCGCCATCATCGCTGGCCTCACCCCAGACACCCGATATGCCACTTACATCATGGGAGGCTGCGACCAATTCGCTAATAACGCCGATGTCTTCGCTCACTGTTGCCAGTAGACAAACGGTGTTAATCTGAAGAAGGACAATTGGGTGACAGCCTGAGGTTGAAGAATGAGGAAAGAAATAACTACAATTGTACGAGGTCAATTTATGATGCAAGTCTAAGCTATAACGCATGAAGAAGAGCGCAGTGAGAAGTGCACGCGTGGGGTGGGTGGTACTCAAGAGGTCTGATGTCCCTGATACGATTATCTTCAGCGTGCACTGATAATGCTCTGGTCAACTTACACGGCTTGAGCTCTTTTTCAATTCAAAACCTCTGGTTGGGCATATGAGCAAGTCAAGATCACCGAGTCCGTCAACCACTGCCAATCAGACCAGCCGTGAGGAAAAGAAAGCATGGAGGTGACAATCTGAGTAAAGCGCGAGCGGTGGCGGGAATGATATCGCTGCCGCTGCAGCGTCTTGTCGTTTCGTTCTGGATTATCGGTCCATGCATGATTGAGGCCGCGCCCATCTCCTACCTGGTATTCCTCCCGTGGCGTTTGGCTCAACAGCATCGGGTCGATAAGAATGGCCTGCCCGCGCGCCCGTAATGCAGAGTCACGGCAGGACTTGTCTCGACACGTACCTCGACGCGACTGCAAGCTGCGGAATCAAAAGCCTTTCAGTGCCTCGATGAGTCATACTTGACGTCTCATGCATGCCAGTATGGTGCGGACCGAGACCAGGGTTGTCGTAACGGCGCTGTGGTCATGGCTCCGGCTATACAATCGAAGGGGGAAGGGCCATACAATGGTCGTGGCAAGCATCCGTCGATGAACGACATTCACATGGAGATCTGAGTGGAAGACTTCCGCGCACATTTCAGGCTGCTGCGGAAAAAGAAACTCGACGATCGACACAGAAGACACGAGGAAACGGCATGGGCTGGAACGGGATCTAAGTGGAGTTTGCAGTCCTTGGACACGCTGACCGACAGCAATAATCGAACTCAGTAGCCATCCTGTTGGTCGATCTTCTCAACTGTAAAGGCGCTTACATCGCTAACCCGACTATTGACCTGTCACTGGTATCGGAACAGCTGTCATAGCGTCTACCATATCTGTTCTCTGCGCGAAACACCAAGAATGCAGACCAGTGTGATATTGGCCATCGCCTTGATACCGGTATATGCCATAGTACTGTCAGTCATCGCCAACGTTGTTCTCGTGAGTAGCCTTCGACCATCCTAGACACGTTATCGGTCTGATCTCCTGTCTCTCGCAGTACAAGAACAGACCGGCATTCCGGGATGCGTTCATCAGTCCGTCCCATCGGATTCCAGCAACGATCCGATATCTTCTGCCGTATCCATTCTCAGCTTATGGGTGGCGCAAGACGGTCTCATTTTCAGGAAATGCCAACTCGAGCAGCCGAACAGGAACCAGACAACGGCCAGAATTACGTCCAGTCACGCTTCCGCCGGTGTCCACCAATTCTGGGACGACATCTACAGTACAAGGAGCTGCACGTGTAGGCTCCGGCACGAATGCACAACCCGATCGTATCATTACCAGAGGAGGCAGACGGTGGGGACGTACGGGCAGCCAGAGAAGTACACAGACTCTGCCGCTGTACAGCGAAGACGTTGGGGACGAGGACGTCGTCTTGATCGCGTAAGTTCCACCATGCTGAAACGCATTTGCCCGATGCTTATTGCAAAAACTTTCTAGCAAACGAGAAAGTGTGAGGAGTGTACAGAGTACGAGGAGTCGAACGGGCGCCAATAACGGAGATATTGCGGAAGAGGAAGAGATGGTCGAAATGCCCCAGGCCGATGGGACTTCTCAAGATAGAGAGGCACCGTCGATTCGATATATGGAAGAGTACGACCCCTCCTCTTCCAGCCGCGCTGTTCGCCCGACAAGCCGTCGAGAGCGTTCAAGCAGTGTCACCAGTTCCTCGTCCATACACCACCGGGGTTGGGGAGAGGCGCCGACGTACGCCGACGTCGTGTTGAATCCCATCGATCCAGACTCGTCGTTCCGCACGAGCTCGGATACCATCGACCGATCTGGCGACATCAGTCGGGTCCCCACTGGCGGATCTGGAGCTGCGTTAACGGGGCGATCAACGACCAGAGACTTGGTCGGCCCAGGTACTACCGCGGGGTTCAGGTCATTCGTTAATCGCCTGACCGGGAGGTCTCCGGCGCAAGCAGGCAGATACTCGACCGACTCCCCAAGTTTGGGCGACATTGAGAACGGTCATATTGCATCAAACCCACCATCAGAATCGTTCGCGATGACAGGTCGCATGAGAGGGTTCTCGAATGCGTCATCGACCAGCCAGCTTACAGTGGACAGCGAAGCCCGTTGGCCTTCAGCCTCTTCGGGAATGGCGAGACTAAGAAGCCACACTGGGATCGCCTCAACTAATAACTCGCTGGTATCCTTGCTTTTACATCCGACAATGTCAAACCAATCGACGGATCCGACTCCGCGTTTCGATCTGCGTGGTCGCTCTGGATCGGATGCTACATCGATAGCACCGGATCCTTCTTCCCCTTCGGCCTCGGTCGCCAATCTCGGGATCTCCCCGCCTATACCAGGAAGCGTCATCCGCTCGGCATATATGCAGCCTCGTGCTGGGTTCTCTGTGGAACAACTCAAGTTTCTGAGTAGTACCGAAACCCTTGGTAAATACGGCGCAAACTTTGGGCCTGAAGATGCTGGCGCCGGAATTCTCCCGTCAAGTCAACTGCATACTACACGGAGTCGTAGTGGATCGGCTTCTTCTTCCGTTGGCGCGATCTTTCCGCCAGCTGTTGGCTCTCATCGTAGGATACGAAGTTCCAGTTCCGTTGCGCCTTCGGCAAACGCGACAGTTGACGGTCTCCCTAGTTTTGAAGACCTGATAAGAGAGGAAGCTGTCGCAGAACAGCAGCGTCGAAGGAATTCGATTTTGCCCATCAACGTAGATTCGACAGTGGGGTCTCCTATTCGTGCAGCGAATGAGGACGCTTCTGAGGAAACTTCAACCCTCGAGCCCACGCCCGTTCTCAACCAAAATACAGCTCCAAATGAAGCCCCAGCGATTCGAGTTCCTGTTGGTCTACCGAGTTTCGACCTCGAGGTTGTCCCGCCGACTCCCATTACTGAAGAACATCGCAGATCATATTTGAATGCCTCCCCCGCAACACAAGGGTAATCAGACGCGGATTTCCAAATGCTCCTTTCGGGGCAAAGAGGACAAGGACAGTGGCAGTAGGATAGAGTTCCATGCAACCGCCATGAGGCAACGAACAAAAGGACAATCAATATGCTAGCGGCTCTACAACGAAACTCACGACCATTGATGAAATTACGATGTTGTCTGCCTTTGCATGAGACATCTTGTGCGAGAAGAACTCGAAGATACGAAGGCATCCTTTAGTCCAGCACGTCTCAAATAGCGCAGGGCAAAACTTTGTCATAAGGTCATATCGTGCGTGAAGATACTCGTAACGAATGCGAAAGACGGGGAACCCGGGCTAATCAAGCACTATCGGCTCGTCTCCATGGCTCTCGGATCCTCCGGTATTTCCATTTGCTGCTTGCACATCCTCTCGCAACCTGCTTCGTACTCTTCTGCCTTGTACGGCTCCATCGCCCCCTTCGGCTGATCTCCTCTGGCCTGCTCTTGCCTCACTGTTTGATCTGGTAGCTAATTCTGTCGACGACGGAGCATCATCGTCATCGTCAAGATTTATCACGTCGACCACTGCATTGGCAGATGCGCTGCTCGTGGTTCGAAGGGAAGTAGATGATGCTACTCGGCTTGTGCCCGAGATCGGTCGACCTGACGTCGTTGTAACAGGCAGAGCATGTGATGGACGCGGCGATGAGATGCCGGTAGGCGTTGAAGTACCGCTCGTAGTGGCATTTGCTGCTGAGGTCTGCTCTAGTCCATCTTTAAATCGCTGTCTTCGTGCGAGGATTTCCGGAGTGGCAGCTTTCCTATAAGAGCCGAAAAGCGAGATGAGTGTTCGTCCCATGGTGTTCTGTTTGTCCTTACTCTTTGGTCCAAAGAGCGGCAATCCTGTCATGCTCTGGCCTGCTCTTTTTCCATTGCATTGCGATCTCCCGTACGAGCGGATCATCAGGATTCGGTTCACATAGCAGTGCAGACAGCGAGAGCATAACTTTGAAGATCGAGAGTGCAGGAGACCAATTATTTTTCAGCGTCTGGCGCGAGATTTTCGTCAGCGCTCGCAATGCACAAAGACGTACTTCAACTCACATCGAGGCCTAAGTATGGGAAACGAGCCGTGCAGCGGTCAGGAATGGATCATGGCAACTTGGAGCTAAGACTCACAAATCGAACCAGTAGACATGCTAATGTTGCAATGATAGATGGGAGTTTTCCAGATGAGCTTTGGAGGTGTGAATCTGATGAATGGAAGCGAGAAGAGGCAAAGGGGCTGGTCAGCATTCTTCGAATCGATCACATATGTCCATTCCCATGGGCGGCGGCATACTTACGGGTAATCTTTCGGCAACTCAATCAAAATCTCGAAATGACCTCCTTCATATGGACTGCCTGGTGGTCCCGGTAACCATCCTGTCCAAAGATGCATGTTGGACTCATTGGGTTGCAGCAGAATGTCTCCCATCTCGCCCGACTTTTGCGCCTTCTGGATATCAGCGATTTCCTTGTTGATCCGCTTCAGCGTGGTCTTGTTGACCGCTGTTGAGGGCATTTTGATGGAGGGTATGAGTCAAGGAAGACTATCAGAAACGCACGAACTGAAGAGTCAAGAATAGGGTCGAGATCGGTGAATTCTTGTTCAAGAGGTGGCGATGTCGAATGACAAACCGCACAAGCGTTTCAGGGCGGTGATGAGCACCGACTGTCTCTCCCGTCGATCACCTTCACGGAACGAAGACCGGCCGCCGAAGGTTCGACGCGTACTTCGAAACGCGTGTCTAAGGCTGGGTCGCGTTAGGAGATGTTCGAGATTCATTTCCAAGGGAGTTTGTGTCTCGGTAACGTCTCACTGAACACGGCAGACTAGCTGGCAGACTGGACAACCGGACAGCGGATCACGCCAATAGCAGGTTAACTCGCCCTATCAATCAATCCACAGCTCCAGAGGGTGCATTCTCAACGTCGAGATGGATGTCCAGCGGGCACGGCAGCTCGATGCCATGTACACCGATACCATGGAACAGGACGATCCAGAAGACGGGATGCTTCGGCCAGATTTACGAGACGATGAGGAGGAGATGGTGGATCGAATGGAATTATTCCTTCCCGTGGTACAGAGCTTGGTGAATGCGCTTGGTGGATACGAGGTTCGTCGGTGCCACTGCCTCCCTGTGATCTGTGATCTGTCTAACATGAAGCTCTCCTATAGGATGTCGTTGACCCAGAAACCCAAGCGATACAAACAACTTACCTTCCCGGTGACTCTTGTCTGGCCGTACTGCGCGATCTCAAAAGGCTTTGGAGGAAAGACGACACGGACGACGAGCGAACTGTTTTTCGATGCTTCCATCGTTGTCACCTAGCTCGCGAGCTAGTGGCCCTTATCGAAGAATGCGTCGGTCGAGGCGATCACGAACGCAAGATTGCTCTCGCTGCCACCGATCTTCTAGCAGCGCTGACATGGCCAATCGACGTCGCACAAGAACTCAAGGAACTAGCGGAAGACGATGTGGATGTGGTTACAGATTACGCCAGTCTGCTCCGCGCTCAAGTCGAATACAAGGCTCTGCTGCTGAAATCAAACACGCTACTTCGGGTCATGCAACTTGTCATCCCTTGCTTAGCTCGAGTCAGCGCAGGGTCCAACGCTTCCAGATTCGGTCTTCTCGATCGACAAGGCATCGAGAAGGACAAGCGAATTATTTCGCTAATGCTGCATTTGGCGAGGAATCTGCTGGCTATCAGAGACCCTATAGCCAACGGCCAGGAAACGGGCGAGAAACAGGAGCTCGCCAGATTACAAGTGAGTATGCCTAAAGTTGAACCAGATAACATGGATTAACTTGACTTGCAACAGTCAATACTTGTGATTCAGCTCAACGAGCACAAATATCTCAGTCTCTTCCTTTCGCTCGCATCGAACGCCAGCTCAACGATATATAACGATTTCAACGTACTTGTGCTTGATTGCTGGTTCCTGATATTACGGGGAACTGACCCGAATGAATTGGCCAAAGATCAGCAGCGTGTGAGCAGTGTCGGATGAGTACGAGGCGACTCTGCTGAAGTGCTCTGCGGATTCGCGACAACCTAGGCACCCATGGATAGACTCAATCATCTATTGACTCACGAGGAGAGTGACAAGAGAACAGCTCAGAGGACTGGAATGAGCAGACATTCCAGGTTCGGAACAACAATTTCCATCATGAACGTACGTATTGCGGGCTCGTCACAGCTGAATCTGATCTGGAGGATATGGTTGCAAATAGGGCGCGGACCGGTATATCCTGCACAAGCAAAAGGCAGTGGCCAACTCAGCAGCAGGAGTCATAGACTCCCTCAAAAGGCGACGAGCTCTTCATCCTGCGCGCAAGAGGCAGCGCGATGAGCTCGGAACGGGAACCGAGTTGACTATCGAAGCAATGACCGTGTTGCAAGAATATGTAACAGAGTGTCTCGCGGTCTTTGATGGTGCGTTCAACGAAACGCCGTATGCTATCGCGAATAGGCTGACCTGACACTACCTTAGACTTCTTCTCATCCATCCTGAAAGATATTCGGCTATCAAGGTCGAAAATCCGAGAGACAGACAATCTCCGTGCGCTTTACCTCTGCCGATTCTTTATGGAATATCTTCTGGCACAGCGCGGCAAGCCTAGCAATGTCGCGATCAGGGCTGAACGGCTCAAGGCCAGAGAAGTTCGGAAAACGCAACAGGCCGCCAATAAAGCTATGTCGTCTGAAACGGCTGCTGTCTCGGAACGTCCTATCACCCTCGATGATCTTCTGGCGGAGAAGAATACGAACATCGATTCCGGGGATGGGCAAAGAGAGGAGCCGGTAAGGCCAGAGGAGAATCAGCCTGAAGAGCCGCAGCAGCCGGTGCTACAGGACGAAGAACTGATTGATGATTACGACTTTGGCTATGTTGCGGAGATGTTCGAGGAAGATGCATTGCGTTGGATGACAAGTCGACTCAGCCAAGCGCAAGAAGCTGGAGTGGGTCACGAGCGAAGGCTTCCGGCTTGCGACTTTCTGATAGACCTTCCCCTTTTCTCAGGCTCATGTAGAATATCAGGCGTGCCTGGACATGTCTTCTATCTTAGTCAGTATTGTGCTTCGATAACATCCTCTAAGATGTGCTGATTTCGTCCATCCCGCCTATAGCTGTCCCTCGTTGATGCAATGCAATCTGACTCGGAACAGGAGACCAAGGACGCGGGTATGACGCTCATGGACAAACTATTCTTCAGCGGAGAATTTATCGAGAATGCATCGAAGACCCTCAAACTGTACAAGAACCAGTCAATGTCGTGAGTTGCATCGTGCAAAGAGGTTGGTACCAGCTCACGCCATGTCTCTCGCTCAGCTACCTGGACTCCGCGGTCAAATTCGCTTACACTCTGTATTCGGCCCTAGAAAGATATGCCAAATCTCGGGATGAAATCCGTTTTCGCAAGAGACGTGCTGCTCGACTGATAAAGCGTAAGCGGCAGTAGCCTATTTTATCCGACTTCTTGAGCTGAAACAGCTCCACCTTGACATAGTGAATCCGGACGGAACTGGCGAATTTGACGAGGAAGCCGTGCCTTTGCGAGCGGTTCCTACGTATACAGAGCATAAAAGGGACTTCAGAGAAATCGAAAGGGTAAGTTCGGTACACTCTGACTAGCGATGCCTTTAAAAAAACTGATGCCCGACTAAAGGCTTTGGCTGACGAGGGTGTCTGTAAGACGTTGATCCATTATCTTGGGCTATACAAGGATTTCAAAGATCCCCTGAAAATGAAGCGATCAATCGGTCTTATACATCGGATTGCAGTGAACATCAGGAAGGAAGCCTTTTTCTTCAAGGTTCGCCGGTTTCCTTTGATCTTTTTCGGCCATAAAATCTGAACAAAGCATCGGATGATGCCCCACTCGATAGGTATCGGCATTCACCATCTTCAAGCAGATACTAGACGATCAGAGGTCACTGCCCACACATCAGTCTTCCAGAGATGCTGTTACCCTGGTCAATTACATCTTGCGGAAGTTCTTCAAAGGAATGGAACAAGATCCCTTCCTTGCCGTTGAGGCGTTCTTCCCCAAGGCCAGCCAGGGAATCAGTTCTCGCGGCATAAGAGGATTTGCTTCAGGGTCGGAAGACGATGATGGCAATGCCAGCGATGTTGGTGTAAAGCGAGCATGGAAAAAGGTAAACATCAGTAATCATAATGGAGTGCGATGATCGGCTGATCTCATCCATACCCAAGATGGAGAAGATTCCACCAGACGTCGAATTTAATCCGGAAAGTCGGCTGTCTTGGAGCCAGCAAGTCGGCGTGGCCATTCTGAAATTGACGCAAGATCAGTCGTTATTCCATGTGACATGGTTGATAGAGGTGAGCTCTTCCCATCCCTACATGCGTTCTCCAGCCATTGACGGGATCTTGACAGCAACTTGGAGAAATCTCGGCTACACGCCAACAAACGATTCTGAATACGGACGGCGAGCGCAGAGAATATGATCCCGACTTGGATGACATTCCCCCGGCTGCAGGTCCATCGGATGAAGCACTTTCAAAAATTGAAGACTTCGGTAAGCTAGGGTCCGGTCTCCCAGAAATTGGCGACTGACTTCCAGAATAGAAATCACTTGTGATGACGATCTGAGGTCAAAGGCTGTTACCTTCAACCCTGACTTGAAACTGCTGATGACGCTGGCGAAGCTTGTCGCCAAACAGATACATGTGGAAGACCAGGAACGTCAGTATTCCGTCATAGTCGGAACGTGGAACCCAGCTTATTGGCTCCCTCTTTTAGCACGAGTCCATTGGACCATGCCTCAATCAGTCTTGCCGGATGATATCGATTCAACCATACGAATTATGCGGAATTTCATCACTAATCCGATCGATCTTGAGGGAAAAAGCATCGCTGAGCTATTGCGCAGAAAGCGCAGAAAGGCAATCACACGGAAGAAGCGATCGAGTGCCGGGGTGGCAGACGGGGGCGACGACGATGCTGTCGCGCAGGGCCGACCGGCAAAGCGCCGCAAGACAAAACGGGCCGCGGAATTACAGCAATTCAAGAGTGCAGCCTACATCGAGGACTCAGATGATGCAGCCGAAGCAGATGAAGGCTACTACGCGAGAGAGCTGGAACTCCAGCAAGCCAGCAGGGCGAAGATGATGGCACTGGGACACAGCGCATTTGGAGATGCTGGCATAGAAGCAGGCAAACGAAAAAAACTAAGTACGCAAGCGTTTCCGGATACCGCCCAGTGGACCTCGGACGACGAGAAAACTTCCGACAACGATCCGACGACCGCGAGACGAGAGTCCATGGACAGTGATGCTGAGATACCACTCTCAGCACGACCACCGCGAAGACCGCCAGTTGGCGGTAGACCGGCGCCCCGGCGCAAAGTACGAAATTCCTCACCATCCGCCCCTCGGGCCGCCTCAAGATCTGGCGTATCGTCGGAAGCGGAGGGAGTATCCTCGGCTGCCTCAGCTCCCGATGACAGCGACCCAGAAGGCCCCTCGACAATTATCCCGAGGCCCAGCGCGAAAAGGAGAATTTTCGCCGAATCCGACGACGACGAAGATTGAGGACAGCCGACCATTCTTCATGCTTTGCCAGAACCCCATATATCAGCGACGAAACCGAAATCCCCCCCACGGAATCATGTCTCGCTCCATCATCTTTTTTTCGCTTCGGGGCGCCCAGCTGGTTAAGGTCTAGTGTTCCAATCTTGGCGATGGCGCGTACGAAACAATCTGGCCATATAGTATATCATCTTCTATCGCAGAGACGCTCTCGTAGCTAAGTCTCAATGAAACCTCACTGGGTAGGACACACGTCGAACAGCTGGTTGTAATCGGACTGTATTGATGACTTCTGCATATGAGCGCCACTCCAAAATTTAATTATGATGAGATTGCTTGCCAGCCAGATGGTTGTAGAGCTCTTTCGATCCAGTTTGAGTGTCATAGGCTTTCGATTCCGCTTGCAAGCTAACAGCTAGTATCGTATAAGATTGGCTACCGGCTCATCCAGTACCAAGAGAGCTGTAAGTAGCTCATTCTAACCTTACAGCTAAGCTTACCATGTATAACAAAAGAGCCTTTGAAATTAAGCTGCACAAATAGCGTTAGCGAAGCTGCTAGCGATTGAGAAGCTGATTGAGAGCTACGTGAGAAACGTGGAAGATCGTCTGATTTAGGTAAGCTAGCTGGGCAGCCATCGGGCCACAGGCATGAACAACGTGGTAAACGTGGTAGAGCTCGTGGTAGTAACTTGATCCCGATGCAAGTTCGTGCAGCTGTTTGTTCCAGCTCTTCATCCCGAGACCTTTTCCGAGTTCCGGAAGCTCCGAAAGCTTATCAGGAAGCTTTATCAGGGCATATACAAATATACTGTGTCATCTGGAAGGTCATTTGTTATGCTAGTTGCTGAATAGCTTGGTCATATCGATAGCTATATCACTGTCTAAAGTACTAGCCATATCACTATCCACATCTTCGAAAGTTCTCTTGAACTCAACAGCGCTGTGTTTCCCCTAAAATAACAAGTTCCCCTATCACTCTTCCCCCTCCGCCATGAGCCGCATAGAAATCATTGGTATGATATGATAAGCTTCCGAAGAGTTCCCGACTTCCCTCCTGGCTTTTCTACCCGCAGGTCTCATTCAACATACTTCGAGCAGCATCTGAACAGCCATCTGGACAGCTATCTGGAATAGTCTGAACAGTTGTCTGAACTCCCCGCGTAATGGCCCGATCTACCCTTCTCAGCTCACTTCCGCACTTCTCCAGCTACTTCTCATATGATAAATAAACAAGCTCCCACAGAATCAGCTACAAAAGCGAACGGCCAGCTGAACGGCCTCTCCCCGCAAGTGGGTCTTCTGGAAATGCCGTTATCGAAACGTTACTCGAAGAATCTCGCCTTTCGGGAGAGTCAAGAGAGCTGTAAGGAATCGTTTCAAGAGTTTCTGCAAGATTCTTGCTCCCCGTCGAGAGGGATCAAAGAGCTAGGTCAAGAAATTGCAAAGCAGCCTTCAAAGCCGTCTGTTTCTTCCGTTTGTGAAACCGCCAGTAACTCTAAATGTCGTTTCCGTCATTTGCGAAGCGTGAAGATGCATGAGAAGGATAGCGGATGAATTGATGGCAAGCTAGGTAGCAGCTACAAAGAATAGAGCGGTGTAGCTAGCGGTGTGCGGAGTCCAGCAGCTGGCCCAGCCCACAGCCACATAGCTAGCCACACTCAATGAGGAGGCGTCACGGCAACGCCGGCAAGTCGCGGCAAGCGAAGCGGACTTCGGCGGACTTCGGGACCGCAGTTTTATTGAATGACTTATGACTCACCTTGCTTGTATTCAGATTGAAGATCTTGAGCAACTCTTCCGTCTCAGGTCCGGAGAGATGATCATTGATGTGTGTATCATGCGCGCAGGATGTTCTCTGACCCAGCTACGTGTTTCGAGGTGATGGCCTTAGCGGCCATTCTGATCCTCTATCACATGGATGTGGCCACTGGCTATTTGAGCTGAGTCGCTGAGAAGAAAAAACGTGCAGCGATAGAGGCGTTGATACAGCTAGCGAGAAGTGACTACCTCAAGAGCTGCCTGCGATAACGGGGTTTGTTGACTGGCGAAAGTAGATGTACAGTAGTGGCCAGCTAGCTAGCTGGCCAGCCCGATAGTCCAGTTGATAAAGCTAGATAGAGCCGCCGATAGTCCCTCAGCGATGGACTAAAGGCCGGCCCTATACAGCGTTAGCTGGAAAGAGAATGCCGGCAGAGAGTAATGCGCTCGCTAGCAAAATCGTTCTCGACATCGCTTTCCAAGAGCTTCTCCGAAGTGACGGAGGTCTGGACTAGCTGCTGCCCTTTGCTTATTTCTCAGTTGTCGACTCACTGGTGCCTCGACCGGTCCCGCAGCTGTCCCCAGCAACCAGTCAGCTAGGCACTCCAGCTACCCACTGAGACAAGATCGTCGAATGTGATCTCCGTGCCTACGCGGTGACATCGGTTTTTCGGTACCCCCGAGGCTACCCTACGTACATGAAATGAGGAAAGAAGTTACCCAAAACAGACGTCTACTCGAGCCCAACTCAGACAAATAATCGCTATAGATATAACCTCGTGGCCGCGGAAGTGTTTCGACTCCTTGATGTATCTCACATTCGCCAGCTCTGGTTCCCCGCGCTCGTCGCAATCCCCATCTTTGCAAATCACTTGCTGCCCCTCGTGATCCGTTTGGTTGGAAGTCCCCATATCATCTTCGGTCGAGGTAGTCAGATGTAAGCGCAACAGATCTACTTGGCATGAAGCGTGGCTTGTGCGACTGACTTCATACATAGTTCTCGCAGCAGGCCATACTGCAAACTGATTTACGCCCCGAGACTAAGGGGCAACTATGCAAAGTGGAAGACGCAAACAACCCCCGTCAGCGAGACCTCTGGACTTCTCTCTGCCCTCTGTCACAGAACTTCCGCAAGGGGACAACATCTCCGAATCAGCTGATCACCAACACTCTTATTCCCGGTCTCGATGTGACAAGACCCAGTGCCCTGGCATACCTCAGGATGTTCCGCAGCAGTTGTCGGAACCGTCAAAAGGAACCTTGCAGGCGAAGTCTGACATCGGCGAAGCGGAATATCGGAATACCGGAAGCGACACTCGACGATATACAGAATCCCCGAGGAACTGCTCGAGATCATGGGCATACGGCGAAGACCGCCGGGGACCCACTAAAGATGGGATCATCCACGTCTTGGAAAAGATTCCAGTAGCGTTACCAGCCAAGACATCCCTTACCCCTGCCCCTTTCATAGTCGACTTGGACTCAGGCCTCGATGACCAGACGCCCATAGCGGCACTTCAAAAACCGAGCGATTCTGATATGGAGGAGGAAGAACGGAGAATCCGTTACTTTGAAGCGATGGATGTATCTCTGGACCGCCGCTTGTCGGATGTCATTCAGCTACAATCGGAAGAGGATCTGGACTCGGACGACGATGATAACCACGAGCGTCTGATTACTCCGGGGACACTTGTTGAACCAGACGCATGGCCGATGAAGACATCACCGGCTGGATTTGCCCTGGACGGGACAAGAGGCGAATCGTCATTGTCGGGATCCGACCTGTGCGCTTTTGAGCGACCGGTGCACCCGCCCCGTATCACCGTCCTCAAACAGACACGAAATGAAACCGCATCGGGAGCATGTCTTCCTTCCAGCGTGCTCTGCGCATCACCTGGAGCTCAACCCTACATCCCGCAGGATTTAGACCCAGAGAGAGTCCACATCGCAAATATGGGTCTATCGGTTTTCCCGCAGAACAGTCGGATGTCACCTGAACTCTCCTCAACTGAATACATTCCACCATTCGGCCACCGCTCTCCAGCCTCGATCATCTCGTCGAAGTCTCCGACATGTCAAGTACCAACTTCAGGCAAGGCTACTGTACGCACCTCCGGCATCATGCAGGAAGGGAGCGTAGATGACTAATCACCTGGTCTCACTATACACAGACTACCTCATCGAATACCTCTCGCAACTCCCACAGCACAAGTCAGGTTTCTAGTCCAGCTTCTCACGGGACCCTCATGGGGCCGCTACTATCTCCTCGTGGACTCGGTATTCTCTGCCACCTACCCGACACCAAGCGGTCCATCTCACACAGGCCAGAGAGGATGGCTCTGTCAAGGTCGATATCAGAGCCCGTCGCCATCATACCACTTGGCACAGAGTACACGTCTGCAGTTCCCAGCCCTCAAGAAGGCACGCTTCCTATCTGGCATCATTCCTTGCCGGTGGAGCAAGCAGGAGCGCGTAATCATGCTAGTGCACTGTCTCACCAGAGCAACGCGCCGGGGATGATTGACTTGACTGGTTGCACGCCCACTACCTCACCACCCCCTCTGCCTCGATCAGCTCGCCGGATTTCCACAATATTGCCACCTCGGGTCTTCGCGAATCAATTGTCCCCATCTTCATGTCAAAATCTCAGTGAAAACAAAATCAGCTATTATCCTCAGGGAAGCACGAGCATTGACCAGCTGACCGTGGATGCCGGACTCGAAGATTCTACGATAGGGTGCGAACCGACCGAGATAGACCTCGCACCAATGACAACTCAACTCTCTCGGCTGCGCCTCCAGCGGACTAGACGGTCTGCACTACATCCTGGCCATCCATATGCGCTTGAAGCCGACTCTTTCGCCTCTGCTTTCGGCCAAAGTATGGGGGGCTCTGAGACAGCCATGGTCACGGTGCAATCTGCACAGTATGAGAATCGCTGTTCGTTGATCAACATATCCGGCCCGTTGGCGCATGTCGCCGCTCAACGCGTGAAAAAATCAACACAAGTGCCGCCACCCCGGCCGATCTCCGAGGTTCCCATCAGGCCCGGACTCCATCCCCGACACCATACGGACACTCTGCTCGCTTCAGTCGCTTATCGCAAAGATTCATTCATAACGCCTTCTGCTCCAAAGTTGCCCTGGCATCGCATCTTCGATGGACCTCTCCCTTCCAAGGGATCAGAATGATACCACGAGCAGATTGGGCATATATCTTCCGCTCACTCCGTACAGATACAGATACCCCCCGTTGTATTGACAGTAAAGCTGAACAATGTAAAGTTGATGTCTTCCCAACGAGACGCGCCTTCGAGCGGACCGTATCCCTAGGGTATATTCCAAGTGTACAACGGGTCGCTGATAGCTTGATATGTCCTGAAGGTCTTCCGAACATTTCCGAGGTTACCAAGCACGGATGTTTACCGTGCCTGTCAAAGCCCGTCAAGACGCCTTTCGGGGCACGCAAAAAGCGATTGCAGATGACAGGCATAGCTGGAAACTTGCGCCCGATTCATGAGCCGTCTACGACGAGCCTATTCGTTTCCCTTGTCTCCCGTGTTGCTGATTTATAAGACTAGATCAGACCAGAAACTTTTGAGTACTTGTCCGAGAATGTACTTGCCTCAATCTTCGCTATGATGTCAGCTTTCTTGAGATTAGGCTCCAAGGAAATCCCCTTGTACCTGGCATATTCCTTTAGTTGGGGAATGACGAGCTGTCAAACAAAACAAATGGAAAAGGTCAGTAAAGCTCAAAGTTTCACATTACCCGGTACCTCCCTTGGACGCTTTGCCGGTTGCGAACAGATTTTCGGCCTCCGTCGGATCAAAGCCAGAATCCTAAAGAATCCTCTCAGTACTGAGACCGGCAAGGAATGGTATTACCTTACAGGTGCCGTGCGTTTCGGCGGTCGCGTCGTCGAAGTCGAACCATTCAGTGAGCGAGAGTCATTGTTGACCATTTCATTCAAGCTTCGTAGCCAAGCGCCTGCATTCTACGTAAGTTCGCAAAATTCAGGTGCGTCCGATGGAGGATAGGCTGTGGAGACACACTTTGCGAATTCCGTCGTATAATGGCTTTGTCGTATCCGGTACTTTCTCCGGCTCGAAGAATGGCTCATCAAAGGCGATAGCCTGAAGCTTGGCATAAAAGAAGGCAAGTGCTACTCACCTGATATTAGTGGTAATGGTCAGGAAAATGGCGATGCTCACCTGGATTATTGTAAGCAGTGGGTTCATAGGTCGTTGTTTGGAACTTCAATTTTTTGATAATGATCTTGAAGGTCTCGCGCTGTTCCTCGGTGCCTGCAAGAATTGAGGGCGTTCATCAACCTTGACAAGGCGATGAGCTCAAGATACACTTACATTGCTGGAGCTTGCTAGGAATCTTATCCGGCTTCGCACGCATATCGTCTGCGAATGGGAGATAGATCATATGAAATCCCGGAGGGTTGGCTTGGACACCCTCTTCGTCGAATGTTTCCTCCTGCACGCCTCGATGTCAGCCAAGCAGAAACAGGTCGACTCTAGCTGACCTGGGGAATAAGACAGGCAAACGTTGGGGTAGTGTTTCGACGAGTTACGACAAGCGCCAAGGCATGTTTTTTTTTGCGGGCACAGGCAGTAAGCAAAGCTGAGAACGTGCGAGTGCTGCCGGCGAAGGTCTATAGGCCAGTGAGCTTTGACGACGATATCTTCAGAGGTTGGAATATTCACCGTTTCGTCTGGATAGATGAATACAGCATGTTTGATATTCTGCTCAAAGCGCAGGATCTTCTCATCCTGGAAACCGATGATTTTGATTTCTATACCAAATCGATCAGTTCTTTGGAGCTGAGGAGACTTCGCGGGATACGGACGAGGGTCCAAACCCAACGTCCTGAAATGCTTGATTTCTGCGTTGGTGAACGTCACCTGAGATCATGAGTCAGCAAGACGTGAAATGTTCATCGCAAGGTGCTTACTCGAGTCCGAATTGGCTGCGCTCGCGGTTTGCCCTTCACGTCCAGAGTGTCTGAATCCGCGAGACCTTTCCCAAGTTTGACATCTTCCAGCTCTTCATGCTCCTCTGCAAGGACTTCGAGGGGTTCGCCAGTTGCCCAATAATTATCTAGGACGTCTGTTGCAACATCACTTGTCCCAAAGTTATATGCATACCCAATCTCGCTGGGGTCCAATTTTGCACCAGTCGACTGATAACACAGCATTAATCATCTGCTTTCAGGCTTAACCAATGGATACCTACAGCTGCGTTGTATTCCGTTTTGGTCTTGACTTCCCGAGCAACGCGTCCAGATAGGTCGTACAGTCGATAGGTAGGTTTAACAGCGGCTGAAATGAGCGAATATCTATCAGGTATTTCTTGTAAGAGTGCCAGAGAGCATTTGCGCGTATCGCTCACCCCTGAACACCAATCTCGATATCGCCGTCTTTTCCGCCAAACTTGAGCGGTATTCGGAAGACGACCCGTCTTAGACCGCTCCTCTGGGCTTTTTCGTCCATCAAATCTATGAGTTTCTGCAAGCCGTCCGCTGACGGCGCCGCTCTCGTTTTCTCTCTGACTTCGAGGTCATAAGGCTCGTCATCGTCTTCGATTTCCCGCATCAAAATGTCCTGAGAAACCGATGATAAGCCATTGCGGACATAGCATGATCGAATCCTCAACGCACATTCCAGTAATAATCTTGATCAAACTCCTCCTCCGGTTTACTGATGAAGAAGGGATCCACTGATACGCCAAGGGTATTCAGATCCTAAAGTGAGGTCATCATTAAACAACGAAGAACCGGATGCGATGTATGAGTGGTGCACATACTATGAACCGAGTCCGCGCCGGTCCACGTGGATCTACGCGTAGATCGCGATTTGCCAACTGTATTTCCGGGCGATCGTTGTTCGTGATAAGGAATACTCTTTTCGTTCCATTGAGCTTGGTGCCACTACGGACACACCGATCAGAACCCTGCTGATGGAAATATAGTATCAACGACTCACGCATCTCGGAAGACGTGATTGCAACATTCGAGGACATCTGCGATATCGAGGAGCTCATCCTGATTGATAGCTCTAAACGTTTCCCCGAGGATCCTCGGCTGCGAGCGCTGGGTTTCGTCTTCAGACTGCTCGCCGAGTTGTAGATTGGCCTCTGTGGGGAAGCATTGCATCAGTGCATAGCGTTCGCTCACGACTCGCTGCGTTTACCCTCCATGAGCGCTCTCACCCGTTTGATCTCCTCCACGTTCACCTGTCTGAGGGGTTGATAAAGGACCGTCCCACGTCGGAAAGTCTCAGAACGCTCTCCGTTGGCAAGCGTTGGCGGGCGAGTGTTGGGCTAGCGGTACATGTTCAGCAGATTCGATCGCATCTGCCCGGAACACTCACATCGACATTGTAGAACAGCGCTCCGACGCTATCCTGAGGTGCAACTAGTGCTTTGGCCTTCTCGTACGAATGCACCACCTCCAACGCGATATGCAGCGGCGTTTTGCCCTTGCCCGTGACCTTTGATGCGATGTCCGGATGTAGAAATTTGTTGAATTCGTCGCCCTCGAACATATGGTCTGGGAGAGGATCTTGCATGCTCGAGGATGCGTCAATGCAAAACAAAACATGATCTTTGACGACGAATTTGAACTGGAGCAGTATAGACTCAGCATACAATATTTTGCAAAACTGTTGCACATACCTGGTTTTCGTCAAGGTTATCTTCGTCTTCCGTGAAATCTTTCCATTCGTTTCCAGGGTTCGAGGAGGATGCTTTACCCGTGAGTTGTGATGGGTGAAACGAAACGCTCTGGCTTTTCGCTTGTGACATGTTTATTCTCGATACTGGCAAGTCACGTTCACCGCTATCTGCCTGTACTGAGGGGATGATGTTTCCTTGACTGAATTGACTGGTCTCAACATTCATGAATCCTACCAATTCGACGCGGTATTCCTGGAGTGGAGCATTGGCATGAGGTCTCATCGACAAAGTAAACAAACCGCGGGATCTGCTAGCTATTCTATCCGCTTTACAAATAGTCTTGACAAGAATACATGCACGGTTCTCGATTCGACGACCCCACAGGTCTGCTTCAAGCGTGCTGTCGAGGCTCAACTAGCTGTTCTGATGGCTAACGATTGTGTCTGTGGGTCTTTGAGCGGAAGAGCGAATGAAACGGCAGAACGAGGAACCAGCATGGAAGCGAAACAAGGAGTCAAGGTCCCCGTTTATAGCAAGAATGTTTGAGAATCCTTTTGTATTTTATAAACATAGACCTCCCCAGGAATGGAATTCCGTCAAAATACAAGGCAAGAGAAAACACGACCACTGGGAGGCATATGTTGACGCCAACGCACAAACTCTATTCATACCACCCGTAAGCAGTTTAAAGCTTGTCGTAGTACTGGTCGTAAGTGGGGACTTCGGGCTGAAGGAGCGATGAATGAGCAGACATTCGACAAGTGAGAATATCATGTTACTTACCTTGAGACCCTTCCTGGTTCGGATAGCCTTGACGAGGGTCTCCAGCTTGGAGTCCTTCTCGACAGGGGTTCCGCTCATCAACGCCCAGTGATCGAAGACGGATTGAGGGAAGGCCTGACCACCGGTGGCGGCTCGCAGGTCGGCGTTGAAACCGAAGGACTCGGAGACGGGCAGGTATGCCTTCATGGTGTACATAGGCGTACCGACTCGCTGCTCGGACGAGAACACGTGTCCTCGTCGGACGTTCAAACAAGAGTAGACACCACCCTGAGCAGATTCGGGACACTGAATCTCAACCAAGAACATGGGTTCCTGAAGACCGGGAGTGGCCAAAAGCTGAGCAGCGAGCATGACTCGTCGGGTAGTAGGCATGATCTGACCGGTACCTCGATGGATGGAATCGGTGTGGAGGGTGACGTCCATGATGTTGAATCGAACACCTCGCAAGTTCTCCTCGGCACAGGCTCCCTCCTTGGAAGCCCACTGGAAACCGGCGACACAAGAGTCCTTGATTTCGTTGAGGTACTGGACGGCCTTGGTGGTGTCGACCATCAAGTTGGGTCCGGTGGTTTCGGGACCGAAACACCAAATCTTTCGCGCCTCAGTCACATCCCATCCGAATTCGTCGGCCAACAATCGAGCACGGATCTTGAAGTCGTCTCGAGGGGCAACCTTACCGGCTTCAATAGCAATGGAAAGTTCCTCGTCCAAGGGCAAGGCGTCCATCCAGATTCGGTTGTGCTTGTTCTGCGACTTGGACAAGGCGGTCATAGAGGACTGGGCCTGGACGGTCTCCTTGTAACCAACGACGGGGTCGGACTTCTTCAAGGGGATACCGGCGTGGTCGTTCTCGAGATCGTTCAAACAGATTTCCAAGTGCAATTCACCGGCACCGGCAACGATCATCTCTCCAGTGTCCGAGGTGTAAGACTTAACACACGGGTCAGACTTGGACAATCGCTTCAAACCTTCGACCAACTTGGGCAAGTCAGAGGGGTTCTTGCACTCGACGGCGACCTGGACGACAGGCGAGACAGAGAACTTCATGACTCGCATGTTGTGAGCGGTCTCGGAAGTGGTCAAGGTACCAGACTTGAGCAAGAACTGGTCGACACCGACCAAACCGACGATGTTACCACAAGGGACATCCTCAATGGGTTCGACGTATCGTCCCATCATCAGAACGGTTCGCTGAATAGGCTTGATGAACATGTCCTCCTTCTTACCGGGGACGAAGTTGGGACCCTGAATTCGGACCTTGGGTCCAGCCTTGGCGGTACCGGAGAAGACTCGACCGAAAGCGTAGAATCGACCCTTGTCGGAGGTGGGGACCATCTTGGAGACGTAGACCATCAAGGGACCCTTGGGGTCACAGTCTCGGATAGCGATGGCGGACTCGTCGTCCATAGGACCTTCGTACAAGGTCTCGACTCGGTATCGCTGAGCGGTGGCGGGCGAAGGCAAGTTGATGACAATCATTTCCAACATGGCCTCACCAGCGGGCAAGAACTTTCGCATAACGGTCTTGAGCAAGGTCTTACCCTCCTGGTCGATCTCGTCCTGCGAGAGCTTGACCTCGAGCTTCTCGAGAAGCTTAGGGATCTCGTCCTTCTTGAAGTCCATGATGGCAGCGAAGACTCGGAAGATGGGGTCCAAAACGAACGAGTTGAAGGCTCGCTCCAAGGGCTTTCCATCAGCGTCGGTGGCCTTGGTGGTCCACTTCTTGGTCTTGGGGTTGAAGTAGTTGTCTCCCCAAAGCTTGGGCATCAACTTGTTCTTGTCAACACCGAACTTCTTGGAGTATCGGCCAGCGAACTGTCGCAAGGTGAAAGCCCAACCGTGCAAACCGGAGGCGAAAGCAACCGTACCCTGGTCGGGGTAGACCTGAACGTCTCCGAGCGAGGGGTCGGCGTAGGTGGAGATAACGACGTTGACGGACTCGATGGTTCGGCAGAAGGTCTGGTAGAGGTCCTCCTTGGAGATCTGCAATTCGAGCAAAGCTCGGTCGATCTTGTTGACACACAAGACGGGCTTGACTCGCTCGGTCAAGGACTGTCGCAAGACAGTCTCGGTCTGGACACAAACACCTTCGATACAGTCGACAACGACCAAGGCACCGTCAGTGACTCGAAGGGCGGCGGTGACTTCGGAAGAGAAATCGACGTGACCGGGGGAGTCGATCAAGTTGATCAAGAACTCGTTACCGTCGGTCTTCTGCTTGACATCGGCGACGTCTTCCTTCTCGAGCTGGAAGTACATGGAGACGGCGGTAGACTTGATAGTGATACCTCGCTCCTTCTCGTCGTCTCGGGTGTCGGTGAATCGCATGTCACCGGCCTTGGCACCAGCGATAATACCGGCCTTAGAGATCTGATGTGGAACGCGCTTAGGAAAAGCATGTAACAGGGGCGCCAAGTGTACTCACAAGACTGTCGGTAAGGGTGGACTTTCCGTGATCGACGTGGGCAATAACCGACATGTTTCTGGACTGGAGATCAGCCTATAACGCTCTGCTTCAAAATACGCGGAACTAACCGGATGTTGGTGGGCCTGTCCATGAGACCACGGATTTCGTCGACGGTGAAGCTGAGAAAGGTTGTTTCATGGTCAGTCGAGATTCATCTAGGCAAGGGCAAACCACGCCAAGTGCCAACGGCGCGGAGCGTCTGAAAGCCCGGCTCGCAGGGCGACTGGTGAGGAGAGATGGAGAATATGTACTCACTTAACCATGTTGAACCTTTTTCTTTACTTTCTCAAAGACTGCAACGGGGGTGTCCAAAGACTTTTGGTGATTAGGTGAAGAGGGAGAGGAAACGAAGGATGGGTCAATCTCTTCGTAATGAGGAGGTTGCGAGAAACCTTCACACGCCGGTGGCAATAATGAACAGGTGGAAGAAGTCTTATGACGGTGGGGATAGCAAACGACGACGGACAGGATCGAGGCAAACCGCTCGCTCACTCACTCACTGGCTCATCCCGCCTCACGACACGCCAGCCAAAGGATCCGCGAAAATTGTTCAGCAAGCGTGCGCTAACGGAGCGGCTTTTCAGGCGCTTCTCACGCTGCAACAGGCTGTAACTCGCGACGACGGTCGCGCTTCTTCTGTCGCGGACCTCCACCTTCACTGGTCCTCGGTCCGTATTGCCAGTTGTGACACCCACTGGCTGCGAAAGCCAAGCAGTATAGAGCATGTATTTGTCTCCCAACAAACGTACAAGAAGTATCGTGAATGTCGCAGTAGGCGCAATGAAATCATAAAAATCCTAGCATGAACAAACCAGGATACATCGTCTGGATAGCAAAGTCTAGGCGGTTCACTTGGCTGTTAATTTGCGAGATATCCCCTTGATCAAGATCTTCCTACCGCGTCGGAGCCACTCTAAAGCATTCAAGTTCCGGCAGCTCGGGAACGCTTTTGATGCTGTAGCTCGCCTCTCCGCCTCGTGTATGTTATCAAGGTAGAGCGATGCTTCGACTGAGACTCTGAGTCGCCGGTTGCGAGTAGTGCAACTAGATCTCTCCCAAAGTGTTCCGCCAGCTATTTCGGCGCCCGCTAGATTGGTGCATGAGTCTTCAAAGGGCGAAAAAGTGTTCGAGGTGGCTTGCATGACAACATGGCTTGAACGGTCCCCTTTTTACCAGCAGGGACCAGGTAGAAAACACTTCGCATGATCGTCGAGGCGGTAAAGTAGCGTTCTCATTGTCCTCTTGCAGTTCTGTGTCTGAACGTAGCCGCAGAACTTCACGTTTCCGGCTCAGCTGCTTCAGAAGACAGCGGTCGTTCAATCGGAAAAGACACGTTCTCGACCAATTTGGAGATCTCGTCGAATCGTTCTTGCAGTGAGTTGACGATGAACTGTAATTGCGGAGTCTTGGCGTTCAACGTTGAAATGGTATCGCCTGCGGCGAAGAGCTGGATGCAGCGTCGACATGAGAACTCTATAGGCGAATCTCTTCCCGCATCGAATCTTACCTGATGATGGTGATTATAGACTAGAGCGTGTCGAGAAGAGTTGAGGTTTTTGACGTCTGAGAGCGGAGCCCGCATGATCAGCAGACAGCACGACAAGAGAATTGTTGTTACTCACCAGTGCCCAAAGTTACCGACTCCCGCAGGAGTTGAGGCAACGACGCAGTTGCGATCAGGTGTTTGTAGTATTTTTCGGGAGAGAATGCCGGCGAGTCTACATAATAAATATGTAAGCATGAGTCTCATGTGTTGCCATCGCGATACTCGCCTGGGTCCAAGGGGTCTCCTTCCAACTGCTTGCCTTGAACCGTCTTGTCTTCGATGTCGTCCTTCTTATCTTGTAAGCCGTAATGGGCGCGAAGATTCTCCCGGTTTTGCGCTCGTCGTTTCTCCCTTTCTGACAGGTCCGCTTGCGTGTTGGGAGTCGATGTTCGCGAAGTCACAGGGGAGCTTTGAGGCAGACTCGGAGTCGTTGTCCGGGGTGAGAGATTATTCGACATATTGATCAATGTAGCAAGCCGGCAAGTGGTGGCCCTGTCGCGTATAGATGAGTACCGTCGGTAAGGTGAGAAGCTGAAGGGCCTCGACCACCGAGGGTAAACTGCCCCAGAGGCTTCAAGTGTTGAGGAAGGCTTCAAGTGTTGAAGTCTGAAAGATGAAGAGACTTGTCAGTCCACTGGTTGAGCGTTGCATAATGCGATTATACGTACCACGCACGACAAGTACCGTTAACGAACGGGAGAACGACGTGACGTGTGCAGAACCACAATTTGTTTCCGGAGCGGTGCCGAGGGCGGCGGGAGTCCATATTCCCAGGTCAACTAGGAGATCGGCAGGAGACGCTCATCCGCTAGGACAGCTGCGAGCATTGCCCGGGACGAGCTTTGCGTTCGCTAGGTTGTGAATGCGTTCTCCACGAAGCTTTTGTCAATTCCCTTTTCTTTGTTTGTCTCTAGGCGGGGACTGCCTCTTAATCTCGCGTGATATCTTGATCCGACCGATGTTTCGAAATACAACTGCCTCCTTTCACCATACTTCTTTGACGCCTTTTAGCAATATTGCGAAGCTTCTGTCTAGCGTTCATCGGTCGCGGGTCGCCGCTCTCACAACTTCGCCGCGAAGACAACCCTGTCTACAGCAATTCAAGCCCTATTTTTCATTTCCCTGAGTTTCGCCATCACCTTGACAGGATCAGTCTCACCGGTGGCTTTTCTATTCCCATGAATTCGACGTCAGCCTGAGCCAGGGTGCAAGGTCGAGCGGACCTACTGTACAGCCGGTGAATCCAAGCGCATGAAGACGTTCCAGGTGAGCTCGTCAGCGATGGTGGACTTTCCGGTGGTACAGCCGTTGCTGTTCTTCTCGAGCTCCAGGAGCCGCTTGATGTCCTTGTTGTCCGGGTCCACCGAATGGCCGAATTTAGCACTACCGGCGGTATACTCATGACCATTATACACAATCGTGTCTTGAGGGAGCTTGGACAGGTATGTCAAGGCAGCGTGCATCTCCTCGGCAGTTCCTTCAAAGAAGCGGCCGCATCCTCCCTGGAAGAGAGTATCCCTGCCGGAGACTTGAGTTACCTTCCTGGCGGGGCGTGTACCAAGAGCAACTCCACTTACCCCGTGAATACCACTTTCTTCCCGGCGCCATCCTCCAAGAAGAAGCAAATGCTATCTTGGGTATGGCAAGGCGTGTGCAGGCTCTTAACTCTAATGTTACCTTCGGCCAGCTCAAACTCAGACTTGTCTTTGACGATGGTGTTTGTGCCCGCTGAGTAGGAGCCGGCATATGCCTTGATACTGGACCCTTGAGGGTAATTCTCGAGCTGTTGATGGTTCGTCATTCAGGTGGTAGTCAAATATTACGCATCGTTGAGACGCACGAACTGCTCGTTTCCGCCTGTGACGCGAAGAGAATGCGGTTGTGATCAGTCTTCAGGCCTTGCATTCGTCTTGGTAGACCAACCAGAGTGATCATGATGATGATGCGTTGTAAAAAGAGAAGTCACCTGTGTCAATTGGGATCAATGCCTGCATCTCGGAAAACGAAGCGTCACTAGACCTACGTTGACACCCTTCTCCTTGACGAATTCCAACATCTTCTTCCAGTCATATGGGTCAACTACTGCTCCTTGCTTGGATGCCTCATCGACAACAACTATCGAGCAGAGCATTCAGGTCGCGCACAGGACAGAAGCTGTAGGACGTACGGTACATCCAATTGTCGGATCTTGCTTGAACAGGGTAGATCTGTAGACAGTAACAGTTACCAGATGTCGGCAATCAGTAAGACGTGTGGACTGACTGGCGGAGACAGCACCTCACCTGCATGGCGTTACTGACAGTAACGGATGGAATGGATTAGCTCATGCTTCTGAACTCCAGTGGAACATACGCGAAAGCGCTGGTCCTGAAGGCACGGCTTGCAAAGGCGGGTATAGAGTTTTTGCTACTGGTGAGTGAGCGCAAAAGTGACATGTACGATACAAGTGCAGCGACGATTGCAATTCCAATGGCGTATCTTGCGCGAATTCGGTACATCAAGGTGACACATCAACACTGATCTGCTCGCCCTGCCTTTGTGAAAGGGCTGCCGGTAACAGGCGGGACGAATCGGCGTCACGGCACTCACGCATGGCGTGCGCCGCGCCGAAAGGATGATTCGTCATGGTTGACGTTTCAGAATTTCGGATGCTGTCAGCCTCGAAGTCTCGAAGTCGATCTTTATTTCGTTGGCATTGTGATACTCCCTTGACGGGATCGAAAATTTCGCTGCGTCTGTCGATGCAAGGTTGGCAATTAGCAAGTCCGGAGTTCGCGAGATGAATTCATGGGTATTGCGGAATCCGTCGATAGCGACCTTTGTCCGACTTACGACGTCAATAGGCTTCCAGAGGTCATCTACAAGGGCTCTGCGGCACGCCAATCGCTTGGAATATTCTACGGCCAGTCCGGGCAAGCCGGCAACGAACCTTTCAGTCAAGAACAATATTGCTTCGAATGTGCTGGGTTCTCTGGTCGCCAAGTATCGACAGTCTACGACTCCGCTGCCAAGCTATCTCAGCGAGAAATTGGAAACCACGCGAGGGCTGAAAGCGAAGAAAGCGTTGACGCATGAAGCGAAAGAACTGCTGACAGCCCAAAGGAAAGCTAGAATTGGTCTCAAGCTTTACGAGACACTCTCGGCCCAAGATCTCTCAGGTCTTATACAGGGCCTCAACAGGTTCGATATCAGAACAGAAATCCAGGCGCAAGAACACGGCACGATACCGGCAGTGCACGATATGGCCAAAATGGATTCGCAGTGGAAGCTTGAAACACATATAGGAATGGCGGATAGCGGTGAGGATCCAGTAAATGCAGCCGTGGGCAAAAGGCTTTCCAAGGTTTACAAATTCGATGGCTGGACCTTGGCGACAAAGCATTTCTGGAAGCGGTTGAACGATTGTTTCGAGCAGCAGGACGTGAGTGTTCCGCAAATCGAAGAGAGCTCTGCTTAGTGCATCGCGGCTTAGCACCACGGTGAAGTGAATGTTCGGTTCGATCCGGACACCAAGCTCACCGAAGTCCGAGTCCACATTCACACTCATACGCCCAAGGCCCTTCCGAATGCGAATCCAGATCAAGTCGAGGCACGCGCACAGTCAGCTGTGCATGAGCAAGGATCAAGTGGGTCAACTCACGAGCCTCAGACTGGACAAGGTGCCAAGCGCAAAATCATCATCGGTCCACCGGCACTCACACGGAAAGATTTTATCCTCGCCTGGAGTTGTGATATCGCTGCATTCCGAGTTCGGCAAAGGCAAGGCTTGCTGAATAGGAGAGCAGCCAAACGTGCAGCCGAATCGCAAGAGACTGAACGCAGGGGAATATCGGTTCAGGAGACGCATTCCTCAGGCGAAGGAAACAATGGTGTCGTGTCGGCTTCAGCTTCATCGTTCCGAGGAACAGAAGACTCCGTTAAGGCAGTCAACCCTTCGTCGCCGGAAGGCTCTTCGGCTCGCGACGACGATCAGCAACGGGAATCTCCTCCAGTCGCCAGCTTCACAAATCGTGAGAGTGCATCATCCGTGACACAGCCCGCCCCTCAGACAACGCCTGCTCCGGAAGACTCAACGAAGAAGAGAGCCAGACTATTGCTCGGGTCTGACGGTCTATCTCTCCAGCATGTAAGCAGCTTGCATTCTTGTTAGGAAGAGGGCTGACCGAGGCCTGTAGTTCTTGTCCCGCACGCAGATTCTTGCTGAATATCGCAAGTCCGTCAGAGCCACGCGAAGTACGTTGGCATTGGCGAATTCTACCGATCTTTACAAAGCTTAAGTGATGGCTGCATACAGCCTTACCAGATTCTCACACCCGGCGTGAGACGCTCGACTGGCTCAGGCAGGACCTCGAAAAGTTGAAAGGAGAGACAGATCTGGTAAGCGGAACTCTGGCTGCTACAGGAGCCTTCCTCATTCCTACGTCTAGCGCATAATCAAGGAAGTTCTCTCGAGATTTCGGCGAGATAGCAAGCAGTTTATCCCGTCGATAGGCTTGTCGACGCTCTCCGACGGTAACCAAGGAGGGTCGAGGCTGATAGGCCGGAAATAAATCAACCTATTGGTTTCGCGTTGATCACATCACATCCCTTATCATATCTATGGATCTACACTTGACTTTCCAAGACCAGGACCACATCCGTGTTCTGCCACCTTGTACTCTCGCTCCGGCTGCTTCAGCAGCTGCTCCATTCCGCCCCACATCAGAAAACTCTGTATGAGCTGAACAGCTCCAGTAGCGGGCGACAGTGTCTGCCGGTCCTTTGGATGTGCCAGCGCTCTCATCGCTACCGCGTTCACAATGCTATCAAACAGCCACCTTCGCTACACCGGTGCTTGCCTTTCGCTATACCTGCGCGTTTCTCGCATAGTTTCCGCAGCAAAGGACGAATCTAACGCCCCCTCGTCATGTGCGGGAACCCCTCAGCGATCCAGGTGCGCCCCGGACATCGGAATAGAGCGACGAGTGCTATTTTGTAGCCGAGACCATCATCTCAAGCAATGCCGTGCTAACCGACTTAAGAGAGTCTCGACCTTGCTCCTTGGCAAGTCGCAGTATGCCCTCGAATACATCGATCGCAAGACTCAGGCTTTCTTCACCGTCTGACGATACGCTACGAAGGATCCTCTCTCTTGCAACGGCCGCCCGCCTCTACAATCATCTACCCTTTGTACAGCTAACCCTCGAAAATCGACCGGGTGCAGATACATTGCCCCGACGCCCTGTTACAGGGACACCTACGGACGTCCCTCGAAATGCAAACTGTTGCTGAGCATGTTCCGGTACGGCCCAGGAAGCATTCGACGTCTTCTCGCGATTCTTACGAGGATTCGAGTACTGCTCCCAATCACCGGGAACCATTGGCACCCACCTCGACAGAACCTCCACGCAATACTCAGAAACCTCATACATTATCTGGTATCGCCCATCGAGCCATCGGCGACCATACCTCAGCTAGCAATCACAATGAGCGGCACCTATCGGGTCAACAGCAGGATCCCGCCGTGGTAGGCGGAGAACATCCTGGATTGGATAGAAGCCAGAGCAGTGGCCGGTTTTCGAAAGGCATGCCAAGTTCACCGTGGACGAATACGAAGGCCAAGGAAATGCAACACGAAGAGAACGGGCAACCCGAGGAATCGCTAGAGGACAGGGAAAAGAAAGAGCTTGCCGTTAAGAAGATCCGCCATGTCATGGGTGTTTCTCGCTCACGTCTGGAAGATCAAGATGAAAGGGATACGAAGGAGGACAGAGAGGAAAGAGCGACTCAAGAGGCCATCGAGAGCTTAAGCCTGCACGCTGAAGGACGCCTTGACGGACACGCCCAGTCGGGATCGCGGGATGTGGCTTCCCACGCCAGCGGTTCCTTTCATCAGAAACAATCGGGCATGGATATACCGCCCGCCCAACAGCCGAAGGAAGAATACGCTTCGTACCCTCAGAATGATGGAAATCGACCCGATCATCGGCACGAGCGAGAGCATAATATCAAAAATGATAAAGACTCTTTACTGGTCGGACACGCTGGGCCAGTACACACAGTGGCAGCCTCCCGCAGCTCTGAATCTTCGGATCGGAACAGTGGTTCGGACATCGAAAAACTACCGCCTCGTGCTCCGAAAGAGAATGTGAACGGTGACGTCCCCGATGCTATAGCGCCTTCCAAAGAAGAAAGCCCGCCCGGACCGAGAAATGACATCAATCTACGTCCCAGAGTACCCGATATGCAGGTAAGTTTAACGCTATATCGATATTTTTCAGCATTGACATGATCATCAGTTTCACACGGCGAAAGACTCGGTAGATATCCATTCTAATGCGCATAAAGTGCCCTTACACGTCGCGCTTGACGGCGAGGCAGAGCTTCTGCCCAATGGCAAACCGTTTCGTCACGCACCCGATCCAGAAAATCGGCTGACTTCTACCCGCAAGCAAGAGCTGAAGATCCTTGGCCTCGAAGGCAAGAAAGATGGTGCAGAAGAGGCGGACTATAGTGATGACCGTTTGATCGATGGGGATCACGTGGGTCCCAGATCGAACGAAAGACATGTTATGGGTAAGGCGGACGCGCACAACGGCGGCGAAGAGGATGATGTGGTACCGGAAATGATGGGAGGCGCCAGACCAAGTGCACACCATCAAATCCCTCGACCCACCCATCAAGCATCAAAGGAGGAGTTGCTTGTATCCGCCAATGGCACACCTGCCAGACCCGCCAAGACAGGCAGATTATGGTCGACATTCCGCGGGGACAAAACAGGTAGCAATCGAGATGGCGACGGCCAGAAGGGCCACCGTCAAAACGGAGGTTCCGAAGGTCCCGCGACGGCATTGGATAACGGCCGTGCGATTGAGGAGCATGAATCTGTTGGCCAGAAGAAATGGGAAGTGATCCGACAGAAACTCCTTCCGAATCGACATACGACCGGCGCGATACAGCATGCAAATCCGGCTCTGATCCCTATGACTAGCGAACTCTTGGCGGGACAATTACCTGTGATGATCTTGAAGACCTGGATCGATCGAGATGAATCTGGCAATCGGGCGGTTCCTGTATTACTTGGCAATTTGCGATTCCGCGTCGGAGATTCGGCAGGAATGTCAGATGGACAGACGGAAGGCTCCGGACGAGAGGTTTTCCGCATAGAATGCGAGTACGGAGACGGAGTCGTCAAATGGGTGTGTTTCCAGTATCTCAATCAGGCCCGCTGGTCTGACTACCTTTACAGGTCATTTACCGCGAGCTTCGGGATTTCTGGGTCCTGCATTCTCATTACAAAACAGGCAACTTGGGAAATAAATTGAGTCACCTTAGCGGCGGTCGTAAAGTCGAGATTCCCGAATTCCCAAAGAGCTGTGAGTTTCGCCGTGCGCGACGATCGGACGATCGTTGACGATGGCTGTCTAGGTATCCCCTATATCAGCAAGCTTAGGCGAGGCAAGGACAAACTGGAATCATTGGACGACACGCATGACGACAACAAGGAGGTTCTCAAGGAGCATCAGAAAATGTCAAAAGAAGAAATCAGTAAAGTGATGCGGCATGCTCTTCAACGCTATCTAGTGGATTTGATTCGGGCTGTAGTAAGCAAACAGATGCCTCCTGCTGTAATTCCAGCTGACATCCTTTTTAGATGTTCCGGCCTGAATCAAATAGGCTTTGCCGCTTCTTTGAGCTGTCCGCCCTCACAGTCTCACTTGCTCCTCGAGGTGGATTCCAGAGTAAAGCAGGGTTCCTGAAAATCAAAGGATCCAATGCCAGTGCTCGACGCAATCAGCCGGGGCTTACTCCGACGAGTTGGGCGGCATCTAGAAAACCCAGATGGTGCATCGTGCGTGACGGTTATATCGTGTTTACGGACGGACCGGAGAGTATGGAGCTCTACGACGTCTTCATGTTCGATTCCGACTTTGCTATCGAACGCCCGAAGCGAATCCTGCGTAAAACCTTGAAGGCATTCACAGGCAAAAGTTCAATCAAGGCTATTGCAAACATCGAAAAGGAAGAAGGAAAGGGCGGTTCCGGTACTGCCCAGGCGGATCGTCAAGCGAGAATCGCCGCTGCCGCAGGCTCTGGCGCCCCGCTTGCAGATGATTCAAGTAGCAGCAGCAGCAGTGATAGCAGCAGTGATGAAGAGACGGGAAGGGCTGTCCGGCGACGCAAGGGAAAAGGAGCCGCCCTCAATGAGAAAGAAGGTACTTCCGCATCGCAACACACTTTTTTCATCATCAGCGCCCAGCGTCGCGTCAAACTGTCTGCGGGCAACATCAGGCTGATGCAGCAGTTTATCATCGCCATGGAAAGGGTAGCCGCTCAGAGCGTCTGGTGTGGCAAAAACCGTTTCGACTCGTTTGCCCCGATCCGTATGAACGTCGCCGCGCAATGGTTGGTCGATGGCCGCGATTACTTTTGGTCACTGAGCAGAGCCATCAACATGGCGAAGGAAACTATCTATATTCACGATTGGTGGATTTCGCCGGAATTATACTTGCGAAGAGGAACCGACAACGATGATAGATACCGACTCGACAACCTTCTCAAGCGCAAGGCAGAGGAAGGCGTCAAAATTTTCGTTATTATCTATAACGAGGTATCCGACAAGACTACTCCGACTGACAGTCAGTATACAAAGAAGCGCCTGATGGGTCTTCACCCAAACATCATGGTTCAACGGTCCCCATCGCACTTGCAAAGCGGCATCTTGCTTTGGTCGCATCATGAAAAGCTCTGCGTCGTTGATGAAGCCATCGCCTTCATGGGTGGTCTGGATCTCTGCTTCGGGAGGTGGGACACATCGCAGCATATACTTATCGACGAAGATTTCGAGCCTGGTGCGACAGGCAAAGACGGACCAATCTGGCCCGGCAAGGACATGTCAAACGAGCGTGTCGTAGAGTACCACACGCTTAACAAACCATTTGAAGACATGTTCGATCGATCAAAGGTACCCCGGATGCCATGGCACGACGTCGGCCTGCAGATAGTCGGTCAACCAGCTCGAGACCTCTGTCGACACTTTGTGCAACGATGGAACTTGTTGATTCGAAACAAAAATCACAGTCGACCGATGCCGTTCTTGCTTCCACCTTCTGATTTTACCGAGTTGGAACTCAAGTCCCTCGGCCTAGCAGGAACATGCGAAATCCAGATCTGTAGGTCGTGCGGTCCCTGGTCCATGGGAACGGTAAACAAGGTTGAGCACTCGATCCAGAACGCATATCTCAAAGGTGTGTACTTCGCATGGGTCAAAGTATCCTCTAACCTCTGCGTCTGCAGCCATTCAACTCTCCGAGCACTTTGTCTATATCGAGAACCAGTTCTTTATCACCTCTACAGTGGTCGATGGCGTCGAGATAGAGAATCGAATAGGTGATGCATTGGTGGACAGAATCATCAGGGCGCATAACGAAGGCACGCCGTGGCGTGCTTGTATTGTCATACCCTTGTTACCGGGTTATCCTGCGCCTCTGGATACTGCCGAAGCCAGTTCGGTAAGCATTCCTTGTCCTCTATTGTCTGGTTGCTAACCTGCTACTCAGGTACGGCTGATTCTGGAATGTCAAAATCGTACCATTTGTCGTGGGACACAATCGATATTCTCGAGACTGCGAAAGGAGGGCATCGACGTAAGCTAATCTACCAGAAGCGTGTTGCGTGGAACTAAGTGGGAACCTCGATAGCCTGACGATCACATCAGCTTCTTTTCCCTAAGAGGCTGGAGCAAATTCAAATCGGGAGCGCTTACAACAGAGCAAGTCTACATCCACGGAAAGGTAAGCATCACTTTAAGACAAGTTGAGCATAAGCTGATCATATCTCATTGACCGTAGACCATGGTGGTTGATGACCGTAAGATAATTCCAAGTCTGTAGTTCATGGCTGATGCGATTACAGGTCTAGTAATTTGTGGTTCGGCAAACATCAATGAGAGATCACAGCGTGGCGACCGGGACTCGGAGTTGGCTGCAGTCATCCGGGATACGGATATGATTCAAAGGTAAGTCAGGACTTGGACACTGACTGAGTTGACTGACATGTACCTGTAAACAATAGCACCATGGCCGGAAAGCCTTACATGGTCGGTCGGTTCGCACATACGCTCCGCATGCGTTTGATGCGGGAACACGTTGGAGTTGATGTTGATGCCCTGGAGGAGGATCAGCTCATTTCGCGTAAACCCATCGGGAAAGAAGACGATATTCAGAAATGGGATCCCGATCACGAGCAAAGTGAGGGTGAAAGAACCACTGCGGGCGTGACCAGAGTCAAGCGACAGACACCAAGAGCCGCTCTGATGTCCACCGTCGAGACTGGGGTTTCTAGCAGTAAGTAGCCCCGCACGGTCCAGTGACAGATGCTAAGCGTCCATATCTCAGTTACTAAGGGCCTTAGCGAGAATGCCATCACCAATATCAAGAAGGCTGCCAACGTTGTGGTCAAGCCGGCGTCAGCGGTCAAAGCGAAGGCTGAAGCCGGCTCGGCAGGCGATGAAAGTGAGCGTCAAGACTTCGCTCGTGACGGTCAGATCGCAGAGGGCTTTGCGTCTTCTATTGTGCCCACTCTCGAGGAGAAGACAATCTACGAACGGCGCCCATCGGCTCGTCACACAAATGGCAAGCCACTATTCGATGTTCTGGATGAAGGCGAGGAGCCTCAAGAAGAAATTGAGGAAGCGGCGGTTCCAGGAGACGTTCGTGACGATGTGAAATCAGAACCTGTCAATGTCCAACAGAATGGGGGAAGCAATTCTGCCCCCAAGATAAACGGGCCAGCAAACGAGCAATCAAAATATGGAGCCCCTGCCAACGCCGAGGAGGAAGATGCCGGAGTACCTAATCGTGATACAAAGCGCAACGAGGCCAGTGAACAAGAGCAGCAGGCAGTTAAGGCTCGAAAAACACTGCGGAAACATCTTGCTGCCAAGGTCGGCATGACTCCGGTGAGTATCTTTCACATCGCCGAAGAATATGTCTAATCCTCGTCTTCAGTGGTCCATGCCTACGCCAACCCCTCAAATCGACGCCGGCGCCTTCACGGATCCTCTCCGCGACGAGTTATGGAAGGATCAATGGGTAGCCACCGCTGTCCACAACACGGAAATCTTCCGCAAGGTCTTCCGTTGTGTACCAGATGATCTCGTCACCTCGTGGGCGAGCTACAAGGCTTTCACCAGTCATGCAGAGAAATTCAACAAGGTTCCGACAAACGTTGCCGACGCCGAACACGAGCCGACAAAGGTCGTTCACGGTGGTTCCGGGCCCCATGGTGCGGGTGGAGGTGGTAGCGGCGGAGGAGCTATAGGTCAACAGGGTTCCGTTGCCTCAGAATCAAACGCCGCAGGTAGCGATGTTGCGAATGGCAAACCTCGCGACATACTGCCCCAGGAGGAGGCTGGGCGTAACCGCTCCGGTACCGCTGAAGGAAGTTCCGGCGGAGATGATAAGGACAGAACGCGACAGAGGCAGGGCAGCGCTCCTGGCAACCCTTGGCATGATTGGGAGTTGGAGGAGATGGAAGAACTGTTACAAGAAGTTCGAGGTCATCTAGGCAAGTCGCGTATCAACAAAATCGATGAATACTAACGTTCCGGTTGGCAGTTATTTACCCCACGCGTTTCCTGGAAGCCGAAGACCTTGGTAGGTATCGCTTTCTGGATAAATCCGTACTTGACTGACTCCGTTCCCTCTCTAGCCAACAATTTCTTGTTCAATGTGAGTCTCGAAACTCGGAATCGTCGCAGATTGCTGACTTGCCTTGACAGAGTGACAAAATTCTTCCTCTGCCTATTTACGATTAATGCAGCGATATCGATGACATGCGCTTGGGGGGACGGGTTCCTGTGCCTTTTACATGTTGTAGTTCGTGTTGTTCTTCTATCGCAAAGCTCATTGGCTGTCAAGTCACTCCCTCGTCTGGGTCAAATGATCTGACATACGTATGCTGCACTGTCCGATGATCCACGACTGGCCCGCAGAATTGCTGCCATGTCTCGGCCGATATCGAACACTGCATCAGTAGGGTCGGACAATGTCGGGAACGCTCCTTCACCAGACATCCGTACAAAGGTATTACGATCATGATAAGCTGCACTAATCCAGCATACACTCGACAAACACCACATCCAGAAGCTAATGATACAATGCGAGAGGCGCTGTTGTGCATACAAGAAGTGGATATGACCCGGATAGCGCCATGCAGGTCTTGTCCTCCAGTCTACTGGTAACAACGCCAAATAACAACGCCAAATAACAACGCCAAATGAAGCCGTAAACCCAAAACGAAAGAAGTACAGCTCTGGAGGCGAGCAGAGGCAGGCGACTACAAGGCGGGAAGACTTGAAGATGATGATCGCCAGTAGCATACAAAAGTTGAAACGTGTCGGCGGAAAGGGTGTTATACATACAGCGCGGCGCGATCGAAGAAAAGAGCATGAGGTGGAACTCGTGATTGATGCGTGTTGAGGCGGAAATCCATTATGAGTGGGAGGAATTGCTTGACGTCTTGTCGATGATAACGCGTAAAAGCGAATGTGTTGTGAATTGGAGGAAGGCTGTTCATTTAGCAACCAAGATTGCATTTTGTGGAGGTGTTATCCAGACTTAAGCGGTCGACGCAACCATTACAGATGCCGCCGTCGAGGCCGCTGCCGCCGCGGCAGCAGCAAAACTCAAGGGAGCTGACTTGCTCTCGGGTCGGACAGCTGGTGTAGGGGTGTGAGAGATGATGACAGCTTCATCGTCAGATTCGGTAGTGACATCCTGCTGAATTTACCGTCAACACTCTGCTTGGATGAGCTTAAGACAGTACTCACGTTGGCGGACGTTGCTGACGAGACTCGCTGGAGCTCTTGGGGCTTGTCTTCCAATTTGACCTGCTCTTTGGGAGCCGCCAAGGTTTTGGCGGGGGCAGGAGCGGACAAAACTTGAGCGGCGGTTTTGCCATTGAACGCGACCGGCTTGACCAAGACGATCGATTCGCTTGTGAGTGAGCTAGTCGATCCGGACAGAGCTGGGAAGTCGTCGGCCGAAGGTAGCTTCTGCTGCTTGCCCTCTCGCTGTCCCGCAGGAATAGATGTCGATCGAGAAGAATCTCGACCGTTCTGATGCTGCGTGCGACCGCTCCTCACGTTTCGGAAGTTCCCTTGCATGTGGTTGGGGGATCCTGCACGGGTGTTGGGAACGCTGCGGGTGACTGTTGGCTTGGCTTTAGCAGGCACTGAAGCGTCGGTGGCGGATTCGTCGACCTTGGTTTCGTTGGATGAGGTCTCATCGCTCGACTTGGCAGCCTCAACGGCGTCATCAGACACCATGGGGGAAGGCACAGCTCGAGTGTCGCCTTGAGGCGATTTGTTGCCCGCTGTAGCTCGTGTAGCGGCAGCTTGGGCCTTCATAGCCTGAATATATTGCTGACGTTCAAGGTGTCCGCCATTGTTCATGCCGATGGGTCGATTTCGCATACCACGGAAGGAACTTGTCAAAGAGATAGGGGCGGGAGCGAGGGTTCCGTTGATAACGTCAGGGTGTCGAGTGTCCGTTCCGTCGGCAGTGATATGCGGGAACTTGCACATCTCGCCATTTCGACACTTGCTGTTCATGAAGAAGACGCAAGGCGGCGGCTGGCCGTTAGTCCACGTGCCAAGCACGGCTGCACGCGAAGTGACGTTGCCGCCATTCTTCGCGCTGAAGGACATCTTCTTCATGTGACTGTTTCGACGGGGCTCGAAGCCCGCATGAGAGGGGTAGAAGGGCATTTGGGGATTGAAGCCACCCGAGATCGACTGGCGAGGCGCGAACTGAGGAGCATTCTGGGCGGGTCCACCGGCAGACTCGATATCCCCAGATGCTGCAACGTCCGCTTTTTCGGTTTCGCCGTCCACATCGGCCTTGGTCGCCTCCGTAGCGGCCGATGGGCCTTCCAAGGGGGGGCTGACTGTGTGCGGCGACGACTGCTCGTTTTGAAGACCAGTCGGCGCGGGCACAAAAGGCACAAAGGGTGTGGAATGCGGCGAAGGGCCCCGAGCTTGTCCGGCTAGTGGTGTGCTGCCATCGAGAGGAACGAATGGTCCTCCGGCCATGTGGGGATGGACAGGTGGATATTGAGGGTAGAACATCTGGGGCATGGGAACTCCTTGAGGGAAGCCCGAAGGGATATACGCAGGGTTGAAGCCGGGGACGAACTCGTTCGGGAAAGGCTGCGGGTAGAAGGGCGCGGATGCGGGCATCGGAGCGGGGTGTTGGAAAATGCATGCGTCTCCGTATCGGCAATTGGGGAAGTTTCGGCAGGGAATCATCTTGGAAACTTCTGGCGGCGGAAGTTTGTGGCCCTCGTGACCGTGTCGAGGATGACCCTCCCCGCCCATGGACATGCGCGGCTGGTGCAGCCCTGGGTGATATGCGGGGACATCACCATTCGTAAGTCCGGAACCTTGTTGACCTTGTTCGACGGACTGCGAAGGCCCACCGTACGGCTGTTGCGGGTATAGAACGCTCAAGATGGCGGGATCCGAGGTGACCGAGGGAGGCGGGGGATAGGCACCGGCGAGCATCAGCTCTCGCACAACTTCGACTTTTCCGCCGTAAATCGCTTGCAACATCGGAGTCCAGCCGGTGATTGAATCTTGAGGGAGAGAGAAAACGTCGGCGGATGTCAGTTATTGTCGAGGAGTTTCACTTGTAGGTCGCACGCCGCAGGAATCCGTTGCACCTTCGTTGTCATGCATCGTGCCATGATTGTCAGAAGGCCTATGGGGTCGCGCTTGACATCCGATTTTCAGAAGACGCTCGTGTCGTTTCTCTCCCATATTCCTTGCTCCGAGTTTGTCCGATGCGACCTCGAGACTGATCGCTTGCGACCATGTCCGCGCACAGTCATTGCGCAGGGGCTAGCCAGCGATTGTAGACGCTATCGCCAAGCGGAATGAGAGACTTACCGATGCTTTCCAACAGATCCAAACCCTGACTCAGAATCGCTCGAACACCCATGACATCTCCCTCCGCGCACAGCCTGTGTAACCTCGCCAATTGCGACTCTCCCTCTTGCGGCTTCTCGGCTTGAATCTCCTGTTGAGGCTCGACAGCGGTAGTGCTTTGAACATCTAGCTTGAGATTGTTGACACCGTCCGTGGTCTGTTCGACCGAGGGTGAGGTAACAGCCGGCTCAGCGGCGGGTTGAGTAGAAGCCATTTTGGGTCGTTAAAGGAACAAGAGTATCAATTTCAACCGAGTAAGAAAGTAGGAAGACTGGGAGGTTCCTCAACTACGTTCTAACCGAATCAAAGTTGACGTCGAGTAAGGTATGCTGTTTGCAGTTCGGTCCTGAGTCGGGCTGGGAAGGTCCAAACGGCGTTTTCTTGAGTCGACGGTTTTGTCCGTAATCGAACGCGAGTCGAATACGATGTTCCGGAAGGAGGAGTGGGGGGGCAGGTGGTGGTAGCGTAGCAGCAGCGAGACGTCGGCAGAAGCAAGCAAAGTTGAATTGAGCCGAAATAATAGTCAGACTGTAAACAAATGAGCCAGCAAGCTAATGAAATGGACCTATTTTTTTGCTCCGGCTCTGAGAAAAAGCGCAGAATGGAAAGCGCTCGGGTAACGATATCGGTTCGTCCGAGCGTCCGGGAAACTGTCCGGGGTAAGGTATAGGCCGGCAACTGGACCGGAGGGAGTGCTTCAACGATGTTGGTGTTGATGATAATGATGATGACTATGATGTTTGCTGTCAGACTTAGATGCAGCTCAAGGTCGAGCATACTTAAAGCTGCTGAATAGATTGAAGCTCTCTGACTAAAGGCCTCTGGCCCGCAGTCGAATTCAAGGCCGTCACGCACAAGGGGGAAGCAGGTAGTGACAATTCCATCAACCTCGGCTGCAGTCACTGCAGTCCTCTGCAGCCTGAGCATCGCTGTACGATAGTCAGATGCAAAGGCAGATGCGCCTTGGCTGCAATCGTTCCATGCTAGGGTCATTCCAGATGGCCTTGAAGCCGGCACAACCGCTGAGAACGGGTCATCTCGAGCCTTGTATCTAAACCGAGGAATGCGCGCATGGAAACTTCGCGGTATCCTGCTCAGAGCCCATTAGATTCGAGGAGATGAGATGATAGATCTCAGGTCAATCCATAGACTGTAGCTAGCCCGGTGTCCATTACCCACGCACATTGACGGAATATCGACGGCAGCAAGAACAGCACGTCTCCGCGTTTCATGTACGCGTGTTTGCCGCGGGAGCACCGCGTAACTCAGTGCTCATCTGATTCTCAGACTTTCATGTTTCGCACGGGTTTCGATCTGCTGCATCGAGCTCTCAACTCGCAAAAGACAGGGACTGACTTTCTTCGTGAACCCTGCCCACTGCTGAACTATCGATGCACGTCGAATATGGCTCGCGGACGCATCGCAACTCCAGAGGAAGAGGAGGAGGGACACGATCACCAAGAGGAGTCATCCCGAAAGAAGCAACGCACAGTCAACGGCAAGAAGGCGTCAACATCAGCTCGTGCCACTGTAGGTGGAAGCGATAGCGAGCGACATTTAAGCGAACATGAGGAGGCAACCGCTGCAGCGCTACGTGGCTGGACGGTCGAGACTTTTACGGACAAACCTGTCCCAGCTACAAAAGTGGTTCTACAACAGGTATGTTCAGTTTGTTGGCGACGATACCGGTGACTCCATCTCTAAGCCATTCGTTCCCTGTAGCTCAGAAAATCGCAAGATATGCTGCAATCGCGGATCGGTGCCATGGAGAATTCAGTTTCAAGAATACAGGACGTCGCCTGCGCACTCGAAGACTGCCGTTGGGGCTTGCCAACAAGATCCTCAGCGAAACCCAAAGCGTCCTCTTCCAAGATGAAGATGAAGAGCGCCGGTGTGGACAATGGCAGCGAAGATGGCGAGCAAGACGAGCAAGAAAGCGGATCCGGTGCAGATGATGCGACAGAGAAGAGGAACGAGGCTGTGAGTTTCATCGCTGTGGAGAAACGGACTCTCCCGCTGACGTCCCCAAAGACTGCGAGATCTCTTGAAAACAAGGTCAAGCAGATCATCGATGAGATCAAGATTATCGAGTGCAGAATCAAAGCCATCGGCGAGATGATCTCCGTACTGCAGCAAGAAGAGCAGCTTGTGCGTACTACTATCTCCATTCTCAACACTGCCGTCATTCTGTGCTCAAAGTACCTGTTTTAGGAGGATATGGCTGTGGAAATGAAAAGGCGCCTTGAAAGAATCCTTGGCAACTATATGGACGCTTCCGACAGGACGAAATGTATGGGCACAGCGTATCGTAGCTCTATTTGCCGCACTGATTCTGCTCATAGACAGAAACAGCAGGTTGTACAAGGAGTTCAAACAGGCCGTGTGGGATATTCGCCATGTAGACGAAGCTTGTCCGCCTGTCTCAACCTTCCTCGAAAAAGGTCCGCCAATATTGGGCCAGCGTCGCTGCTCAAATCTAACTCCTTTCCCAACAGGTCCGGATGATCCGGAGTCGGATGACGATGATATCGAGATGGGTGGAACGACGCAAGACTACAAGTGTCCCTTGACCTTGATGCCTTACGAAAATGCAATGTCAAGGTATGCAACCTCACATCCTCCTTCCTGTCCGTCTCCGAGACTCGCTCACCTTTTCCACTAGCACCAAATGCCCGCATTCATTCTCGGCAGCTGCGATTAGAGACCATATCACGCAGGCCAACAGACGGTCCGCCAAGTGTCCCGTCGCCGGTTGTGACAAGATGCTATCGCTAAGTGATATCAAGGTGTGTCTTATGGAATGCTGGACAGGCCAGAAAGCTGAATCGACCCTTAAACGAATCCTCTAGCCGAACGCGACCTTGCAGAGAAAGTCGGATCAAGTCAAAGCTCGACAACTCAGAAGGAGAGAGGAAGAAGAAGCAGCTGATGCCGAAGACGCGGAGCTCATTGAGTAGAGGAACGAGCGGTGGCCAGGTCGATGCGCCGAGGCCTTGGGCTCAGGGCATTACGCCACCGCAGCCCCGAGTTCCAGTTATTGACAGTCGTCGCAATGCCGCGGACGTCTTTTTCCTGTATGTGGTGTGCATGTCTGTTTACAGTGTGACTTGTATCGGAGCTTCCTAGCACTACTTGTAGAGTATATTTCGTAGCAGGGATCAAAGACTTCTTACACTCATTTGCAGCGCTTCTCGCACGCGTACTGAAATGAGATGATGATGACTGAGACACCTCGATTGCTTTGTCCGATTACCGAATATATGTATGTGTAACGCGCAAATTCCACTTGGTATGCTCTCCTCGACAGAGAACGATTTCCATCGCACGCTATCCGTTTTGGACCTAGGATTCGTCGTGTACAGATATCGAAGCGCGTGCGCCGGCCAGAACCTCCAGAAAACCTCGACATGATACCTCGAGCGGCGTCAAGATCCGGAACTTTACTCGGACGGGCTGCCGTCAAAGAATCAGCAGCATACCCATGGCAGTCACGCATACCTGCAGCAGTTCCGACCATTCGGGCGAGATGCCAAGGGTACTCCACGGGCGGAACAGCTATTGCGACACGTAATCCGCCAGTCTTTGATAACCCCAATATTGATAGGCTGAAAGACGAACTCACCCTCACTCAACCATGTTTCGGAGTACGAGGAGACGAAGTAGAGGTATTATATGAGCCTCAGGCCTTCCATGAGAAGCTTCTGGTGAGTCTTTCCCACGGGATCAGGATTAATGCTGACGCCATGACGAGCGCAGCATATGTTGCGGAATGCCAAACGGCGAATCACGATATCCACGCTATACATAGGCGTCGAACAACAAGAGCTGGTAGGTAAGCTCGAAATTTCCTAGGGGAGTTTCTCTGGTGGTATCAATGCTCAGTTCTTCTGTTTCAGATTGAAGCCGTACGGGAAGCCTTGATCAATTCTCCGGCTTTACGGGTCACCTTTATATGCGACCTTTTGCGTGGAACTCGTGAACCCTTTCCGCAACCGTCAACGGCGACGCTTCTCCTCTCATTGGTGTCCGAGTTTCCAGATAGAGTCGAGGCCAACTTCTACAGAAGTCCCAAATTGAAGGGGATAATGGAAAAGATTGTCCCGAGACGGTTCGACGAAGGATGGGGACTATGGCATTGCAAATGGTACGGTGCTGATGATGAGGTCATCTTTACAGGGTAAGCCTTCTTCTCTTGAACCAGCAGGAGAGGGCTAACCGAATTCTCTAGTGCCAATCTTTCTGATGCATACTTCACCAACCGTCAAGATCGATATTACCATCTTCGCAATGTCCCCATCATGTTGTCTTACCTGCAGTCGCTTTCGCGGCTGTACTCCTCATATGCCTACCGTCTTCATCCGAATCCTCCGCCATCAGCTTCGCCTCATCACTTGATGCCGCTCGGCCGCGGCGTCGGAAGAGCGGAGTCTCTAAATTCTGGGAAAGCTGCCCTCCTCTGGCGAGAACCGTACATACATCCCCGTGCATTCGCTACGCATGCCAATGCCACGATCTCTGCCTTTCAGCGGTCTTGGAGGGAGATGAAGCGAGGGAAGCGCATAGACATTGACACCTGGATCTGGCCTATGATTCAAGGTGGCGTACTCGGCATTCAGGAAGAAGAACAAGGCTTGGATAAAGTCTTACGGGCGGCCGGAGACATGGCAACATCAAAGGCGGAAGGCAATACGCCTCATGGAGTCATGGTCGACCTGACCAGCGGGTACTTCGGTCTCTACAAAAAGTACAAGGAAGCCCTGTTGCAAAGTCAAGCACCATACAGAGTCGTCGCAGCGTCTCCAGAGGTGAGTGTCAAACGGCTTCGATTTGCTGCGTGATGCCAAATCTGACTCTCGATTGCTATCAAGGCCAACGGGTTCTACAAATCCAAGGGAGTATCACACCTTATCCCAGAAGGATACACGCTCCTGGAATCTCGATTCCACAGAGATCTCGTCCGAAAAGGCAGGGATTGGGATGATGAAACTCAAACAGGAATCGAGTTGACGGAATGGAAACGTTCCGGTTGGACTTATCATGCTAAAGGTGAGCAGTGGGGCTCGGATAAGCAGCCAAGCTGATACGGGCGTTCTCTCTTCAGGTGTCTGGTTATCTGAGACCATTGACAACTCCCACAGACCCTTCGGAACATTCATTGGCTCTTCAAATCTGTCTACTCGGTCATTGAAGTTGGATGTCGAGCTATCAAACATGATCCTTACTACTTCCAAGTCGCTAAGCAAGGCTTTAAGTTCCGAGATCACTAATCTCAGGACTCACGTTCACCGCGTTGGAGCAGAGACGTGGAGACTATCGGAACGTAGAGTCAGTTGGCAAGCTAGAGCTCTTGTTGCTCTAGGTGTTGAGAACATGTTGTAACCGATGTCATGCTGTCTCTATAATAGTCATAGACCTGCAGTAACTCACTAGTGCAAGAGTTGGACCAGCTGACGCCGAGAAGCCGGGACTGGCACGAGCAGCTCGCAACAGAAGGTCTACGGATTTCACGGTATGCACGAGGCTGTTAAACGGGTTGCTGATCTCCATCAGCTTTTATACATGTCAGGTCTATGGCATACAATGTTGGACTTGTCACATGTCATTGCGAAACTTCTAGTAAGCTTACTCCCAAGAATACACGAGGAGGCGCGCTGTACATCGATCCAATGTTGCCATGCTGCCGACCGAGGCCGGCTTGGAGGACGAGGCAAGGCGTTGCTCACAATGCGTAATTGGGCATAGATACAAAACAGACTGGGTGCCCAAATAATATATACAAGATGACAAGTGACGCTCATGCTATCTTCAGCGGTCAACGTGGTCATTACTAAATTTCCCCCTTTCAGGGCAGATCCCTCCCTGCCCAAGTTCTTCTATTCATACTCAAATCTATCATCGCCTCGTTCTTCTGGACTATTGTCTCCGACGTCTCCGTTTGTTCCAGCAAAGCCGCCGTCAGGTTGCATCCGTGAAGTCACGCCCGCGCCGGGAAACCCAGAGATGCCGTTTGTATTGCCATTCGCGTTTTCCTTTTTCCCAGAATTTGGTCTCCAAGGTGCCGTTCTTGTCGAATACATTCGAGGACTGAAGATAGCAAGAAAAGCAATCAGCATACCCTGGACACAAGAGTACCGGACCCTTCAACTTACGCAATGTTCATAGCAGCCAACTGTTCATCAACCAGAGAATGAGCGCAAGCCCACAACCGAGAATCCCGGACTTACTTCTTGGAAGAGCAGCTTGGCGGCATATGGGATGAAGATCTGCGAAATCTCGGTCTTATTGTTACACAGTCGACACTCGAATTTGGCAGCTCGCAAGTTGGCGATACATTGCATACCACAGCTACAAGGAAGGATCAGTCAGTATGCTTATCCCTTTTGGCGTGAACGGAGATGACTTACATGTCACAGATGTGCAGCCTGTAGGCATCACTAGCATCGTACATTCTCTCTTTCAAGAATCCTGCCATGCCGTGTGAAATCATGCAGTCTCGCTCCATTTCTCCGAATCGCAAACCACCGTCTCGAGATCGACCTTCAACGGGCTGTCGTGTCAAGATCTGCACCGGACCTCGAGCTCGAGAATGGATCTTGTCATCAACCATGTGCTTCAATCTCTGATAGTATGTCGGACCAAAGTAGACCTGAGCTTGAAGTTTGCGCCCGGTATGACCGTGGTACAAGACCTCGAAACCTCTGGATTGATAACCGTTTTCCCGGAGATGTCGAGAAACGTTTTCGACCGTCAGTTCGGTAAAAGGTGTAGCGTCACCTTCGTTTCCGACAATCGTTCCCAACTTTGACAGGAGACATTCGACCAAATGACCGATAGTCATTCGTGAAGGAATGGCGTGTGGGTTGATAATGATATCCGGCACGATACCCTGAGCTGTGAAAGGCATGTCCTCTTGTCGATAAGTGATGCCGATCGTACCCTTCTGACCATGACGGGAAGCAAATTTGTCGCCGATTTGCGGAATACGGGTGGATCGGACACGGACTTTCACAAACTTTTCGCCGTCTTCGTTGGTTGTGATTGCAACCCGGTCGACGACACCAGACTCCGTACTCTTTAGCGGCGTAGACACATCACGCTTACTGTGAGTTTCCGTCCTCTGTCCGAGTTCGGCGCTGTCCTGTCCGATGGGTGCGGTCTTGCCGATCAAGATATCGTCACCGTTCACATTGGTGGCAGGTGAGATAAGACCATCATCGTCCAACTTCGCATATCTGTCGTTTGATCCTTTCTTCAAGCGCAGCGTGGTTTCGGAATAAGGCTTCTCGATGTATTCCAAAGTCTGACCACCAATCTTCTTCTCCTTGTCGCTGTAGGTTCGGAAGTAAAGCGATCTGAAAAGACCTCGATCGATTGAAGACTGATTCATGATGACGGAATCTTCCTGATTGTATCCGGAATAGGTCATAATGGCGACAATGGCGTTCTGTCCAGCAGGCAACTCGCTGAACTTGAGATGCTCCATTGCACGAGTGGTTGCTAATGGCTTCTGAGGGTAGAACAAGATGTTTGCCATGGTGTCCATTCGCATCTGGAAGTTGGTTGCGAACACGCCCATAGCTTGTTTACCCATGGCAGATTGATAGGTGTTTCGGGGTGACTATTTCAAGGCTATTAGCACACTTTCGACCAAAGCTGTCCTGTCACATACTTGATTATGGTCCGGGAATGGAATGATGCTGGCACACACACCCAGAATCATACTAGGATGAATCTCGCAATGCGTGAAACTATGTGAGAAGCTAGTGCTCTTGACACGCTGAGCCGGATCGAAGTCTTCGGAGAGTTCGTTCGGAACTTGTTCTCGCTTGACGTTTCCGTTTTCGTCGATCGACTTCCTACTGTTCTCCAAATCTTCCATGGTCATGGCAATCATTGATGTCTCCTCCTCTTCGGCATCAAGATACTCGATCTTTCCTTCGCCAAGCAGCTGTTCCCATCCGTACGGATCGTCAAGCTGCTCGCCTTCAATGGCAAGATCCTGATTCTTCTTCTCGTCCATTGTCTTCTGCAACATGTCGATATCGTTGTTCGTGACCTTAATTCTTTGAGTCTCCTTGTCCACCACGAAGAGCGGTCGCATGATTCTTCCAGGGTCACTATAGATTCGCAACTCCCGCTCCCGGATGTCTCGGACGATACTGACTTCATATCGAATGGCGTTGTCTCGTCTGTGCATAATCAAGTTCCTCATCAATTCACTAGGATTGGTGTGGATGCCGATCCATTGGCCGTTGACGAAGACACGTGTAGCAGTGGGCTTGTCGGAATATTCATCAAGATCCAAGATGTGCCATTGATGCAAGAAGTTGATGATGGGGGCAGACGGTGTACCGACGGAGATATACGACATCAGAGCCAAGTTCTTGACCAGACCACAAGCTTGTCCTTCCGGCGTTTCGGCAGGGCAGACCATTCCCCAATGCGTGTTGTGCAGCTGACGGGGTTTGGCGATCTTTCCGTCTCGTCCAATTGGTGTGTTCGTTCGTCGCAAATGCGAGAGTGTTGAGGCATACGTGTAACGGTTGAGAACCTGCGATACACCAGCCTTTGCTTCCATGGCTTTGGCCTGTTCACCCCAGTTACCGGTCGCAAGCGAGTATCGCATACCCTTCTCGATCGTATTCTTGTTAATGGCGGAACCGATTTCGAAGGCCTTGTTCTGATCCGCGCACTGCGAGAGGACAAGAGTGAGACATGTACAAAGCCCAGCACGCGGGTGATACGTACCTTCTGTAAGTGTCGGAAGATATCTCGGGTGAACTTTCGGAAAAGAAGCCTGAACAAGTTGGCCAACAACGGTCCTGCCAAATCCAGCCTCTTTTTACCGAAATGATCACGGTCATCAAGGTCACGACGCTCCAGCTTGGCCAAGATCAATCGATGAATCATGTATCCGAAGAAGTATGCCTTCATCTTGTGTCCTTGTTTCTCGATGGAGATGTGCGGAAGAGTCTCCTTGGACAGGATGTCCTCCGCATGCTTGATACGCTTATCCTGCGCGTTCATTCCCACGTTACCTCGCCGACCAATCTGATCGAGGGCGATGTGCTGTTCTTGAACAGCAAACCCTTCCTCAATCGATGGTCGCACAAGATCGGTCATGGCTTCGTCTCCAACATCGTACACAATGTGCCGCATGATCTCCTGATCCGAAACGATACCGAGTGCTCTGAAAATGAGCATAATGGGGATGTCTTGACGCACGTATGGTAGTGTTGCACGCATAACATTGTTTGTCTGTTTGACTAGGGTCAGGCCGATATCCACATTCGCAAAATTGCCGACATGCATACCCCTTTATCCGCATTTCCGTGCAGCAGCTTGATCACCATTTTGCTCATCTTGCTCAGACCACCTTTCTCCAAGACACTGGTAACTTCCGCTACATGTGACGCTGTACTCGGTTGAGCCTTGGCGAACACGTAGACGAAGTTGGCAGCCATCCGTTCCTGGGCGATCAAGACCTTCTCGGAACCGTTGATGATGAAGTAGCCGCCCTAGAATGGGCTTGTGTAAATTGACCGCGGGGAAAAGAATATGAAGCAATACATACCATGTCTAGGGGGCACTCTCCGATCTCGTATTGCGTATCAAGGGAGACGTTATTCGTCAAACAGAAATTGGATCGCAACATGATTGGGATCTGGAGTGATTGATTAGTTTACGGATGTTAACAAGCTACGGACAAACTTACTCGTCCAACGTAGGCCTTCTCGATCGCGACGTCTTCGTAGATGTCGTCTTCATACCATTTCGGCTCCCCGTTCACTTCCTTTTCATCGGATTTCCGACGGACCTTCTGCGTGACTTTCATGTAAAGGGGAGCGTCATATCTGTAACATGGAACAGAGGAACTGTTCATCCCCGCTGCCAACATCTCAAGCCAGGTATACGCACGTTCCGTTTCGAAGACGGGCTTCTTGCGGTGTCGTGGTGTCGCCACTGCCGTCTGCCTCGATAGACGACGGACCTCCCAGAAAGACCTGCTCGAAGGCGATATGAAAACGTCGCTGGGACACCAAATTTCTTTGTAAGCGAGAAGGAAAGACGGAAGGGGCAGGCCGACTCACGGACTGGTCATACGTAGCCCCCGTATTTTGACTGATCTGATCCAAAGCCAGATTACCATGCTCCTCCATGACATCGTTCAGGGTTGTCTCGATGAATTCGTTGAAACTCGACAGTTGCTGTTGCACCAGTCCCATTTCATCGAAGAAGCTTGAGATGACGACCCAAAGATCATCTTGGGAGATCTCATCGCCGTCCATGTACTCCTCTTCGCCATCCAGATCCGGCTTCTTGTTGTCCTTATCATCATATTGGGACTGGTACTGATAGGTGACATCATGCTGACTCTCCCCGTAGGAAACGCCGTAATCTGTTGGCGGGCCAATTGCGGTGGTGACAAAGCAGAAAGAAATACAGATATTAGATATAAATGCATGCAATGAGCACGACTTGCACGCGTGCGCATCGAACAAACAGCGCGAGACATACCGTCGTCCATGGCTCTGCTGCTCTACTTCTCTACTGCCACGCGCGTTCCAATGCTCAGTCCCACTGAAAAAGATCCCGAGTCGCGAGACGCAAGTCGCGACAAGTGGTGCTCCTTCTAATCGTCCTTGATGGCCGATGTCCTGTTCGACTTCACGCGCGTCTCGGGCGTTTTTTCTGCAGTTCCGCAAGCTGGTCGGGCGGAGAGCGATGGGGAACGAGCTTCAGGTAACAGCCAGATCGACCGGAAAGATTCTGTCAAGCTCTTCAACGAAACTGCTGATGCCTGTGAACAAGATGAGAACGACAGTCCAGCTGCCATTGAGGCCAGTGAGCGCGGAGCCTGACATTTTCGACGAATCGCCACTGTCGATCGCTTGCCCAGAGTTGGGCCCCTTTCGGTGGTTCTCATTCATTCATGATCTCTTCGACGATGATACGATAATACGATGCATGAGCCGGCTATCATCCCTTTCCTAGCACTCACGACCTGCTTTCAGAAATTTTGAAGCAGAGCTCATTTATCTCTTACCGAAACTACCAAGACCGGACCTTTTCCACCGCCCGACGCGCATTATCGATAGCATCACTTGGTTACAATGGGTGGAGGTGATCTTAACATGTATGTCTTTCTCATGGCAGCGTATCGCCTCTGCAACTAACGCTGGGTTGCTCTTGCAGGAAGAAGTCATGGCACCCAGTGCTACTGACGAATCAGAAGCGAGTGTGGGAGGTCGAGAAGAAGGCTGTAAGTCGATGCGTTTCGCTCTAATGTAGTCTTGAGTCTCATATACCCTTCTCGTGTATTATAGCACGAAGAGAAGAAGAAACTCGATCAGCTGAAGAAAGAGATTGAGGAGGAGAGGCAGCTAGCGGAGCTGCAAAGATTGCAAGAGGAGGCGACGGGGAAAAAGCGTGTGGAGAAGCTGGACTGGATGTACGCTACACCTTCGACTGCGGAAGGCGGGGGTGCTCTGGGAGGTCAACGTATAGGGGAGAAGGATATGGAGGAGTATCTGTTGGGCAAGAAGCGGGTTGATGAGGTCCTCAAACAAGGTGACAACGTAAGTGTTTCTCCTGCGTCGGATCGGTACTGCTTACCAACGATGTTGCCGTTCTCAGATAGGTGCTGCGCACGAGAAGTTCATCGCTGTTCAGAACGCCAATACTGCGCAAGATATCGCTGCCAAGGTTCGCGAGGATCCGTTACTCGCCATCAAGAAGCAGGAACAGCTGGCATATCAAGCCATGCTGAACAATCCCGCCTTAAGGAGACAAGTCAAAGCAATCAAGGAGAAGAGTGGCGAGACTAAGGAGGAGCGCAAGGAGAGAAAACGAAGGGAGAAAGAGGTAAGTTATGGCCCTAGCTTTGCAGTGTTTTCCGTTAACGGCCATCTCGCTGAAAAGGAGCGCAAATCTGTCAAGAGAGAAGCCAAAGACTCACGTCACCGATACTCTGATGAAGAGGATGGGCATAGACGCAGGGAACGTTCTCGCCGCAGAGACGAAAGGGATGATGGATATTCCCACAGCAGGTCGAGCCACCGTCGCTCGAGATCGCCACACGATTCCAGCTATCGTCAATACAGTCGCCGCGACGAAGACAATCGTAGCTACGACGCCCGGGATGAGCGCGATCGGTCAGACCGGTACCGCGACACCTCTCGTCGTCCGGTATATCGTGCAGATTCAAGAACGCCTTCTCGATCGCGAACGCCTCCACGAATGGACTCTGGCTATAGTCGCCGCGATGATGGAAGAGATCAAGTTGATCCCTACGGTCGAGACAATCGTGATGATGATTACAGGCAACATCACGGAAGGAGCGCGCCACGTCATACCGGACGTCCCGAAGGCTTGGACCTGGATGCTAGACCGGTCTCATCGCGATATGACGCGCCGAGCAGCGGACACCATCGTGCCAACAATGCCGGTCGCGTAATCGAGACCACCTCAGGATCGACAGCAGCTGAACTGCGGGCGCAAAGGCTGGCACAGATGCAGGCGGATGCGAATGACCATACGACGAGCCGACTCGCCGCGCTCGAAGAGCGTAGAAAGCAGGATGAGGCGCTACTGGCAGAAGAGAATCGGGTCCGTGAACAACGTGGCAAAGTTGGCGACACCAAGGGAGATTATGTTCGTCAGCAGGAGCAGATTCTTATGGGAGGCGGAATGGACCTGGGAGACGTGCTGGGTCGGCGGGCTGGAAAGGGATTGATACGCGAGGACATGTGACAAAAGATTTCGATCGTTGTATGGTCTCAGTAGTACCACATCAGAAATGTATCTCAATGACTGACGGCTGCTTCTCCTCCCCGCCTCGTCGGCCTGTCAATACTAGGTGCATGTATACGTCTTCGATAGCGCAGTCATGTTACATTGCTTTGCAACATTACAGTTGACTTTCTACAGATGCGGTCGCCGCTGGAGAGCGGTCTGACATTCCGCTTGACACAAAGGAGAATCCAGATACAAAAGAGAAAAAAGCTGACCGCCAACCGACGTAGCAGATCTAATCACCCACTACAACTAGCTCGGCTGAGAAGCGGCAAAGTCGAGAAGCTGCGGCTAGCTTGCGATGATTTCGGAAGTGATAGTCATAACAAAGACCATCAGCGCAAAGTCCAGGTACGAGCAGTCATTTGGGCTTTCCATCGACTCATGGCCTCATTCCCTCCAAGCCGTCTTGCGCCTCGGTGGAAAGCTCCTTGTTCTTCTCCAAAGCAGCCTCCGCGATGTCGATGGCATCGTTCGTCAAGTCACTCGCTTGAGCTTTGCCAGAATCCCAAGCCGAGCGAGCTTGTCCAGGGGCGTCCTGCTCGAGCTCTTTGCCGATGGCCTGACCGGACCTGAAGCCTTCTTGAAACTTTTGAGTCTCCGCATCAACCGCTTGTCCAAGGGCGGAAAGTCGCGCTTGAGCAGCACCTGAAGTCTTTCTGGCCTTGTGCTTGATGTCCGCCGCGGCAGATTCTCCCTCCAATAAGACGCGGTCTTTGCCTTCGATTGCGAGACCCCGAGCGGTACCGGCGTAAGGCACATTCTCTTGAGCCTTATCCGCCCACAAGGCGAGAAGGCCAAAGAGACCGCGCTTGTTGCCTTGCTTGTAACCGGCAGAGTACTGATCAACGGCTTCGGCTTTGACATCTTTCAGAGTATCCACGGTAGAGTCGGTCGCGGCGTGAACTTCATCGCCAATGAATTCGACTTTGCTGATTCCTTCTTCGTAGTGCTGAGAGGTTGGTAAGAGAAGTCAGTTTCCACTCCGGTCTGATCGTGACGCCTCGCAACTTACAGTCTTGGCTCTCGCTTTGCCTTCATCTAGAGCTTGGTGCGCCTTGCCTTTGAAGTTTGCGAGCAGTTGCAAAGCGAACGACATGATTTGCGCAATGAAGAACAAGACTCGGTCGAGAGCTGACTTTGCGGCACCAATCACCATTCCTGCTTGCCTCGCCCCTTCAAGCCCAACGTCCTCCGCTTTGCTCTCGGTCTTGGCGCCGATAGACTTGAAGGTGGCGTAGGCTTGTCCGGCAGCTTCACTCGAAAGATCGACAAGTTTTCCAGCGGTGTCGGTCACCAGTTGATAGCTAACTCCAGCGATCTTGCCAGTGGTAGCGACCGCGTCGTGCAAAGTCTCCTCGGCGACGTGTTCTCCCTGGGCGATTGTCGGGCCGATGTATTTTTCGTGCACAACGTCGGTCTTGAGCAAGATCTGGTCGGTGAAGAGAACAGCGCTGGAGAGAGCCTTGATCACAACGTTCTTGTGCCACCATCCATAGATCGGCAAACTTTCGATAATGTGTCGAATTGCCCAGATGTCTTCTTGGTAGGTGATGATCTGGGTACCGGCATCCGCGGACGGTTCAACATTCAATGTGGTCATGGACGGAAGAATGAAAGATACGAAGGGCAAAGGTTTGATCATGTACTCCATCTGAAGCACGCAACTGGGTCCGCTATTGGGCGATCGGTGATGGTGATCGTATGACAGTCAGGACGAGAAGGGCAAGTATCGGGAAAGCGCAACGTACGAAGTCAACTTCGTGGTGATCTTGGGTTTATCTCCTGACATCCTTGCCCATAGATCGTAAGCTTGCTTGATCTCGGCTTTGCCTTTGACTTCGAACTGATGAACGGATGTTTAATCAGCAGCTTGTTGCGTTCATCCTCTCTACGCTGCTTCCCAGAAACGTACAAGAGGGTGTTTGTAGATAGCATCTTCGGCAAAGTACTTGTCAATCGCATCGTTCCGAGTCTGCGCGTCGCCGGTGAAGAGCGCGTCGATGATGACGGTCGCCATAGTAGTAAGAACGGCACTTCTTGGCTTTCAGAAGCTGAAGAGTTTCGATATGTCCAGAATGCTGACTGCTGTCGATGGCGAATAGAGCACTGCTATAGATCCAAGGGGGGATGGCGATAGAAATAACGGCAGCTGAGGCGTACTGAAGTATAAGTACTCGAATCGTTGATGGGGAGCTTGTTAAACGTGCACAATAGCGAGAGGCGATGTACGTCATGGGTCCTTTGAATGTCGTTATCTCAGGAAGCGCTGGTCGGACTGTTCTGCCACTGTACGTTGCGAGCCCCCTTGATTGTTTGGCGAACCTAGACATCCGTGCTGAAGAGTTATCAGCTGAGCCATATATGAAGGCATGAAAGAGGGCACACAGCTGAACTGGAGCAGTAAAAGCCTATGGTGGGGCACCAGACTGATATACAGTGCCAACGCTGACTGGGATCGGCTCTAGCACGCACCGCCGAGCCAAGTACTAGTACTTTAGTTGTACCGCACCACCGAACAGTCCAGATTGGAGATAGGAGATAAGGGACAGGAATATGCCGGGCAGTGTTTGCCATCTTCTCGATAAGGAGCTTCGTGGACAATCCATTCATCACGACCCCTCGGTCCGCGTAATGTCATGACTCTCCGTCTCCTTTCAGCGGATTCAGCGGATTGTTTTCTTAGAAGCTCAAGAGCTTCGAGGCTGTTTTGATATATGATCGAGCCTCGCGGGAGATCTCTCCCGTCTCTCGCGAGCACTACGACGATACCTGTTCGTGAGGATACTTGTGGAAGCGCAATGCAAAGATGACCGTTCTTGAAACGCATCGCAGTCATCATACCGCTGTCCACGTCAAGTGCAAGTTCACACGCACGCAGGTGTTTCGGATGCAGCTCTCACGCTCCCACGTGTTTCCGCGGCCGATAGCGAAGCCTGATAATAGTTCCAGTACATCGTGTGAAGTTCCAAGACAAATGGATTCTCAGCGTTCTCAGCGGTTTCTCAGACAGCTTCTATCAGACTAGCCGGAGTTGACCTGTCCCCCTCGCGACTGCCCAGCACAAGGATGTCGTGATCACAGATCCCTCGCTATATTGTCTGATATAGCAAGCTGTTTACACCCGCAACCTCCCTTGGAATTCCAATCTTCCAACGTCACACATTGGCCAGCCATATACCTGATACTGCGCCTTGCCAAGCTGTCCACCGGACGAACGGTAGGGGAGGTGCGATGATCTGGTAAAGCATCTATAAATCAATGTTGCTCCGAGCCGTCACTTGACTCATGCACAACTGCACGATCCACGTGATGGGGTCTAGAAGCGAGGTTCGTACAAACTCTGATATACATCGTCCATGCTGTGTGTATGATTGTGGGACTGAATTCAAGTTCTCTAGGTGCCTATTCTACGGTAACGGACTGACAAAAGCAGAAGACATCAGCGTCGTTCAGCGCTGAACTATTCAAAGGCGGACCTACCTTCGCCAAGTTACGGGGGAAGTCAACGTCGACACCGTTCATAATAGCCAAGTCTAAGGAAAACGATGTCAGGTTGACGAGCATAGAAAGCACAGATCGAGGTAAACTTACGGTATGACAGGAGCTGAAGCGGAATAACATTGACCAAGCCTTGCAAACAGTCGACAGTTGCCGGCACTCGGATAGTTCGTACTCCGGCATCAATTGTCTCGTCATCCTCGTTACAGATAACAACTGGCGGCAGAATTCAACGATCAGTCAAGGAGGAACGTTGGCGACTCCAAGTCACATACTGGGCTGTCCTTTACGCGCTGTAACCTGGGCGAGCGCAGACTGGACCTTGGGGTACAAGGAGTCCTTGGTCATGATGAAGATGACACTAAGAACGACTTGCACATAAGTGGCTACTCGGTGAGATTTGATTCCGGAGCCCGACTTACGGGAGGTGCTCATCAATGAGTGCAAGCGGTCCGTGCTTGAGTTCACCGGCAAGGATCTAAGATTACATCAACGCAAGTCAGTATTCTTGGGTATGGCGTTCAAGGATGGGTAGGTTACGTACACCCTCCGAGTGCATGTAGGAAACTTCCTTGATCTTCAGGGCACCCTCCAAACAGGTTGCATCTGAGAACGCAGACATTCAGCGGGCGAACGCGGAATAAATGGAAATGCCTTGCAGACTCACACTGGTAACCTCGGCCCATAATCAGCAACGACTTCTCCTTAGCCAGAGTCTCCTTAGCAAGCTGCTGCAATGCCTTGTCCATCATCAAGACGCTCTTAATCATGGCAGGAATATCGTGCAGGCCATCGATAATCTCCTGGCGCCGAGCTTCCTTGGATATCGAGTCATCTGAGAGCTGGAGAGCGATCATGACGAGCGCAATGTACTGAGAGGTGTAGGCCTTGGTCGAGGCGACACCGATTTCGGGACCAGCGTTGATGTGGACACCGCTATGAGTCTCTCGCGACAATGTCGAACCGACGGTGTTGACAACACCGAGACACAAGGCGCCTCGTTCCAGACAGTATCGCATGGCGAGAATGGTGTCGGCGGTTTCACCAGACTGGGAGACGAAGATGGCAACATCATCTCGGAAGACGGGTGTTCTTCGATCCAAAAAGTCAGAGGCCAACTCGACAGCGACTGGGATCTCCGTCAGTTCTTCAAAGACGGGTCGGACCTGGTGCGATTCGGACGGACAGTCAGTGACAAGCTGCTGATAGTGTAATGAACCCATACTCACTGCGATACACGAGTGGTAACTGGTACCACAGGCAACAAATAACAACCTTCGGCATCTTCGAATGACCGGCAAGTACGCCTTCAGACCACCAAGAGTGACTGATCGAGTGTCAAAGTTGACTCGGCCTCGCATGGTGTTGACGACGGATTCCGGCTGCTCGTAAATCTCCTTCTGCATGAAGTGATCAAATTGTCCCTTCATGATAGCGGCAAGTTCGATTTCCAGGGTTTCAATGGCTCGCACAGACGACAGGCCGTCATCCTTTCGCAGTCGGTGAATGTGCAGTTCTGGAATGGAGACAGAGATCGTGATGAGTGACCGGTCAAGTCGACGCTTGCTATTGTGAACTCACCCCCTTCGCTGATGTGGGCGATATCATCGTCTTCGAGGTACAAGACACGCTTTGTCTGATCGATAACGGCAGAAGCATCTGAAGCGACAAAGAACTCGATGGGCTGGGGCATGCCGTCTTCGGACAAGAATGCACGAGACTGGGATCGACGGAGCTTGGGACCTTCGCTGGCGTTGCCGGGAACGGTCAAGAGTCCCCCAACTTCGGCATCGTGGCCAAGGACTGATGATACATGTCAGAATCTGCGCAATGCACGAATGCGCACTATCAACTCACTCTTGTCGGTCTCGGCGGTGGGCAGCTCGACGTCGACAAAGTCAACCTTCAGCTTTCGATCCGTCTTGACACCGATCAACAAGGGAGAACCCCTTCGTGCGGCAATGATCTCGTCGGGGAAGTGTCGCGACTTGAACACGAACGCAAAGGAGCCCTCGAGCTCCTTGATGACAGCCTTTGTCAAGTCGGTGAAGTTTAATCGCTTGTTCGGCTGAGAGTCGTAGACGTATTTGCACAGCATGGCGACAGCCTCGGTATCGGTGTCGGTCTTGAAGACGTAACCTCGCTTTTCGAGAACGAACTTGATCTCCTTGTAGTTGGTGATGATACCGTTGTGCACTAAAGCGAATTCGTGGGTAGGGTCGCTCACGTGAGGGTGGCAGTTCATGACGGCAGGCTGACCGTGGGTGGCCCATCGAGTGTGCGCCATACTGGTCTGGGTGATGAACTTCTTGGACATGTCAAGCAAGCCGAAGTTCGCTCCCTCGCTCGGCTGAACGTTTCGTTCGTTGGCGGCAGCTTCCTCTGGAGAAGAGGCAGAGTGCTCTTCGATCAACTTGCGCAACTCTTTGACCTTGCCGACCTCCTTGAAGAGGAGCGTAGGTGAGTCGGGAGTATCTCCATCAATTCCGATACCTGGAGGGAAGGATTCCGAATAAGGAAAAGTTGTCCCACAGTTTCTGGTAAAGCTTACCGGCACTGTCGTAACCTCGGTACTCCAACCTAGAAAGACCCTGAGTAAGGACAGAGCAGACGTATGCCCTATCCCTTTCACAGAGATACGAGCAGTAGGCGAAAATTCCTGTCAAACGCAAGACGGGTGGGATAAATACTGGTGTAATATGATCAAAGACGGAGTGCTCACCACACATGGTGTCAGAATGGAAAGAGAATTATAGGCTGAACACAAGCAACGACTGGGATATCAGACTGATGCAGCAGCACTGCATGTGAGTGGGCGATTCCGGAAAGACGATGTTCTAACGTACGATGTAGAATGGTCGAGAAAGTCCACGACTAATATCGACAGAAGGACGAGGAGCAAGTGCAAAAGCGAATTGTTGATCAATAATCTACGCGATGCAGGCTGTGTTGCTATCGTTCGACCAACTGGCGCTCCTGCTGGGTGGAAACCGGCTGGTACTTACGATTGTACGACGTGGAGACAAGAGGTCGTGTGGCGAGTCGGGGCAGGCTTGTTGCACGAGGCGATGAGCCAAATGTTACGGTCGACGAATGACTTAAACTGGCTGAAGGCTGGGCATCCGAACCGTCCTTTCGTCGCGCTTTGCCCCTCCAGCTCAACGCGCTTGCTTGGGAATGCGAATGCACAGCGTTTCCGCGAGACAAGCCCGGATTCAAAATCAAAGTGCTGATGCCTGTCATAAATTCAGTGGTTCGGAAGGGCAGTGCGGCCAGTGCCTTCGGTAAATCATGGATGACAGAGCGGAGGGCACAGATTCGGTGTCTATATTGAGGAAATGGCTCAAGCTGAGCTGGCCAGCTAGCTGGCCTGAAGGCGTACCATACAGATACCGTTCAACGCTCACTCCAGATGACTCGGTGGTCAAGTTATGATCTCCTCGGAAGTATGCCGGATCGAATTGATCCAGCTGTGAGCTGAGACAAAGTAGCTTCCGCTGACGCAGGTTCACTGAGCTTCTACCAATGCTCTCGTATGATCACCATGTGGCTCATAAGCTAGCTTGGCCGCCTTTATAGCCCAAGGACAATCTCATAAGTATGGACAACGAGCCATCAGGTCGCCAGTCACGCGCAAAGCCCCCGCATCGAGCGGTCTCTTCCTCTCGCAAGTCCCGATTGACTATTGACGATGTCGTTCGCATCACGTCAAGAACCCTTTTCTCGCCCGGAGTGACGGTGCTTGTACCGATAGTAGCTGTTCTATGCAGTGCCGAACAATCTTTGCGATGGAACGAGGTATCGTGGTCAGGCTGGCAACTGAAGACGGCTACAGCTGGGCTGCGAAGCGTATCACATATCGCAAGGGAGTCCAAATGTCTACGATGGTCACTGTGGTACGCTGGTACGGTTTTAACAGCCTGTAAGCATACCGACGTCGTACCTTGGCCTTGCGTGTCCTTGACATCTTATTCCAGCCCTCTACTCACGATTGAACTATGCATATGAACAAAATGTCAAGCCATTCCACCGTCCGGCGCCTTTGAAGTGGGAAGATCAGATTGTCGTTGTGACTGGCGGTACGTGCCGGTGCACTCATACCTTGAGCCTCCAATGATTGACGTCTAGCTCGGTAGGTGGTGGTGGAATAGGATCCCGTATAGCTTTGAGAGCGGCGGATCGTGGTGCTCGCGTTGTGGTACTGGACGTTTCCGAGACTGTCTTTACAGCTGAAGGTAAAACGTGAGCTTGCGCTCCTGCCGTTCGATCTGATCATTCCTTCGCTGGAGCATAGAAAGGATTGCGACGTACAGATGCGATGTATCGGATCGTAATGCTGTGATGAAAGTGGCGCTAAAGATCTGTCAAGAGGTAAGTACGGCGGAGCAAGCAGCTCGTACGATTGATGTGATCTTGATTTAGGTTGGAGCGCCGACGATCGTTGTTAACAACGCCGGAGTGATGAACGGGAAGTTGATATTGGATCTCGAGGAGAAAGATGTCATGCGGTAAGCCTCCTAAATTTGAGATTACCTATCGGGCTTATCGCGGGATGGGTCTCCCAGAACTTTCGGTGTCAACGTCATATCGCATTTCTGGGTCCTGCAAGCCTTTTTGCCTGGAATGATCGCGGCTGGAAGAGGTCATGTCGTCAACATCGCCAGCCTTCTGGGTATAACGGGGAATGCCCAATTGAGTGAGTACATTAATCCTTCCGCAGAAACTACCTAAAAATTCCGTTGTAGCGGATTACTGTGCATCGAAAGCGGCGGTCATCACTATGCATGACAGCCTCAACTATGAGCTCAAGACCCATTATCACTCCCCGGAAATCCGCACGATGCTCGTCTTGCCGTCCCATGTGCAGACCGGCCTCTTCTCCGAGATCCGCTTCCCCAGCTGGGGCGGACTATTTCCCTTCATCGCTCCATCGCTGGAACCAGACGACGTTGCCCAAGCGATCATAATCAAACTCGACAGAAGAGAGAACGGCACGTTGCGACTGCCTTTGTATTCACATTTAGGGAGATTCATGGGGCTTGCTGCGGAAATCCTTCCCGGTTGGGCGAGGAATTTCGCCAGATGGGTGAGTGAGGACAAGCCTTGAAATCGCTGGCTGCTGATACACATGTCCAAGGCGGTGCGATCTGACACGGCTATGGAACATTACAGAACGAAGAGTGGTTGATAGCACTTGTATTCCTTAGCTGTCAGATTATGCTGGGTTGCTGTCCGCGATTTGTTCATATATCGGTACCTCTCTTCCCAACCAAGAGGAAAACTTCTGCTCTTCAGCGAAATAGATTCGCACTAACCGTCATGTGAAAAGCTCATAAGCGGCGCTTTGCCGTCTGCTCTCCGGTATCTCCATATCCCAGCTTTACCCAGCCCAGGCCAGGGTCCGATAGCTGGCTCATCTACTCGCCCGAGCGAGCACTCGAGCAGTGGCGAGACCCCTGCTCCTGAACAGTCACGTGAGGGCTTACTCATCGAAGCCTTCTGGTGGCGGAGGTCTCAGAATGATCTCGCGATCGGGGATGTCATTACGCATCAGCGTACGGGAATCCGAAAGATCGTTGCCGTGTCAGATCTAGGTCGATAAGAGGCGACTCGTGCATATTCTCACCTTTGTCAAGTCGCATTCAGCGCCCAAGCACCTACGCATCTCAGCTCGCCAGATCGGAAGAGCTGTCAAAGCACTGGGCGGCACCGCCTGACTTTGCCTGAATTCGCCTCTGCGTTGCAACCCGAAACTTGCGATACGCAAATCAGAGTCTCAATATGTATCCCTTGCGATCAGCCGTTCGCGCACAGGCAACCCGCTCGACGCTGCAGCGTGCCTCTCATGCGACCACCTCTTCGCTTTTGGCGACTGCGTCAACACGATGCACCGCTCAAGGCGTCAAATCGACCGTGCAACTCGCCCGGACCCTTCATTCGTCTCTCATCTCGTTGGATAAGAAGTGGATAAACCAGAAAGGCAACGAAAAGGCGTCTACCATTCTGGATAATGACAAGGGCAAGGGGAAGTCAAAGACTGGGGAGGACATTACACCGTCTGTTTCGGTCAAAGACAAGGGCGATGGCAAAGACGTACCAGAGTCTTCCCTTCCAGACACTTTGCCGGAAGAGAACGGCGTCGCTGATGAAAAGGAATCCCGGTCGCCTGCGAAAAAGCCATCGACGGTTGACGAGACGACAAGCCGTGAATCTTCGTCGTCTTCGACATCTTCAACGAGTGGCAACAATGCCGCTTCATCATCCAGTCCTGCATCAACACCTCCGAGTTCGCCCGCCGGCAGCGATGGGTCGTCCAGTAAACCCACAAACGCTATCACCAAGCTATCAATACCGGAGATCTATCCGCAAGTTCTCGCGCTGCCTATCACCCGGCGACCATTGTTTCCAGGTGAGTTCCTCGACGGACGCAGTCTGACTCTCCATTGAACGCAATCTCTTTTGTCTGGTAGGCTTTTATAAAGCTGTGACGATCACCTCTCCTCCTGTCATCAAGGCCATCCGGACATTGCTCCAACGTGGTCAGCCGTACATCGGCGCCTTCCTGCTCAAAGATTCGGAATCCGATTCTGACGTGATCACCTCTCCGGACCAGGTCTATCCTGTCGGTGTCTTTGCACAAATCACTAGCGTGTTTGGATCCTCCGACAATCCTGCAGGAACACCTCAGGGCCAGTTGGCGGCGGAATCTGAAGGCGACAAGAAGCCGGAGACATTGACGGCGGTCCTATATCCTCACAGGAGGATCAGAATCGATGAACTGCTAACAGGACCCGACGGCCCTACATTGCTCACGCCACAGGATATCACGGACGAACCGGCTCCGACGGCGGAGTCATCAAGTCAGCAAAAGCCAGAGAGCGAAGTCGCCAGCTTCGAAAAGGAGGATGTACCCAGCCCGGAACAAGTCGCTCAGGAGCTGCAGGGCGATGTGGCGCCGGCTTCAGCATCCGGTAGTGCAGGTGGAAAGAAGGCAACCACGGATGTGTCGAAGGAGCCTGCCGCGCCGCACTCCTCTATTGGGTTTTTGCATTCGTTGCTTCCACAAGTCTCGATCGTCAATGTTTCCAATCTGCAGCTCGAGCCTTACAAAAAGGACAGCCAAATCGTGCGAGCGGTGATGAGCGAGCTCATCAGTGTGTTCAAGGACATCGCCCAATTGGCTCCTATCTTCCGCGAGCAAAGTAAGTTTCATTGAAGGGCGTAATTTCCATACGGTGACCTAACACTCCAATCATAGTTACATCCTTTACCATGTCTCAGTCCACGTCTAATGTATTCGACGAGCCGGACAAACTTGCCGATTTCGCTGCAGCAGTCTCTACAGGGGAAGTGACGGAGCTTCAAGCCGTACTCGAATCCCTGTCGATCGAGGATCGATTGCAGAAAGCGCTTCTTATCCTCAAGAAGGAATTGATCAATGCGCAGCTTCAGTCCAAAATCTCCAAAGATGTCGAGAGCAAGATTCAGAAACGTCAACGAGAATACTATCTGATGGAACAGCTCAAGGGAATCAAGAAGGAACTTGGCATGGAGAGTGACGGCAAGGACAAATTGGTGGAAAGGTTCAAGGAGAAGGCATCTCAGTTGGCGATGCCCGAAGGTGTCAAGAAGGTTTTTGACGAGGAAATCAATAAGCTTATGCACTTGGAACCTGCTGCTAGTGAATTTAAGTAAGTACGGATAACATCGCTGACCAACTAGTCCGTTGATGATTTTCGTAATTTAGCGTTACCCGCAACTACCTCGACTGGTTGACTCAGATTCCGTGGGGAGTCCATTCTCCGGAAAACTTCGACATTCAACATGCTATCAAGGTTCTTGACGAAGATCACTATGGTCTTAAGGACGTCAAGGACCGGATCCTCGAATTCTTGGCGGTCGGCAAGTTGCGCGGAACCGTGGAAGGAAAGATTATCTGTATGGTCGGGCCTCCCGGTGTTGGAAAGACTAGCATTGGAAAGAGCATTGCACGAGCTCTCGACAGGCAGTTCTACAGGTTAGTTGCGACTGAAGGTGGATTAGTAACTTGCATCTGACTCAAGCACACTACCAGATTCTCCGTGGGCGGCCTCACCGACGTCGCTGAGATCAAGGGTCACCGACGCACCTATGTCGGAGCAATGCCTGGAAAGTCCATTCAAGCTCTGAAGAAGGTCGGGACCGAGAACCCCTTGATCCTCATTGACGAGGTCGACAAGATCGGCCGTGGACACAATGGTGATCCGTCAAGTGCATTGCTCGAAATGCTGGACCCGGAGCAGAATTCGTCATTCTTGGATCACTAGTGAGTCGAGTGTTCAGATAGTGCGGGGCATCGCTAAATGGACTGATTGATAATAGCATGGATGTCCCGGTCGATCTCTCTCGAGTACTGTTTGTCTGCACAGGTATGTTCACAGATCACTTCGCCCAGCTGGCGTGTCTCATTTTGGTCTCCGTACTCAGCCAATGTCTTGGACACCATTCCGGCGCCCTTGCTCGACCGTATGGAGGTCCTGGAAGTCAGCGGATATGTTTCGGAAGAGAAGATCGCCATCGCTGAAAAATACCTTTCGCCTCAAGCCAAAGAAGCTTCGGGTTTGAAGGACACCGATATCATTCTGGAACCCGAAGCCATTGCCACCTTGATCCGTTACTACTGCCGAGAGAGCGGTGTCCGAAATTTGAAGAAGCACATCGACAAGGTATGTCCCCTGTTGGACCTGTTGGGGAAAATTTATAACATTCGGGGCTTTCATTAGATTTATAGGAAGGCAGCGTACAAGATCGTGTCCGATCTTGGCGAATCCGCGTTGCCGGAACCGCAAGAGGTCGAAGGCGGAAAGGAAGGATCCGTGGAGGCTCAGATTCCCGATGTCAAGCCTCCATCAGAGAGACTGCCAGGAGACGAAGTCCCGAACTCTGGCGAATCAAGCACAGTCAAGAAGACCACCACCAAACCCAGGAAAGCGATGAAGGTCCCCGACACTGTACATGTGAAGATCACTAAGGACAATCTCAAGGAATACGTCGGTCCTGCTGTATACCACAAGGATCGACTTTACGTCAAGGCTCCACCGGCGGGTGTCAGTACTGGGCTGGGATACCTCGGTAACGGGTCTGGAGCTGTCATGCCTATCGAAGCTACTGTGAGTACATCGCTCGTGGGCTTATTTTCGTTGGTAGCTGAACTTTTCGCTTCGCAGTCAATGCCAGGCAAGGGCAACCTGCAACTCACAGGAAAGCTTGGGGAAGTCATCAGGGAATCGGCACAGATCGCCTTGAGTTGGGTCAAGTCGAATGCCTTTGCTCTCGGTATTACCAAAAGCCCATCGGACATGTTCTTGCAGGATAGGGATGTCCATCTTCACGTAAGCCTGCCAAAGAGCATTGACGCGTGAATGGTGCTGATCATCATGCGACTTCAGATGCCAGAAGGCGGAATCGGTAAGGAAGGCCCCAGCGCAGGTACCGCATTGTTGTCCGCATTCGTGTCATTGTTCACCAAGACGAGAATCAATCCGGATATCGGTTAGTTCGACGTGTCAACCGTCGACGCAGTGCTAACGCAGCTCTTTCAGCCATGACCGGTGAGATCACGCTTCTCGGACAGGTACTTCCCGTTGGAGGTCTGAAGGAAAAGATCCTTGCCGCGCATCGCGCCGGCATCAAGAGTCAGTCTGACCGACTCAGACCTCTAGCTTACGATTGTACTGATGCGAAGCTTGCCTTTCCAGAGCTGATCGTACCGGCAGCGTGCAAATCCGACATTGACGAGAATGTTCCGCCAAGCGTGAAGGAGGGCATCGAATTCGTCTTCGTAGATGACGTCCGACAAGTCTTGCATGAATTGTTCGGAAAGGAGCCGCTGCAGTCAGCATTGAGCGAGAACTTGCCGCTGGAGGACGGCGAGCCGCTCCGACAGAAGCATTGAGGGGTGATGGCTGAATCGATGTAGGGTGGCAAAGAATTAGCATTATAAATCTAGTTGCAATTTGTATAACAATAGAAGAATTATCACTCCTGTCAACATAGGATCATAGCATGCGTCGAATCGGCTGGGACGGTGCATGGTTCACGACTATCATGATCATAGGGCGAAGCTATAGGCAAGCGCGGGGATCTTTCTGGCACGAGGTTCTGATTGAACCGCCCGGCAGGTCTCATCGAGCGCACTCGTTATTGAAAGCCTACAGTCTGATGAGGGGAACTCATCGGAAGCCTCGCCAGTCGCCTCGCCACCCACAAGACTCTGGTCATCCAACCCTGTTGGCCGGTGCGCCTGTCAAAATTGTTGGTCCATGTTGATTACGAAATCGGGGACGTTGGGCTGGACACTGTCGGAACAGCTGTTGGAACCATATACTCCCGGCTTCGATCGTCGCCGAACGACGTCAGCACCGGGATGCCCGGATCACGCGCGCCGAAATTCGACTCGTCCATTATGGCTGCGATACGCACTGCGATCCGCGCGCAATCGAGACTGCGAAAGAGCCGGAAGTGAAACGCGTTGCCCTTTGTTGTTTGTGTGCATCGCCTAGCTCATCGCCTCGCGTGAATCTAGGGCGACGCGTCGGTCGAACTAACAAAGGCTAAGCGCCCCCAACGAGGATTGTTCCGGAATTATATATACGCCTCCGTCAGCATTGAAAAGTCCCCATTCCCCCTCGCTTTCGTGCAGTCACATCGCATACATAACCTTTGCCGTTCTCGACCTTCGACTTTACGACACTCTTTACGACCCGTACCTCACGATTCGCACGACCCTTAAGACCCACTCAATACCACCAATCACATCAAAAATGTTCGCCAAGTCCTTTGTCGCCCTCGCCATTGCCGCCGCTTCCGTTCTCGGACAGCAGATCAACACCCCGGCCAGTTTGACCGTCTGCCAGCCCACCCTCCTGTCTTGGTCCGGTGGTCAGGCGCCATACTTCCTTTCCGTCATTCCCGGTGGTCAGGCTTCTGCCGCCGCCTTGAAGGACTTCGGAGAGCAAAATGACAACCAGGAGACCTGGAACGTTGATCTTCCCGCCGGTACCTCGATCACCTTGAAGCTTACCGACTCGACTGGTAACACCGTCTACTCTTCCCCCGTTACCATCGGTGCCGGTACTTCGACCTCATGCTTGAACGCCGCCGCATCGGGTTCATCCTCGGCAGCTAGCGGATCATCCACTGCTTCCGGAACTGGCGCTGTCGGCGGTGCTTCCAGCGCCGTCTCTTCGGCCGCTGCCTCGGCCTCGTCGTATGTATCGTGAGCTTTCAGTCATGCGGATTCATTCTGACACAGTTCTTGCTCAATAGTGCTGCCAGCTCCGCTGTCTCCTCGGCTTCTTCGTGAGTCAATCAGTACTTCGCTCGCAATCCCAGTTTCTCAGATATCTGCTGCGCGATAGTGCTGCCGCATCTGCCACTAGTGCCCGAGCCTCGAGCGCTGCCGGTTCGTCCAGCGCATCTTCCGGCGTGTAAGTGGAACAAACTCGGTCTTCAGTATAGGGTTCTAATTCTCCCTTCACAGCCGATCCAGTGCCGCATCCGGTGCCTCGTCTGCCGCCTCTGGTGTTTCTTCGGCCGCCTCCTCGGCGTAAGTTCGATCTCCCACGATGTGTTACACGCATTTGACCTATTTATCGTCCTTAGTGCCGCTGCCGCTACCAGCCCTGCGTCCGGTGCCAACAAGCTCGTCGTTTCCGGTTTGGGAGCCATCGTTCTCTCCGCCGTCGGTATTGTCCTGGCCTAAGCGAAATAAAGATTCGTCGATATCTCGTAGCCTGCTCAGGTTGTTCAACAAGGACGTTCTCTTTCGCTTTTGTTCCCCTTTTGCGCTTTGGACTTATAGAGACTGTATCAGCATAGTGGCCCGCATGAGCTAGGCATCTGCATTATCCATATACCTTTCATGCATAAATTGTCTCAATGACATGTCGCGAGAAGTTGTTCAATCATTCTTGATTCTCCTTTATAAATGCTGCGTATCGGTCCATTGTCCAGTCCTCTGAAGTACCCGAAACATCATGATCAAGAATACCCCGCAGAACAGACCGAACCCTTTCCCTTCTGGCTGCATCCCTGAAACACCACATATAATACCGCATCACCGAATCCGCGAACGCACTCGCCCGGCCATTTGAACTGATCGTCCACCCGTACGCCTTGCGCTCCGCCAATAGACAAAGAAGGAAGGACTCTGAGTACCGTTCCATCTGAAACTCGGATAGCCATTGCATCACGCGCGATACGCGGAGCAAGTTGTGTGTGTTTTGTCGGAAATTGCGTGTGCGGGCGTCGAAGCCACGGTCAGCTCTCGAGAGTAGTCCTGTCTCCCGGTCAATGAGTCGCAGGCCGAGAAACTTGAGCCAAATGGCGTATGATTCTAGGAGGGATTCTCTGATTCCCGGTTCTTGGAGGAGGTTGGTGATTTCGTGTGGCTGAAGGGGCTCGGCGGAGGGATTGACGCCTTGGGCGCGAATGGGGTATAACCTGCCGTGGGAAAATCAAGGCTTCGACCTCGAAAGACACTCGCGGCTACGACTCACCATTGAACCCAGCCATGATTATACTCACACTCGTCCATATCAGAGCTCAGCTTTGCCCGCATTTGTCGCAAGTCGAGGTTGTCCGGCTGACAGGCTCGAACACCGGTGTAGAATTCATAATTGGCGTTGCGGCCGGGTGCGGTACGTTGGTGCGGGTAGCCATCGATAAATGCTTGCAGGGGTCCTGGCGCTCGAGTGGGGAGCATGGGTGTTGGCTTGAGCGGACTCATGGCGCGGAAAGGCGGTTGCCGTTGAGCTACAGGTGTTGACGGGTTGAGTGTTGTGGGGGTTGAACGTAAAAGGCGGGCTCGAAGGAGCCTTTTGCAGGGAATTGATGACATCAGCATTCTGAGACGGTTCGGATATGTCCGAGATCCATGAACGTGCAGACCAGCGATGATCCCTTCCCGCCGGCTTCCATTGTTGACGCGTCGCTGTCCCGCTCTCACTGGCAGGCCAGACCATGACGACTGTAGCGCCTGTTTCTCGCGTTTGAGTCCCCCTCGCAACAAGGACCACAGACACCGCGGTACAGATGCATCCGATCGTGCGGTCGGTCAAGCTCTGTTCTCCCCAAGGGGGCGTTCGGAACCAGCATGTCGCCGCAGCTTTTCAAACCGCAAAGCATCGCGTCGAACGTCAGACTAAAGACGTCAACATGCCTTCCGTTGCAGCGTCGAACGCTCTCACGAAGGAGGAGCGAGCCGAATTGGAGCGTTTCGCGTCGGAGCTCGGCACCGCTTACCAGTCAGGAGAGGTCAACGAGCGATTGGTGTTACGTGCCTTGGAGGTGATCCGACCGATCGTTAGGCCCTTGCGCAAGGAACGAAAGCGACAGATTGCCCACAAAGAAAATGGCGGCGCCTCGATCTCCGGCTCGCCCAAAATTCAGTGCGAAAGCCTCGGCGCTCGCCACGCGGCACCGACAAACTCTCGGCACATGGCGACTCATCTTCACCCGAAATCATCTGTCCCGCCTCTAGGTTGTCCGTTGCCGCTTCCGTTGGAGAAGAAGCATAACGAGACTCTGCGAACGCTATTAGGTCCCGCAACAATGCACGGCGCGCCGGGAACGCATTCGGGAGCACAAACGTCGATGGGCTTCCTTTCCACATGGACTCGAGAGTCCCTCTTGCGTTCGCAAGAAGCACTGTATGGTATCCTCCTCGTCCGCGGCACGTTGACATACTGGCTTTACTTTGCACGTATTCCACTCAAGAAGGGACAACGCAACGCCTTGATCGATGCCATCGCCGGAATCCGTAATGTTTCAAAGGATCAGCTCGACATTGCCGTCCAGGACAGAAAGACCAAGAAGAAGCCTGTGATCGATAACGGATTGGAGCGTTACGTATTATTCAAGTATCAAGTACACTCGACCGATCGTCATCGCGACCTGCAGCAAGATTCCACCCCAAACATTCCGATACAGCGGCAACCGCTGTTCTCGTGGGAATCACTCTTTGGTGGCCTGTCGGCTGCGAAACAAGTGTATCAGCGAGAAGCCTACGAGGCAAACACAAGGATCATCTCTTATACTCCAAGTCGAGGCCCTGGGAATGAGGTCAGTTTCATGAGTGAAGGTTGAATCAAAGAAATGAACCCTGATGATTCTGCTATCACAGTTGGAATGGGTTGCACGACCGAGATCATTACCAGAGAAAGACGTTGCCGACGTAATGGAGAATTCGAATTCCATGTCCGCTATCACGGCACTCATGGCATCACAGGCACGTCAGACCGATGGCTTTGTCGCTAGTCTTTCTGTGGACCGGTCCAACGCTCTCCCTACTGGAAAGGGTCATGAACCCAATCCATCACCTTCAGCACTACAAGTCGAATCCTCTGCAACGACCGGTTGTGTGTCTCCAGGTCTACTGTTTGCTGCTGACCATTTGCAAGGCCAGAGAATTCCACTCGATCACATCGTCCAGACCAGTCTCGCATGGGGTAATCCGCGCCTATATTCGGAAGAGGCTGGGGGGAACCCACGGAATTTTGCATACTGGTGTCCTCCTAGAATAGAGTGGTCTAGCAAGAGTCACGAGAAAGAGCAACAGGGGCATCGCCAAAGTGCCGAAAAGGAAATGTATGCGAGGTTTCTGGACTTTGGTGAGTTGGCGATGTAGCATCAATCGACTGAACGTCGACTGAATTGGATCATGCCTTCCGAACCACCCAGTCGCAACGGAACTATCGAACCCCACCTTCCTTTCGAACGCCACCCTCCTTCCGGTCCAGGCGCAAGCTCCCGCTGTCAAGGAAGAGCCGAAAACCAAGCCGCAATATGACTTCAAGACATATACAGAAATATTCGCAGTCAAAACCCGGCTAGGGAAAGATGCGGATTTGGCAACCGCAATTTGGCGATCTCACTGGGACGAACAAGAAACACTATTGATCAGCACGGATGGCTCATCGAAATCGGAAGATTTCGGTTCTATCGGAGTCCACATTGGAACATCAGCCCCTATTGAGCTCAAAGGCGCTCTGCCATCAGAATGGGCTGCTCAGGGGTCGTATGCTGCGGAATGGTTCGCCGTCTGCTATGGCCTCTGGCTGGGAATCGATCTTCAAACCCCGAGGAACGCACTACCTAACATCAGCGCACGCCGCACTCTGGTGATATGCACCGACTCGTCGGGAATCGTTCAGTCTATCACAAGGCCGCTGCGAAATCAGGACAAGGAGACACGCGGCTCGACCAGGTCATGGCACTCTCTTGTCATCCTTTGCCGGCAATTGGTCGCGCGACTCGTTGCCGAAAAGAAGAATGTGAGATTCACGTGGATGGGCAGGATGACTACGGTCGGTTTGACCCGGGCACACGAGTTGGCGGACGAGGTTTACGGCAAAGTTTCCCTTCCAAGAATCAAACCGATTGTGGGAAAGCCAAAAACCAAGCTGGAATTTGGAAACGCCAACCGGCAGCATCCTGCGTACCGACCTGTGGGTTGGTTTTGCATCTAGCTTCGAGCCACTCGTCACTCGCATCCAGCAACCATCCGGCCGAGATGAATCGCGATATCGATGATATACACAACGTTGCCGGAGTATAATTTATTTCCCGCCTTTGCCCTTGCCGGAGCCCAGGTCTTTGATGTACCGCCGTGGCACACCCTTGGAAACCAGAAGATCCGTTACCGCCTGCGTTTGCGGGCCTTGCACCGTAATCTCCTTCAAGCCAAGCGCCTGTTTACTGCCCGCCAGTGGACTGACCGTAGTACTTCCGGCGCAGAGTCTCTTTAACTCTTCCGCAATCTCGTCCGGATCGACATCGAAAGTCTCAACTCCGGAAACGACTGTGACCTTTTTGCCAGCCCGAGTTTTAACGGCGATCGTTGCTGGAGTCAGGTTGCCCTTTCTGCATATGGAACGCGTCAGGATAACATCACCAAGTCCTTCAAGACTAACTCACCGAATGCTTCCACTAGGGCCGCCAACTCGCACAGCTTCCGCCATTTCGCTCTTCATCTTTTCGACGATACCCTCTTTGCGCAGAGTGATCTCATCAGGCGGCATTTCAGCCTTGGGTTTGATCGCCCCAATCGCCTTTGCGAGGGACATGTCAAGCCGAATCACCGCGCGATTTTGCGCTTTTGCAAGGCCCTTCTCCTGTATATAGCGCTCCAGAAGCTCCTGGATCTCGCGATGCGCCATGTACCGGGTTTTCCTAGAATTTCTGATGTCAGGAATAAAACATGTGCACTACGGCTGGCGAACTCACTCGACCCCACATGCTTCCCAGAAAGCGATATTTGGCCCATTCGGCTTCCATATCTCTTCTATACTCATCTCCTTGAATTTTCCCCTTCCGTTGGCAGAAGCCGTTTCGCCTCGACTGACAACGGCCTGAGCCTTGTCGGATCCACCTTCGGCGCGCTTCATCTGCTCTTCCTCCTTGGCGATCGTCTTGTGAGCTCTATGCAGTGCGATAGAGGGATGCTCCATATGAATAGTGGTGATGGTGATTTCACCCCCTCGGCCCTCTTTCGCCTTGATGAGCCCTTCCTTGTCAACAATTTTCATCCACTTTGCAAGTTTCTTCCATGACGAATTGCCAATGACAACGTTGTCTCGAAGCTGCTGCGGGATGGCAGCCGCCCTAGACGGCAAAATGTGACCCGAATATAGAGAGGAAGCGGAAAGCGGTGTTCCTTGACTGCCGATCATCGAGAGAGCCTGGTGAAGTGCGGAATCAAGGTACGCGTCGATGTCCGAGGTCGATAATGAAGTGGCCGATTGAATGCTGTCTTGAAGGGCGAGATTGCCCGTGGATGTCTCCAGGTCCGCCTGTTCACCCTCCAGCGCTCCGGGTTGGTGTTTGGGTACCGCCTCGCTCGCTGACTGATGTGCTGGATTCGAAGACTGAACCAAGGGTGTCCTGGGTCGAGGGTACGGTATGCTGGGCAAGTCGACCTCGTTTCCCATTCCCCATAGGCTAGTTCGCCGCGATAATTGAGCAGGTAGATCCGTAACATACGAATGACTTACGTGTCGTCAACCATGTTGATAGTATCGCAGACCCGTCCAACATCTTGAACACCACCGCTCGCTTTCGACTGCTCCGTCCTCCGCGCAGACTGCCACCTCGCGTACGCACCAGCCAGTCCCCCCTTGGCAACCATACGGCCAATCCCGATGATCTTGCCCTGCATACCCGCATCACCGTCATTGGCGCTTTGCGAGGGCTGCTCCGGAACGAAATAGGCGATGATTCTGTTCTCCTCAACGTCCGGGAGCAGCCACGGCTTTGAGAGGAAGTGAATAGCAGGAATGAAGAGAGGCGCTCCTGTGTTGAGGAACGGCGGTGGCGGAGGACTATGTACCGGTATAAGAGGAAGGAATGAGGCGATGTCTGGATGTATCAGTGTATAGACTGTCATTGAAAGGAGCGCGAAGCGCCTGCTATTCAGTGAAATGGCGCTATGTGCAGACTACGCGACAGGTACGTACGGGTGGGCACGTATTCTCGGTTGTCTCGGCCCAGCGTTAGCCATAGAGGTTGACCATCAGTGCTCGAATAGATCATCTGGTATCAGAGTGACAGATGGTTTCATCAGGGATGCAATCTGCTTTCAAGGGGAATCATTACATACTCCCTGTACTTCTCCGTTGGTGACCACCTTGCCGCTCTTGATTCCATCTGGAACAATCTTCTTGGCTTCATCGGCAGACAGGATAGGATACTGCTCCTGAACGGCGTTGACGAGTTTCCTGCGATCCGAGGACCGGAGCGCGGTAGAGGAGCCGACGCTGGAGGGAGACTTCTTGAACATCTTGGGCGCCTTCAGTCTGCTCTTATGGGGAACTCGCCTCTTTGACTGGTGGAATGGTCGTTTGAGCGTAAATCAAAGACGGTTCAACGAGCGTCGCATCGATTGCTCAGGTGCGCGGATACAGACTATCATGTCTCACATTCGCGTCGAGGTCTGGCCTGGCTTTCAGCTTTCAGGGCATCAGTCTGACCGTGATGCCCTAGTAACTGCACAGTCCGGCAGCCTAAGAGCACAGGGAAGAAAACTCGCACCTGAAGCCTATGGGTATTTGACTGCATATAGCATCGCTGCGATGGATGCGAGCGAGGAAGTCGACACTATCCCTGTGGGACCGAAGCCTATCCGCAAGCTCGACGAGGAAGTGGTCAACCAGATTGCCGCCGCCGAAGTGAGTCCTGATTCCGCTCCACTCGAGCAGGATCCTCATATTGTTGCTGATGGAATGCATAGGTTATACAACGGCCAGCGAACGCCATCAAGGAATTGCTCGAGAACTCGCTCGATGCCGGTAGCACGTCGATCAAGGTGATGCTGAAGGACGGAGGTCTGCGAATGATTCAAATTCAGGACAATGGCTCGGGCATACGGGTGAGTGAGGAATATCCCTGATGTATGTCCTGCTACCCAGTCCTTAATGTTGTCTACCAGAAAGAAGACCTTCCTCTGCTTTGTGAACGTTTTGCGACATCCAAGATCCGCAAGTTCGAGGACCTGCAGTCACTGCACACTTACGGTTTCAGAGGCGAGGCGTTAGCAAGTATAAGCTTTGTCAGCCGCATGTCGGTGTTGACAAAAGTGAAGGGTGAAGCCTGTGGCTGGAAGTAAGTCCGATTGGACTGACGAATGAATGCAGACGATATGCTGCTGGGTTCTGAGAGTCCGCATGACACTGACAGCGACACTCTTTTCCCTCGTAGGGCGTTCTATCAAGATGGAAAGCTTGTCCCTGCAGCGCAAGGCGGATCTTCGGTCGAGCCGAAACCCTCGGCGGCGAATGATGGAACAATGATTACCGCAAGTGCGATCCGGCTTAAGCAGGGAAAGCATGCTGACGCATCCTCTAGGCAGAGGATCTCTTCTATAATGCTCCACAGCGGAGGAAGAGCTTCAAGAGTCCTGCAGACGAGTATAATCGGGTCCTCGATGTGGTTACGAAGTACGCGGTTCACAACCCAAAGGTGTCATTCGTCTGTAAAAAGGTGAGTGATTCTTGCTCTTTGCATTGATCTGCAAGCAAGGGATTCAGCCGTCAAGAGTTCCGCTAATCCCATGGTTGAAATAGGTCGGCACAAATCAGGCAGAAGTGAACACGCCATCAGACACCACCTCAAAGTCCAACATTGCCCTGCTATACGGCAACATCCTTGGGAAAGAGCTACTACAGGTCGGCCCATCGATGCACAAGCCGTTGGGGATTGAGAAAGTCCAGGGCTGGGCGACCAACGCGAATTGGAGTCAGAAGAGGTCGACGTTCTTGCTCTTTATTAATCGTGAGTTCAGAAAGCTATTCTAGGCCAAGGTCTTAGTACTGTCGAGATCGCTGATATCATCGATAGATCGCTTGGTGGACTCTAGCCAGATGAAAAAGGCGATAGAAAGTTTGTATACGGCTTACTTGCCCAAAGGGGCTTATCCATTCGTATACATCAGGTAAGCCTGGTGCCCCTCTGCCTTCAATGCAGTCTTTTTGCTGATTTATTATAGTCTCGAAATCGATCCCGCCAGAGTTGATGTAAATGTCCATCCCACAAAGCAGGAGGTAAAGCTCTACGCTCAAAAGCAACGGCCGCTCGCTCATCGCGCCCCCTGCAGATAAGCTTCCTTGACGAGGACGACGTCATTGAAACGGTCGTCAAGGAGGTAGCAATGACGTTGACAAACGCCAATACGTCCAGAACCTTCAGCATTCAAGTAAGTTTTTGGCTATATTTGTTTTCCGTTTACTCAAGCTTATCTCCTCCCTGTAAGACGCTGTTACCCGGAGCGAGTAATGCCCCAGGAAAGACACAGAATAGTAAGGGTATGGCCCGTTATTTCACGCTACTAGCGCTCGTGGCTCATACTTCCCATCTTCTGGGCAACGGAACAGCCTCTGGGTCTACAGCAGCATCGAACAAGCCGGCACCGCAACATAAAGTGAGGATGGATCCTAAAGATCGGACACTCGAATCCATGAACATGTTCGGCAAGCGTGATCCTACGCAATTGCTAAACTCGACAGCCAAGCGATCAAGAATCGATACCACGCTAGATTCGGACGAGGTCGATCTCGATGACATGGATGAGACACCTGATATTGAAATCGTCGAGCAGAAGAGTGATGGTCCCAGTCGTGAAGGGCCATCTGCAGAACTCGCGATGACCATCGAAGAGAGCGAAGTCAATCTGAAGAGCATCAAAAAACTACGGTTCCTTGCTGAACGGGGCGGACATTTAGGTACGCTCTGGAAAGCGTAGAAATCAACGGCTGATTGAAGGGTCTCTCAACCCACACATAGGGCTGAATGATATATTTCGTCATCACAAGTTTGTCGGTTTGATTCCTGATATGACATCGGCTCTCATTCAACACGAAACCAAGCTTTACTGCCTCGACTACAATGATTTCTCGTGAGTCAGTCGCACCTCTCAGCCACACAATCCAGCTGATCATCGATCCGGGGTGAGTCGGGCTCTCTTTTACCAGCTCGGCTTGAAGCAATTCGGCAGTATGCACAAGCTAGTCCTGGATCCGCCACCATCGGTTCGGGAACTCCTAGAAATAGCTATAGAGGAGGAAGAAGCTGGAATTGGCGCAGCCGGCCTCGAATCGGACAAGGTCTTACAGGTGAGTCTTGCAAGACATGATTTGTGTCTCTCAGAACATAATCTAGGTATACATGCTGCACAGGAAGCGTATGATCGCCTATCAGACCGGCGGGAGATGCTGGAAGAGTACTTTTCGATAGGAATCACCGAAGATGGGAGACTTGAGGCTTTACCACTAGTCTTACCTGGTTTTACTCCCATCTTGGACTATCTGCCATCGTTTGTGTTGTGCATGGCATTCAAGGTGAAAGAGATTCCAGTGTGCCAGGAGCCTCCCGCTGACGAGTAGCTGGATCTGCAGGTCGATTGGTGGGAAGAACAACAGTGTTTTCACGACGTCTTGGAACAGTTGGCACACTTCTACTCGCCGCGGGCGATATCGGCCACAACAGTAGCCACCGTGCAGGAATCAGAAATCGATTCTGACATCTCGGATACAGCCATTGTTGCCACGGGTGATCCGGAGAAGCAAGCGACAACAGAAGAGGTCGAATATGCCAAGTACCAGCTAGAGCATATCCTTTTCCCAGCGTTCCGCAAGTATGGGAATTTCCCTCAAGAATTGATGAACCGCAGCATGAGGAAATTGACGGATCTCCCGCAGTTGTATAAAGTATTTGAGCGATGTTAGTGGGCGAAATCGTTGTATACATGTATAGAAGATCGATACATGGCGCTTAAGGCGGTTCACTACTGAATACAGTGCACTCAAGTTGTACCTGAGGCTTTTTGCAAGATACAGCGAAAAGTCAGATATATGCAAGCATAAATGGCGTTTAGGGAGCCGGAGTAGCAGTATGGAAGTCCCCGGACATCGAAGTAAGCCACCAAGAGCAGTCCGCCTGCACCTTCTTCAATCACCCTCCACCCTTTAGGCATCGCTTCCAAGGTCTCCATCAGTCCATTCACTATCGGACGGGGTGTAGCTGTGATTCCGGCTTCCCAGATGTCGTGCACCATGCCGTGGGTGGCGTGAGTCGTACTCGTCAAAGGCAGGGTAGGATTCCAGCGAGATGGATGCGCTCATCGAATGCGGCGAGTTCGCCATGGACGCGATCTCTGGTGGCGATGAGAGGACATCGTAGGATGATGAGGAAAAGGCAGGTGAATGCGCTCTGGTAGAGAAGCTCGACAGCGGGGCTGATGCCGGGCTCGCACAAGCTCCGTGATCACTGGCAGACGACACCGAGAAGGCGCTGGGCGCATTCGAGGTAATGTCGATGAGCGAAGATTCCGTAAGATCCGGGGACGATAACATGGGCGATACCGGTCCGGCTTTCTGCTCCTCGGGCTCAGGAGACGGTTCACTGTGGCATTCTGTAGCTTTGGCAGGGGCTGCAGGCGCGACGGGCGTTGTTGCGACGGGTATGATGGTGTATTGCGAAGAGCTGTTCATCGGCTCCCATCTGCCGGAATCGTCAACATGGTCGCGTTCGGGGTGCCTTCGCCGCAGATAACCCGAGGCTTCTCCCGTTCTTGTTTGATGTCTTTCGGTTCCAAATCCTGCACCGTGAGAGGTTTGAACAACAGTTGCCACGGCTGACGATACGGATCGCGTGCCGTCGGTTTCCCCCGACAAGTCAATCCCCAATGCCGAACTAAGCTTGCCGTCTCGCCTCGCTTCATTCTCAGAAGACTCTCCCCAAGGATTCAAGCCTTTCAGTCCGGGCGACACGGAGCCTGGAGAAGCGAATTGATCGTGATGGACTTCTGGGATGCCCAAGGAATCCATCTCTCGCTCGAGTTCGTGGTCAGAGTCCGCATACGTGTCGATCTTGCGAGAAGGATGATATCGGTGCCAGGGCGTAGGCGGTGATGTCAAGCGATTTTGAAAGCGTTGCATTTGATCCTCTTCTGCCGGGTTGACGGTAACCGCAACCGGATTCGTCAAGCATTGAGCATGATGAAGCCAGGTAGCAAGCATGTCTTCAACGATCGGCTTGATATGCGGATCGTAGACGTACTAAGGCGGAGCATTGTCAGAGCTTGAACGACGAAGGGAACGGCACGATTCGACTCACTTTTTTGAAGGCAACACTTGCGCCTGCAATCGCGATGGACCCCGCGACGTAAACTCCTACAGGACTCGTCGGCATGGCGATGGTCAGACTGCCGATCGAGGTTGTGCTTCGCAGTCTCTTTCCTGTCGAAGACCACTACCGCAAGCAGCAAGGATGTCACCTGCGGCAAACGAGATGCCTTTGTAGCTCTTGGTTCTGAAGTCAGAAAGATGTAAGCTCTCGAGGCCGATCCGAGTCATCATCTTGCAAATTTGCCAGTTTCGTCTCGCAATCACGCGGGTGATGTTGCCGGTTTGCTATTCCTTCCGGCAAAGCAATGTCTGCACGGCGAAATCCTCATGCGCCGGCTGGAATCGTGGCCCAGCAGCAGGGGGCGAGCGGAGCCAGCTGACAGTAATTCTGACAACCTCCACCAAATTATCTCTTAACCCCGCAAACACCCCGGACAACTAGAGCCGAAGCGATATCTAATCAGCAGAGGTCACGTGACGGCTACCGCTGTTGACCGGATCCCAACATCGGCCGCTTCCACTTGCCTTGCATCTTAGCCTGGCAGGGTGCAAGATGTGATCCATCGATCTGCAAACTCTTCCCAACGTCACTACTTCCATACATGAGTCACACGACCTCGCGCCTCGCTGAACGCAATGGTCGCAGACCGGAATTGAAGACATGGTAATATTATTTGGGTTGCAAGGCAGAGGCGTAAATGGGTCGATCATGTCACGCGGCTTCATTACATTGGGCGCCGCCATCCGATGACGAACGACAACGCTGCTTCTACATCCGTATATATGTGGTAAGATGGCGTGAATTATATAGCAATGCCGGCTTGTTCGTTCATGTAAAACTGTCTGTCCTCTTCCGACAGCCACTGCCCTCTGATATACTTGGTCTCGATATATTGGCGCAAAGCTGGTAAAGAACTATTATCGTCGTAACGAATCAGTAAGTTGGGCGTCGGTAGCAGCGGCGCACATGGCTTACTCGTCTGCCGGTGCCTCGCCGTCTGGCTTGCAGCGTTCCCATATGAGGTTACCTCGTGTGTTTCCCCACGCCCTTGCCATCAAGATTGCATCATCGGTCCATTTGTCGAGATCGGGTGACCGGACCTTGGAAATGTGTGTTCCAAACGAGCGATGAATGCCCGCACATCGGATGCAGATAAACATGACTTGTGGGTTGTTATGGATAGCGATGACAGCCCAACGCTGAGATGTCTCTCCTTTGATATGATGCCCGCAATCTGCACACGTCTGATTGCTTGGTTCGTCCGCGATTTTGCGCAGAAGTGACATGTCTGGCGGCGGTAATGCTGTAGCTTCCTCGATCAATGCATTCTGGAACTTTTCCTGCGTCATTGTTTCCGAAGGGGTTATATTCGGTTGATCGCTTGCTTCATCGACCGGTTTGTGCTTGACGAGTGCCGGAGGCATGGGATTGGCAAGCAAGACTGCGTTCCGCATATCGTCATCAAGTTCGAGCTGATATGAACTGCGACGCGTCGTAGTCGGAAACAGCACGGTACCGGATGTTGGCGGTGCATCGACTGCAGGCATAGAGTAGCCTTCGTCACTTATAGAGACTAGCGAAGAGCGTTTGCTGTTTTTACTAGAGCGGCTAGATTGACGACTTCCAGGCGTCAGGAATCCCATACCGACGCCGGGGATACTGAGTGACGAGCGACTTCGCGGAATAGGAGCTTTCCCGACGTCAAGAGACTGCGTGTGCGCGTGGTGGATTTCCTTGGTGCCTTTTGAAGGCAATCTTCTATGTCCGTTCTGCTTCCCTGCAGAGCCATCCGGCATCTTGGCTGGGTTTAGTCCTAAAGTAGCGCGACCTTGTCGGAAGGCATCTTTGAAGGATGTTCGTCGCTCGATTGCTTTAGTCCAGCTTGAATCAATGGACATGCCCTCGCTTGCGCCGATCACATGATTCCTCGGCGATGATGGAAGGCCCAAGCCGAGTCCGGAAGGCATATGTGCAAGCGAGGGACCATGAGAATTCGTCGATTGGGACGACAAGCTGGCTGCGGTGCCGCTGCGATTGAGGGTTCCCGTACCATTGATGTTGCTTTCTACCGCATTGCAGATTGCGTATATCCAGGACTGTACGAAGTCAGACCAAATCCAAAACAAGGTCGTCGACCCGGCTCACCTTCATGTCCTCATGCGAGGTGGATTGATACATCCGCTTCCCGTATTTCGGTGTCACGATTTCGAATGCTGCAATCAGTTTCATCAGTCGCATTCCGCGGCGCGAATCGACAAACTTACTGTACCGTCGATCCGTGTCTCGTCCCTGCCTGGCATTGGCGAATTGAAGATCGATCACTTCATGATCAAGTTCAGGTCTGCTGTTCAATGCGTCTCGGTACTACTAGGCACTCTTAGCGGCAGACGGTGACCGGATGGCAGAAAGGACTCACCTCGTATAGCTTGCATCCCGCCAAGACCACCCAACAATCTTCATGAACCGTTATCAGCCTGCGATGCAATATCAAATGCAAAGTCGGACTTACGCTCCCACTTGCTACGTTCCTTGCGCTCACTACCTTTTGAAGCCGACGCAGCGATATCTTCCCAGATTCCCGACGTCCACAGCATGCCTTCTCGCTTGCGCCCTGCAGATTGTCGATGAATCTCGTCTTCCACTATCTGCATTCCCGTCTGAGATTGAAGGTCTCGGTATACCGGTCCCGAAGCGTGTCTGTTTCCGCACCTGTCGAACGTGATCGCAGGCTGGGTCCGGGATGGCAAAGCGACTTGTTGGATGGAATGCAGCTCGTTTGCTTCTCCGGGCTGTATCGGCGAGGGGAGGAATGGAGAACAGTAGGAATTCGGTCGGCTGCTCGAGCTTGCGGTAAATGAGTGACGCTTATCGGCTTGAGGCCGTGATGGGGACGATGAAGGTAGGGGTAGAGGTGGCTCGAGCTGCATCGACTTTCTAGGGGCGGCGGGTGCTTCGCGCGCGTGCGTCGTTGGAGCGTTCCCCGCCTTGAGCGAGAGATTGGCCGAGAAGGAGGCGGACTGAATCATACCCTTGAGCCGCTGGCTCATTCCTCTTGTCTTCTTCTTCTTGATGTTTGGCGATGCGTCAACATTGGATTCGGCCTCTTCGACGTCACGCAGTTTGGCGAGGGCCTCGTGTCGGCTCAACTGGAACGATTGTCGCTTGGACGTGGCCGGTTCGCCGTCCATTTTGCTGATTTGTTGACGAGCTCCGACTGCGGCTTGATGGATTCGCATTCTGCACCGTTCCCGTTCTTCCCAATTTCTCTCCAAGACATCCTTTTGCCGAGCCAAAGTCGCTAATTCGTCACGAAGCTGTTCCTTGATCGCCGATACGCTCTTCAGAGGCTGTATGACGAGATTCGGGGACGACGCTGATAGGGCCGGTAGCGTCGACATCGATGCCTTCTGAGACAGGGTTCTCAGTCGTCTCCGCGTGCCAGAGAAGGCTGTTCCGTCCGTATCGGCACGAACACTACGAGGCGATTGCACGGATTCCGGAACGTAGGTGTTTAGCCCTGCCGGTGAGTCTGCAGTGATTGATCCATCTGGCGAGATCTCGGGCAAGATACCTCCAAGCCATACATCGAGGCAGGATGCCAAGTCCACGCAGGAAAGGCTGTATGGCGGGGTTGTCGAGAGGAGCTGCGAGTGAACGGTATACCGCCGAAGGTCAAATTCCGCTTGAGCCGCCGCTTGACGAACAGCGGCTGCATCATCGTCATGCCGAGCTGGGTTTTGGGGAGCAAGATATTTACTCTGCCCTTGATAGTAGGCTTTGGATTGATCCTGAAAGGCGGTATAAGTCTCGAGGTGACTTGCCTTCATAAAGTCAAGCCTACCTCGAATGTATTCAGAGACCCGCCAGCGCCAACTCCCTTGGACTTCATCTCCGTCTTGAGAGCTCTCATCCTCGATATGACTAATGCATCCAGCCGCTGCCGCTCCTCCGTCCTTTCGTTCATCTTCCATGCCTTGAGATCCCTGACGACCCCGTCGGCCATGCCTGTCTGCTCGACACCCGTCGAGACGCCCTTGGAATCGATCAGAACGATCTGCCGCTTCAGCAAGTCCAGCGAGTCGAACAAGTCCGACTCTGCGAGTTCGAGCTTTTCCAGCAGATCGTGGACCGTCTGAGCAGCTTGCAACGCATTCTTGCACGTCTTGCGGATAGCGCTCGCCTTGGCGTCGAGAGCCGTCAGCGATGCCCGGAAGACGGGCGAGTCCATGGCGGGCTCTACGGGTAGTTCGCTCCACATCGCTGTCGTCAGTCAACGTCCGCGCATAACGAGCGAATGGTGTTGGGCGAGGGATGGCCTATGATACGCCAGAGGACGACTTTATTTGTCGAATTGCACTGAGCATCTCACGCACTCAGCCACAGCGTAAACAAACCCCCGCCATACTGCTTCCGCTGTTTCACCTGGCAGCAACCAACCGATAGGAGGCGTTATAACTGTGTCATGGCGATCCTAAGCGTCAACCAAGCCGTCTATAATCCTATACAGGACCGCTACGAGCGCCACTCCCACACGGCGCGCGCATCCCTCGCCCGCTTCTGCACAATCCGCTCCGTCTCCTCGCCCCACACTTCAGCGCCCGTCTTTTCCCCCTGCAGCACATCGCACGTGTGCCGATCGGCCTCCTTGTCGGACATGACGACGCAGTTCCAGGGCGAGAGCGGTTCATCCTTGCGCCATCGGACAAGGGATGGTTTCGTCAAGACGGGATGCGGCGGGATCGTGGAGCGGCCTTGGTGCAGGTCTTCGAATATGTAGGCAATGTCGTCTTGTGACATGGGGTTCCGTCTGGCGTGCTCCGGTCAGCGTTGTCGTAAAATAGAAAAAGAGGCCTCGACTCACTTTGCCTTGTGCACATCATCGCTCAACCTCGTCTCACGTGCCACTAAATCCCTCTCCAACCGATCATACGTCTTCCTCCGGTTCTTCACCGGCAACGGAAACTCCAGCGGCTTGCCAGCCAGATCCATCAGAAGGTATGTTGCGGCGTGCAGGCCAAAGATGCAGGGTAGCGGGCCCAAGACGGGTAAGATTCGTACGCGGAAATCGTCGAACGCGCCTAGCTCGTGGACTTTGCCGCGCTCGAATTCGTCGTCGGGGAGCGGGAGGAGCTTGACTTCGCCGGGTACCTCGGTAGAGTAGACGACACTGTCAAAAGTATGAGCATGAGCCATGCATTGCAGAATGTTTCACCAAACTTACGGGATTCCGGAGTGGATACCTTGTCGACGCAGCCGAATCCTGACATTACGCGCGAGCGCATCCTCGTATGTATTCGAAATATCGCTGTAGGTGATCCAGAGATCAGCCATGTAAGTCGGACACGGTCTCGCGCAAGACTGACGCGATCTGGACTCGCGTCGGGTCACACTTCGCGCCAGCGCCCATGGATGAGAAGACCTTTGAAAAGAGCAATCAGCGGTGTCTCGGGAGGAGGGGAGAAACCCAACCTTTAATCCGCTGTTATGACAATGCGCCAGCAACTCGATCTTGTCCACCGCCGTCGGATCAGCCTCATCCCTATATTAACGACCAGAGAAAGGGACCGACCTTGGTATTGATATTGTCAATCGCATCCACGACCCAATCCGCGCCCTCGAGCCATCCCTCGCTCTCCGTCCCCTTTCGCCAGAGCCCAACCCTCGTCTCGATCCTACCCGGATCCCACCATACCCGTCAGCCTTGCCTTCGAAACGAAATAACGTGCGGAGGGACTCACTGCGCCCAGGGTGCAATCTTCTTGAGAAACTTGCGCGTCGCTTCGACTTTGGGCGTGCCGACGTCTTCGAGCGTTGCGGCGGCGTGGCGATTGAGAGAGGAGAGGGTCGTCAAGTCGAACTGCGATGCGCGGCTTTAGTACTGAGTGATGAGAGGGGTCAAGTATGGTCTCACGTCGATGAGCAGGATCTTGGATACTCCACTGAGATGGGATTAGTATGGAACTGGCGTCAATGGACGGGAAGGCGAAAGTACCTTCTGAGTAGCATAAGGGCACACCAACTTCCGACCCCTCCGCATCCGACCTGAGATGGCGTGAATCCCCATGCACAGTAAGTACCCATGTCTGTAGGCGCTACCCGGCGTGACGTACCACGACGACGTATGAATCACGGACTTTCCGCATGCCTTCCTCTCCGAGGAATGTATAATTACGCGACAACTGAATGCCCAATGGATACGATACGCGTCAGCCAAAGGCCTACAACTAGCGACGCAAGGAACAGTAGAACGCACTTGCTCCCTGATCAACTCCTCATCATACTCCCCTTGTGCCCAAACCTTTTCCGCTCCAGCCTGGCCATACACCGGCGTCCCCGACGACACACCACCACTGTCCATTCCTTCCGCTACGCCTTCGCTATCCACCTTGCCGCGCGCCGACGTATCCGCCCATTCCTGTCCCGCGAGATCCGCCTCGACCTGCCGCTTCAGCTCGCGCGTGCGTAGCCGCCTGCGGATGGCCTGTCCGCCGAGGATCGAGCCGGCGGTGAGGAGTGCGGCGGTAGCGGCTGATGCTGCAATGAGAACACGCGGCTGGGCGAGTCGGGCCGTGAGTTCTGACATGGTGGTCGTGGGTGTAGATGCAGGAGAGGATAGACCAGGGATGAGACATGGTGATCGGGATCTGTGGATGGCCCCGCTGAATCGCTCGATTGCAGCAGGGGATTTGAATCCGCAGCGGGAGAGCAGAGACGCAAAAAGACTGGAGCAAGCACGAGTTGATTGACTTGAGCACCACCGGGCGCCTTCTCCAAGTTTTCCCAAGCGCATTCCCTGTTTTCGCCATCCAGAGTTGTCCCACATCCCGCGGTCGGCCGGAATTACAGCCAAGTCCCCCTCCGCCGCCCGTCCCTCGCCCGCGCATCCACGCCCGCACCTTGCTTGACAAGTCCGGTGACATCTCGGGTGGTACTTTGCGCGTTCTCCCCTCGACAACACCACCAACTCCTTCCTCAAGAAAAAAGATGGCCGCTCGACCTACCGTTAGCGTTTACACCGATGCCGGGGAGGCCTCGGGATCGGTTGCCTTGCCCAAGGTCTTTACCGCTCCCATCCGAATGGATGTTGTCCAGCAGGTCCACAGTGAGTATTTGTGGGAGTTGAAGGGAGAGAGGGGGGAAGACGTAGAGAGGAGATCAGCGGAGAGGAGACGTAGAGATGGGAATGAAGCGGGGACAGGGAGAGACAGGACGAACGGTCGGGATGGAGGACAACTGGAGCGCCGACTCGGAACCATCGAGCAAACGCTAACCCTTTGCCCCGCTCGCAGAGTCCATGGCCAAGAACCGACGACAGGCTTACGCTGTCGCCGAAAACGCCGGTCACCAAACCTCGGCCGAATCCTGGGGTACCGGTCGAGCCGTCGCCCGTATCCCCCGTGTTGGCGGTGGTGGTACCGGTCGATCCGGCCAGGCCGCGTTCGGTAACATGTGCCGAGGCGGTCGAATGTTCGCCCCGACCAAGACCTGGAGGAAGTGGCACGTCAAGATCAACCAGAACCAGCGACGATACGCCGTCGCTTCGGCCCTGGCTGCCTCGGCCTTGCCCTCGCTCGTTCTCGCCCGAGGTCACCGTGTCGAGAAGGTCCAGGAGGTCCCCTTGGTCGTTTCCGACGCCGCCGAGTCCCTCAACAAGACCAAGGCCGCCGTTGAGCTCTTGAAGGCCGTCAAGGCCTACGCCGACGTCGTCAAGGTTTCCAACTCGCGAAAGTTGCGAGCCGGAAAGGGCAAGATGAGGAACAGGCGACACAGGCAGCGACGAGGACCCTTGGTCGTTTACAACAACGACCAGGGTCTCGTCAAGGCTTTCCGAAACATCCCGGGAGTCGAGACCTGCGACGTCAGGCACTTGAACTTGCTCCAGTTGGCCCCCGGTGGTCACATGGGTCGATTCATCGTCTGGACCGAGGGAGCCATGAACGCCCTTGACGAGGTCTACGCCGCCAAGTCCGGCTACGAGTTGCCCACCGCCAAGATCGCCGCCAACGACGTTACCCGAATCATCAACTCGGATGAAATCCAGTCCGTCGTCCGACCCGCCGGTCAGCCCTTGGCCAAGAGGCCCTTCACCCAGAAGAAGAACCCCTTGAAGAACAAGGCCGTCTTGTTCCGACTCAACCCGTACGCCAAGACTTTGCGACGACAGGAGTTGCTCAAGCTCGAGAGGAAGCGAAAGGGTAAGTGGACGGCGCCAATTTCAGAGAAGCGGCTTGCTAACGCTTTGTCAATAGGAGAGGTCAAGAAGTCCGTCCCCGCTGGTACCGAGGCCGGCGAGGCTTTCCTCAAGACCTTGCACGCCCTCTAAGCGTCCATTGAGGTTTTGACCGTTTATCGGAAAAAGCTCGCTCGCTCATCGGAGCCCATTGTCGGTAGAAAGGAGTTGTAGAGGCTGATACATGACCACGATGCCATGCACCTTTTCTTTCTGCTTCTGTCTCGGTGTCTATCCCAGCATTGCGTCGTCCTGACGATCTCGGGCTGTCCCATCGTTCTGTTCAAACTCCTTCCCTCTCGTCTGATTGACTGCAACACGGCGAGTGCCGCTGCTGCCGGGCGATCGCGCGCGTCATGTGAGACATGACCGATTTCGGGCGATGCACATCGCCGTCTGCTCGTCGGAATGTCCGAGCGTCGTCGGACGGCCCAGCGATATCATGCTCCCCACTCGGCTGTCCCGCAGCCTGTTTTGTTCGGCACGAGGCATCCGCCGATACGCAGAAACGGCTAGGACGCCGGCAGCCAGCGTCGGACCTCCCCGCCTCCCGAAACCGAAAACGAACGACCGCGCGCATCATGACGACCCGCTCGATGGCTACATTGACATCTACCAGCGTATCTTTCTCCAGCCTGGCGCTTTCGACGGCTTGGCGAGCGTCGATAAGCTGTATGCCGAGTATCGTGCGAACGCGGGACATGTGCTAGAGCATGCCTTGCCGTATGAGGCATACCCTGAGAGTAGCCGACGGTCGGATACGCTGCATTCGGCAGAGTTGCCGGAGACGGAAGGCGACGGCGTCGTCCTCGTCGTTCACGTCCTGCAGGGACTCGCCGGACATGTTGAAAAGATGAGCGTCTGCTCTGGGTTCGCGGTGGGAACGGTCCAGGAAGGGCCGGTGGATCCGACAGTCTCATCCGATACCATCGTTACGTGTGCACACACGCTGGAAGAGGCGAGTCCCCTGCACGGGCCACCCAGGTTCCCTCCAGCTTACATCGGGGATCCATTTTAGATGCATCATCACCTTCGCGAACCATTCGCCGCGATGCAACCCTCATGCACATTCGTCATACCCTCGCACGGCAAACCAAAACTCATCGCGGCCGTACAATCGTCCATGCCGCGATCCGATCTCGTCGTGATGAAGACCGTTCCGAGCCGACGCCCACCACTGACATCCCTTCCCCTCAGTCCGTTCCCACTCGCCGTCGGCTCGGGCGTCCTGACGCATCTCTTTGGATCGCCCGATGTGCCCGATGTCGTTCGGGCGCGGAATCGACGCCAACAGGAGCCGGTGGCGGAGCCATTGGTGGAGGAAGCGCCTATAAGCTGGTTGGAGGGCAAGGCATGGCGACGATGGGGACGCGGCGAGCTGCTGGGCTATCGATCGTATACGGGACAGGAAGTCGAGGTACGCACGGTCCGCATCGATGGACATGCTCATGCTCATACTGTATCCGCAGGCTGGCACCTCATCCCAATTGCCTCACCTATTGACCTCGATCCTTCCCACGCAAGGCTCGTCGGGCGGCCCGATCTTGGACGCCAGTACGGGTGCCGTCGTCGGTATGACAAGCGGTCGTCGGATGGATAACAGGGTCGAGGGCGAACGCGGATGGGGCGCCGCGGCCGAGGGAATCTTCGAGGTGGGTTCCGCCAGGATGTGTGGATGGCCAAGAAGCTAACGTGGTTGAGGGACAGATGTTTGCTTTGCCGGGATTCGTGCCGGCTTCCAGGCGCAAGTAGCGGTAAAGGATGGAGCCAACGAGGCGTGATGTCTCTGTTGTCACGGACCACTATTATACGTTGTAAACGCAGTCAGTCAATGACATTTTCTCTAGAGGTACAACGCGTCCAATCGATATCCGCCGCGATACAACTGGGCAACAATGTGTCCACCTTTGCTCGTCCCCGCCTACAGCCCATCCATCGCCGCCCAATCATCTTCATACTCATCTACCGTCCCGAACTGCCCATTCTCGACGTCCCCTTGGGCCAGCGTCGCGGTCTTCTCGGGCGCTGATCCCGCATTCCGGTGGGCCTCCTCGGCCTCGGCCTCGGCGGCAGCAATCATCGCCTCGAAGTCCTCCTCCTCGTCTCCCTGGCCCTTGGCGCCGCTCTGATTGATTTCGGCAGATCCACCGGCGATCGCTAACTGCGCGGCGGCGGCTTCCTGTTCAGCGGCAGCAATCATCGCTTCATAATCTTCCTCCTCCATATCCATGTCCGGTTTTAAATCTCGCACTGCGGAAGCGCGTGATATCGGCTCGATGGGATCCGCTTGTGCGGATGATTCGCCAGCGGGCTGTGCTGTCGTCGCTCCCGGCGGCGGACTCGGCGAGCGGAACAAGGCATCCCGAAGTTCCTTGTCCTTTTCCCTGTAACCCCTAAGCGCGCTCTGTATCCCGCGGGTCCCATCAGCGCACGTCCTCACATACGACAAAACAAAAAAAGGCGAAAGCGAAAAACGTACCTGGACGACCCTGGTATGACACAGCGTCTCGACGCGCTCGACTGTCTCGGTGAACGCCATTTTGGGAAACATTTGGTGCGTCCACATCTGGTACATCGAGAGCAGGTGCGCAAGGTCCTTGGCTTCGTGGCCCTTGCCGCGCAGGCGGAGGCGTTTGGCGTCCTTGATGAGTGCAGGAAAGCCGCGGTCACCGAGGAGTCTGTTTGCGGGAAGTCCAAAAGGTTAGCGTCTTCCGTGTTCAGGGTATCAAAAGGGGAAAGAGGCGTACCGCTCCGCATCGAGCTTTGGCCGTGTTCGTTTTGGCTTGTCCGTCGCATCGCCGTCCGCCCCGGGCGCGGTCCCGCTCATCATCCCCGCCGGACCCTTGAGGGGATCAAACGTATCCCCTGAACCGCCCGGATACTGCGCGGCTGACGCTGCGGGATCATCTTGAGGATCGTCGTCGAATAGAGAGAGTGCGGACGTGGGATCAAGCGCACGGCGTGATGCCGCGAGACGGGCGGCGGCGTTCTGGGGTGCTGTTGCGGAAGATGGTACAGGGCCGGACGTTCGTTGTCGCTTTGATGGCGGATCCGCAGGACGCTCCTCTTCGCTCTCGTCATCTTCGTCGATCACCGGCCTCGCTGTACGCGTATACACCTCGGGCACCTGCTGTCCCGCTTTGCGGACGTACGTTCCCTCTGCGGCATCTTCGTCGTCGTCCTGGGCCGGGGAAAAGAAAAGGTTGACCTGGTTGGTACGCACGGGGGTGATGTCCATGCGAAAGGGAGAGCCGGCCCGTGCTGGCGGCGGCGGTGGCGAGTCGAGGCCTGCGGGGGGGCCCATGGTGGCGATGTCAACCGAAGCAGCCAGCCAGAGGATCGCCCTGCAGAGAAGCAGCATTAATTAATTCACGCGTTTCATGTACCTCACGCGTTCCCCGCGAGCTGCCCGTGATTTGGATCCGCAGCTGACCGATTGCTCAGCATCCTCGGCTCTCGTCTTGACAATGCGCCGGCGGTCCACATCCCCTCCCGGTCCCGGTCGCGCACCCATCCCCCACCATGGCCGCATTCGGACAACTCGTCACAGGCCCACCTGGCGCCGGCAAATCCACCTACTGCCACGGCATGCACCAGTTCCTCACCGCCCTCGACCGGCCCGTCCACATCATCAACCTCGACCCGGCCGTGACCGACCCGCCGTATCCGTGCGCGATCAACATCACCGACCTCATTTCCTTGCCCGAGATTATGGCAGAGCATTCCCTCGGGCCGAACGGGGCGATGTTGTATGCGATGGAGTACCTCGAGGCGAATTTCGATTGGCTGGAAGACGAGATGCACCGGCTGGTCGAGGAGGAGGAGGACCGCGGGGCGTGTTATATGATCATTGATACGCCGGGGCAGGTCGAGCTGTGGACGAATCATGATAGCTTGAAGCGTATAGTTGGGAAACTCATCAAGGCGGATTACAGGGTTAGCTCCTCGTAACGCTTCACCCTCCACGCCTCGCTCACGCTGCCCCACCAGCTCGCAGCCGTCCATCTCTCTGATGCGCACTACGTCACAGACGCATCAAAGTACATCTCGGTCCTGCTACTCGCCCTCCGTGCCATGCTCCAGCTCGAGATTCCGCACGTCAACGTGCTCAGCAAGATGGACCTCATCACGCAATACGGCGAACTGCGTGCGTGCCCTTCCTCCTTTTTCCGCGTCTACCACTGATTCATCTCGCGCCTACTAGCATTCAACCTCGAGTACTACACAGAAGTGCAGGACCTCTCGTACCTCGAATCGTCGTTGGAGACCGAACGGTCCGGCCACAAATTCGCTGCGCTCAATCGCGCCATCTGCGGCCTGATCGAGGACTACAGTCTCGTCAGCTTTGAGACGCTCGCCGTCGAGGTAAAGTGCTCCCTCTTCGAAGTTCAATCCTTACTGATCGGCTCCCGTGCGGCAGGACAAACACTCCATGCTCAAGCTCCTCCGCCTACTCGACCGCGTCCTCGGCTACGCCTACATCCCTCGGCCGAAACCGGGATCCACGACATCGACGACGACGGAGGACGAAGCCCTGCGCGCGTATCCTCTGCCGCAGTTGACGGGCGTACAGGACGTTGCGGACGTGCAGGAGAAATGGGTGGATAATAAGCTGGATTGGGAGGAGTGGGAGGGGCGGAGACGGGAGGAGGCAAGGGCGGGCGGACGCGGAGAGGGCATGGAGGAGGTGGCGAAGTAGCATCGGCTTTCTTCTGGGCATGGCGATGACCGTCATTCTCGGTATGGGGAAGGCGGGACATAGAGACGTTGCATGCCGAATGGGCGGGAGTTATAATCATGTCATTCAGGTAAAGGCTTCCTCGCATCATCGACGCAAAAGTTGGTGGCTGGTCGGGAGGCGCGCCTGCTGTTCGTTCATGGCGCGCGTACGGGGGCAGTGTTTGACGTGGGAAGCATGTGAATGCTGCGAAGCAAGTCGCCTTTGAGGGGGAACACGCCACGCAGAGATCTCGCTCAAGGATGCTAGGAAGGTATCAGGTGTCGGCACGGTAACGACGAAAAACGTGGGTCGAATGCGAGGCCTGTGTTGACATTGCCACGTTCCGAATTTCCGCAGCGCCGCATCCCTAGTATTACTCAGAAGTTCTGCTCGAGTCGAAAACGAGTCTAAATGTTGAAAGTCGCCTGAAAGCTCAAGACTCGCTGGCGGCGCATGACCGGCTGGTGTGGGGTGAATAGTATGCATAGAACGCTCCCTGCGCGTGAGAATGAACCATGGCACGGCGTTGGGGATTCGCTTGAGTCATACAACGCTCCCGACCAGGGAGACTGCGCAGGGCTAGAGGAATGGGTAACAGACCCGCTACGGCTCGCGTCGATCCATTTCCATCGCGGTGAGCTTCCTCAATGCTGTCCCTAACCGCGTATGTTTCCCTTCTCCGGGTTGGGGCTTAACATCCTACTGCTTGTTACCCGGCTTGCGATGTACAGCGGTCATTCGCGAGTCCAAGAGAGGATCTGCTCGGGAATGCGAAGCCTTCTGGCATCCCAGATCTCGCCAACTCGTCGGGCGCGATCAAACGCTCGGTCGCTCTCCTCTTCGAGTCGTTGCAAGGCCGGGAAAATCTTGTTGCTCAATATCGCGTAGCATCTCTCATGATTCCCTTTCCACATTTCGATGATTTCTTGCCTGTAAGAATGAGGTCGAGAGCTTCATCTGAGCTGATCCGAAGCGAAAATGGATGGCGCAACTAACGTATCTTCAAAAATCTCCTTCAGTGCCGCTGCGACGAGACTGGCGAGTCGCTCTTGTGTCGCTGTGCATTCTTTCCTGGGAGTCTGCATCTGTTCTTTGGTAGCCATCCACGTCACCTTTCCGGAGATATGAGTGAGACCAAGTGCGAAGCGCTCGAAAAAGACCCTACCCTGTACACTTTCATAATCAACTGTTGGTTTGCACGCGTGAGTCTCGGCATATCTCCAAACTACGTGTTTGCTTTACCTCTCGCATACCCAGCTCCTCGTTGCTGAAATCTTCACCGTCGTCTTGGGGGAATGCTACGACTGCATCACGCTGCTTGGGTACAGTTGTCCTGACCGGCTGACGTGTTACCGGTTCCGAACCCGATCTTGACTCTGTTCGCGCTGAACCAACTTCGGAATCTGCCGCCTCAACTGGTGCATGTGACCGAGTTGGACGCTTTCCTAAGTATGTACGGAGGCGAATCAGCTTGCGAAGCTTGTGTATTTATCAGGCAGACCGGGTCACTTATTCAAGCGAGCAGTTCCTGGGCATGCCATGAATTTCCGCTTACCTTCCGGCCCGCAGGAAGACAAGTGTCGCGACTTTCTGCTTGTCGAATTCTTTCGCTGGTGTTCCAACCTTGCTTGCTGCTGAACCTGCTGAACCTCTTCGATGCTTGCTTTCATGCCGTCATGCTTTGCTGGAGCTTGCCCGGCGTCTCGACTTTGCCCCTCCGTAGAGCCTCTTGTCGGTTTCAAAACGTTCAGAAGGTCCATAGCAAGTGCTTGATCTATTTCGGCTTGATGATTGTGGGCTGGTGCGTCAATCCGACGATTGTTGGCTCCAGGCTTGTCAAAGGTCCTCGATGCTGAAGGGCTAGGCTCCTTTGCTGCGATTGGATCCGCAGATGCCCTTCGAATGCGTTCGGGAGCTACGGCCTGCACTTTCTCAGGGTTTCGCTGAAGCCGTCCCTGGGTCTGACAAGGGAGATAGGCTTAGAGTCAGCTTCAACGCCGCGGCCGTCGCCCAGAATGTGTTCTCACTGGGTTAACGATAACTACCGGGGCTTGTTGCACCTGCACAGCGTCAGTGCTGACTTCCACTGCCGTAATGTCCCCGCCTCTCTCCCCAGAAGCGAGTCGCTTTTTCAGGCTTGATCTCATTTGCTTGTTATCCGTCATTTCCTTTTTGTAACTGCCCTCAAGCGGGGAGGAGAACCGTAAAGCTCTGAGATTCGAAGAGTTCGTTGCCGACTTTGCGCTCGAAGCTGGTTCCTCTGGGAGCTTGGAAGTAGCAGGGTTCAGTGGTGGGCCATAGAACAAATCCTCTTGAACTTTCGGAGTCTGTTGCTGGGAGATTTCCTTTGATTGAGTGAATCCTTGCGACCTCGGAGAATTCTGGAATTCCTGGCAAGAAATTCGTACGTGGTAGAGTGTCTGTCTTGGGAAAGCGCGTCTTTCGTCCGTGCATGAATGACTTACGGAGACTATCACCCCTCCAACTTCGAACGAGTCGCCAATCATACGAGTTTCGATATCAGCAAGGGTTGCGCTCTCGACTTCGTGCTTATCTGGCTGCGATGCGTTACTCTGGCTAGCGGTCCTGGCATCAGAACCGTGTTGGTTCCTGGTCGACATTCGCCGGACGTGCAGGGAATTGGCCGCGCTTCGAGAAAGGGCGAATTGGGATTTATCCCGCTGCGTTGCGGTCTGGGCTGTAGCTTTCCCCGTGCAGCTCTCTGCTTCCTCTGCAAAGCATTTCGCCCCTCGTCAATGTCGTAAACAAAGAAGCACCTTTCCTTGGGAATACGCACCTGTTCGACGCTTCTTAAGACGCGGGCCGTTCTGAACATTGTCTTCTTCAACAATGTTTCTCTTGTTACCAGTCATTGAGACACCCTCGCTGGCGTTGACAACTTCTCCTGGTTCTGTATGAGCACTTGAACGCTTGTTTTTGGGAATCTTCGTGGCCTTCGACCTGCTGTACGTTCGAGGCGCTCTACCACACGTCCAAGGAGGCAGATGGGTGGAATCCGCTAGGACAATTTTAGGTGACAGATGGTTGCGGCAGTTCGAGGAAGCATGTTGTTTGGTGCTTGAAGAGACCGACAACAAGCGCTGAGATTGTTGAGGGTCACTAACTGATGTTTGCGCGTCTTCTTGATGGTCAGCTTGCATGGAGCGGCTACTAACAGTTCCGCACTTCGCTTGGAGTGGCTTCTCTATCGCCTCATCCACTCCCTTAGCAGCGGCAGGAACTTGATCCTGTTTAGATGCCTGTTTGTGAAAGTTTAGAACTGTAGTTTTCGCCTGATGGGAAGATTTCTGCGAGTCCGCTCTGAATGGCTGAATCCCTCGAGGTTCCGCTGACGTAGTTCGAGCTGCTATCCTCTTGGATGAGGTAACTGGCTTTGCGGCTTCCGAGACCGATACTTTGGCGGGGCTTTCGACTAGAGAATGCTTCGCTGGTGGATTGACCTGTGCACCGCGGGTCCGAAGCAGTTTTATGATATCCGTCATTCCCCCGTCCACGTCGAGCTGTATTCGCATGATCACATCCTTTTCTAGAAAGTTTGCAGTGTCATCTTGGTTCAAAGCAATAGTGAGCAGACCATCATCCTCAATTCTAATCGGTTTTCCATTGGCGTAATAGCAGTCGGTGAGCGCAGAGTCCTTGACTATTTTCCCCTTCACATCATTGTCCAGTATCTGCCAGTTAAGGCTCTGCCCATCAATCAGCAGGCGATCGATCAAGCCTAGCTGTTGCTGGCATTCTCCGCTGTGGATAGTCTTGATGGGAAATGCTCGGAACTGTTGGTTTCTCGCGTGAAGCAACACATCAAGGAGCTTGAGTTGACCTTGTTCCGGATCCGATAGGCGTCGACCAAGGATATCCCAAAATGATTGCGCGACCTGTTTGCCCCAGAGCTTGGCTTCAATCACCTGCTGTATCCAGTCTCCCGGATCGGTAGCGCTCGCATTCAAAGTCACAAGCATCCCGAGCAGCGCTTTGATCAGAAGAAACGCTGAGAACGAAGGGGTCGATCAGTGTTGAGCTCAACGAATCATAGCTGTTAAGCTGCGGCCACTTACACTTTCCTCGGTGTACCCAGATGCCAAGATCGGAGCTGGATACAATGGAGCAATAAGATACATCGCTGCCCCTTGAGCTCTAATTATATATGCTCACTTCGAGATTGCACACTGTCCAAGGATGATCGCACGAGCATTCTCTTCCGAAAATGTTACCGAGTCTGACAGGCATTCTGCAACCTGAAAAAGAATCTGTCAGTCCCGATATTTGTCTAGTCGGAGGAGTCATAAACGCACCGTAAAAGCTATCCGTCGACTAGCTGAAGTCTCTACATGCGAGAGCTGAGCATTCAGAACCACCTTGAACAAGCTGTACCAGCGAACTTTGATTACTGCGTGTCAGGTCAAAACCATCATTGAGCATTCTCCAGCTGTCATTATTTATCACTCACCTTGGCATTTTTTCCTGCGCATATCCTCTCTCTGAGAGTTAGCTTCTTCATTGAGGAACGCCGAGCCCTCTTCAGACGGAGCCAGTTTCATCAAGCAGGCCTGCCAAAGCAATAGAAAATTTCAGACCGCTTGTGACCGTCCTTATCGGAAGTCAAAGGGCGATCTCACTCGAATCCTGGATACTTGGTAGAAGTTGAGCGATGCAAGGTGTCTGAGGTTACATACAAAGGGACTGACCATGAGAACCCCGCACACACCACATCTTCCAAGCTTCCTGCTTTCCATTTCAGCCGATCACAACCACCGTCACCAGAAGCCATCACGCGATACACGCTATCCAGCAGCAGATACATTAGCTTGTCTTCGTGATCGGAACGTAGGGAGTCGGGATACTGATAGGGGGACGAGCAAGATCAGCTCGCTGGATAGGAGAAACTTAGAAACGTACTTCGGCTAGGTGATCATAGAGAGTAGTCCAGATGGCCGTGATGTCAGAGGGTCGAGAGGGGCTATTGAGGGTGCTTGTAGCCGTCTCTAGTTGCTGATTCAATGCAGCAATGAGCGGGGATTCTAGAAGGACAGCTGAGCACACTCGCGCATCAACAGTTCACTAACATCGAGGAACGTCTGCATGTCTTTCACTCGCCCCATCGCCTCTTCCCTTCCCTTTCCTTCGCTGTACACCTTGAGAAAGTCTCGACGGCAATCATCGATGACGGATCTGAGTTTCGGGAAGTCGAAGGTGCGGTTCACGCTGGCTCGTGGCATAATAGGTCGTCGATAGGCCGTCTCTCAATTGAACTGAAGGCGTGGTCGCTGGACCAAGTTTGCAGGAGAACGTACGAAGGCGTAGTTTGCTCAGGCCTGGGATGTAGAAGGTCAAGCCTTTCGCCATCCGCGGCCCACTATATATCGCTGATACTTGATAGGAGAAACGCGACTAAATCTCGTCAAAGGACAGTCAAAGGACCTCGCCACATCCAGACGCCCTGACCTCGAACCGGTCTCAGCCTGAAACGCGACGTGAATAAAGCGCATCACCGGCCCAGCTTCATTCCTGGCTTCCTGGCTACGCTATGTCTTGTGCTGATCCTGAGATCGCCTTGCTACGTCCATTCCGTACGATCGCCGTCTAATGTCCTATTCACCGCCTCAACTTAGCACAAACGAGAGGTTCGCTTCGTCAATCACAGTTTTGAATGCTGTTGCCTTGAAGAATGCGACATCCGACAACTGCTATCTCCTCGTGGGGGATAAGTTACGCCTCATGCACTGAGATATCGACACAAGTCAGGCAATTATCCAGTTTATAGCCTATTCCGTTGACGATGCTCTATGTTCGCGACTTTTATGAATACAATTATGACTGAAAGACAGGGCCTTTACGAGATCTTTAAGCCTTGTTGCCTTTCCCCTTTCCGTTGCCGTTGCCCTTCCCGTTACTTTTTCCATTCCCATTGTTGCCGTTGATCTTGACACCCAAAACTTCCTGAGCTGCGAAAGTCCAGAGCGCTTGGGGGTTGTTCCAAGTATCAGCGGTGTATGAGAATGTGTAGTCGGCAACCTCATCGTTGTATGGGTTAAAGGTGTCAGGCCGCTTCCAAGAGTAGCTCGCCCTACGAATCATGCTCGAGTTAGTGACAGCTGCTCAAACTGGACGCAGCGCTAAAGGCTTACCGCCAATTGTGCCTGAAGTTGCCGTTGACAAAGAGGTCTGGTCCAGCAAGCGGGCTGTCTTTGAGGTTGGCCGTCTGGCGGGTCAGCGGTAACAGTATTAGCTTGGCACGCCGATATCCGAGGACAGCGAGTTGGCGACTCACCTTGACCTCTGAGTCCAAAGCGTCCCATTCGAGGACCTCAGCTCCAGACATACCAGCGTATGCTCCCTTGGCTGCACCAAAGTTGACGATCTTGACACCATGCAATTCTTGCATAAGAGTGGTGAAGGCCGCACATGTGCTGGCGCACTGGGCGTTGCCCACAATGAGGATGTTGGAGAATTCGAATGGTTGCTCGTTTGTCACGTTCACGCTCCAAGGAGTGCACGAATCTGCTGTTCGTTGCGAGAAGGAGTCCTGAATGCCATTAATGTTCAATGCGTCCGCAGGTTCCATGAAGTTGTCCGTGGGACCGAAGGCGGAACCGTTGAGCATGTTCCAACTGGGAGGGAAATAGTTGGGCAAGACCTCTGGAGGCAGACTCAAGGTGAGAAGTGCGACTGAACAATTATCAGCCCGGGACTTACGGTAATAATCATAGGTCTTGGCCAGCTCGATGTTGGATGCCATGATCTGCTTCGCCAGCTCGTTATCCCTCACAGCAGACTCGAAGGAGGGGTTGCGATCGACAGACGGACCCGCGAGGAGCCTGTGCAGCTGTATGATTGGGCCTGTCAATGGCGGATACGTATTGGCACCGATGCACATACCAAGTATCCCTCACAGACATATCCTCCACCATTGTTGGTCAAGTCGATGATAAGGTGGTCTGCGCCTTGGGCCTTGAGGCCGTTGATGCCTTCAAGCAGATTGGATTGCCAGGTGTAATAGTTTTTGGGCGAGAAGGAGCCTAGCATCATAACACCGACGGAAGTGTCTGGCAGCATGGTGTAATAGGTAACATCGTCGCTACCAGAAGCATTGTAGGCGCTCGGTACATAGGGTTGGGGCAAGTTGATCGCTTCTCGACGTGCGTTGAGGTCGGGCAAGGAAGCCACAGCTCGGCGGGCCCTGTGAGTACCGGCCGGTTCCAACAAGGTCGAAGAGGTGTTAGTGCTGTTGGTGACATTCGCGGCGACAATTTCCAGCTTGTAATCGACGCCATTGGTAACGTTCGTAGCTGCACAGTTGGCAGACCAGTATGAAGCCTGGTCGGTAAACTCGTTGCCGATCAGGGTGCTGACATACGGACTGCGGACCTGAGAGTCAGATAATGCTGTACATGGACATATCAGCGGGAGTCTTACATAGTGACCGTCTCGGGCTTGTTAGTGTCGGTCGGGATCAGCGTGACCGTGACATCGTACTTGGGATAGGTGGGTACAATCGATCCAGCAAAGTCTGAAGGATGGAGTCAGAGCCTTGCCAAGGAAGGTTTGCCCAGAACTCACCACCGACTCGCTGTCCCCACGTGCCCGCGGTATATCGATATGATGAGTAAACTGAATTCTCCCTGATTCCATGATCGAGATAGTTTCCCGAATAATTGGTTGCAATCTGAGAGACGTAGGCGTAAGGGTCTTGTCCCTCGATACTGACGACCTCTGCGACGATCACCAAACAGCCATGTCAGTGACCCCGCTATTGATTGGCGATTGACTCTTACCAGCGCCCGGGAATCGCGTGATATTAATACCCTTGTCCAGGTAATACTGGGTAAATTTGCCGCCCAGATACTGTCCGAAGAACTCGTTGGCATCCGGAATGACGTAGATTGCCTCTTTCTTGGAGTCTGCCTTCTTCGCAAGCGACACGATGGGGATCGGCAAGAGGTTCTGAAACGCATCGACGTAGCAGTATGGTAGCCAGAGAGTGTGGCCGTCATTGAGCCTGTTGACAGTGAAGTACAGGTCGACGTTGAAGTCGTAGTCGGTGTCATAATGCTGATTCCGGATCCTCTCGAATTCCTGTACAAGGTTCACAGTACTCTCCTGGTACGGGGCGGGCGAGTTCACGGCCGATGTCTCGTAAGTGTAGAAGTTGATGACGCTCTCGGCGACCGCCATGACGTTCTGCCTAATGTCCTCCCGGAAGGGGAAAGATTTGAGGCAGTTGACGACATCCTGAGGATCATTCACTACCAAGAATGGGTATAAGCACGTAGTAAGTGCACCTTCTCTCCTACTTACAAGTCTGCGTGGCGATGTATGAGCAGGCGTCTGCACCTTGCCACCTCTTCTGAGTAGGAGCAGCGGATATCAACCAGGGCAAAGCCAAAAAGGCTGCAGCGACGGTCTTCATGTTGCGGTCAAAGTTCCCGACTGAGATGGCATCTTCTCGCATGCAGCCGATCAACTTACTCGAAGGCTATATAGAATTTAAGCAGGGGCGCCACTTGGTTGCACGCCATCCGTATCATCCGGTTGACTGGCCTTGAGTCCTGGAGCCCACTGATCGGATCATGTGGAGACCACAACGCTACCAGGAATAGCACCGTCCTGGCTCGTATGTCGCAAGTCGATAAGGCGACACTAGATCCCGGATGGTGGATGGCAATGGGTGCCTGTAACGCTAGCATGTTGAGATGTCGGCAAGCTATCGGGAAAAGGATCCGCCGTGCAGCCTGGGTTGAGCTGTGTCACCCAGCGGTTCCCTATACCTTGCTCAACAAGCTGTAAAGACTCGCGTTTGCGGTATGCGAGGTAGCTGTCTAAACAGCACACTACGCCAGCTACCACGCCGTTGTGAAACGGTGTCGCACATGGGCCTATTGTGAGCCCGTATGAACCGTCGGCCGATGAGCAACTATACCAGGTACCCGGATCAGGCGGGCTCTGATATTGGCGACTTGAATTCTGAATCGGTAAAGGGCTAATCAACGATAACGATAGAGATCGTATATCTGATCGCACGAACCCGTTAGCGTTCCTCTATTTTTGGAACCGTGCCTTTACGGGACAATTCAAAGACTGCAGCTGCTCAAATAGCTCTCCAAATCCTCTCTGTCTCTCTGTCGAGACTTACGAGGAACATCGGGGGTCTGCCAGCCTACTCGTGAGGTCATCGTCGCCTCGCGGTGAAATCACGCATCGCGCGGGCGCCCTCATTGGTCATAGCTGCCTCAGGGCCCGACACCGAACAGAGATGGTGGCAACGCGCGTAGGTATGAAGCAGACTTCGGATGTAGCCGGGACTTGATCTATAGTACTGCTACTGCTCTCGCATCTCGAGGGACATGTAACTCCAAGGTGATCTCCCAGGTCTCTCCCCCTATCGAACCGCTCCAACGCGCGACTCAGATTGGGCAAAAAACATAAGCGCGATACTACCTGCGATCTCCAGCATCTGGATGAGCAAAAAGGGCCGAATCCCGGAATCGAACCGAGAACCACACCCAAGCGAATGCTGTCAAACAGCAAACGCCCTAAGGGTGTATCATACCACTAGACCAATTCAGCGACGATGTTTTGAAAACGCCAAATTAAATTGAGATGTGAGATACCCCTAGTGCCGATTCTTAAATAGTCGGTCGTAGTATCGCTTGAAGTTATACCGTACCATTGTCTGATGTCGATCTACAACATTTCAATCTTTGATCTGTGTGGATGTTATGTAGCTAGAATCGTCAGGGATCTTCCCCGGCTTGTAGTGTATAGCAGCGCGGTCACGCGACCAAAAACTCATTTCGAAGATTTCGACACCTGTCACGTCAGAGATACCGATATCAAGGCGGAGTCGGACGAAGTAAAGGCCAGAGGTGTGAGTGTTGAGGGCTCTTGTGATTTGGAATTCGTTAGCTGAGCGTCAGAGGAATGTCACATCTCTCAGTGCGAGATGACATGAACGACGGCGTTTGCCGCTGTTATGAACAAGGCTCGGAGGAGAGGCTTGCTACTGGATCATACGAACTATGATGTGTAGAACGTAGAATAGTGGTCTGAAGGACCACTTTACAACTGATAGGATGATACTTCCATCCATCTATAAGTACCCAATCTCTCCCCATCCATCGAGAGATGCTTCCGCTCGTGTTGCAGATCGCTACGAGAGGTGGTGCTGTGATGGAAACCTCAGCGCACGAGGTATCGTGGCGCTGCCGCACCTGCGCTCGAGTTGTCATTTTGGACAGCCGCCGCCAGTCTTTAGAGGATGTGTTATCGACAGGTGAAAATGTTACCGAATAGGTCAAGCCGTGCTCCGTGTGGATGCACATCATGCACAAGCAGCTTGCTACAAAGGCTGCCTGAGCGTTGGCAAGGCTGTGGTGCGGCTATCCAGGCCAGAAAGTAATGGCTGTGACTTGGGACAGAAGGTATATACCCATCAAGGTGAGGGATCGACTATGCCGCTGAAGCCCGATGGGATTTTGCAATCAAACCCTGCGTAAATCCGGACTCTAGCAAGCCGACAGAAACGCCAGATCAAGTACCTGTACTCCACGGCTCAGCACTTGATCAAGAATCAAGACAGGAAGATCGTATTGTTTGCCTCATGGCTCTTCGGTTAGGCTCTCAGCGGATTCCGCGAGCTGTATATCTGAACTACCGTTATCAGCTCTGCACTCACAGTGGCCCGAAGCCTCGTCTCAGTAAGTCGGACTTGCTTTCTAGTTGAACCTATAAAGGGTCTGGTGAATGCTTCGAGAAAGCGGTCCGCTTCATGGCGGCGACTCTGCCCACTAGCCATTGTTGTCCACGATATGGGGTCCAGCGCAAATGTCAGATCGTTGCGAGTCTGCAAGCAAACTTCGTTGAACGTCCGAAAATGGAGTCAAGCCCGTGGAACGCACAGCCCGCTTACCGGTGTCGCTTCCGGTCGCTCTAAGCCAATCTACAGCGGCAATCGCGCTCGCTGAGACTTATTACAAGGTGTCTGTACATTCTGACTGTTGCCGGATAGCAACCCTCCATGACCGCCGCGTCCAGTTCATATTCCCGTTTCATCATCCAGGGCGGGCTAGTTATCCAAGTAAAGCAGCAGATCCATAAGGCGTTGGGAAAAGACTCCTTTCATCAGCCACGGTTTTCTTGCTGCCTCTGTGACACGCATGAACACGCCTGCACGTTTATGGCACACTGAACGAGCGCGACCGCCGACATGCGTTTGATGGATGACATGTCGAGAGCTGTCAAGACGATCGTAGAACTACACGCTTGCAGTACAGCAGAAGTCACATCCATTTGCTAGCGGTATCCGGCGGTCTGACGGAATCCTCACGATTCCACAAATACTCGCCGTGAGGCAAGATACTGGCGCGTGAAGTCGTCTAATCCGCGTTCGAGTCTTCATGATTGTCACCGCACGTGCCTACTGGCATCTATGCGGCTTGCCATTGACAGACCTTGAAGTCTGGGAAGACGTCAAATCGATGCGTACTGATATTGCAACCTTGGCAGACACCAGACAATAGTGCAGTAAAAGTCCAAGCGATATTACTTACGCGATTGACTGAAGGATTGACACCAAGGAGACTGTGGCTCCAAAATCTCGACTGACGATCTCAAGACATCGTCGCTGAATTGGTCTAGCGGTAAAATCCACCTTTACGTCGAGCAGAGTAGTCAGCGTAACATCACAGACCCGACAGCAAGTTTAGCTTAGTGCGATCAATCGCGGAGTGCTGACGTAGTGGTCTACGTCGTCTCGTGAGGTGATCACACGGTCTCTGATACAGAGACATGTCTTGTGAAAATGGATTTGCTGTGGCCTCCTTCCGCTGCTAGTCCAGCGTAGTGGTCTTGTCCAGGGATTTTGTTTTCTTGCGAGATTGCCAAATGTCGTTATCTGGGCCGAACAATCAGGATGTTTGAGATGCCTTTTGCTCACTGAGGATGCGCAGATCCCGTAGAAACCGCAGAAAGTCCCCAGGTAATTCCCTCGGATAGTCTACGCTCTGAGAACTATCGCGCAAGAAAGACGACCCGTATGCTGATCGTTCTCTTCGGCAAAGCTACGGAAGATATGCTTTCGTCAGGTCGCATTATGCAAGCTATTATGCACGGCGGTTGCAGGTCGGCACGCGTCTTCCGAGACGCGTCCCGGAAGCAACCGAGGACCGAACGTCGTTCGCTTCTACAGTTGACCGCCAAAGTGTATTCTTTGTCCTCCATAGCACGTCTGCTATGCTTGTTCGAGAAACCAGGACCCATTCCACCATAGAAACCCCTGCAAGGAACCAAAGGGTGCCTAGTCCTCGCTCAAAGGCCACCCGGAACGCAAAGGACCTTGGCGGTACACCTCGACCCTCGTGCGCACAACATCAATGCGCTTATAAACATGTCGGAACCCTTCTCCGCTCCGCATGCCAAGCGGTACATCAGTATACCACAAACGCCATCTTCTGGCACTCAGCCTGGCCAAGCTCAACAACCATTCCGGTCGTCGTCTCCTTCCACGCTGAATCCACATGTGCAACGCGTGCCAAACCCAGACTCTCCGACTTCCATCACTTCGTCCCCTCAAGTCCCAATGCCCTCTAGGTTTACGTCGTCGTCTTCCCTTTCATTGGAATCGCCGGTGCTTGCGTCTTCACCCAACATGGGTAGCTCGGCGTTGGACCGCATATCCGCTTCGGACCGCGACCTGACGCGGTACATCGACAATGACGCCGGTCGGACAGAGATGGAGCGTAAACGTGCAGATCACAGAAAGACGATACAGCCACATACATATCAAAAGGAGCAACAGCAACAAGCACAAAGATACGCATGTCAGCGACAGGACCACCCCATTCGCCAGCGACTGGCGTCATCGCCATCGCAATCATTCTCATCGTCTAGCCTCGCGGACTCGAGTCCAAAGTCACGGATGACCCCATCGCCCAACGTCGGCAGTCCCGCAAGCCCGCAAAGATCACCTGCAGGGCCAGCTAATTATGGTCAGACTGTCGAGAGACTTGAGATGGAGACACTGCTGAGGTCTGTGGGCGATGACCGAGATCGGGCATTACGTCAAGTCTTGGAAGAACGCAACTCTTTGGCAAGTAGCTTGTGACCCCACTCGACTCCATGCTGACACCCGAACAGGCCTTTCAAAATGCCCAGCTCTGGAAGCTCGTCGAGCGCGAGCGGCAGAAGAATGCCGAGATGCGCGCGGAAAGGGAAGCGGCGCGCAGGCGTTCGGCAACCGAAACGCAGACACCATTCGCCGGGGAAGCCACGCGTCTTGATCAATCCGTTTCGAGCACTATCCGGACCATATCGGACGATGTGGAGCACGCGGACGACAACAGAAAGGCAGAAAGACAACGGGCCAACACTGTAACCGCGCACAAGGAGGGTGCCGTAAATCGGCGTGCGCAACCCACACGTCACCATTCCGAACAGCATGCACAAACTGAATTTAGGTCAACACCAGATTACCAAGACAGCCGACACAACCCTTTCATGCTCAAGATGTCGGCCCCACGATCTTTTGAGGACGGAGAGCTGCCAAGCCCGACAACATATTCTTTACCGGATCAGGACGTCCAGAACGTCCTTTCTTTGGCAAAACCTGTAGGGTCATCATCCGCTCCAACATCGCCCGTTCGGCGTCATTCGGAAGGGCTACAAACGGTCCAGATGTGTCCGAATGAGCCGGCTAAAGATGGCGCCCAGCGCAATCGCTTGGGAAACAATCCTGGCTTGCTGCCCTCACCGCCGATTGGAACTCTGCCTTCTCTCGGGGATAGGACGCTTTCAGAGCAAACGGACAGCTCTCTGGCGACGCCTTTGTCCGAAGAGATGCCTAGCGTGCCAAGGCCCAGCCACCATGAGACTGCTGGTACGAACGCAAAGGAGACGCTTTCCGATGATGCAATAGAGGACGTTAACACTCTTCAACCGGCTCGTATCACCGGTCCAGACTCCCCTCTCCTGACCACGGCAATGCTGCAATACACCCGGTGTAGTATTCCGTCAGCCCGGGTCATGCAGAATGCTTCAGGCAAGGAAGTTATGTGCTTCATCGTCAGGGTGACTCTGCAGAATCCAGTAAACGGCCAAATGCTCAGCTGGTCTGTTGGAAAAATGCTCAGCGCTTTCGCCAGCTTGGATATCAAGATTCGGTCCATCCTCGGCGGCAAAAAAGAGATTAGACAAGCCGGTATCGCATCGTTGCCGGAGAGCAAGTCGTGGAAGGATTTTGCGCCGAGCAAGATCGATCAGCGGAAAGTGAGTCCTTCGAAAGTCGTTCGCACTATTACTCATAGTCTTCTCAGGCAATGCTAGAGCTGTACTTGCAGAGCTGCCTTGCGGCTCCGATGGACCGAAAGGAGGATCTCTGCCTGTTCCTCACAACGGATCTTACGCCTGCATCGTTGCCGCAGAACCCCACCACCAAAGAAACTGCCTTCAAATCGGGCTATCTTACCAAGAGGGGGAAGAATCTAGGAGGGTAAGTCGGCTTGCGAAGATTCGCTCTCGCTCAACTGATAGTTCCTTGTAGCTGGAAGACTCGATTTTTCAGCCTCGAAGGACCTGCGCTGCACTATTATGACAAACGAGGCGGCAATCATTTGGGCACGATCCCAATACTCTATGCCGAAATTGGTAGACAGCACAAGGATCCATCGATAGGACCGCAAGATGACAAGGCTTATAGGCACGCTTTGCTGATCATCGAAGCAAAAAAGGCCAATGGCGCCATGGGCTTGAAGCATGTACTCTGTGCGGAAAGCGACCAGGAGCGGGATGCCTGGGTTGCGGAATTGTTGAAAGCTTCCAACAAGTCGCAGATGGCGTCGGATTCATCAGCCGGAATTGTCAAGTCGTCTCCAACGCCTTTGCCCCGACAATCCACCAGTTCTAGTCTCGTGTCTGATAACAAAGGTCATGAGCAGGATTCGGAGAATGTCGGTGCAGTTCCTATCACTTCGCGGCCGATCCCGACACCTCCCCCGGCGCAATCGACAGGTAGTGGTATAGCTTCATCTCCGAGTAACAACGAGCTTGCTAGATCCCTCCCGACGGAGTTGACGGATGCCGTCGGAACCATCATAACAGATCGCTCGAGGCAGTCTGGATTACCGAACAAGGGTCCGTCCACGTCTTCAGCAGTAACCAACTCTCCCGGTAGAATGAAGCGTCAAAGCGTGATGCCATTGCGATACCAGGCGTTGTCGCAGGAGAAAGAATCCTCGCACACGCCATTGAGCAAGATCTCGAGCAGTACATCTGGCAAACTTCAAGAAGCTGAAGCTACCATCCGCATCACGCGCGACATGATATCCGGCCCATCGAATGGCACTCCCTTGCCCGCGGGATTCAGGTTCGGCAAAGAGTCCAACGAGAGAGAACGCAAAGCAAAGTCGATGCGGCTGTGGGGCTTTGGAGCGAAAGGTGAGCATTGAAGATAGGCGCTCGTAAACCTTCGGTTGCTGATCCACATGAGCAGTCTCGACCGCCCCTGCCGTCGCATTGAGACAAGTCTTCGGTGTGCCGTTACAGCAGGCTCTGCAGGTCAAGTCCATAGCAAATCTGCCTTCTCCAGTCTTTCGATGCATCAGATATCTGGAGGCTCATCATGCCGAAAAGGAGGAAGGCATTTATCGTATAGGTGGAAGTCAATCGGTGATGAACCGCCTGAAGGACCGTTTCAACGCTGGTAAGCTGATCATGCCCTTTTGTTAACGGTCGAGTCTAATTCCCGGTGTGAAGAGGGGGACATCGATCTTTTAGCGAATGACGAGCATTGGGATATCCATGCCATTGCTGGGTTGCTCAAATGGTACTTCAGGGATCTGCCTGTCAGTGTTCTCGACGATCAACAGACTGCATTCGTACAGACCATGGGTTAGTCCCAATAAAAAATTGACTGGATCGAGCGGTCGCTGACTTGCAATCCCGCAGATCTGGTGGATGATCGTCAGCGGATTCAAGAACTCGCGCGCCTCGTCAGCCTCCTACCTTTGGCGAATTACAGCCTACTGCGGGCGCTTTGCAGCCATCTCATTCTCATTATCCAGCACTCAGATGAGAATAAGATGACCTTGAAGAATGTTTCAATCATCCTGGCACCGACGATCGGTAAGTATTCAACAACAATGAGATAACCCCACGCTAACTCGCTCTGCAGGTGTTAATGGCGGGACCCTTTCGTCCTTCCTGTTACATTTCAAAGCGATCTTTGATGGGGAAGAATTCCCGTCATCTGAAACTGTCGTGTCGAATGCAGACGCCAGTCAGCACAATGCAAGCTCGAGTTCTTTGCCGGATGCAAACGAAGAAACAACAGGCCAGGCAAATGCTCGAAACAGAAACAGCAGGATCTACGCTGAGGCTTCGGAACAAATGCTAGGGATGGGAGATCGGCAACTTGACCGTGAGTAAGATGGCTCAGATTACATTTGGCATGCTTAAGTTCGGACTCTCGACAACAGAGCAAGACGAGGAATCTGAAGCAGACTACGCCGGGACGGAAGCCGACTGCGGTAATTCGGAAGCGGATGTTACTGCCAAGCAGATAGACAGTGCCGGAAGAGAGGACGTGCCAGACAGTGACAGATTGACTCCCTCATCATCCTTCAGCAACGCTGAGAATGGACTGCGCAACATCCCTAGATCGCCTCGAATCGACTGGTCGTCTGCTGTACCTCAGTGAACGAAACTATCGGCCTCAAACTTTATACCAGCTCCTATGCCTCCACCGTATAATAGTGCATCGAGAGGCCCTGAGTGTAGGACCCTCGCTTTCAGTGATTGTGGATTCTAGCATCGTTGTCGATAGCAAGCTGGGCTTCTATATGACACATCATAGATCTGGACGTTCAATCAAGGCTTCCTGTTCGGACTTTCACGAATTGCCATGCTCTGAGACGGTGTTTCTTGTCTTTTGTAACCAGCTGGTCCTCTTTCTGAGGGAGACTCGGAACGCCCCGAGTGGGTAGGGTGTCGTAATCGACTCGACCATATAGTTCTTCTCGCGTGGTCATGTCCAAAAGCTTTGGTAAGAAGAACCGCTGTTCAGGCCAAATGGAATCAACCGGGATATCTTCGAGCTCGTTTTTTGAGGCGTTCTCCATCGTCGATATCGACGGCCATCTGAACCACTTTGGTGTCATCTCTTCCGTTCTTCAAGAATGTGTCAGAGATCTCTTTTGGGTCCATTCGTCGGATGCAGCTCACTCGATAGGGTGTCCCTTGAATTCGTCGCAGAGGTATATCCATATCAGAGCTGATGTATTGGACCCTTCTCTGAGAGGTCCGTTGCTATCTGTAATCACGCATTGTCCTTTGTAGGTAAGGGAAGGTTCTGTCAGGCCAGCTTCCTCCTACAATGATCGAATGATGTATAAGATGCGGCAGTGGGATATATGTGAGTCGACGGCCTCTTGGGAACTGGTTACCGACAGACCCACCTCGAGCTCCCTCTTGGCGCATGCTTCCATGGACTCATCGGCATCAGGTTTACCCCCGAATCCATTCCACCTACCACCTCATTTGCCTATCAACTCTAACCGATATCACGATCCTCAGCCTGATCTTACAGATGCATTCCCATACCCCGCTTCTTATATCCAAGGAGAATCTGACGACAACCCGCGTCAGCGTTTCGCTGGTTCCAAAGCGATCACGTTGTACCTTTCCATTGTTTTTGTCAACGACGAATACCAAAGTAAAGTGTTTGACCTGGACGACGGGTAGCCACGCATCACCTGGGATTGGAAGTCGCTCTGAAATCACGTCGGCGGCATCCGTGTGACCTGAAGAGATCTGATTGATCCAGTTCAAGCTGTGCATATCCCAAGGTGTCATAGAAAGACCTCAAGCCGTGTGACTTCGACAGGCTGTCGACTGATGCGGATTTTCAGAAGAGCCCTTGCAGGTCAAGTGCCCTGCACATGCTCGGAAGGGCAAGAAACTGAACTGCAGTTGCGACCTAGTTGAGAGCGGTCGATGCGAGGTGGTCACCGCGTTTTGCATCCGCGGAGCCATGAATCATTGAGGTCACGCGCGTCGCGTCGAGTCCACTCTCCAATGTGACAGCCAAATTCCTGCTCATCATCATCAAGCTGTTGGTATCTTGCGTTCAAGAACAAAGCTGTAGCAATTCAGTCTCGCATAGTCCCATCTTCACCATCTCCCGCTCGGACATTCCATTCGTATACGATGGCTGTGCCGGCAATGAAGAAACTGGTGTTCACGGAGAAGCTGGTACAGAACAGCAAGAGCACCGGCATTGATGCTCTTCACAAGAAGCTTCAGGTGAGTGAAACGTACTTCAGCTGTTTAACACGATCTCTCAAACTGTGTGATAGGACCTACACGAAAAGCTCAAGGTTCTGCAGCAGGATGAGACCGATCTCAAGTCACTGAACGCGGTCAGTAAGGAGCTTATCAACAATACGTTGCTCTTGCACAAGGAGTACGTCCATCATCCGAGATCTGTGATGAGGAATCCTGACAACGAGACCTCACAGCAAGGGAGTCAAGGCATATGTGGCATGCTGCTTGGTGGACATTCTGAGATTATATGCCCCAGATGCGCCCTACAACGATGCGCAAATCAAGGTAAGTTTCTGTGTAACCCCTTGACGATACAATTTTGAGAAATCGCCTTCGCTCTTCAGGACATCTTTCATTTCATCCTTCGACAACTCACCCAGAACCTCAAGCAGAGCCAATCCGCCTTTGGCGCCAGCAAGGGCAAAGGCAAGGCTGGTTCCAATGCTTCACGGATCACCGACGTTCCGTATTACGCACAGTACTACTATGTTCTGGAAAGTCTGGCCACCATCAAGAGTGTCTGTCTGATCCCAGACCTAGAAGGTGCGGATGGGTTGGTGTTGGAGTATGTTCGGGGAATGCTCAGCATCGCCAGGTTTGTTCAAGGTTTCATTCCCGCTTTCCGCAAGAGGCTGACTCGCACTTTCGCCTAGGCCGGATATAAGCAAGACGATGCTGAGATTCCTGCAAGAGATCGTTGTTTCCTTGGTGGAGGAAAGTGCTACTATGCCGGCAGGTGTCTTGGACTGCCTCTTGGGTCAGATCACAGGCTCCAAAGATGTCAGTTTACCGATTCCTCTCGACTCATCGGCTGAAGTCTGTCTTGCATGGTATACCTCATTAGCATACCGATTTGCCAGTCTTCCTTCTGGCTACGGGTGTTCTGACGGAGGCGGCCCAAGCCTTCCATCGTCCTTTGCAGTCGGTGAGGCTTGGAATGTTCCTGACAATGAAAAGAGCTCACCGCGGCTTGTTCCAGCATATCGTCAACATTTACAACGAACACGCAAGGCCGCAGGATGACGATGATCTCTCTGAGCTCGAAGATGCGAATGAACTGATTATCGTGCTATTTGAGCATTGCCCGAGGGTACTCCTTCAAGTCTTCCCACAATTGGAAGAGACATTACAACATGATGCGGTGCAAATTCGGATACTCGGCACGAATACCTTGTCAACGATCTTCGGTCTAGCCGGCAAATACAACCTCAGCGTTGGGTCATCAGGATCTCACGTCATTTATCGGTCAACATGGGAGGCCTGGCTCAAGCGGAGGACGGACAAAGCGGTGGCGGTCCGTATAGCTTGGGTGAAGGGAACGAAGGCTCCTCTGACGAATCACCCAGAATTGCGGATAGAGCTTGAAGGTGAGTCGCCGGTATGATCCTTGCGAATCACTTAATTCTAATCCCTCCAACAGCTGCCATTGCTGAGAAGCTAAACGATGTTGATGACAGAGTTCGCGGCGCTGTCTGTAAGATGCTGGGCTCTCTGGATTACGAGACCGCGGCACATCATGTCACGTTAGGAACAATGAGAGCTCTCGGAGAACGTCTTCTGGATCGAAAGGTAGCCATATTCCCTTCAGTGGAATACACGCTAATCATACCGAGATTGCAGCTCTCGGTCTGTGAGGAGGCCTTCAAGGGGTTAGGCAGACTATATGACTTGGCATACCCTCAAATGTTTGTGCCGGAAATGATCACGCTCGCACTCTGCCTGTCCTAATACGTGTTGCTCGAACAGTCACGCCGAAGATACTACGGCCGTAGAGCAATTCGCCTGGATCCCGGCCAAGATGTTTGGCTCGTATTGCGAGAATGATACGCCGGCAATCAGGTACGTCATTTGGGAGAGCCCGACGACAACCTACTTAAACCTCAGTGCCCGTCTAGGCAAATTATCGAAGAGACTACTGCAGAATACCTCCTTCCGCTGCCCGATCCCACAATCACGAACGAAACAGTCTGGACTGAACGCCTATTAGCGGTGGCACCGGCTGAAGACAACAAAGCTTTCGCCAGCTTTATGAACATGTCAAATCTTCCTGAACCGTAGGTTACTAAATGGAACACTTGCCTCGCTGTCAGACCTGACGAACGCATGGCCGACAGTGGGCTACGACCTTGGGAAGTCTATCTACAGGCGTGCATACAGTACAATGTAAGCAGACCTTGTCAACATTGCGTGTCAGTGATACTCACCAAGTATCGCAGGGCGGCGTTATGGACGACAGGGAAAAAGAGATCACGTTGATGCTCGACCAAATCTGCAGATTCCTGTGTTAGTGATTCTCTTCTGACCGCATAGGTACTTGGCTGACAGCCACCTCAAAATTCGCGTTTGCTTGGTCGGCAGCCATGAGTTTTGCAAACGCAACCGAAGTCGAGAGCGACTTGAAGGAGTTCGCCAAAGCGAACGAGAAGCGTTCGTATCAGTATGTGGAAAGTCTCTTGAGGACAGATTCTGTCATACACGATATTGTGAAAGCCAAGGTGAATGCAGAACGATTATGCGCGCTCTATAGACAGCTAACCCAGATTTGATAACCAGAATGAACTGCTGAAAAGGATAACACAACAACAGCCAGCAGTTCTCGATACTTTTGCTGCGGTCTGCAGAAGAGCATCTTTATGGATTGTCAATCGCTCGTCCATTCATACTCTCTTGCAGGCAACAGGTAAATCCGACAAAACGAGTGCCAAGGCGGCTCAACTGCTCCGGTTTGTCTCGAAGCACCGTCCAGCTATCTTCAAATACCACATTGCAGAGCTGCAAAAGACAATCTTAGACAAACGGACCTCGGCCTCTGTGGAGGCTGGCATTAGATGTCTGGCACAGGCGAGTTTCGGTAATCCTTCGCTCAAGCTGGACAGGTACGTTCGGATACAGCCTTCGATGCTTGATCAATTCACACATCCGTCCCCACAGCAAGACTATCGAACGTGCGATACAGATGTGCACCGGCAACAGCGTTCGCCTTGCCAAGTATGCGGCTAGGCTGTTGGGCCAAATGAAATTGACAGACGCGAGTGAGAAGGTAATCCAGGTAAGATGCACCGTTACGGCAAAGCTATGTCTTCGAATTCTGAAGACGAGACTTTCGCTCCTCGATAGGATGTGCTCGACAAGTTTTCAGAGGAGGCAACAGAATCATATCCTGCTTGCATCGCAGCCGTCACTGAGATGTGCCGTTCAGCGTCCTTGCTTATACACGATCATTGGTCCTCGATCGAGGCAGTTGTCGGGGAAACATTGCTTCCGCAGCAAGACAACAGATTCCCCACCTCGCAAAGTGTAAGTAAAGATGGAAGCTGTCTATCCCCACAACTAACGTTGCTGAAAACGCAGGAAGCAGAGGAAGATGAGCCATGGGTTGACTTTGACGATTTGGCCGCAATGGATCAGGCGAAAATCCTGGCATTGAAGCTCGTCACGAATAGAACGCTATTCTACCCTGAGGGCCGTCCAGCAAAGAACGAATTAGCGTTGCACATCAGACGGCTTTGTGCCGTTGTCGAACATGATGGATACCTCTCTTCACAACTGAATGAACGGTTCGTCATATTCGTTTACACATTATTGAAATGCAAGACTGACTCTCCGGACACAGTGGTCATGTGCGAGGTCACCTCCGACTGACAGCGGCAACGTCGCTGTTAAAGGTTGCTGTCTTCGCTCACAACGAGAAAGAGATCGATAACACCGCATTCGAAAATGTCGCCTATGTTGTGCAGGTTTGTCACTTTCAAACATTGGGCGGGAAGCCCGGTCTGACTTTCATTTCACTGGTAGGACCTGTATTTCCAGGTTAGGGAAGCATTTCTGCTGAAATTACGCAAACACCTCGTACGAAAACGAAACGCGCCGCGGTGGAATATGGTACCGTTCCTCTCCGCTCACGATCTTGACGACGAGCTGCATGAGCTGGTGAGCATTCTCAGGCTGGCAAACTGCGACCACTCGTGGCATCTGACGTTGTCGCCACCCCACTCAGGGACGTCGTCTGGCAGTCGAACTCTCCGCTAGTCTAGACGAGAGTGAGCGAAGGTCTCTCTGTATCCACAAGACAGACTACTCACTTCGTTACTTTTCAGAGACGCGAATGGAGAGGATCGAGCGGCAGTTCGCGCGTCTGCTCTCGCTGATATCACATCACCCGGACTTTGCAATGAGGCAAGACTCGCCTTCGGAACATGAGGAATGGATTCACGCAGCAACGTATGTACAGATGTTTCGGATGATCAGACGAGAAGCTGATAGAGATATTTCGTTCCAGTTACATCCTTCTCTACGTTGATACCGTTGCGAACGCGAACAACATTGCGTACTTGCATCACCTCGCCTCGCAGCTAAAGACAGTCCGCGATGCAGCATATCCTGGGGACGTAAGTTGTCGTGTATCTTGGCCGCTTGACAAGGAGCGCATTCTGAATCCGCGTCGAACGTTGAACAGCGATTATACAAGATTAGCGATCTTGCGCAAGCTATCATACAACATAAACGTAAAATAGAGGGGTGGCCAGCAGGCACATATGGCGGGAAGTCACACCTGCCGTCAGGATTATTCGCGCCGATCGACGTGCAGAAACAACGCGAGGTGAGCAACTCGAAAGCACGCTGATCGGCCCGGCAACTGAATCGCGGTGCCAGATTGCCCGCAATACTTATCTTCCAGAGGATTACGAATCCTGGCTTTTCGAGTCAACCAAGAAAGCCGCACCAAGAAGGGCTCGTGTTCTGGTAAGCAATCTAACTCGTCAGCTTACATATGCTAAGGTCTTTATAGCAGAGAAACGCGGCTGATTTGCCCAAGAAGGCTCTACCGCAGAAGAGGAGGAAAGCCAACGGGGACCCGTGTGTAGCATCGCCATGTCAACTTGCTCCGCAGTTGGACTGATGTCCTGAACCACGCAGAAAACCTAAACGCCAGAAGCGCGAGGATCACGGCGACGAAGACTCTGACGGGGATAGCACTGAACCAGAAATAGTCAAGCCTATGGAACGTGCCGCTGGGAAGAGGCAAATAAGAAGCGTCCAAGTCAGTGCGCCCTTGGCTACCCCTCGTTGTTACGCTGACATTCGAACAGTCACGGCAGACCGAAAATCAGAAACCAGCCAAGGCGGATGCAGCTTCAGAAACCGAGAACGAGTCGGGAGATGATGGCGGCGACGACGATAACGAGGCCTAAGGCACCATAGATGGTACTGCGATTCACTCATGTCTCCCGCATTTATCGTACGCGGAAATTGTTCAGCCGCCCGCTCGAACCACCAACCTTAGCCTACGGGCAATGTGCCTAGACTTTGCTTATAATATAGACAAATACAATTTGTTGTTCTTGTCGTCCTTCAACCCTTAGTGTGCGATCGCCATCAATGAGCCCACGAATGTCAGCATCTATTGATAGGATTAGCGGCAGAGGAATTTGTCAGTACTACGGCAGCGCAACCTGTTCCACTCATGCGAGGCTTACCAGTCGAGGTCGAACATCAACGATGTCTGAATTTCGCGAAATCGCGAGATGAGTTTCTGGCGATGATAGCCCTCGAGGTCTGTCACTCACCTTCAGGTACAAGGAAAATCAGTGCATTCAGTTTCCTCGCGATGGAAATTGCCAGTTTAGCTGTGAGGCAATATTCGTGAATACTGGAGACTTCAAGAGCACAGTCAGCACCTACCATTCTGCTTCTTCTCTTCCTCATTCCTGCCGGAAGTGACAAGCGAATAGTCAACATATCCGGGCTTGATGCCATTCAGCAGGTCCAAGAAGAAGATGCCGGTGCTCAGAGACGGGTCCTTGAACGACTTCATTGTCGATGCCTTTCCTCCCTTCTTGACTGTGTCGTTCGCCCATTTCACCATGTCAACATCAGACACGCCCCGTCCATCCTTTGACAGTGACGCTAGAGTCTGATTGATGCTCAATCTAGCGTGTTCGCAGTGCATAGTCAGTCTCCTAGAGCATCATGTATGTACTTGAGATCCACTCACCGCATCAACTGCCAGACTAGGCCGAGTACAAGTGTTTTGGTTCCGTCGACGATATCCGAACCTTGAATACCGACCATGTGCATCTTGTTCGCTTTTGCCAGCTCGATGGCGTAATTAGTGTTCTCAACTGCCTTGAAACGGGATAGCTCCTGGCCCTCCTTGGGCTTGGAGACACGTCGCCAAATCACGGAGCCTGGAATGACCTTGTCAAAGCCTTGAAGAAGAATGGTTCCATCCTGCGGATTCACGTCAACTTCTGAGCGAGTTGGATATTCCCGACCATCTCACCTTGAGATCCTCGAAGAGATTGTATACTCCGGGTTCAACATCCAGACTGTTCAGCCAGAGAGTGAAGACTCTGGCTTCTCGCTCGCCTTCTGCATCAAAGTCCTCGATCTCAGGAGGGGCCTCGGCTTCGTCCAGCGGTTCAAGGCCCGGATGAGTGTTAAACAGATGCGCGACAAACGCCAGGTTCAGCTTGGGATTGCCGGCAACGAGGGAGTTGGCGGTCAAGAATCTTCGACATCCAATCTTGTCGGCGTTTTGCAGGACCTGATAAACCGGGCAACTTCAGCGGAGGGTTCTGGGTTTTACAGGGCGACTGACCTGTTCGGCCCTCTGGTGAAGATCAGATGTCTGCAGCGGGGACTTGGAGCACTGATCCGGCTTCAGTTGGTTCAACAGAATGGTGTAGTTTTCCCCGTCAGAAACGTCCTTGGAAAAGTTAGTCACCCTAGAAGAGACATATCGTGGGTCAACGAACGGAAGAAGAAGTCTCCTGAACTCACTTCCTGTGCCACTTGGCAGCCTTCAGATGGTAGTTGAACCATCGCAACAAGATCTGATCGGGCGGCAGCCTCAAAAATTCCTCTAGGGTTTCTCCGTCATCCAGCAATCTGTAGAGCTCAGGGTGAATCTTGATATCGATCTTTGACAGCAAACCCCTTCGGATAATCTGCCAAATGAGGCCGAGAATCAGGTGTTCTCGCCCTTCAGCGATATCGGAAGAACCGATATTGACGACGGAACATCCGATACCCTTGGCTGAAGTTATGACGATGTTGTTATTCTCGGTGATCTGGAATGCATTGAGGGGCTTGACGCTTTTTGTTGTCTTGTTGACTGATGGCTTGTTGAGGACTCGCTCATCGATCGTATCCGGAACGGAATCGTTGATAAGCTTGCAGAGAATGAGACCGTCTACGCAACCGTGTAAGTCGAACAATTCGGACTCATTGCGAAAGACTCACCTCGACATTCGTCAAACAGCTGCATGGTATCCGTGTGTATCGGCAAAACATGATCGATGTCCTTATCACCTGCGAGCACCTAGAAAAAGAAGTCATGTCAGTACTCAGTCCAGTTTCAAAGCCTGACCGTTCCCGAGGCATACAGCGTTAATGTGTTCCGTGAAAGACCTTCTCTCGTCCTCGTTGATGGTATGCTGAGCGTTCGTTCCCGCGGTACCCTTGACTGTGACCTTTCCCTTTTTGGCTTCGAGGCTGTCGGCAACGCCCTGCTTCAGCAAGCTGTGAAGCTGGACCCAATCCTCGATTTCGACCTTTCCGCTGGCGTCGATCGACGTGGATTTGAGAGCCTCCCGAGCCTGATCATAGGTCGCTTGGCCAGACTGCTCAATGGCATGAATGACGGTCGCCTTGTCGAGCGACCCCTTGTCTTCTACGTCGATTTGCCTGACAGGAGACACCTTAGCTTACACATCCGAGCCGAGATGACGGGTACTCACTTGAACCTGTTAATAAGGTCAAACACTTCATCCTGTTGGAATTGGGGATACTTCTTGGCGAGTCGGATGGCCTGCATGTTGAGGTATGAAGAGGTGTACAAGCGTTCTCAGACGAACAGAGCAGACTTGTGTGGTATGCTACTTCAGACAGCGTATAGGGAGAGGTGTCAGTCTGCTGGGATGACGTTTACCTGCGCGAGAGACGCCCAGCATGCCAGGGTGCGCCCGCTGCAATATGCCCACGCTGCGAGCCGGCGGAGAACCGAGACAGCGTTCGAAGAGCGGAGAACCTCGACCGTAGGGTATAATACATGCCTACAATACCTATATCGTGGGCTGACTTTACAAGCGCTCTGGGTCTCTGATCGTGCTTCTCGACTCTTTGGTACAAGTCCGTAATGTCGGCTTCGACTTGAAGAGCTTTTCCCGTCACCTGGCCTTGGGAACATATCACCCACTTCGATCCCCCGATTACCTACAACTTCGCTTTGACCCCGCCGTGTGTTGCTAGAGACCTCGCCACTTCTTCTAAGCAAATTCTCGCACTGCCAAAGCTAGCCTGATACCCTGCCCCAGCGTGTCTGTACGGTTGAGGGGAGTGTTAGCCCGCTGAGCGTTCAAGCTTATCGGATGTATCTCTCACCCATAATGATGTATCAGAGGAATACTGTCTCTTGCCACTTGCAATTCCTCGCTTTCGATTCTCACTCCACCTCTCCTCGCCGGTCTCAGTCCAGACCCTTCCTCGATCAGCAATTTTCTGAGCTCTTCGACCAAGACTTTCGGATCCCTGTTCCTAGAAATTGACTCGGGAATAAGATCCGGCGCCATGGCGATACACCGTTCGAGAATGTCCGTGGTCTGCGAAGGAACCGCGTGCGCTGTCCAGTCATTGTCTGTCTTGAATCCACCCAGAATGACGTCCCCGCATGCCCGTGGAATGGTGTCTGATCGAAGAAGACAAGGTCAAACTGGTCGTTCGTGATCGATTGCGCTTTGGCAGCCCATACTCACATGTCCAGTCGCCGGACATCGAGCTCCGAGTGATTCCGTGCCTATACCAAGGCGCCCTGACGAGCAGTACTTGTCCACGAACCGGGTAACAATTCTGATCCTCCACGCCTCCTAGGTGCCTTGCGCCGAGCCCCGCGCATACGATGATGGCGTCCGCTTTTCGAGAGATGATCGGTACTTGCAATTGGGTGACGTGGGTGAGGTTGAATCTGACGAAACGACATCCAAGTCGCCGAAGCTCGGCTACCAAGCATGGTAGGTATCTACTGGTGTCTATCGTTACCGCTGCGAAAGTGGAAGAACTGGAGTGAGCCCGGGTCTTCTAGACCGTTTTACGTGATGCTTGCTGTTGAAAGTGCACCCTTGCTGGAATCCGAGAGGCAGCTCTCCTTCTGGAATGTATCTGAACTATGCACCACAAGATATGTCAGTCCGAGACCCTTGAATCGAGTTGGAGTCCTAAATTGTGAAGGGTGCTAACATTCGGCATTTCTGTCAAACACTCTTGTTCTGCTGTCTTTGCTTCGACAAAGAGCTCGGTCTGTTTGATGTGTAAAAAGCAATCTTGCCATTTTGAAGATGAATCTCGAGCCATCGCGAGAAACCTCGGAAGGCTTTCCATATCCATCGCTAAGCGAGGAGACCAAAGACAAATCATTGGTCGGGGTCATAAGGAACGCTTCGAACTAACCTAGAAGACGTTTGTCCTTGCCTGCATTACTGACGTGATGTGCTGCCCCAAGCATTACCGTCAGTGTGCAACTGATAATCTGCCCCGCCTCAACGTACCTCCAGCCCACGGCGAAGTGTAGCCCACCGACTTCTTGTCTCCCGGAAAGTCTCGCGCGACAATTGTGACATCGTACTTTCCGGTCTCGAGGGCCATGAGGGCCGTAGTCAGGCCGATGACGCCTGGTATGCAGAAGGAGCTCTGGTGGTAAGCCTTCTCTGTCCGTCGACGGCCCAGCGTGCTTACCGGCGCCGACGACCACGAGATGCTGCTTGTTTGAGGTTGTCATCATCAGGAATGGCAAGGGTTGCAATTGTAACTTCCAGGGTTCGCTGGTTTCAGCTGGAGGGAGGAAGTTGGTCTAGCCGAAGTGATTATAGGCAATAGGCAAGGACCGGTCAAGACTCCGATAACTCGACATCACGAGCCCATATCCTCCTCGTGATCTCGTCCGAAGTCTGAGACAAAGGCTGCTTCGGCAATGACCGTCGGGCCGATTGCAGCTTAGCCTGAATGATTGGCGTTTTTTTGCAGTGCTTGCTTGCTTGATTGGCGAAAATGACAAGTAGGAGGTTCTGGAGGATGGAGGCTGATCGTGGAAGACAAGCATCGGCGAAACAAAGCCAATGCCACAGCGTAGAGATCCGGTTCATGGCACAAGGACAGAGCTCTTCATAAGGGGATGTTTGAACGCAGCTCGGAAATTATCGGGCTGGCGGACCCCGCCCTTCCGCCGGAGATCAGAACAGTGAAGGCTAGCAGATCCGGTGTATAATCATTCGCTTCTTATGCGCAGCAATTGTGGTCTATGCGGCTATGCCAGATGATCTCCCTGGTAAACATGCCATACATCCATTTTCAACTGTTGAAATTGGTATTGATACAAATACAAGGCGACTTGCTGAGAAGCAAACCCGATAACGTTGTGTTTCGCATGGGGCTAAGCAAGCCGCTACTTTTGTTGAGAAGAAATAGATGATCTTGAGGTACAACTCCGTGCGGGCAGGAACGCGGATATTCGCATTTAGTAGCCAGCAGGTCGCTTGATGGACGACTGTAAATGACAAGGTGAGCCGATATACCTCAGATTGCAATTTCGTTTACTCACAGTGTCAGGCACACCGGGAAGAGGGAACTGGGTGGAGAACTCGATAACATCCTTCTTCAACTGGGCGAGGAGCTTGGCGGACTCGTTGTCCTGGTTGCTGTAAGCGGTAACAAAGTCCTTGAGAAGCTTGGTACCGGCCTCCTTCTGAGCGGTCAAGGCGATCTGAACGGCTCGGTGGAGGAAGTCGGCAACCTTCTCCATCTCGGCTTCCTTCATGGATCGGGAAGTCAAGGCGGCGAGACCGACTCGGACACCACCGGGTACCTGGGCGGACGTGTCACCGGAAACGGCGTTCTTGTTGACGGTGATGTGGGCCTCGTCACAGATCTTCTCGATCTTGGAACCGGTCAAGCCCAAGGGTCGGAGATCCCAAAGGACCAAGTGGTTGTCGGTACCGTCAGTCTGAAGCTTGTACTCATGGCTGACAAGGACCTTGGCGATGGCTCGGGCGTTGGCGATGACCTGCTTGGCGTAAGCCTTGAAGGCCGGGTCGGCGGCCTGCTTCAACGCGACGGCGATACCGGCGATAGTCTATACGAGAATGGTGTTAAGCTACGCACATAGGCATCGCAGACCAAGCACCTACGTTGTTGTGGGGTCCACCCTGGCAGGCGGGGAAGACAGCCTGGTTAACTCGCTGCTCCATGTCGGACTCCTTGTCCTTTCGGAAGAAGATCAGACCAGCTCGGGGACCTCGCAAAGTCTTGTGGGTCGTGGTGCAGACGACGTCACAGTACTCAAACGGCGAGTTCTGTTCACCGGCGGCGACGAGACCGGAGATATGGGCCATGTCGCTCAAGAGATAAGAGCCGTTGCTGTCGGCGATCTTTCGCAATCGCTGGTAGTCCCAGTCTCGCGGGTAGGCCGAAGCTCCACAGATGATCATTCGGGGCTTGTAAAGGCTGGCGTTGGTGGTCAACTGCTCGTAGTCGATGAGACCGGTTCCAGGGGCGACCCGGTAAGGGAAAGACTGGAAGTAGATGGAGGAAGCGGTGATCTTCTTCTTGGCGGTGTAGTAACCGTGTGTCAAGTGACCACCGTCGGGAAGACCCAAACCCATGATTCGGTCTTGAGGGTTGATCAAGGCGGTGAAAGCCGCAAAGTTAGCGGTCGAACCAGAGTAGGGCTGGACGTTGACACCCCAGACCTTGGGGTCGAGGTTGAAGGCCTTGAGCGCTCGGTCTCGGCACAAGTTCTCGAGGATGTCGATGTGCTCGTTACCACCGTAGTATCGGGCTCCGGGCAGACCTTCGGAGTACTTGTTGGTGAGCATGGAGCCGTTGGCCTCCATGACAGCCAAGGAAGTCAAGTTCTAGTGGCGAAATCAGCTTTTGAACCGATGCTTTATCTAAATGAAGCATACCTCGGAAGCGATCAATTCCAAACCGGAGAATTGACGCCACGTCTCATCTTCGATGATTTTGGCCACATCGGGGTCGGCCTCAGCCAAGGTTTGGTAGAGGACCTTGTTCTGAAGACGAGACCCAACTGTTAATTTATCGTCCAAACCTTTATGCACAATTACTCACGAAGTCCTCGGGAACGGGGATAGAAGTGGAAGACATTCTGGCAGCAGTAAGAGAGATTTGTGCAGGTCGAGCTCGGGCGGCAAGAAAGGTTCGGCGAGAAGCGGTGGAGATCGATGGGATCAAAGATCGAAGTAGTGCTGGCATGTGCGGTGAGCGTGTAAGCGAGACGACGGGGTTGACTGGAGAGGACAGCATGATGGACTGGTGAGCTCAGATTCAGCGGAACATGTCGAGGCAGGCGACTCACCAGATAGATATCTGACAAGCACTTTGGTCTCAAGGGTTGCGGAAAAGGGGAGGAGAGGAAGCCGACGCAACAAACAGATCGAGCTGTTGATGAAGACAGGTGAGCAGACGTCGGGCGGTGGGGCGGAGGCTGACCGTATAATTTCCAACGTTTTTTGACACAGAGCGGATGCCGATCGGTGCGCTTCGGATCACGAAGTTCGGGCTAAGGATCGCTTCTCCCGGCCGCCGAGATTCTGGATCAAACATGAATTTCCGAAATCGATCACGTGCCGAGTGTTTTCTGTTGCCTCGACCGTTATGGGCGTCTCATTACTACCTATCCCGGTTCTGCTATCAGCCAAGTCCAAGTCTTATCGACTTGCCCCCTAGTCTCGACGCAGCCATGATCGCCGCCAGAAACGTATCGAATGTCGGTCGTTCCCTGCTGCGAGCTCGATTCGCTTTGCGATCAGTCACGACCGCTTTCACCAGTAACTCTCCGCTCTATCGGTCGGCGTCTTCCGCTGCTGCTTTGGCACGTTCGGAAAATGAATCATCGCCATCATGGGAGGAATACGCTGAGCAGCCTCAAGCAGAAGCATCCACCGATCCCGCCCTGCCGGTTGAGGACCCAGTGACACCGCCCAGTCCCCGTCTGCCCTTTTCCATCCTGCGCCGACGAATCAATCATGACTCTCTCAAAGCGCTGCAGAAGCGACCATTCAACTTCGAATACATGAGTGAGGTACAGGAGCGAGTGCTGAGCTTGATGCCGGACCTGGTCGGTTTCGAAGAGAGACCGCCACATGGAATGTCAAAGGCCGAGTTTGACGCCCAAAAATCGGAAGAGGAGCGAAATATGCCACCTCCCACGAAGAAGGACTTGCTGGTCAAGGCAAAGACGGGTACGGGAAAAACCGTGGTATGTGTCCACATGGGTTGAGTCGGTTTGCACATGACTCACAAACCGCGTCTTAGGCTTTCTTGGTTCCTGCCATTGAGAGGCGGTTACATTTCCTTGAGGAAGAGAGCAAGAAGGCTGCATTAGAGAAATTCGGAGACGTTGAAGGTGGCAAGGAGGGTCTTACAAGGCGTAGCTATCGGATTCGCACCTCTAGTAACATCGATACTGAACCTTCCCTTTTCAGGTGAACTGTCGAAAAACACCATTGGAGCCTTGGTGATCTCCCCTACCCGTGAACTCGCCACACAGATCGCCAATGAAGCCATCAAGTGCCTTACATGGCACAAGCTCATGGAAGTACGACTGCTGGTCGGTGGTGAGAATCGTCGCGCCCAGATCGGGGCCTTCAAGCGTGGTCGATTGGACGTCGTTGTCGCTACTCCTGGTCGATTGAAGGATCTCATGCAAGATCCTCAATTCGGTCCTGAGATCAAGGCTGCCATGTCGAGAACCGGTACTGTGAGTGGAGCGCGTGTCGTCCGCAGGACTCTGGTCACTTATGCGGATTCCATTCCTGCAGCTCATTTTGGACGAGGCCGATACCTTGTTGGATATGGGATTCACCGAGGACCTCAACTATATCGTCGATCATACTCCTAAGGACCGACAAACTTTCCTCTTTTCGGCAACGGTATCACCGTCGATCAAGAAGATTGCGCGAAAGTACCTCGACAAGGATAACCTTGTGATCGACTGTGTGCCCGAGAACGAGTCCAACGTCCACGAACATATCCCCCAATACGCTACCATCCTGCCCTCGGCCAAGGCTCAGCTACCTCACGTTCTAAAGCTTCTCGCCGTCGATCAACTTACGCATCCCGGCAAATCCAAGTCGATTGTCTTCTTGCCTACTACCAAGCTGACTCAGCTGTACGCCACTTTCATTCGAGAACTTTCCGAAACCCTGCCGGCGGGTGAGCGAACCGAGGTTTACGAAATTCACTCCAAGTTGGAGCAGCGCAGGCGTTCGCGGGCTTCCGATGCCTTTAGGCAAGACAAAAGTGGCGCATCTGTTCTCGTTACTTCTGATGTATCCGCTCGTGGAGTTGACTACCCTGGCGTCACTCGAGTGATTCAAGTCGGTATTCCCGGAACTCCGGAGCAGTACATCCATCGTGTCGGACGTACAGGTCGAGGCGGTTCGACCGGTGGCCAAGGTGACCTGGTGCTGCTGCCGTGGGAATCCAAGTTCTTGAACGCACTTGCAGAAGTTCCCATTCGACAGATCTCGACTGAAGAAACTACGGCCCAGCTCGAACAGATGGTCAAGGCTCGTGATGACCTTATCGGCACCAGCGGATCCGTTACTTCCGCCGTCACGAAGGTTGTCCGACGTCACGACCGGTTTGGCACTCGAGGAGCGCTGTCTGATCCGTCGTCGGAGCCGTACCTGCCAAGATATGCCAACATGAACACCCTCATTGACGAGCTGAAGGTGGGACTTGACGCCGAAGCCGTCGAGGAAGTCTTCGTCTCGATGCTGGGATACTACGCCGCCAAGGCAGAGAGTCTCCTCAACACCCCGGCCATGAACATCGTTCAAGACTTGCAGACATGGGCGGTAGAAGCTGGTGGCCTGGAGTCGCCCCCATATGTTTCTACAGCCTTCCTGCAGAAACTCGGTATCCGTCAGAACAGTCGAGGAAAGAGGAGCGGTGACAGATCATTCGGTGATCGCAGAGGAAACTTCGGTCGATCGGAGGGAGGCAACTTTGGTCGAGACAGGAACAGCGGTTACGGTCGCGATCGGGACAGCGGATTCTCCAGGAGCAGAGAGGGTGGATTCAACCGGGATAGCCAGGGATCATTCGGTCGGGCAAGCGATGGAGGCTTTGGCCGAAGCTCTGGTCCGAAATTCCAAAACAAGAAGCGTGGTGGATTTGGCATGGGAAGTGGCCAGTAATTCACGTTGGACAGTCGTCATAGGGCGCGATTATTCTTTGCATAGACTACAGCACAGTTCCGCATCGATTTCATGAGGACATGTATTTTCAAGCGTCTACCCACCAAGTTGTATCCGGCATTAGATTAGATACTGTACCGCTTTGTATTCACACAATCATCCTTCCCTGCTTTCTGACGTTGCAGTCGCCCCCTTGAACATGCTGCCTGCCTTCTAGCGACTTGGTTGTCAGGGTCATATGCAGATATGCGTTCAGGATGTGTTAATTCTTGAAACCGCTGACCTTCCTTTGCCCCTACACTGGTAAAAGAGGATTGCGATCTCCTTTCATGGAGTCAGCCAGTAAGTGGATGATCCGTTGAGCGATACTCCTATTTGCGACCCAATCTTTGCGTCGTATAGCCGCGTGCGGCCTTGATAAGCGTTCACAGCACGAGACCAGTCCTTGCAAGCTCGCTACCATCGTGTCGAAGCGTCGATTAGACTCGAGCAGTATGTCAGCCTTTTCAGCCAACATGCAAGATGCTCGGCAATGGAGAGACTTCCCCTCTCCACGGCAGTCCTTCCCAAACGAACGAGCAGGTCGAAGCCACAGGGTTGCTTCAACCGCGCCGCACACAGACAATCATCAGGCAAGGCAGTCACGACCTGTCGAGATCGCTCCTTCATCACCTTGTCAGTCACTCGTCGAGTTTCCGACATCGGCTTCTCGTCTCTTGGGGGATCACGCCGCTTTGTTTCCGATTCCATCCTATGAGACGATACAACGCGACTCGCCTGTGGTCAACAACTGCGACACTCATCCACCCACCTATGATCCAAAGTGGGAAAGGCTGCCCACTTACCGCGCAGCGCGGGCAGCCACCCAAACCGTTGATGACCATCGGGGCATCGACCTCGGACCCACTCCGCCAGATTTCTGGGCGCTGATAGTCGGATCAGGCGGAGGCGGAATACCCCTCTACGGTTCGTTTCCAGACTATCAACTTGTGGGCGATGAGGACATCGAAGAAGGAGGAAGCAGGGCGAACGATAGGATCTGCGGAATGTCGGAGAGGCGGGCAAGCCTTGTCTTAAATCTGTCTATACTTGCACTGTGCATTCTCGTTTGGTCGGCTGTCGTGCTCTCTCTCAACTTCGCGGAGCCAAGATTGTCAGGGTCAGTTGCTGCACCGACGAGTTGAAAGCCCGATAGCAGGCCGAGTCATCCTTCCCTCGATTGAATTGACGAGTCGGGTAGAGAACGGGACATTGGAGTTCTTGTAACCTGAACATGTTCCCACTCACGCCCAGAAGAAGGGCATTCGAGGTTTTGTGGTGGCATGTTGTGTCGTCGCGTTGTGAAATAATAATATGAATGAAGGATTGTCTTTCGCTTGGACATTGTACATGCTGTAGAGCTGTCCGTGATGAACGTTTCAGCATCAAAGACTGATGGGTGCGAGAAGGCGCAGAAGGCACGGCACGACCGAGACGGTGGGGGCGAAGACTGAGATCACGTGAGAGCTTCTCTAATGTGCGCGACGGCGCGTCGCTGATTGAAATGAAGACGCGTTCGAGCTCGCTTGGACTTTCTGCAGAGTGATGATGATGAGTGTTTGGCCGGTCATCTCTGCATCGACTCCCCTTTGGCAACACGTGGCATCTGCAACGATTACGACTATCATCTAGTCAGTCATCATCGCTGCGACTAGAGAGCGGCATATCGGACAGCTCGTAAAAGTTCCTCGCAAAACCAACACCCCCTTTCAACATGGCGGATCAACTCACTACCGACGCCGTGTCGACCATATTTCACGCCGAGCCTCCTGTAGATGCGACGGTCTTGCAACCTACACTGCAGATCCTTAACATCAAGAAGATTCAGGCGGCTGCCAACTCTATGGATCGCTACCGGTAAATCCCAGTTGTCTTTGATGTCGTTGCCGAAGCCCAGCTGATAGCCGTTTTCTAGGTTGATCATGTCCGATGGAAAGCATTATTTGCAAGCGATGCTGGGCACACAGTTGAACAATCTTGTGGAGTCTAATGCTCTGACCAAGAACGGGTTGATCACCTTGACGCAATACGCCACTAATGTCGTTCAGGGTAGAAGGTATGTTGTCACCACTCATTCGCCTCCTCTCAGACATGCTCACAATATCACGTCGACCGGTAGATTACTCATCGTTCTTGGCGCTACAGCTGCACCCGGCCCAGCGGACCGTATTGGACAGCCGACGAACGTAGATGACAGGACGGCAGAAAATGCCGACAACAAACCCAACGCCGTAGCCCAACAGCAGCATCAAACAGCACCGCAAGCCGCGCCACAGATCCAGTCTGCTAGGAAGGTCTCAGCTCCGGCAGCGCGTGGAGCATCAAACGCCGCTCGTGGTGGTCGTGGGGGAGGTGCTCAGCCATCTGGACCTCTTTATCCTATTGAGGGTTTGAGTCCCTATCAGAACAAATGGACCATCAAAGCTCGAGTTGCGCACAAGTCCGACATCAAGCATTATTCCAATCAGCGAGGCGAAGGCAAGCTCTTCAACGTGACGTTTATGGACGAGACGGGAGAAATTCGCGCTACGGGATTCAATGAGGCGGTCGACAATTTTTACGAAGTCCTACAGGAGGGCAAGGTCTACTTCATTTCCCGTGCCAGAGTCAACATCGCCAAAAAGCAATTCAGCAACGTCAACAACGACTATGAAATCATGTTTGAGCAGCACACTGAAATCGAGCCCTGCGAGGACGAAAGTGTCCCTCAGGTCAAGTACAACTTTGTTCCCATCGAAAATCTGGCTTCTGTGGAGAAGGATCAGACGTGTGACGTCTTAGCTGTCGTCAAGGAAGTGGGCGAGCTCGGACAGATTACGGCCAAGAACGGTCGACCCTTCTCCAAGCGAGATATCACTCTGGTGGATCAATCGCAATGGAGCGTTCGCCTCACCCTGTGGGGCAAGCAAGCGGAGGCGTTCAAGAGCGAAGGCTACCCTATTATTGCTTTCAAGGGTGTCAAAGTCGGCGATTTCGGTGGACGTTCACTGTCAATGTTCAGCTCGAGTTCGATGACCTACAATCCCGACGTCGGCGAGGCCCATTCGCTTCGAGGCTGGTTCGATGCGGAAGGCACGCGTGTCAGCTACAACACCTTCAACAGCGCAGGTATGGCGGGCGCTGGAGGCATGACCAGCATCCGTCCAGACGAGATGAAGACGATTGGGCAGATCAAGGACGAGAACATTGGCATGTCGGACAAGCAAGAGTATTTCAGTACCAAAGCGACGATCAGCTTCATCAAGTCGGAATCTTTCAGCTATCCGGCTTGTCCTACGTGCAACAAGAAGGTTGCTGAGGAGAGTGACGGGTGGAGGTGTGAGAAATGTGATGCTGTCTACCCCAAACCGCTGCATCGGTGAGTTGACTGAACTGAGTCTCTCGCGATCTCGTATGCTGAAAGGCCCCCGTTGGCAGATATATCCTCAATCTCAGCGTCATGGACCATACTGGTCATATCTGGATTACCGCCTTTAATGAGGCCGCTGAGTCGCTTTTAGGCAAGACCGCAGACGAATTGATGGAGATCAAGGAATCGGACGAAGGAGCCTTTGGCAATATTATCCAAAGTGCCACGGGAAAGACTTTCACCTTTTCATGCTCCGCCAAACAGGACAGTTACAACGTAAGCCAGTCATAAGTCACAAACGGCGGAGGATGTTGACTCCCGTTATCTCCAGGACCAAATGCGAATACGATACAGCGTGCGACGAGCCTCCCCTATTGACTACAAGTCGGAAGCTCGTGCTCTGATCAAGCTCATCGACGAGATGCAGATCTAGAAGGCGCGGCTCAGACGCCGAAGCGGGACCATTGTATCCATTATTGTGGTCTGGGATCAGCTTTGTATAATCACAGCTTGTAAACGCGTTTCTCCTTTTTGTACAGGACATGCGGCATAGAAATTGGAAGGCGGTGGTCACCGTATCTCAAACCACTTGATTGACACTATTCACCCTCCGCCTCGCTTGCGTCTTGATGCATGGGCCATATACACGCACACCGGATCCCATGTACAGGCTCTTTGACAAACTCGGAAGCTCGGGTCAGCGAAAGTCACAGGTCGGGACGGCTGAGGCAATGGCTGGGGACGAGCTGAAGGAAGAACTGGGAGACTTGTTGGAAGGACCAGCTGCAGGACCTCCCTCTGCCGTTTTAACAGCAAGTCAGTACGTTGTGGCCGGTGGAGGCCGCAACTTGGTCGATGAGCTGGTACGTCGGATGTCACGTTGTATCGGCCGGGCGGGAGCAGCCGGAAACTCAGTCTGACGGAATAAGGTTCTGGAATTCGGATGGGAGCACCACGGATTTTGTCTGGGCGTTGTCTCTTAGCGCTCTCTCCACTTGCGGCAACTCGTGCAGATATGACAGTCAAATATCGTTGGAGAGGCGAAGCGAAGCAGGGTCTGCCAGCTGGTCTGCCTGCCTATTTCGAAAGCCAAGGAGTCCGTACAGGGCGTCAATCCAGTCATAAAGGCCAGCAGTATCTCAAGGTGGCAAGACCGTAAACGAGTATCAGCGAGTATCCGAGGTGGACAGAAAGAGGCGAGTTGCAGCGGAGCCCGTAATCTTGGACAGTATACTCGGCAAGATGGTCAATCAGACATCCCAGCAGATTGCCAACGATCTCGCAGGACAAGCATTCAGCAACGACGCTCGTCACGGACCGGGCGAAAGCCTCAAGCACGACATGGCAGACCGTCCGCATAGTGGGTTCACGGAATTCCATGGTGGCAAGTCCATCCAAAAGGAGCGTTCCATGCTAGCCGAGCTTGATCCGAACCCCAGCATGAAGGCTGCCGCTCCCATGGATGCCATATTGAACCCTCCCGTGGAGGAGACCCTCAGGAATAGGGAAATGGAGAGCGTATCGCCATCGGAAAGGAGGTTGGAATCATCCCTGCTTTCTGAACTCAGGGAATCTCTAGCGGACCCGTTTGCAAGGTGCATATCAGCGGATCAAGCGAAGGGCACGAACGCGGACTTCAAGGAGGAGCAGGATGGAGACGCTGAGGTTTGGGAGTACGGGTCGGATAATTTCAGGCTGCACTCGACGGTATTCAACGGAACAGTGAGGGCTCGTGCACCGCTGTTGGTGCGACCTCGAACGGCACGACAGGTCAGCAGGTACGCTGTGTGGAATTACTGTATTGAAGGTCCCCACTGACGCTCCTCCGTTCAGGATCGTCTTGTTCTGTCAAAAGCATGACCTCGAATTGTCCGTAAAGTCGGGAGGATACGGAACGCACGGTTGGGCTGTCGCGGGACAGGTCATTGTCGATCTCTCGCTCATGTCGGCTATCGCTATATCCCTTCCGGATTCGCCTCAGACACCGCTGCCGCCCCTCCGAAGCATGAAACTTAGCGTCAACCAGCGCCAAGAACGCTCGGACAAGATCACGAACGTGAGCGGACAGGTCACCTCAGTCATTACCGACCCCAAAGGAAAGGGCAAACAGCACGGCCACGGGGCTGGTGAGGGTCCGGATGCAGGAATGGCATCCCCGCCACTGGCCTACAATGCTGGATTCGGCTTCGGGGGAAAGCCCATTCAGATCGCCAGGTCTGACAGCAACGGGAATCGACCCGAGAACGGCAACGAACACAGCAATGCGGCCAAGCGATCTATTTCCGATGCTTGGCAAGGAGATGAGAACACTCAACCGAGACAAGATGGTGGGAAGTCAGGACCCTCGACATCCAGAAACTCATCCTCGCATATGCCCACTCGCCATTCGTCCAGTGCCGCATCTAGAAACTCGGAGAGCAGTGTTCTTAGTGCTGCTTCAAAGAAGAGTATGATGGACGGTCTAGGGGGGCCTACAGAGTACGAGCCCAGCTTCGGCAGTGCTCGTGGTTCCTTCCAAACTTCGACACCGCTCAACTTCGGCAGCTCCGTTCCACCCATGCTGCAAGGGACCAATCACTTTCCCATGATGCCGTCCGGTCACGCACTGGATCCGCGATGGCAATTCGGCCAGGCTTCATCATCAGCGTCGGCGTCCAGTGCTGGCATATTCGATCCGACTTATGCTCTAGGTTACCCCGGCTCTTCAGGCCTTGGCGGAATTTCGAACAGCTACTTCGGCAGGCAGATCTCCAGTAATGAAAACCCATCTTCTGCTTCTGGCTCCGGATCGGGATCCGAAGCAACGACATCGGCCACATCACTTTTTTCAAGCATGTCACCAAGTTCCCTGCCCCCTTATACCGTGGTCACCTTTGGCTCGGGTGCTACGGCGAAGCAGATCGACAAGGCAACGCACCATTCTCCATGGGGCGCTTTCCACGTGCCGCTCGCAGCTTTCCCCGTGGGCTCTGCCGTAATGATGACTGGTGGATTCGGTTTCTTGGGGCGGCTTCACGGTCTTAGCATGGACAATCTGCTCGAGATTGAATACGTTTTGTCGGATGGCAGAATTGTCTGGTTGTCTGGTATGGACGAGAAGAACGAAGGGATGGTCATTGCTGTCGAGAACCCCGATGGCACAGAAGGAAAGCTTACCGAACAGGAAGGAAAGGACCTGTGGTTTGCGATCCGTGGCGCTGGCACAACTATGGGCATCGCCACGCGATATCGCGCGAAGGCATTCCACGTTCCGGTAGTCTTTGCGGGCAATCTGATTTAGTAAGTCTATGCAAGCAGTTCGATGTTTAGGTTGACTTAATTTGGTTTGTAGTCCCTTCAATCGCTCGACCACGCCTAGTCTGATACAGCATGTCAGAGATTGCGTCAAAGCCTCGCCGCGCACACTATATGTCAACATGATTCTGACCGCCGGCCCTGCCCATCTGGCCGGTGTAGTCGTTATACAGCTATGTTTTGCCGGCTCTCAGGAAAGCGGTGCCGAGTATGTTCAGGCCATCAGTAGCTGGGAAGAAGAACGATGTCTCTTCAAGGATGTACGAGAGCGGGATTTCTTGGAGCAACAGGACTCAGTGGCAAACATTCTTAAAGGCGGAGCGGGCAGAAAATGGCGAGTAATCAAAGCTTATGCGTTGCACACCGCCCTGACGTGCAAACATCCGCTGTTAGGTTCATCAAATCTGATTTGCTCGATTCGCTGTCAGACGACGTGATCAACCAAACCTGTCAGCAATTCCACTCAGTTCCCGATGGATGCAGTAAGTCTGTTCCCGTCATTCAATGTGCATGGCTGACATAGCTGCAAACCTTGTGTAGCATGGCTTTTCGAGTTGGTCGAAGGCGCAGTTGCTGACACTACAACATCATGCCTACCAAAGTCCCACCGTAAAGCTTTATACACTGTTGCTGCATTGCATCAGTGGCCAGTCAACGTGCCACAAGAAGATGTGCGCTGCGTCTTGACGGCTCGGGACTGGATTGATAAAGTCATACACGTCGAATCCCCGGGTGGTCCGTTGCCCTGTGTAAGTGTATGTTTTCTCCAACATAGTCACCGAGCTGATGGCGAAGCACACCAGTTCCTGTCAAGTTCCCATCCTGACGCCATTCGCGGGGTGTACGGGGAAAACTTCGAGCGTCTGCTCGGTATCAAGCAGCATTTCGATCCGGACAACTTTTTCCGCCACAGTCTATGGCCAGCTGCGGGGCATAGAGGCAACCTCCTGGCAACACCGGAGGATCGCGAGAAGGACCATAAAGTATCGGAAGATATTAAGACAATATGGAAAGAAGAAGATCAGCCAATAGGCAGAGATGGCGTCTTGGGTATCAGCGTCAAAGGCTGCTCAATATGACGACTCGCCACAGCTTCGCCCATCAATATGCAGCGGGCAAACGACGACCAACCTCGAATTCGTCATCGTACATTACATCTACCGAGAGGAGCCAGTGCAAAGTAAACTTGTATCTTAGTTTCCGATTTCTACCGCAGACAGCATATTGTGCTCTCCATGCAACCTCCAAGGCAAGACTTACATGTATTGTTACAACCGGTATCGCATACAATAGTACAGTACATTTAGCATACAAGACATTGAGCATTCAGAGTACATTCAGCATTCCTGCGAGCCAGTCACTTTGCTGGCTGTCATTGATTCCACTCCCTTCACATGAGCAAGCTGTACCTGAACGAGTCGAACGCTCCGATTTGTCCCAAACCCTTTCAAGCAGCTGATCTGTATTTTCCATTGTCACTGTGGCGATGTGAGTTCATCCCGCCCATCGAGCACTCTCGTGCATGCGGGGACAATCTAATGCCGACTCGCCGGCCTAAAACTAACCTTCTTGCTGGGACTGGAAGGATTCGAACCATGATAGAAACTAGTACCACTCGGCGACTGTGGCGACTGCGCCTCTACGGTGATAGGCATCGTATGCGGGCGGGGCGCCCATTGTCGTTGCGGATGGTAGGTTATGTATGGAGGCGCTGTTGGCGTGTATTGAGCGTTGTGTAATTTCGGCTTCTGGTTGTACATCTGCGGCTGCTGTTGCTCGTAGAGATAACCTGTTGAGGACGAGTGCCTAGAGCACTTTCTGCCCTTCGGGGCGAAGCAGCAGGCCAGGCAAAGACCTGGACTCCTCGCGTCAGTTCAGCGGCGAACTCCCTCTTTCGACTCCAAAGCTTACCCATGGTATCGATGTTCAGCGCCGAGTGAGCAAGATGTGGTCGAGGGTCAAGTACACAAGTAGTGGCCACCGTGATGCTCTTGGTCGTCAATTTGATGGGCGTTGTATGTGCGAGGTAGCTATAGCGTGATCGCACCACAATCTGTGAAGATGGAATTCAGGAAGCTCAAATTATGTATGGTTGAGTGGCAAAGGCAAGCGTGTAGGTGGTCTTATATATCGGTCCGTTCTGGCCACAGACAAGATGATCCGCTCGTCTTCTTTGTCAGATCTGATACTCGTACAAGTGCCTTTGCCGCCTTAACGCTCCAGCGCTGTGTAAGGAACGCGCACACAGGCACAGGGGCCCTTAACAAAGGAAACCGTCAAAGGCAAGAAGGCGTTTCATCTGCTGCACATAGGTTGCAATCCAGTTTCCAGACAAAGCCTGCGCGTCGAGAGGGAACCGACTTCTGCCAAGGGCGAGATCTGGGCCGATGGACCCTGAATCGAGTCAGCTTGACCGAGTCGCCTTTGCATTGTATAGCCTTTGTTGCCCGAGTGCCGTAAATCAAAAGCGGAAGACATAGCCACACGAGGTTGCGCGCGTTCGGTGCAGAATCTCATAGCTGATGAACAGCTATCGGGAGATCCGAGATCTTTGGTCAAGCCTGAGATGCCCTGTATCTTTGCGGTTGTCATTGGCAATCGCAGATAGCACAAAAGGTTTCCATCTATGGCAATTCTATTTCCCTCTGTACAAGTAAGGTGGTCCCAGATTCGCAGTCTTGATAGGGACGGCATCACTCAGCTGTTGAAAGACATAGCAGTACGATCATCCGCCATAAGTCGTCGGTACCTGTCGATTCGCGAGGGGGCGACGGGAAAGATGCGGAGGACGAGTTAGCGAGAAGCCCTCGAGGAAAGCGGATGCTGATGTATCGTCGAACCCCTCGAAAAGCAGGGTGTCCCTCTTAACCCCGAACGAGTGTATTTGCGACTTACTCTAGCAGCAGCCTGAACATGTAAGCTTGCATGACTTCCCACCTCCAGTGCTCTTTCACGAATTGCCGTCCGTTTTCCGCGATCTCTTTTGCCAAGTACTGTTGTCAAGGGGAACAACTTGAGCTGCCTGCACGGAGTAGTCGAGCAGAGGTATTGGGACACTTACATCGTGACCTTGGGATTCGTCAACCTGTCCATCCGGACCGACTGGTCCAGCGAAGAAGGCCATGATGTCGTAGAGATCTTCATACGAGGCCTTGACGGGGATGTAATGGAGCCAAGGAGCTGGATATGTAAAGTGATGAATGATGAATCACAGACCGAGCCTGCCGTTACACTTACTGATCCAATCCTGATACCACTCTGGGAACATGGTCATCTTCAGTACAACGCTACCAGAAGACAATAGACGGGCATATCGTTGTGACCAGCCTTTACCTGCAAATGCAATCGGCCTATGAATAAAGAGCATCTGGAGACTGTCCATATTTCCTTACCATCGACTGTGACCATCGCACGGGTGGAAACGCAATCAGCACTACATTTGCGCTCTATCGTTCTACCTTACCATCAAGGGCGTCTGCAGAGGAGTGAATCAGCGTCCATGATTTCACGCTAGTGGTCTGGCATACATTTGTACTTCGCACCTGTGTCGGGGGGAACATATGGCGAAAATTTGATCTTGGCATCAATCTGGTCACACAGTTTGGTGCTCGCACACTGGACGCGAGGCGCGCAGACGAATACGCTCATTCAGTAGGCTCCAATCGAGAAATACGGTAGGCTCCTCACCTGCATGGGTTCTCCTGCTAGACCAACATCCATGTAAGCCTGGTTGAGCGTGAAACGATCGACCTCCTGAAGTCTATAACCGTCTTTGCCGTCCGGCATCATTACGGTCCTCACATCCTCCTTAAGTTCATCCTCCTTGCCCTTTTCACCGTTCGTCAGGAAATGTAGCCTCATCCTGTGCGACCATTCCCAGGGAATCTTGTTATCGAAACCGCCTGTTGAAGAACCTCGCCAAAACAGCTTTGAATTGGTCTTTTCCTCCCAAGACAACGTATCTTGGGGCTTGAGGTCCGTATAGTTTTTGTAGCCTTGAATGGCCGTCTGGAGGAACTCGGAATCGGTAGAATACTTGGACAAGACGAAAAGAGGCCGCAGCTCGGAAGGAGAACGGTCGCGGTAGTCGAGACTAAGCGGATGAAAGACTGGTTAGCGCGTCTACTGGAACAGCTCGCCTCATTTCGCTCACCTCATAGCTCCATGAAGTCGCTTGAGGGAAGGATGCTGGCAGAAGTCCATCGTTGGGAGATGATTGTGAATAAAAGTTTTCGCTGATGCAAGATGACGTCTAAGCTCAATTCACAACTTGTCACTTGAACCGATGGACTCACGCAAACCGGCATCAGAAGCATTCTGGGCGTCAGGCACAGCGTTCGCAGGCGAGTCAGGGCGACAGGCAGAGAACCAACCGGCAACGTCGGTACGGAAAATGTCCTGCAACGCCTTCAGTTCTTCCTCTTTGAAGTCTGTGTTCCACGGCTTAGCTTCTGCAGCATCAGCGCCGCCCGGCCTTCGGACTTACACTCTCCATCCTCTATCAGCTCTTGTGCTCTCTCTCGCTGATCCCAACCTAAAATCACAGCACCGAGATCGTGATCGCTTCCCACAAGCTCCGTTGCAAAGTCCTCTGGGAGCGCATATCTGAAACCGTCGATCATGGCCTTCAAGCTTTGCGGTCTTGAAGCTTCCCCCCGATCGCCTCCCAATGTCACAGAGGCATAGCTAACGTTCATGGTGAACGTAAAGTCTCTTGCCTTTTGCTTTTCGACTCTAGCTCTGAACATTTCAGGACTAAGAGCATGGTACGGATATATGTCGTACATGATGCGATCGTAGTCGTCGACGATCTTAATGTCGTTCTCCAAGACGAATTTCCACCATGCGTCGAATCCCTTCGGTGGGGGCATGCGGTAACGGCGCTTGTATTCGGCTACCGCCTCAACGAGAGTCTTGGATTGGCGAGAGAGGAGGTTGTCGAAGCGAGCTCGAGCCTTATCTATCAGATCATCTGATGGTCGGAAATGAATGTTTCAGTTTCTAGCGATCTACCGACAGACGCTAGAGCTCACAGATCGGATGCTCTGCATTCGTCGCATCGTCGCTTGCAACGACCAATCCATTCTTTTGAAACTCATGCCTGAAGTCTTTTGGTTTCTCCTTTCGTCCGCCGAACCCTAGACTTCCCAGTGCCCCGTGCCACAACCCACCGGCTCCGCGACCGCTGCCCACGGGACTCACGCCGGAATTTGGCCGTTGCTGCTGGCGTAGCGATTCGAGATGTGGTATTTTGCGCTCCGATCCAAGACCATGCCGGAGCGAGAAGTAGTAAATTACAGTCAGGAAGAGGACGACGAATAGGATCTTCCGTGGCCTGCGTATTCTCGGAACGACGGATCCCGTGGATGCTCCTTGCGTCGGGAGTCCAGCCATGCTAGAGGATGGCGTAAAGGTAGGAGGTTTCGGAGAGTGTTGGGTTGACGATCGTCGACTGGATGCAACGGGGCGATGGTTCATGACTCTTCGCGCTCTGTCGCAGGTGTTCTGGTAAGGTTACAGAGACTTGTGATAAAGTAGAGTACAACTAGTATGTTGCTGGCAGCTCGCACCTATCCGAATCGTAAACAAGCCATCGCGGACACAGGCTCTCTGCCTCCGCCCCTTTTTCTCGATCGGAGGGCATCCAAGAGGTCATGTTCAAGGATTCATTCGGTTCAGATTGGTTCAGACTGGTCGCTGCAACTACGAGAACTGATCACAGCTCCATCATGTCAGCGTTCGCCACTCCTCTTCGATCCCTCGCTCGGGCCTCCCGAACGGGCGCTATCCGATCCTCGCTTGCAAGCGACACGCGTGCCCGGTGTTTCTCGCTGTCCCGCCCGGCGTTCAACTCTTCTCTCAAGGATGCATTCTACACCACTCCCTCGACTCTCGACACGCAAGGATCCGTTTTGGGAGAGCCTACCGCGAAGACAGTGGAAATGTGGCAGGCAGGTCTGTGGGAGCGTCTGGAAGCAGAAATGCAGAGTAAGCATGAGCTCGGGCTGTTTCGGTTTCTCAAGCTGACGTTGGTCTATTCAGCCAACCCCAAGTTGGCCGAGTATCTCTCTCATCAGCAATCCACACATCGATCCGGCACCCTCAGCATGACCGACCTCCTCTCTTTCCTCGCTCGAGATCCGTCCCTGTCGCTTGCATTCAACTATGCATCATTGCTGCTCAACACGTCGTTCTTCCTGGAAGGCTTGGTTAAGGATACATCGGCCATCCAGGAAGTTCCCGGAAAGTTCCAGGGACTGGAGGATCAGCTCGTTGCGCAAGCTAGGGGAATGATTGGTAGTGGATGGTTATGGGTAAGCATTTTGAGCAGAAAGTCATGCTCTTGAGAGACTTAGACTTGACGTTCTCTAGATCGTTTCATACCGGGATAGGATCAGTACGATACCAACATACGGCTCCGGCACCGTTCTCGTCCGTAATAGAATGCAGCAAGGACGCGATTCCGCTACCCCGCTTTACTACCCGACACCGGCATCTGCGCCAAGCTCATCCTCCAGCGAAACTAGCACTCCTCCTCAGCAGGCACAGATGCCGCAAGAGGACGAATTCAACTCGACATCAGAATCAGATTACCAGCCGATCAAGCCGCTCGCCGTGATCAACATGTTCGAGCATGCATACCTTGCTCGGAAGCAGGGCCAGGATGGAGCGCTCGATGTTTGGGGAAAGGAGCAGTGGGTCAGGGATTGGTTCAAGATGGTTGACTGGGCGCAAGTCAAGGGGCGCGCGAGCTAGATGCCGCTCAGAGAATGTTGAAAAGTGGCGTCACCACATCAATATGCATTTTTCGATTCCCTATAGAGTCACAAGACGTCTTGCCGAGCAGCCGAGAAGCCTGGTACTAGTCAGGACCTCTGAATACGCTGCAACAGAGTTATTTTGCAGGAGCGACTCCACGGGTTTTTCAAGATCGATGCCGCAGTGATGCACATCGCAAATAAGGCTTCGGGACGGCCCATGCTGGCGCTGGCGGAAGCGCGATGACAACATCGACCCCGTTGCTGCTCCTTCCCTTGTTTCGAGATCCATGGGAGTGATTTTCCACAGGCGGACTTGCGGGGACGTGACCGTCGCGCATACGAAATCTTTCAACAGAAACCTATTCCCGTGGGACTAGAATCGGATTCGCGAGCCAGATGCCCCTAGAGACCCTTCTTCGATCAGCAAAGATCCGAGGCGGTAAGATCTGCAATTCTCACCTCAATCCGTTTATCCCGACAACTGATCGCCCCTCTTTCACCAATTGCGTAAACCATTCCACCGTAATATCCTCCTCTCTCAGTGCCTCGGCAGACAGCAAATAAGACCGCATCACGCCTCGCAAGAATGGTGGGCCATCTGCGTAAAAGCGTGGGGTGATCCATTGGGCATGATGGTTTGGTGAAGGGCAATGAATCGCGATATTCGACGTTGTGAGTTCCGTTATGAGATTCTGCGTCAAATCTTCCCGAGCTGTCGCCTGAGGCCAGTGCAGCAATGTGTCGAAGATCCCTGTTTCCGTAAAAGCGGATTCTGAAGGCAGACGCCGCGTTAGTATACGCCGCTGACATATGGTTGATACATACTGCCTCGTTTTGCCGCGTCGTCGTATTCGCGTCGCTGTGTAGTTTTGTACCGGTACAGATCTGCCGGATCCCGCACAATGTATTCTGACCCATTGTCTGCCTCAAGCCACGATTTTGCGGGAAGCTTGGAGGCTTGCGGGTCCAGTACTATGGGCTTTCCGGCGTGTACCTGGGTCGACACGAATGACTCAAGGTTGAATTGGAATGCCGCTAGCTGCCGTTTTAGTGGTTGAATGATACAAGCTATGATGACCGCTTACGAGAACCGGGAGGCATGGGGAAAGATTCAACCTTGACTTCTGCCGACGGGAAACGCAGAAGCACGCGGATCTAGGTCATACATGAGTCCAGGACTGGTATGCACCAAGGACTACACGTACTCTCCAATCACCGGTCTTCTCTAGGTTTTCGCACGACGTATGAACATGCTCAGCGATTCTCTCCTCTAGCTCCAGGATGAATTCATTCTCCGCGGATAGAGCAAAGTGAGACCATGCGTTCCGAAGCCTTGTCCTATGGTACCGCAAGAGTGGGTATGGCTCCGAATGAGCAGGCGAGTACCGAAGTGTGGTGAGCAGAACGAGACTGGACATGCTTCGCTGGAATGGTCATCGTTGGCTGACGTTCTGACTGGACGCCGAGGTCTCACCGTGATACAGCGGGATGCGTTGCGTTTCTAAGATCAGCAGCATGGGGCCAGAGTGGGATCAGCAATCTCGGCGTAGGGGCTTACCCCATGATTAGGTAACGCGCGGGAAGGTTTGAGCTTCGAATTAGGGGCGATCGATCTGGGTGATGCGAAGCACGTTGCGAAAGCTGTAGCGAATGTCGGCGCAACATTGGGTGAGCGATACATCGATCCTGACGCTGGTACTGACAGATCAGCGTCAGACGACAGCTCATTATCATCTGCATTGACACTGTCATCGCTTCACGGCCCGTACCCAGGAAACGATTCGCGATATCGAAGGGACGGCTCCGCGATCTCCTGGTGACTCGTTCAAAGGGAGGCTGGATGACATCTTGCCAAGCGTCGGCATAGTACCATATCCGTCCTCAGGTGCGTCTTCCTTCTATGCACAAGATGATCGACCCTCACCTGGGAGTTGTAGTCTAGCTTACAAAAGACGGAGCGATACTGGTCAGAGAGATTGCCATTCCGCTTCGTCTCGCCATGACAATCACCAGGATAGGACCGACGAGTATCCCATCTTCCGTTCGGGTGCCAACATCTAGCTCACAAGCTGGAAGCAAACCCTCGTCGCCGGGCTTTGCAGTCGGTCGAAATCCAGCATCCAGAACGCCTCGCCGACCGCTATCATCTACCAACAAGTATAGAATCAGATCCGACTCAGATGGAACCGATACAGAGTCCACGTCGTCCGAAGATGGAAGTGGACTAGAATTGGATGAGGAGGGCGCCGGGGAAGAAGGCAACGAGGGATACTTTGCGAGCAGAGCGAGAAAGAAGGTGAAGAGAGGGAGATTCAGACAGGCAGACGGTTTACCGGCATCTCCTCCGATTTCTGGATCGGATGGTGCGGTAGGAGTTGCTTCGTCCTCCTTTGAAATTCGTTCGTCTTCGTTACAGTCTTCGGCGAGCAACAATGTGGAGCGCAAACGTCCACCGACACCGCCAATAGATTACCTGGCCATGGCTTCAGCCGACAGACGTCGTTCGTCTTTTGCTCCAGCCACAACGCCAACCGCTTTTGACTCGCTGATATCAGCAAGAAAGGGATCGGGCGCTCTCGCGAGCACGGGCAAAGTCGGTTTCGTTGGCAAGGGCATTTCCGTCTCAGATATCAAGAGCGTCATACCGTCCTTGGACGCCGAGACTGATGCCGCCGCTTCAAGCGATGCTGAACCTGCACGGAGGTCGAGCTCGTCCGCATCCCGACCGTCCAACGCCTTCGAAGTCCGACCAGATCCAACTGACATTGGTACCCAGCTTGCCGTGGAAGCCGGAATCACGGCGCACAGTGATATGCTTGGCAGGGGCAAACAGGGATTTTCGGCTTATTCCCGCGGACATGGAAAGAGTCGGCCGATATCAGCGATCCAGAGCAATACGGATCGCCCATCAATCCAGACTGTGCCGTCCAGTTACTTTTCATCGGTCCGTCAGCAGCAGCCCGAACCACCCGCCCGGCAGGATCTAGACGCAACACCCGTGGCTCGCCACGATCACCTGTCATCGCCTTCCAGCGTCGTGACAAGTGAGGGCGATACCGTACTAGGAGAGGCGGCCACCAAAACGACTTCGCCGATTGCCAGCTTCCCACATAACCAGAAATCGCCAGTCGACATTCCTCCATTCAATTCTTCGACAAAGCGCGGCGGAGAGCCAGATATCCCGCCGCCATGCAGTCCGCGTAAACACCGGTCTACTGTCCTTCTGTCGCGAGTGCGAGCTCAAACTGGTGGCAACCCTCTTGCACAGGTCTCGCCTGCTTGGACAGGCAAGAATGATGGGGATCGCACAAGTTCCCAGGTATTGGGCTTGGAATTGGAGGAAGATGCCGGTTCCCATGCGGGACCTGGACAAGACGACTGGAAAGAAGTCGATAGATCGACCGCACTGGATAATGCGTGAGTCCGTTTTACGACAATACAAGAATTGTTCATTGACCTCTTGCATCTATAGCGCGAGGTATTACCACCGTCATCCGTACGCTAAATCCGCTTCGACATCACCCGTCAAGCGTTTTGGCAGCCTTAATTTCTCGGCCGACCGCGCCAGAGTCCAGACCCAGCTGCGGCGAAGCCCAAGTGGCCATCTCGGTGATACTGAGCGGGATGAAAATGACACTTCGCCACCCTCTGGCTTTGCGACTGTGGGAGGTCTCCTCGCCAAGAGAAACTTGACGTTGCCCTTCCCGGCAGATAGACGTGATGCCGACCGGGAGGATCAAGGCGCGCATGCTGCCACGCAAGCTGCGGGGATTTCCGCTCCGCACCTAGTCCCGGATATCAATGCGAACGGCCGCCTTGTGATCCTTACCCCTACGACGCAGGAATGGCGAGAGCTTGGGCTTGACAGTTTGAAGCATTTGGGTGGAGAAGGCGTCGGGAGCGAGAGTGACAGTGAACGGGGACAGGACTGGAACAGGAGAGACAGCGAGGCTTCTTCCTTCACCGGTTCCCTCGATCATGCACATGCTACCGGTCTGGAATGCAGAAGGAGTAGTCTCGGGAACGACAATCACTCAGGAAGCGAGCCAAACAGTCGCCGTGCATCCATCATCTCGCCATTGCTCACCGGTGCCCTGAACCGCCGTCGACACGAGTCAAACGACAACGTGATGATTTCATCTGATGCACGGCGTCGTGTCCGAAGCGATACTGTTCACTCGGTCGATAATCTGGTATCTGAAGACACCGGCGTTAAGGACTACTCGGCACCGGCTGTTCCTCTCGCTTCTCAGGACCTGATGATCGAAATTCCGTCACGCTCATCGGGAACGACTTCCTTTATTGACATGAACGGCAACGAAGCCATTGGATCGGAAACACGATCTTCCGATGTCAGACTAGCCCCCTCCCTCCGCTCTGCGCCGCCGCTTCTGGAAGAAACCGACGTCTTTGCCAAGCTGTTATCAGAACAGATGGCTCAACAGCAAAAGCGTTCTCCGAGCCCGGGCATTGCCGCAGTAACCGGTCAGCATGATGCCCACGAAGGCGCGAATGCCAGTAGTGAAACCATGGCCGTCAATGATGGTCTAGGCAATCAAGGCACTGCATTCACGGATGCATCGGCATTGCGGCTTCCAAAGATATTTGAACCAGCCTCGACCTTGAGCAGAAGTCAGAGTATGCGCGAGCCTCCAACGGCACCGCCTCATATGACAAAACGCGAAAAGGAGAGAGAACGCCTGTTCCGAATGGTTGGTGAAGAAATCGAGCGAAGCGGTCTCACCGAGGGTCAAGTTGGCTCCAGGGGAATCAAGCAGATCGGCAAAGGCTTGACTTTGGGTTTATCCTCTTCCGCGAAGCAAGGGCCAGCGAATCCAATCATCAGGACAGAGTCTGGGCCTGCCACGTTCGGTCCGACCCTGGCACCGACCCAAAAAGTGAATGCGGCCGATACTCTAGGCATAAGCAATGCACCCGTACTTTCACCGATGCCACATCGTTTGCAAGATGTTCTGCATTCGGGACATTCGCCATTGATTTCCGAAGTTCATGTCGACACGATCTCGTCGCCGGTCAACGACGAACAGAAGTCTGGCCTGACATCGGGAGTGGATGCGTCATCGAAACCTCGCTATAGAGCGCATTCTCGTGCGCCTTCCCTTGCTCAGTTGAGCTCATCTGCCGCATCCCGGACAGAGAAGTCGGTCGCTTCAGAAACAAACAGCAATGGCTCCACGCCTCTTCCACCGCTGACCTCTCGACGACGGCAAAGCCAGCGACTGTCCTTGTTAGCTGGTAGGACGCCGCTGCCCCATCAGTTTCCCGCAGTGCTGCCACCTTCCGCTCCGACAGGCAATAATGGGCCTCGCAAGCCTTCCGCTGGGTTATCTGCATTCTCAGCGTTCGCAACTATGACACCATCCTCTCCGCCTGTGCGACGACTTCCGCTCAGCAAGGACGTTTCGAGCGTTGGAATCGGGTCCCTCACCGCGATTCCAGGCCACTTGCAACAAAGCGGACGATCTGATTCCGCATTGTCTCTGGCTCCCAGTACTGTGGCCCCCAGCGAATGTGGTACGCCTGTAGGAGAAACGGCAGGCGGCCTCGGAGGGGGAGGAATCGATGACTATGTGATCCAAAGTGAGGCAGGCAAGGGAGCTTATGGTCTCGTCAGGCGGGCCAAGCGCAAAGGTCCGGACGGCCAACCCATCGGTGTAAGTGTCTCTTCGTCGGGACCGATGTCGCGCTAAACTCCCCTTCTGTCTTCAGGACGAAGTGATCATCAAGTACATTATTAAATCTCGTATCTTGGCTGACTGTTGGAAGAAGTACGTGGTTTGATCAGGCTATTGGGGCGGGACTGACGATTCTTGCACAGACACAAGGTTCTTGGGCCTATTCCCATTGAGAGTGAGTGTTCGTGGACTGGATAGCTGTCACATGACTAAGAATTCTCTCTCTTCAGTCCACGTGATGGAACAGCTTCGCAATGTCACATATCGCAGACCGAAGGCTCCGCATCCATGGGATCCTTTGCGCGTCGGACATCCAGACTACGAAGAGCAGGTCAGAGGGGACACGCCTCTACAGACGGGCCAAAATACCCCTACAAACCAAGGTGCCTCCCGGACGAGCGTCAAGAGCGTATCGCGGCAAGGGGGCCTGGAAAAGGAGAACATCATGCCCAGCAAACCGGACCCCCAGGATCTGAGTGCCTGGCAAGCAAAGCTATCCAAGGATAATCTACGAGACCGAGGACACCCAAATATCGTCAAGATGCTCGATTTCTTCGAAGATCGCGAGTTCTATTATTGTACGTAAACGTCATGGCAAGGAAAGCAATCGTGCTAATAGTGTTTCGCAGTGGTGATGCCTCGCTTCGGCATTGGTTTGGATCTATTTGATCGTATCGAAAGCGCGCCAGACGGTCTCGAGCCGTTCGACATCCGATCTCTCCTCGGACAGCTTTCCGATGCTGTGGCGTTTTTGCACACGAACGGCATCGTTCATCGAGACATCAAGGACGAGAACGTCATATCGGACGGTCGCGGGCATTGTCAACTGATCGACTTTGGATCTGCGGCACATTGGCGACCCGGCAGGAAGTGGGACACGTTTTCCGGTACACTCGACTATGCCTCGCCTGAAATCCTGCGCGGAGAGATGTACTCTGGCAAGGAGCAGGATGTGTGGGCTCTCGGCGTTGTCGGTTTCGTCATGATATGCGGAGAAACGCCGTTTTTGAGCGCGGAGGAGGCTGCGATCGGGTTGTCGGAAGGCAGCAAGGCAAGGCTCGATCTGCTGGCGCGGTGTGGAGGCGATCGTGGAGAGGAAGGATGTGAGTCGGATGGCGGAGGGCGAATGGCCGATGCTCTCGACTTTGTGGAGAGATGTCTGGAATTGCAGGTGGACCAAAGGCCACCTGCTGAGGCTTTGATGGAACATCGCTTTGTGTTTGGAAAGGATGGGTGGACTGGATTCCGGGGATGGCTGCATACGGACGTTGCCTGATAAATCATTTGCAAGGATAATGTGGAATAACAGACTGGATATAGTATCCTACGCTTTACGATAAGCGGGTAGGCGGAAACGAATAGTAACGATAAACATGATGTATCTAACACAAACGAAAAGGGTATGGAATACCTAACAGGCGGATAGGTTGATATCGAATTCCGCGTGGAGGATGATGCAAGGCACGAAATTGACCTCTAATACAGTGGGGCTTGAAGTCAGGCTTGAACCTCTGGCTCTGAAGTACCGGCCGACGGTACTTTCTCCCTGAGTTTTGGCTACCGATGGGGACTATTGCGCAGTTTCGAGAGCTTTGCACGCGGCGAGGTACTCCTCGGAGACAAGGATTTGCTCATCGCCCTCCGCCTTGAGGGTTTCCTGAGGATGGACTCAGCACGGTTGCACGAGCAAGTTGCCGCACTTACAACCATGTCGGCCAATTCTTCCCTTGCTGCCTGAACCTTTTCCTCTGTGAGCGGGATCATTTGTTGACAGTCCTTGACGACCTTTTCCGCATTCTTGAGATTCCACTCCCAGTTTTCATCGCGGTCCTTCGGATCGATATTGCGTTGCTTCTCTAAGGACTGTTGGGCGGAGATTGTCTCGGCAGCGTAGGCGGTGACGTCCTTTTGCAGTCGTCCGAAAGAGGAGGTCTTGATGCGAAGTGTGCGCAGAATGGCGGATGAACCAGAGGCTTTGGACATTGTTGGGTAGGGAGATTTCGAACTGGACTTGGGATTGGAAGAGTGAGGTGATGAGTGTGAGACTGGTACGGGGTCAGGTGGATATGTGCACAAAGAGCTGTTGCAGAGGATGTTGGATAGATTTCAGGGTCGCCGGGAGCTCAACGCTCAACGCCGATCGACAGGTCTCGGATGCAAGTCATGACTGGTCTGGTTGATGAACTCGCGTTGAACTGTCGGGCTCTAATGTCAGCTCCATCGTCTGGAGGAGCTTGATCTCATCTGCATTCTTTCTGGGAGCTCCCGACACTCCCCGACATAGACCTTGAAATGGTTGCACTCTTTTGCTAGCAGTGTTCGATAATCTGACGGAATCCTCACGATTCCACAGATACTCCCCTTGACACAAGATACTGGTGCGCGAAAAACGTTGATCCGCACTCGAGTCTTCAGTCTGTTGCCGCGCGCCCCTGCCTGCATCTACGCGTCCTGCCATTGGTAGACCTTGAAGTCTTGGGAGACGTCGAATCGATGCATACCGACGCAGCGACATTGGCAAACACAAGACAAGGGTACGGTAAAACCGTAAGGGAGTGATTGATTGAAGGACTGGTACGAGAACGCTTTCGGAATAAGAGACCAAAACAATCAATGAAAAACATCGTCGCTGAATTGGTCTAGTGGTATGATACACCCTTAGGGCGCTTGCTGTTCGACAGCATCTGCTTGGGTGTGGTTCTCGGTTCGATTCCGGGATTCGGCCCTTTTTGCACACCTGTTGCATGGGTCTAGGAGCATCGATCACGGTCTTATGAACGAGGATAGTTTGTCCCCTCCGCTCGGCTGACTCAGGAGTCCCCTGCGGCCTTCCAACAGGGTGTGCTATGGCTGACCGGTTTCAGAGGGCGTTTCTTTTTGCGCGCGTTCACCAGAACCGCTATGCGGAGACAGGAGATCTTAATGAATGGTCTCCTCCGAGCTCAGCAGCTTCACTGCTGCCTTTCTTATCACCCGCATCGGCCTGAAGGCTGCTTATGTTCTCACTCTTGTTGTCACGACTGCGCGCCGTGTGGATCTCCCTCAAAGACATTCATTCGATATTTCGCGTTTGTTCTGCATATTTCCGTACTCCTCCTGTCTCGCCCCTTCACGGACGCTCCCTCCCTACGCTCCCTCCCTAGATCGTCCAAATGACGAGCCTACCATCCCTGCCGATGGTGTAAACCTTGACGACGGACCCATCCGCAGCCCACTCGTACGGCTCTACACCGGTAATCGTGTTCTGATGGATCGTCTTGAGCTCTCCACCCGACTGCACGGCCCCGACCCCGCCGGCCGCGGCATCAGACGAGGCACCCCGAGTGTCGGCTTGTCGGAATCGGTTGAAGGCCTCGCTCTGCAATCGACCGACCCCGGCGCCGCCGAATCGACTGGCGCCCGTCGCTTGCGGGGTCAAGCCGGCCCTACCACCGGCCGCGGTATCGTCGAGGGACTTCACCTTTTGCCAGCCCTGCTCAGATCCTTGGAAGAGCACCGGCTGGCAATCGTGTCCCGCGGCGACGAGGGCTTGTTCCGTCGTAAAGCAGAGCGACTTGTACGGCAACGAGTGAGAGCGGATGACTTGGATTGCCGCGGGCGGCTGGCCGGGAGCGCTGGGGTAGACGACGCTGATGGTTGAGTCATGGCCTGCGAGGGATCAGCAAAGGCTACCCAGCATATATGAATACTTACTGGCAAACGCCAAGACATTTCCAGAGGGCGAAAACGAAACATCGTGAACCCAGCCGCCATTGGGGCTGGCAAACTCGCCACAGACGGTGTTGAAGGGCAGCTTTTCACCCCAGACGCTTGGCTCGGGCCTGAGTAGATCGTCAGCAGATGTCATCAAAAGAAGGCTTCTGCGCGCCTACTCACTTTGCATCGACGCCCTTGATGAACGCTGAAAAGACCCTCGCCCGGCCGTCGGCTCCGCCGGCGGCAAGCAGCACGCCATTGTTGTGCCAGTCGATGGACAAGACGGTCGACCTGAGAGGTTTCTTCAAGTGCTTGGACGTCCACCAGTTGTTTTCCTCGTCAAACGAGCAGACGGCGACGGATCTGGACGGCGTCAGCATGAGGCGGCAGTCTGTTTTCGACGCACATACCTCGCTCCATTTCCGACGGCGAACTTGTCCTCGTTGGGGCTCCACTTGACACACGTCGCGGCTCGGTTGATCCTCAGCAGCACGAGCACGGGCTTCCATTCACCCGTGGTTTCGTTCAAGGTCCAGACGTAGGCGTTTCGGTCTTGGGAACACGTGACGATACGGTTGGTGCGGGGTGCCCAGGAAATGGACGTGACGATTTTGTCGTGCTGTGGGGCGAAGGAGGGGGTGTTAGCGGAGTAAAGCGAAGAGATGCGGTGCCGATAGGGGGAACATCGCAGGGAAGCATGTAACCGAATTTTCGGCTTCCCAATCTCCGGAAGGGGCTGCGATGATATCATTTTTCACCTTGCGCGGAAAGGACGTATCACAAAGCTGGAGGAGTTCGAGGCCATCACGACAACCAAAAGCAACCCAAGAATCAAATCCTAATCTTCCTCTCAGCGGATGAAGACTGTTCGAGGGCGCAAAGGATACCCGTCTGGGATTGTAACGGACTCGCAAAATCCATTGATGGCGGCGCCTTCTCGCTTTGCTCGACGCATTCTTGATCGTCCTACGACGACCGAGAGGGACCACGGCCTGCAATGCCCTCTCGCTCTGCTCATGTATCCTCGACCATCCTACGACCGGCTCGATAAATTTCGGCGTACGCCGCCTTGATTCTGCTTAGCTCGGGGTGTGATCCTCGCTCCGCCCGATGCTGACCCTCGTTCCCCTCGCGCACTCACCTCCTCCAGTACCTGCTCCACCGCCCACCCTTCCCCACCCCTGCCATATACCTGCACTTCATTCCCCGCCGGACTCGTCGCGAGCTCTTTCGCGGCACATCAGCGCGCCATCTCCCTCGTGGCTTTCTGGCCCGACTCACTGGAACGATCGGCGTTGAACGCGAGACCGGTGAGGGGTCCGACGGAGAGTTGGAATACTTCGGGGGCTGACATGGTGTGACGGGAGGACTATCAGTCTACTCCGGATGATGCGATGCGGTGTGGTTAAACGCTGCCCATGGTATACCCGACTAGCGTACTTGCGTGGATGAATGACGCGCGCAACCTGTCCTGCCATTTGCTTCCGCACCCGCGACCGAGCGATCGACCAGCCGTGCTTGCGTTTCATCCCGCTCATGTTTCAGCCCCGCGGTTCAGCCCGGAACATCCCCCTCGGTCTCTGGTCCGCAAGCCATGGCCGATCCCATCCCCGTCACCTGCTTCACCGGATTCCTCGGCGCCGTACGTCCCCCTCCTTGCAGCATTCCGCATCGCTTCGCTCACATCGCCCCCGGATTCCGCAGGGCAAGACATCTACCATCCTCGGTCTTCTGGGGCAGTTGCCGACGGACTATAGGGTCGTACTCCTCAAGAACGAATACGGCGATGTCGAGGGTCAGTCTGTTGAGTAGAACCCGGGAGGGGAGTGCTGACGTGTGCGTGGGTGGCAGTGGACTCATTGTTGGCGAAGCAGGGTGCAATTGCCGGGGTGTCGGAGATCTTGAATGGGTGCATGTGCTGTAAGTCGAGCTTGGAATCGGGACTTGGTACGGAGAGGTAGCGGCTGCCTGAGATGGAGTAGTGCGTCCGAGAGTACATCCCAAGGAAGAAAACGCTTTCGCGACGAGAGGTTACCAAATCCAGACACTTGACGACCTCTCGGCTGTCAACCACTGGGTCGTCCTGGCAGGCACGCCCATCTTCCGGCTCACCTTTCCGAGAGTATTTTTACCAATTTTTGCATCACATGCTTATATGCCTATCCTTCAGGCACCCTCGTCGGCCAAATCCAAAACGCCATGATCGAGATCAGAGGTACGCGCCAACATACCCCAAACCTCTCCTTGCTCAAATACCTCGGCAGACACAATGAAGCCCGATCGCATCATCATCGAAAGCAGCGGCTCCGCCTTTCCCGCCACCCTCGCCATCCAGATCCGGCAACTCGCACCCGAGGGCTTTGCGCTCGATTCCGTCGTCACGGTGATTGACTGCCTGAATTTCGCCGGCTACGAGGATACCAGTCCGACGGCCAAGGTGCGCGGCGGCAGCAGCGGCGGCGGCGATCCCCGTGGCTTTCCTTTGATCCAGCCTTATTGATCTGTCCTTTACAGATTCAAGCAAAATACACCGATTGCCTCCTCCTGAACAAACACGACCTCTGCACCGAACGCCAACTCGACACGGTGCTCGACCATCTGTACGAACTCAACGACGAAACGCCCGTCATCCGCGTGTCCAAGAACGCGCCGCTCGACCCTTCCTTGATTTTCGGACTTGATACCAAGCTGTTCGCCCGTGGGGCCGAGGAAGTCGCTGACTGGGAGGCGATTGGCGGCGCTGGGAAGAGTCATGTCGACGAGGTGGAGACTCGGAGCGTCTGGCGAGGTGGGGCGAGGCCGGGTGCCAAGACGCACAAGCATGATGATGCGTGTGGATGTGACAGTGTGCACGAGGCGGGAAAGGTGGCGGATGGGCCGGCTCAGGCTATTGACGAAGAGCTTCTCAGGACGGAGCTCGCCAAGCTCCCGTTCGAGATCTATCGAGGTGAGCTCATACGCCATCTCTGAAGGCCATGTATGACCTTACCCCGGCTCTTCACAGTCAAGGGCTTCCTCCGTCTACCCTCCAAAGATTCCCCGACGGAAACCCACATCCACATCCTCAACTGGGCATTTGGCCGGCATGAGCTGACCCCGGCTCCGACGCTCGACGCATCGCCGGATATGGAACACGTGACGTTCCGTCTGACGATGATGGGCGCCCGTGGAGAGGTCGCGCGGCGGGCGCGGCAGTTGGCGTCGGCGCTTGAGGGAGAATTCGCGTAGAGGTTGTAGCCATTATTAGCCATCATAGACGACCGTAAGGGCAAGGCATACTAGCATGTATTGCCTCAAGCCAGGCTTTATTTTGGGTGTCGGCGGACCCTGCGGACGTTGCAGGGCACGCTTCGATCTGGCGATTCCTACCCAAGAAGTCGGGAGCTCGCTGTCGGCGAGCGGGCCATGCAGAACAGCAAGGGAACATGATCTATGACTTAAGCGAGATGCCCCGGCTGGCATAGACATCGGTCTAATCTCGTGTAGCCGATATCCAGACCAGTACAATCCATGAGTGCATCCGCAAATCCGCAGCAGTGCTTTTATACAATTTGACTTGTTTTTTAGTGTTACATTCACGCCGCCTCGGCATCAATTGGCGCCGGCTCCGCTTCCTCCTCCATTTCCACCGCCGGCACACTTCCACCCGCCGCAGCCGTATCGGCAAAGTCGTGCCACCTGTCATTGTATTGCACATCTGGATGAAAAGGTCAGCGGCGCGTCAACATGCACAGCGACATCAACTGACCTAGAGGCCTACCACCGTACACGTATCCCTGGAAATTTTTACACGCCTCGGTAGCCTCGGCCACTTCTTTGAACTGCACCACGCCGCTGCCCTTGGAACGCGTGCCTTCGTACAGGATCTCGGCGAGAACAACTTGCCCGATCGTCTCGAATAGCTCGACAAGATCCTCGTTTGTAGTCGACCACGGTAGCTGTTAACGCGTGAGCTGGGGTCTACGACGCGGGAAGAAGTACTTACGTTACGAACCATGACCTGAACGCTTGGCTCCACATTCGCAGCGGGCATCTGAGGAGCGGCCATACCCATACCCATACCCATGCCCATTCCATTGGCGACAGCGGACCCATCGGGACCGCTGTAGTCGGCATACAGATCATTCGTAAAGTTACGGCCGCCCCGCATGGCGCCGCCGCCCATTCCGCCCATATGGTTCCCCATCATTGGCGCACCGAATCCTCCTCGACCCATAAAAGCGCCACCCCGAGGCATGAACCCGCCGCGACCCATGAATCCACCTCGACCGCCACGGAATGATGGCATGGAGGCAAATCGGTCCTGCGCAAGGGTCAGCGAGCTGGATGTGCCCCGTGGAGCGGACTTACCGGTCGGACCTGCAAGACATTGTCGCCCCATTGGTAGCCATTCAGTTTTTCTTAACGGTCACAAGATCAACACAGATTCCAACGCGTTTTGAAGTGTCTTACCGACAGCATTCTTGGCATCCGCATGAGTCTCGTAGACGACGATACCCGTTCCCTTGGGTGCGCCGTTCGGGTAGAATGACACGTCGGCTCGCACGACGTTTCCAGCCTCTCGGAACAAATCCTTCATATCCTGCCACGTCGCCGTCAACGGCAGCTAAAATAGAATCGAATCAGCGTGCCATTGCGAAAGACGCGCAGCTGGGCTTACATTTCCGATGAACAGCTGCTTGTATTCGGCCGCATTGTGCCCCGGACCACCAAATCCACCTGCGAATCCACCTCGTCCGGCAAACGGCGCACCTCGGAACGGAGCTTCACCAAAGGCCGCACCGATCTTACCGGGAATAGGCGTCGCGCCGAATCGGGCCTCGGCCTCACGGTCCTATCGGTAGAGTCAGTCGGAGCGTCCGTGTCGCTTAATGAGTCATTGCGAACGTACCTCTCGAATGAAGCATGGTCGACCAAGGATGGGCTTTTGCGCGAGGTCGTGGATCGCACGTTCGGCGCTCTCCCGATCGGCGTATTCAACGATCCTGCGTCGCGATCAGCACTGATGTCGTCGTCGAGGCCAATTCACGACTCACCCGCAACCTTTTGACTGGCCGGCCGGCGTAACAAAAATCTCCGCAAAAACCACTTCTCCGGCTATCACCCAAGAACATGAAATCCGTCAACCTCTTTTTTCTCTCCAAGGCTCCACCCTGGTTTCCAAATCCAGCTGATCCACCCACCCTCTTTCATGGCATTCTTGAGGTCCTGGTACGTGCAGTTGTACGGCAAGTTTCCGACATAGACCCGATTCTCCTTGACCGACGTTCGGGCATGTGCTTCTGCCTCTGCCAACGGCGCGTTGATGGGGCCCCCAACACTTCGTCCACCGCCTCCGCCGTGATGACCATGGCCATCCCTTCGATGATGATCCCTCGAGTCCCGGAACTCCCCACGATCACGCCTCGAGCTTGAATACCGTCTCTCCCTGCTCCTGCTTCTGTCCCTCTCCCTGTCCCTCGTTGGAGTTCGGCTTCGGCTCCTGTCCCGATAGTCTCGCGTGCTGCGTCTTCGATCGCCGGAATAGGAACGAGACCGGTGACGGTGAGATGATCGGCGGGGCGGTGAGCGTGAGCGTGACCGCGATGCAGAGGGAGAGCGGCGCGATGATCGATGCTAAGGGAATGCGATGTCAGCTCGGTTTCTTCAGTTAGATAATCTCGTGATGGTGGATAGGAGGTAATCGACGGCGCTCGGATAGCCATCAGACTGCCATCCTGAACCAACCCAGCAAGTCCCTGTACGCTAGCTCATATCTCGCACCTGAACCACTCACCCTTTCCCTGCTGCTCCTCCTCTCACGCCTATCCCGCTCATCACGCTCATCATATCCCCTCGACGGCTCCCTCTCGCGCCTGTCTCCGCTGCCGGCGTCGCGATCCTCCCTCACGGGCTCACGATGCTCCATGTCTGCGTCTTCTCTGTCCATGGCTGCTGTGTATGGAGAGTGAGAGGAGAGATGAACGCATCAGCACCTCGCAATGACCCCTTTGGGCACACACAGCTAGGTAAGGCTGCCTACACCGCTGAAGTCACGTGTCTTCTCACGCTGGCGCGCCCGAGCTCATCCCCCAGGCAGGCTCGTAAGATAGAGAATTCAGCAGGATGAACGCAGGGAATATAACGCTCAAGCCACTGTTTCTTGGAGCGATGGATCGGGCATGATGCCAACGTGCAAGCTTTGAATAGGAGGGCGGACTTTGTCATGAAAGATCTATAGAATCGATGGCAAGTCAATATACAGTTGATGCCAATTCATCACTCAAGTCATAGTATTGTGTCTATCTTCCCTTCGCCGTTTCTCGCACATTTATGCATGCGACTCGAGCAAGTCACCTTTCCACGGCTCTCACAAAATGCAATGATTCTACTGTCCTAAAGGCGACTTTCGACAACGGGGATGGAGCAGGAGGAAACCCACCACGCTAGACAAGCCTGAGGAATTAATATTGTATTTTGCGTGTCATGCACCGATGGCAGTGTCTAATCTCGCCACCGCTACCCCTCCTCATCAACATCAGGCTCCGGCATCCGCAGCGGCTGCACCTCCCTCCCGCGCTCATCGATCCCGGCGTATATGCTCGCGACGGGCAGTCCGCGATACCGCCCGACAATCGGATCTCCTTCGAGCGCTGCGCCAACCGTATTGAGCCACCGGCGACGCGCGTCCATGGCAAGCTTGACTTGATCGCTGAGTGGCGGTACGCCTTCTCTGCGGCCCGTCACCGCTCCCGTATCGCCGACTGCCGCTGCCGGCGCCCCCGCATGTTCCTTTCCTTTGCCCTTCTGCTTCTTGCCGGCCTTCTTCAGCGCAGCATAGCGCTTCACCCACGCCTGCTCAATCAATTTTTCTAGGCCCTCTAGCACTTTCTTGTACTCGCTATACGCCAGGCGTTCCTTGGTCACTTGCAGCAGTCGATCCTTGCGGGCGTTATTGACGGCGACTTGCGTCTTGAGCAAGCGCTGACACTGGCGCAGCGCAGATGAGATTTCGTCATCTTCGCGCAGAGACCAGTCGACCTATCCACGATGATCAGTCGGAGCCCGCTTGAGATACAGGTCTCGACTCACCGTTTCCTCTTCTCCCATCAAACCCAGCAAGCGCATCTCACGCGCAACACCCTGCTCCAATTGCGCCAATTCTACATCCAAAGTCGCAGCCTTTTCGCGTTCGTTTGCGCGTTTAGGCGGACTCGCGATTCGGTGCGGCCGGATCGGCCAGATAGGAATGGCTTCCTCGTTGTCCGAGGCGGCGCCATCGACTGGTTCGCGATGTGGGGTTCGCTGCGATGGCCCCGTTTTTGGCGATACTGTATCGCCATTCACCTGCAATTCCGGCACTTTCCCCTTGGGCGTCGTCGGTGGTTTCACATCCACTGGCGCCGAAAGCGCTGCGGCTTTGGCCGTCTTTTGAGCGGCAGGATCGGTGACCCGCATCAAGGCCGCCACGGCACGCTCGTTCAATCCACCCAGACCCTTGGCTTCGTCCCAAAGATCTTCCTCGACCATTTCAGCCACAGGAATATAGGTTCTCTCGAGCGAAAGCCGGCGCGGTAGTGGCCGCGCTGCTTTACCACCGACATCCCATGCATTGACGGCTGGCGGCCCTGTCCCACTCGTGGACTCAAACGGCAATGCAGAGTCTTCTTCGTCCCATATATCCTGATAGTGTTTGCCTAGCGGAGGAACGATAAACGGCTCGACGTCTTCCGGCTGGCGTCACCGTCAGCGATGGCTATAATCGAGTTACCTCTAACATACCCTGAAACCCAACATGGCCAACTCCTCCTCGCCGAAATCCTTCAAATACGGCTCGACTCCATTCCAAAATGTCGTCCATTGCACATTCTGCGTGACATGCTTGACGGTCGAGAAATCCTGATTCACATCTTTTTGGCGCTTTGGCAAAGGTTTTGGTGGATGTGGTATTGGTGGACGAACAGGAACGAGCGAGTCG